>CM057450.1:930115526-930715526 GCA_016271365.2 Neoceratodus forsteri | reverse complement strand
TCTGGTCACTAGTGTAGCAGTCTGTGGTCAAAGTCAGGGGCTGGCACACACATTTAGGGACCTTGCAGCTATTCAGTGTTTGTGAAAAAAAAAAAATCTAATTTCCTAATTTCTACTGTCGTACTGTCTGGTCACTAGTGTAGCAGTCTGTGGTCAAAGTCAGGGGCTGGCACACACATTTAGGGACCTTGCAGCTATTCAGTGTTTGTGAAAAAAAATCTATTTCCTAATTTCTACTGTCGTCCTGTCTGGTCACTAGTGTAGCAATCTGTGGTCAAAGTCAGGGGCTGGCACACACATTTAGGGACCTTGCAGCTATTCAGTGTTTGTGAAAAAAAAAATCTGTTTCTTAATTTCTACTGTCGTACTGTCTGGTCACCAGTGTAGCAGTCTGTGGTCAAAGTCAGGGGCTGACACACACATTTAGGGACCTTGCAGCTATTCAGTGTTTGTGAAAAAAAAAATCTATTTCCTAATTTCTACTGTCGTACTGTCTGGTCACTAGTGTAGCAGTCTGTGGTCAAAGTCAGGGGCTGACACACACATTTAGGGACCTTGCAGCTATTCAGTGTTTGTGAAAAAAAAAATCTATTTCCTAATTTCTACTGTCGTACTGTCTGGTCACTAGTGTAGCAGTCTGTGGTCAAAGTCAGGGGCTGGCACACACATTTAGGGACCTTGCAGCTATTCAGTGTTTGTGAAAAAAAAAAAAATCTAATTTCCTAATTTCTACTGTCGTACTGTCTGGTCACTAGTGTAGCAGTCTGTGGTCAAAGTCAGGGGCTGGCACACACATTTAGGGACCTTGCAGCTATTCAGTGTTTGTGAAAAAAAAATCCATTTCCTAATTTCTACTGTCGTCCTGTCTGGTCACTAATGTAGCAGTCTGTGGTCAAAGTCAGGGGCTGGCACACACATTTAGGGACCTTGCAGCTATTCAGTGTTTGTGAAACAAAATCTATTTCCTAATTTCTACTGTCGTCCTGTCTGGTCACTAGTGTAGCAATCTGTGGTCAAAGTCAGGGGCTGGCATGCACATTTAGGGACCTTGCAGCTATTCAGTGTTTGTGAAAAAAAAATCTATTTCCTAATTTCTACTGTCATACTGTCTGGTCACCAGTGTAGCAGTCTGTGGTCAAAGTCAGGGGCTGACACACACATTTAGGGACCTTGCAGCTATTCAGTGTTTGTGAAAAAAAAAATCTATTTCCTAATTTCTACTGTCGTACTGTCTGGTCACTAGTGTAGCAGTCTGTGGTCAAAGTCAGGGGCTGGCACACACATTTAGGGACCTTGCAGCTATTCAGTGTTTGTGAAAAAAAAAATCTATTTCCTAATTCTACTGTCATACTGTCTGGTCACTAGTGTAGCAATCTGTGGTCAAAGTCAGGGGCTGGCACACACATTTAGGGACCTTGCAGCTATTCAGTGTTTGTGAAAAAAATCTATTTCCTAATTTCTACTGTCGTACTGTCTGGTCACTAGTGTAGCAGTCTGTGGTCAACGTCAGGGGCTGGCACACATATTTAGGGACCTTGCAGCTATTCAGTGTTTGTGAAAAAAAAAAATCTATTTCCTAATTTCTACTGTCGTACTGTCTGGTCACTAGTGTAGCAGTCTGTGGTCAAAGTCAGGGGCTGGCACACACATTTAGGGACCTTGCAGCTATTCAGTGTTTGTGAAAAAAAAAATCTATTTCCTAATTTCTACTGTCGTACTGTCTGGTCACCAGTGTAGCAGTCTGTGGTAAAAGTCAGGGGCTGGCACACACATTTAGGAACCTTGCAGCTATTCAGTGTTTGTGAAAAAAAAATCTATTTCCTAATTTCTACTGTCGTACTGTCTGGTCACCAGTGTAGCAATCTGTGGTCAAAGTCAGGGGCTGGCACACACATTTAGGGACCCTGCAGCTATTCAGTGTTTGTGAAAAAAAAATCTATTTCCTAATTTCTACTGTCTGGTCACTAGTGTAGCAGTCTGTGGTCAAAGTCAGGAGCTGGCACACACATTTAGGGACCTTGCAGCTATTGTGTTTGTGAAAAAAAAATCTATTTCCTAATTTCTACTGTCCGGTCACTAGTGTAGCAGTCTGTGGTCAAAGTCAGGGGCTGACACACACATTTAGGGACCTTGCAGCTATCCAGTCTGTGAAAAAAAAATTCCTAATTTCTACTGTCCTACTCTCTGTTCATCTATCGAACCTTTGTGGAAAAAAATAAAAATAAAAACAATCGACCAATAAAAAACACAGAGCCAGTTTGCTTTGAAAAAGGTTTTATTGCACACGGAATAAATCATGTGGTGTTTTCTTTCAAATGTTGAGCCCCCCCTGCAAAAAAAAATAAAAGAAATGAAGAAAAGTTGGAAAGTGATCGAGCTTATGAAAAAAATGTCAGGTGCAGGACATTTAAGATGGCTTGGCAAACTAACTTTCCATGGGTTAGGTATAATGCAGAGAAAAACCTTATGTTCTGTACCATGTGTCAAGGGTGTGATGCTGCAGATAAAGATTCCCCTTTTGTACACGGTCGTGGAACGTTTAAAGAGTACTCTTTAAAATTGCACCATACAAGCAGGGGGCACGAGAGAGCTGCAAGCAAACTTAAAGCTGCAACTAGTGATCCCTCCTGTACTGAGGCTGTTAGAGCTCTACAGAATTTAAACAATGCTCAGATTAAAAGGCTTACTATTCTAATGAGGAACAGTCATGCAATTGCCAAGCAGTCTCGTCCATTCACAGATTTTGTTTGGATGAGTAAACTGGACCAAATGAAGGGTCTGGAGACAGGAAGCACCTCTTTCAATGACAAGTACTGCAGGAGATTTTGTGCTGCCATTGCAGAATATGAACGACTTAAAATTATGAATGAAGCCAAGAACTCCTCATTCGGTTCTGTTCTATGTGATGAAGCAACTGATACCTCCATTGCAGAACAACTTATAGTTTATATCCGTCATGCATACAAAGGTGTTATAAAAACAGCATTTCTAAATATGGTTCGACTTGAGAAGTCAAATGCTGAAAATATATATGAAAGTCTTGTAAGTGAGTGCTCTGCAGTACTTGAAATAACTCGTGAAGAGTTTCTAACAAAACTAGTTGGCTTTACAGCAGATGGGCAGCGGTTCTGCAGGGCAGCAGAACAGGAGTTTGCATCGTCTTCATGAAGTACACATATGATAGTTGTTACTCACTGTATGCTTCATCGGCTGGAACTGGCCTTTAAAAAAGCTGTAAAATCAATGCCCTGTTACGGTAAGGTAGAGGATGAGATGCTGCCGATTTACTTATTCTACCACAACAGCCCTTTGAACAGAAAAGAACTGAGGCATTCTTGCCAGGCAACAGGGGTCCGATGGTTAGTCCCAACTAGGGTAGGAGGCACCAGATGGGTCCTGCATCTAAAACGTGCCTTTGAAAATTTTTAGGAGATTTATCCTGCAATTATTTCACATCTTGGAAATACTGCTGCATCACGAAACTCAGTGGCCAGTGCTAGAGCTCAGGAATTTTTGAAAAAGCTCACATCAGAATACTTTGTGCAGAGTGCCTTGGAGCTAAATGACGTTATTGTTGTAATAGCAAGACTTTCCCTGTTGTTGCAGGAAGAACAGGTCAATATTAGTAAAGTGATGGAGGGATTGACAGTTGTTAAGTAATGCTCTTGAAAAGTTGAAAACTAAATCAGGACCAATGGCTCGAATGTTCACAAAGGAGACATTTAAGGGTATTCCCTTAAAAGAAATAAGAGAAAAAAAGGATACCAACTCCTTTACAAGATTTATAGAAACTCTTTTAAGAGAGGTTAACAGCAGGTTTCCAGACAATGACCTGTCTGTTGTAAGAAAAGTTGGTGTAACACTTTTAAACCCCAAAATGTGGCCCAATTTGACAAACAGCACTGATTTTGGTGATAGTGAAATTGAAGAACTTACTACTGAATATTGAGATGTACTTCAAAAAATGGTGTAAAAGTGGAAGAAGTGGAGATTGAATGGGCCTCTTTAAAAAATTCCCTGAGTTCTTGTACCTCTAGTGTCACTACATGGGAAGAGATAAATAAAAGGTTTTCAGATGGACACCAGAATATTCTGTCCCTTGTCGACTTCCTCTTATCTTTGCCGAGCACTTCAGTGGAGTGTGAACGTGGATTTTCACATATGAAATCTGTGAAGTCAGATTGGAGGAGTAAAGTCAGAAGTGATGCTCACTGATCTGTTATGAATTAAACTTCACTCACCGACCATTGAGGATTTTGATGCAATAGGTGTTGTCAATTTGTGGCTAGCCTCTGGGCAGCGAGTTAGAAGACCATGCAGTGGATCTCACAGGAGGAGAACAGATGCAGCTGCTACTGAAACTGTAGACAGCTCTGATTCCAGCATGGACTCCGATGACAGTACCAGCCCTTGGGGATGTTGAAGTGTGCCAAGACACTGATTCTGATAATGACTGACCAGAAATGTGTCACCCTGACCCACTCTGCTCTTATATGATTTTATGCTTAACCACAACCCTCTGCAGTATCCCTCCAACCAGTTTCTCGCCCATCTAACGGTGTCTTTCTTGTTATGTAGATAGGTTCATTTTGAATAAATGAGCAATATTAAAATTCACCACTCGCGTGACACCGACCTCTTGTGTCCCGCTTTAAATCTCAATATAAGTTGCGGGCCGCCATTAAGTTCTGTGGGCCACCAAATTATTGGAAGTCTCTGGCCCAATGGCCAGTAGTTTTTTTCCCTTAAAGTCGACCCCTGTGAGAGTGATTAATTCAAACGTCTTTTACGACGCAGTTTACTTTTATAACTTGTCCTTCATCCTGTTGCTCAGAGTTCCAGCTAATGGGTGAACATTTTGTGTTCTTTTTGTTAATAAGCCTGATGCTCTAAAGAGGATTAGCTCTGTAATTACCCAGTAATAAGGGAATAATTTAAATTGGTTTGCATAATTTATTATTTGTATGGGTTTTGCAGCAAAAATTAGTTGATAACATGGCTACGATGTGGAAGGTGTGGAGCTGGGTGGGAGTGCTCAGTTACTGTTTAATGCTGTTTGTCTTCCAATATATGGATATTGGGGACATTTCACCTATCAAAGGGTGTTATATGTGATTAATATATGTATAATTGAGGTTTTTCCCCACTCATGGCAGCAATAGCCTTCTGATGTAGCGCATGGATAATAGAAATTATAAAGGTAACCTCCACATGCTGTACCAAGTTAGGAGTGCCAAAAATACTGTTTAAATCATATGTTATAATAGTTACCATGAAGTACTGTCCTATGGAAGATACTTGTATCTATTGTACTAAAAAATCAATAAATATAAGTTTTAAAAAAAAGAAAATAAACTCCACTTGACTAGGGTTCTGAAGCCTCCAAGGATTCACAAACCCCTCCTCCAACCTCAAATTCTTTAATCATTTTGAACATGCCTTTTGCCCTTTCCCCTGTGGAGGGCTTCTATCTAGGTTTGAGTTCTCCATGCAGTTCCAGTCATCCAAATACAAAATCTGCCCTTCAGGAAGAGAGGACTGAAGCCAAAATACATAGCAGAAAAATTCTCCAGATGGGGTAGTAGGAGCGTAAACTGAGACTATACAGAGGGGTCGGCACCGCAGATCTCCTGAGATTTGAACAAGTCTTCCACATCCTTCCATGTGGACCCGAGTTATTTGGAAGGGCAATCCCTTTCTCACCAATATGGCCACCCCAGCCTTCTTGGCCCCTGGATGGGAGTCAGCATATACATTTCCCACCCACAATCTCCAAAACTTCAACTGTTCAGATGCTGATAGTTTGGACTCTTGTAAACAAGAAATATTACATTTGGCCCTTTGAAGAGCTTGCAAAATCCGAGTTCTCTTAACCACATTATTAACCCCTCCCTCCTCCCCTACCAAAATCCTGTCCTGACTGACCCTCTGCCCAACCTAACCTCTAGTGCCTCTGCACCTTACCTGCACTTGTAATCAAGTAAAGTTGATGCCCATATGCTGTACAGTGTTTTAAATGTCTAAGGAACTCTGTAACCTTTTCCTGATTGTTGTGCTGTTCAGTGTCTCAAATGTCATAAAACTCTGTAACCTTCTTGACTGAATGTCTATACTCTGTTCACATGACGTGGAAACTTTGTAAAAGAGCCTTGGCTCAAAGGTTATTTTCCGAATACCAAATAAATAACAAGCTGAAGATGACCCTCTCTGGAGCTGGGGGGTGGAAAAGTGAGCACCCACTAGGAGGCTGGCTACCGAGCAGACACTACAGACCATCAGGCCTATTCTGCTGGCATTTATTACGTTAGTATGTATGTTAACAAATAAACCCCTTTCACATTCCACGAACATACAGTCAATCTATCCATACCAAAGAGTGAAATATATACTATTACTTCGCAATCCCCAGCTCTCACCCCTTCCCTCCACCCCTAAACCCTCACCCTGCATATGAAAACCTGGGCAAAAGAAAAAAAGAGTTTAAACGAGACACATACATTTGCAGACATTTAGAAAAACTAGAACAAACAACCCATACATTCTGTCTTAACAACACAGACACAGTAACATGAAACAGTAAAAAAAAAAACAACTAGGGAAGACAAAATGTCTTCCTAAGGCACCTACTGGTACCAACAGTAGTGCATTCCCCTCGAGGGAGCACCCTGATAAACAGGGTATAGAAAGCAAGAAGGCCCCCAAAACAGCTGACTCACTTCTCTTCCCTCGGGGTAGACCTCCGGGATCCCGCTACACAAGCACCCTGATGGCTAGTGAAATAAAGAAGTGGGGAAAGGGCAATCCTCTGAGGGCTAATGGTAAAGAGCAATCTTTCCTTAAACAATAGGAGTGCCCTCAGTTGGAGCCCCCGACTGGATCAGATCTTCTCACTCTAAACCATGCTGTCTTGATCAGCCCAAGAAACAGTACCCAAACCTCAATTAAGAAGAAAATCCAGCATATAAAACATATAACATTTTTGTATAAACTCCTCCCCATCCCCAGCAAGTCAGCAGATGGTTCAATGGTAGATCAAATACGTTTAGCTGTAAGAGAGTATGTATGTCATAGTCCCCAAATGAAAAAATGTCACACAGAGTCACAACTGGTACAGTCTTCAAATATTTTGGCCGGAAACAGCACAGATCAAGTAAAATAATAGCCTCAAAGCAAATAATAAAAAACATTGTAGACCAATGAGGTAAAACACCACCATGGTCCATCATATATTATAAAATGGGCACAAAAATTTCTAAAACCTGATTGGCTAAGAGCCTCTCAGAGCCGTGTCCTTATAGTGCCATATTGCTGCAACCTGCACTTCTTCAAAGAGACCCGCCGCTGCACAAGTGGCATATCGTTGTGCCCGCGCTATCACTATCTGACAAAGCAAGCAGCTCAGCGGGTTGTCAAAGGAAGGCTCGCACATTCACACAGTGTCTCCTCACAGCAGCGGCACCTACAGTGCCTCGGTACTCAAATAAACCACCTATATGCCACTGTCTATGACCGAAACCCCCCTTTCTACACATCCCTAAGCATAAATGTTTTGCGTATAATTTTTTATTTAATTTTATTTCATTCTTCCCATTTTACTCACTGCTGGCCATTTCCTCCACGCTGCTGCTACTTCGCAAAACCACAGTAAGCGCTCTCACATCTCCACACCATTTCTCCATTACTCCATGTCCTCTCCTTTCAATATCAATATTAGTCTAAAACTGTTTACTCTAAAATCATGTATTTCTGTTACTGTTGCACTTTGACATCGGGGAAGCAGGAAACTGCAGCTCACGGGCGGTCGGTAAGATATCACCGTCTCACCAAATCATCCTAACTGAAACTGATACAACCAGACAGAAAATATAACAAACAACTAAAATGTACACTACATAAATAGTTTTATACATGTTTTTGTCTTGGAGGAGAACCTTCACAGTAGATGTGTTCCTTCTATGAAACACGCTCGCTCTTATACCCTTGGTGCCAATAGCTGTAACTCGAACTGAGTGGGCAAACAAAAACAATTTAAACAAAAAAGAAAACAAAACACATGGTTTCAAGTCTTTCTCTGGGTCACTATGTGATGATTGGAGTCACTCACACACCACTGCCCTGTAGTAACTTTCAATGAAAGAGCTCATTCCAAGACAATGATAAGGACTATTTTTTTAACTTTTTACTCCAATTATCACATTTTTTACTATTTTTATGCACATTTCTGTCTGTATTTTTTTTAATTAACTTCTTTGGGGAGGGACCCATTTTATAAGTGGAATAAGACACTCGAGGTGTGGTTTATGGCCTGATGAAACACTTCCCAGGTGCTAAAGAGCACTCGGCGCAAAAGCGCCTCGTGCCTCATTATTCACTTGCAGGCGTGCCTTATCAGCCAGCTCCCTCATCCTTATTCGTCTCGTCACCTGTCTGTGCCTTGTAAGAAGAACATAAAAGAAAGGACCAGAGACCTTGGCCCCCCCCCCACCTCGATGATTCACATTCAGCAAATGGAAAGAAAAGCATAGCAGCTCCACAGAAATCAGTTCAGGCAGTCTGGTGAAGTTTGTGACTACTCAAATAGGAGTTCTTCCTCGTAGCTGCCGTCTCATAGCTCCCTTAGATTTTACTGCTGATAAACTGCATTTGGGCTTTGACTCTGTTTAGCAAAGAAATAAAAAGGTTAAGCACACAAGCCTTCTCCCTGACCTGCGCGCATCTTCAAATGGGGAAAAAAAAAAAAATCGATCTCGAAGCGTCGGAGGAAGACTAACATGTTACCTCCATTGCCGGTGTAGTCCAGTCCCCTCTGGGTCACAACAAGCGCCACTACCAAGAAAGTTCCACTGGGAGACAAAGCCTGTAATCGCAGATTGCTCCAGGCCTCGACAACATTAAATTCAGGAGACCAGAGGGAGGAGAAGAGCCAGAACCTTTGTCAGGAAAGGAATAAAAACTGAAGCAACCAGCACACAGGAACGGCCAGCAGGTAAACTAGACTGTCCTTACCCCAGCCAACAAGTAGCAAATTAGTTGCAGATACTCCTCAGGTGGCTGGCTTTTTCTTCAGCCATTTGGTTAACTCCGAGTGCAATGGCAGGAGAGTACCGGAGTGTTGTTTGCCACTAGCATTGTCAGGTGACACCGCCAACCACAACAGGTCTTCGATCCCTCCTTCCTCCTCTTTCAAATCTGGCAAAGAGATATCCAGAGACTTAAAATATGTGGAAGCAGCCACCAGCGTTTCAAAGCTTTTGGTGGTGTCTTTATCTTGCACCCATAGTCTGGCAGGGTAGCGCACTTGAGCTTTAAACCCTCTGTCTTTTAGCCATTTCACCACTTGCAAGACCTTTTTCCTTTTAGCGAGGAGCATAGGGGGAAAATCCTGATCTACGTAAACTCTCTGTCCATCCAAATTAAGATCCTTTTTTGCCCACACCAGTCTCAGAACTTTCTCCTTAACAGGATAGCTCAAGAATTTAATTATTATTGACCGAGGAGGAGCCCCTTGTTTTGGTTTGGGTACTATAACTCTGTATGCTAGCTTAATTCTGAGCTCTGAATCGTCGGTCAGATCTCTTTCTGGAACCAGCAAATCATTAACTTGGCAGTGTCATGCTGCTCCAAGCCCTCAGGGACTCCAAACACTCATATGTTGTTTCTTCTAGAGCGGGCCTCATCATCTTGCACCCTAGCCGTGAGGCCTCACTCTCTTCTGTACAGGTAAAGTAACGAGTGGCCAAAAACCATGTGTTCAGTCTGCAGTGTTGCCATATGGCTTTCCATGCTTGCTGTGCGCTGCTCCAATTTTTTAAGGTCTTTCCTAATGTCAGAAACCTTGCCGTCAATCCGGTGCCACATCTTCATGATAGCTTGACTGTTGGCCCTACCGAGAACAGGACCTGCCTCCAAGCCATAATCATCTTCCTCGTCCCCCGATCTGGCCATGTAAGTGGTAGCATGGGAGGCGTGGGGCTTCTGTCTCTACGCGGCATCGAAACCACATCCATTTTCCACGGCCTGCGAGTACTTTGGACAGAACTCCTAGTATTTTTCATAAGGGCAATGATTCAGCAAATCAGCAGTTGTACTGGATGGCAAAATGAGCAAGGTAAATGGGCCGACTGCAATAGATTAAGCCACTGGGTACTCAGCACTCAGGCTTCCATAACCAACACTGACATCACCGTAAGTCCACAGGCAGAAACATTTTAGGGACAGCTGGTGTCCTTTACTTGAGAACAGACTTTACTTTTCTCCTCAGAGACAGCAAACTTGTTGGGGACCGCTAGTGTCCTTACTTGCAAACATACTTTACTTTCTTGTAACTTGGGGAAAGATTAGGACCTTTACGTGAAAACACAGTGTTCTGTGATATGTACAACACTTTGTAGTACGTAAACCATTCCCCATCTTCTAGTCAGAGAGGTAGTATCCCATTTTCCAGTCAGGATGATCCACTCCATTCCTTACAGAAACTGTGCCAGGGAGGCACGACTTGAACTGTTGTCTGTCAAATATCATGTCAGACAAACTGTAGTCTAGTCCCTCCAACCCCCCCACCAGGCATACCCACTGGGGCCATTCTGGGGGAGCCAGCTCTGGGAAGCATCAGAAAGAAAAAGTCTCTAACAGTTCGGGGAAGTTTTACACATTTTACTCACAATTCCCATAACCATATGTCTTAAAAGTCCTTCACCCTAGGTTGGGGTATGCCACAGTAGTAGGCTGCCACCACTATTCACTCAGCTACTCTGGGGCTGAACTGGGGACTGAAACAGAACAAGACAGAGTTGGCACCTCTCCTGAGGTTCTCCTCAGTCAGACTGACTCAAAGCTTTCAGTGAGCAACCGACACCCACTGCAACATTCCATTTTGGCTTATGATGCTGTGAGGCCCTTCCCACATAGAACCTCTGTCCAAATGACTGCCAGGGGTATCAGGGTAGACCTGAAAGTTAACTATTTGCTGCCCAGAGTGACTAACTACAAAACCTATTACATTACCTAGTTTTGTAGTACACTTTTAAACACTTCTGGTAAACACTCTAGTAACCTGGGGGGGGGGGGCGCACTGGAGTTACATTAGAATTAGCAGCTATTATTAGATGTACTATAATAAATATGAAGTAAGAAAAAGAAACATGAAATTACATGAAGTCTTCTTGCATGAGACGGACTGTTACTTACTGAAAAGATCGTACTCTTGCACACAGAATCGGGAGTTGCATGAGGTGGGGTTTTGTGGCTTGGACTATGATGGAGGAGCTAGTGACAGAAATGGGAGTTGGATGGGGGGCTATTCTTGTTGGGACTGTGACGGGGGCACTGGGGGCAGAGTCAGGAGGTGAGCGGGCAGGGATTTGTTGTTGGGACTATGACAGAGGCACTGGGGACAGGACTGACCTTCTAACCGCAGAGCAGATAATGTGGTCAGGAGTGTGCAGGAGCCACCAATAACAAAGACTACCGCTGGATATTCGGGAATGGGAGGCAGGACAAGGAGCAGGCTGCTGATGCCACTCAGCTGGCTGCTGGGCAGCGGCTTGCAAATGAAAGATGCAGTCGCACTGTGAGAGGTGAGGCTGCATTCTTTTAACTACACAAATTTTGTGCCCACCAGCCAGGCTGAACAGCATCATCATTTGAGGTGGAAAAGCCAGGAAATTTTTCACCTGGAGCCAAGCTAGGGATCTGGCTTGACTCTATAAGCCAAAGCATGAGCCAAACCATGGCTTCTGCTGGCTGTCCTGTTACTTATTGTGTCCCCTCATGAGTTGTAGCCACTATGCTAACTGCTTAGGCTGACAAAAATGCTTGCTTTGACCACAAGTGACTCAGCTTGACCTTGGCTCTCAACTGCTTATAGAAGTCAAGCTGATTTGGGCCAGGCACTAGGGTTAACACTGCTCTGGCTTGCCCACCTCCAGTCATCATCAGCCTGCTCCTCATTGACCTGTCACTCACATACTTCCTGCAGGCTCAGCTGCATTGTAGTTGGAAAGATAATGGAGGCACTCCTTAAGGAAAGAATAGTGGAACACCTGGAAGCCAATAGACTGGTGGATCTCAGGCAACATGGGTTCTCTGCAGGATGATCCTGTCACACTAATCTGATAGATTTCTTTGACTGGGTGACAAAGGCAGTAGACCAAAGGGGGGCGATAGATATTGCCTACCTCGATTTCAGCAAAGCCTTTGATATGGTCCCACATAGGAGACTGGTCAACAAGCAAGGCAGCCTGGGGTTGGGGCGCAAGGTGGTGAACTGGAATGGAAACTGGCTAAGGGACAGAAAACAGAAGGTAGTGGTGAATAGAACCAATTCAGACGAAAGGGGTGACCAGAAGGGTACCTCAGGGGTCAGTTCTGGGGCCAGACCTCTTCAATGTCTTCTTCACTGACATTGCAGAAGGGCTGGAGGGAAAGGTTTGCCTGTTTGCAGATGACACCAAGATCTGCAACAGGGTGGATACTCCAGAGGGGATGGAAATGATGAGAAAAGACCTAGAACTGCTGGAGAGATGGTCAGAGGCATGACAGCTAAGGTTTAACGCAAAGAAGTGCAAAATCATGCGTATGTGGAGCAGGAACCATGGAGCAAGCTACAGGTTGGGGGGGGGAGCTGCTGGCAGTAACTAAGGAGGAGAGGGACTTGGGGTCATAATCACTGATGACTTGAAGGCAGCTAGACAGATGGCCAAGGCGGTGAGAAAGGCCAGTGGGATGTTGGGATGTATTGGAAGGGGAATCACAAGCTGAAGGAGAGAGAGAGAGAAGTAATAGTTCCACTGTACAAGACCCTGGTGAGACCTCACCTTGAATACTGTGTAGAGTTCTGTAGACCACACCTTTGAAATGACACTGACAAAACAGAGATGGTGCAGAGGAGGGAGACCAAAATGGTGAAGGGATTACATCACAAGCCTTATGAGGAAAGAGTGAGGGACTTCAATTTGTACACGCTGGAACAAAGGAGGGAGAGAGGTGACATGATAGAAACATTCAAGTACCTCAAGGGCATTAACAAGGTGCAAGGGGACAACATATTCCAGATTAATAGTAGTGCCAGGACAAGAGGACACGACATGAGACTGAGGGGTGACCACATAAGGGGAAATGTCAGGAAGTTCTTTTTTACGGAAAGGGTGGTGGAGGCATGGAACAGCCTGCCCAGGAGGTGGTGGCAGCCCGTATAGAGGTGGGCTTCAAACATGCATGGGACAGAAACAAAGGAATAATAGAGATAGGAAGAAAAAGCTAAAACCAATGACCAGATAGGGTCACTGGACGCTTCGTTAGGCAGCTTAAACGGGCACACTGGATGGGCCTAGCGGTCCTTATCTGCCGACAGCATCTTTGTATCCATGCTACAGTGCCACACTTCCCCAGACCCTACTCTGAGATTAGCCACAAAATGCATGGGATAAGGCATAAGGGAACCTTAGTGGGAAGGTAAGGGGCGGGGATTGAGCCAGAGATCCAGAAGGTTCTGCGGGAACAATGCAGTAGGGAAACATGGGCAGACTAGGTGGGCCAAGCGGTACTATCTGTGCCAAATTCTATGTTCACTTTACGCATGTCTGCAAGCAAACACAAAAAAGTCAGATTCAGACAATAAAAAATGTTCATGATTTTCCTCCCTGGTTTTCCTACTTTTATTTATCAGCTGTATGCTGCAGTTCGTGCCTCCCATCCTGGGACTCTGATCTGGAGCAGCCATTTACAGAACAACAGCGAGTGACTGAGGTTTTCACATGCTACCCCTGGTATAAACCCAATGATCGCTTGACACTGGTAGTTAGCGACTTATCAAGGAACATGTTCACTCTATCAAGTTAATATGCCCAACGCCCCTGAGGCATTACCCTCCTCACGCAAACGAGCGTCACTGGAGTTACCCCCTGCCTGTGGGTTGAATCTCGCCCTTTGGCTTTAACCTTACCATCTATTGCCGCTACCATGGGACTAAAGGCTTTAAGGTCTAAGCCTCTCCCTGAAGCTGCCCAACCACGACTCCTGGTGACCCGGGGTACTTGGCCCAACCTGAACCAAGCCCCACACAGGGTTTCTGCCTTGATTATCCTATATGTCACCAAGATTGTCTGGGTAGACATAAAAATGAGTGCCTGTCATGGCCCCAACTTTCTTAGGGGTGCGCAGGATGGCTACCTTCCGCACCTCACGGTCTGCCCGGCTTGTCCAACAATGGATACCCTGATTCAGATGCATGGCCTAGCTCGTAAGGGAGCCTGCTACCTCCTCTTTACTGGGCTGACCGATAAGCGGGCTAAACATTCACCCCCTACTGTCATGGGGTCCTCAGCCTTATTGTGCTAGCACTGATACTGCTCTCAGGCGATGTCCAACCCAATCTTGGACCACTGCCTGCCAACCTGACCCTGGGGCCCCCAGTGACCCAACTTGGCACCATGCCAAAGGCCTAAGAGTCGCTCACATGAACATGTGCAGTCTGCGACCCAAGACGCATGAGGTTCAATCCTGGGTTGATATGTATAGACCTGATGTGCTTGCCATCTCGGAATCCTGGCTAAAGCCTCATATACTACTGCACGAAGTGGAGCTAGCCAATTACGACACCTTCTGAAAGGACAGAGAGGGAAAAAAAGGAGGGGGGTCCTAATCTATGTGAGCTCCTCGCTGGAGGCCTACCTGTCCTATACTCACCTGCCTAGCTCCCCAGGGCTCGAATCACTATTCATCAAAATCATCCTGGGCCACACAAAACATCTAACCATAGGTTGCGTCTACAACCCCCCCCAGTGGTGGCAACCCTGCACTTCAAAACTTAATACGCTCCCTATCAGGGACCCCACCCATGGAGCTACTGGTCCTAGGGGACTTCAACCTTAAGTGGAAACCTGCTAACGAACAAGCTCACAGGGCCTTGCTCCTTGAAGCAAACCTGACCCAGGTCATCACCCAGATCACCAGGCTAAACCTAAAAACAGGGAACCACTCCACCCTCAACTGGATCTTAGCCTCTAACCCTGCAAATATCCAAGTGGCTGGCATCATGTCTGAGTGACCATTCCCCCACTTTCTGCATATGGAAAAACAGGCCTGTAAGGATCCCCCCCCCCAGGCTCATAGTAGCAAGGGACTATTCTGGCTTCTCTGCCGAAGCCTTCCAGAACTGCTTGAGAAATGCTGACTGGACGCCAATTAGGCTGACAGTATTGAGGAAGCTGCCCAGTTCTTCCAGTGCACATTCTCTGCTGTGGCTAACCTCCATGCTCCCGTTAGGAAAAGATGCATGAAAGGCCAGTGCCATAGATGGATCCCACGGGAGCTGAAATCCCTAATGAAAGTTAGATACAAGGCCTGGAAAAAGGCCAGGAGCTCTGCAAGCCCTGTAGACCCAGCTGTCTACAGGTCTCGGAGGAACCAGTGCAAGAAAGCCTCAAAAATTGCTAAAAGAGACTTAAAAACCCTGACATACCCTAAGTCCTTCTAGTCTAGCATCAACTCCATGCTAAAAGGCCCACACAAACATCTGCACGGAAACATTACCCACTACGGACCAACTTTAACTGACGGAGACGAGGCCGCTGTGGCCTTCAATAGCTTTTTCACAAACCTGGGCACTTACAGAACCAACCCTCTGCACCATGACCAGGGCCCCCGGTCACTGAAACTCAGGACCCTCCAACCCCCCACTTCCACCTAAGGACTGTGTGCATCAAAGAAGTGCTGCCCCTCCTTCAATCCTTAAAATCCACTGGTTCACCTGGACCTGATGGACTGGACCCAAGGCTGCTGCCCCTGCTATTGCCTTACCAGTGGCCCTGTTTATAAACAGATCCTTATAGGATGGTGTGGTCCCAAATATATGGAAGCAGGCCCATGTGGTCCCAATCCATAAGGATGGGGCTTGGGACACCATAGGTCACTACAGACCCAACTTTATCCTCTGCCCCCTCACAAAGATCATGGAGCGGGTTGTGTACTGCCAACTAAGGGACTACATGGAAGTTAACAGACTTCTGGCACCTTCCCAACATGGCTTCAGACAAAAGTACGGGACCGACACTGCCCGCATCAGGTGCACCACTGACGTCCTATCTGCCCTGGACAAGGGCACACCCACAGGGCAGTCTTCATCGACCTAACCAAGGCCTTTGACCTGATTGACCACCCCCTTCTGCTAACAAAGCTGAGTAAATTTGGACTCGACCAGCATTCCCTGAATTGGTTCTGCAACTACCTGTCTGGCCACTCCCAACAAGTGGAGAGGTGCAACCTCTGGACCACTACCTTTAAATGAGGGGGTACCGCAAGACTCCATCTTGGACCCACTCCTGTTCTCCCTGTCCGTCAAAGACCTCCGCTACCACTGTGGGAGCAGCTCCGTGGTTCAATACGCTGATGATGCCGTACTCTATAGAACTGCATCATACTTGGATGATCTTGGGCCCCTGCTCAAGTCAGACTTTGCCAAGGCTGAAGCTTGGCTAGTCGAAAATCATCTGCTCCTTAACCACAATAAGACCAAAACGCTCCTGTTTGGACTGAAGTCACTGGGTCCTTCCCGGGCCCACCTTCTACCACTTGTTACTGTGTCCAACTCTGCCACTGACGTGGTCCAATCCTTCTCTGAATGCACTGTGATTACAACCCTCTTTAGAATTAATTCTCTGCGAAAGGCTGAAGAGTTTTAAGTTGACCTTTTTATGCACTCCTTAATATCCTAAAACTACAGCCTAATCCTTTTTATTATTAATTCTGAGTGTAAAACTGTAGAGTCTTAAGATTATTAGACCTGTACTGCACTGTCTATTATTCTAAGTGAACAGCTGAATCCTTTTTAGAATTAATTTCTGTGTAAAGCTGTCGTTTTAAATTGACCAGACTTTTCGCCTCTCGCTTTGCCACCTGTCTGCCCTCTAACCCACTCATGTCTCCTCCCTGTTTCTATTACCCACTTTGTAGTTTAGCCTCCTCCTTCCAAATAATAGTCACCACCCTGTTTCTTTGTTTGAGTTAACCACACCTCCCCTTCCTGCCCTACTTAATCCATCCCCCAGATGTGCCATGCCCTCCTGGGGCTCGCTGCTAGAGGAAAAGCTACAAGCCTGTCCTGGGAAGCAACCCACGATTATGCTACTGCAAATTAGCAGACCCTGAGGCTTTCTTCCCCTGTTGAAACTACCACCCGGGATCCTCCGAACTCTGGTTCGTTGCAGGGCCCAGAAATCTACAGAAACAGCCAAAAGCCGTATACCCCCTCAGGTACGTTGGTATTTGGCGCCTTTGGACATTCTGAATTTTCAGCGCCAACACTCTGATTGGAGGATCTCAGCCTCACTGACTTCTTCCTGCTGGTCTCCATTTTACCTTGCTTCATTAGAGACGTTTAACAGCGCTACTGACCCTGGGAGACTATCCTTTTTTGTAAAGCAAGAATTTAATTTTTTTTTTTTGTCTACTTTCTTATTTGCAAATTATACTACATAGCCACTAGAGAGCTACAACAGCTGTCTTTTCTGTTAAAGAGGAAACGCATTATATTTTCTACTTCCTCTTCTGCTCTAGTGGACCCGGGATACCTCTCTTTCTGAGGACCATCCTTGGGGTTTTTCTGCCTGTTTCTCAGGCCGAACCATGCACATCCACTAAGGCTGCAAGACTTGAACGCCTGCCCCCACTCCCATTCTGTACTGGTGGAGCAGGGCCAGAAACAGAAATGAAAGCTACAGACCAATCTTGCCACACCAGACTGCAGCCTTGAACCACCTCACTGGCTTAGCTGCAAAGAGTTGCTCCACAGGTACGTTCAGCGCCAAAAACACCTCTCAGCCAACAAAAGGATTTTGAACTTATGACACCTGATCACCGATTGGTCTAGACTTCTAGTGGCATTTACTGCCGGCTGTTGTGGCGTTTAGATCTACCATGGGAAATTACAGCTGGTTCCTCGGTGTGTCACTAGCTTTACTAGCGCTCAGCTCAATTCTTCGGAACCCTCATCCCTCCCCAAAGTGGAATGACCCTTGTGCTTCTCCTTGTCCTGCGTCCAACAGCTCCTTTCAGGTAGCCATTCTGGACTATTGGGCTTCTCAGCTGTCTCTGCCGGGGAGTGGGACATCTCCTGAACTGCCTCTGCAGATTACTCCTCCATCCAGACTTGAGACTTCCTACTCATGGCAAATTTCTGCCAGGACACTAGTGGCTGCAACACTAGGCCAGTATAACACCAGGAGTGGGTACAGGCCTACCCATCAACACTGCCTCCACTGTCGCCCGAAAAATAGTGTTTACAAATTACAGTTCGCTGCCTTAAAAAGAATCCTGCTTCTTTTACTATTGTGCTCAGGCAATGTCGAACTCAACCCAGGACCATTAGACACCTCTGCTTCTCCATCAGACCTGGCAGGTACCAAAGGAATGTCTTTTATGCATCTTAATGCCTGTAGTTTGCTGAAAAAGTTCACCCTTATCCAGGCTTGGGTGAGCCACACCCTACCTGACGTCCTAGTGATCACTGAGACCTGGCTTAGGCCAGCCACCCCAGACAATGAAATCAATATCCCAAATGATTTACTCTTCCGAGCGGACAGGCAATCAAGAGGAGGTGGGGTGGCAATTTATGTAAGGGACAAATACTCAGCTGCATGCATAGACGCATCATCCTCCCCCAAAGAACTCGAGTGCTTGACCCTAAAGATCGAACTTTCTCCTTCCAGTGCACTCTGTGTAATAGGCTGCTACAGGCCCCCTTCTGCCGGGCCTCATCTCCTGTCTCACCTCAGTTCCGTACTAGGGCTCAGTTCCTTGGAAACCATTATTCTTGGTGACCTGAACTACGGTTGGCTATCAAGTGCATCAGCTCACTTGAAATCCTTTTGTGACACTCTAAGGCTGATGCAACTCATTGGCGAGCCTACTCGCCCAAATAAAAAGAACCTTAACAACAGCTCCCTCTTAGATGTCATTTTGGTTAGCAAGCCACACCTGTTCTCTCATGTCGGAACATTTTTATCAGACATTAGCGATCATTGTATAATCACCACCATTAGATCTGTGCACAACCCACAGTTTGTGGCAAAGTTCTCTATTAAGAGGTGCAAACGCAACTTTGATTTGTTTGCTTACGTCCACGACTTGAAACATTCACCGCGATGGCAGGAATTCTTCCTAGCCAAAACGGTTAACAGGGCATATACTATTTTTTACGATATTTTAAGTGAGACTTTAAATAAGCATGCACCCTTGGTTAAGGTGCGGGTCAGGAGCAGCACCTGCCGTTGGTTCTCACCTGAGCTCAAAGCTTCCCTGTTAGAAAGGGATACTTTATGGAAAAAAGCCAGAAGCAGCAAGAACAACTCGGATTGGTGTCTTTTTAAGAGAGCACGTAACAAGTGTACCAAGTTGGTCAGAGCAGCCAAGACCACCTACTATCGTTTGGAGCTAGCCTCTGCCTCAAGAAATCCTTCAAAGCTCTGTAAAACAAAAAAAGACATGTCTGGACACGCACCTGGTAATTCCATTCCAGCAAAAATTAAGTCCGGTGGCAGCGTTATCGCTAACCGATCAGAGATATTGGAAGCCCTCAAAAAACATTTTGCAACGGCAGGGCTAGCATTTGATACTTCTCCTGCCAATGACTTCCGCACAGCTCAGGGCCCACCAACCCATGAGTCCTCTCACCAAGGAGGCCTTCTCCCTCTGCCTGTCTCTAAAGAGGTGGAAGACCTACTGCTGCAACTGGACACCAGGAAGGAGCAGGCTCCGACTTCATAGAGCCACACTATCTGAAATGTGCCTACCATGTGCTTGCGGTGCCAATCACCCACCTATTCAACATGTCACTCTCCCAGGGTAGCCTCCCTCAACGGAAAATAGCCCATGTCATCCTCTATTAAAAGCAGGTGACCCCTGCAATCTAAATAATTACAGACCGATCTCCCTCCTCCCCATCCTGTCTAAATTACTAGAAAAAATAGTGTGTGGCCAGCAAGGGGTATACTTAAAATCCAGAAGCCTATTAAACCCGGTACAGTCTGGATTCAGAGCAAAGCACAGCACCATAACAGCCATAGATAAGGTGACCAATGATTGGCTCCTAGACCTTGACAACAAGAAGCACGTCTGCGCTGTTTTCTTGGATCTTAGTAAGGCATTCGACACAGTTGATCACAGCCTGCTTCTTTCCTCCCTAAACACTTTAGGTCTGGACCATAAATCTATGTGCTGGTTTGCAGACTACCTCGGAGAAAAGAAACAGCAGGTTAAAGCTGAAGGTGATCTTTCTCAATTAAAACCTATGCTGAGGGGCGTGCCCCAGGGCTCTATCCTTGGTCCCCTCCTCTTTGCAGTCTACATTAACAACATCAATGACCCCATCAAAAAAGCCAACATCCACTTATTCGCGGATGACACTGTACTGTACTTGAGTCGTCCCACGCCGGAAGCAGCCTGTGAAGACCTCCAAGCTGAATTTAACCTTCTACAATACCAGCTCATAAACAAAAACCTTTTGCTCAATGCGAAAAAGACAAAAGCTGTGCTCTTCTCCCCCTCCTTGCATGTGGCAATTCCTGCTGGGGAGGAGCTATCCCACAAATTACCACTGTTCTTGGAGAAACACTAGAGTATGCAGCTAAATTCAAATATCTAGGAGTTTGGCTCGATCATAAACTTTCCTTCGCCGACCATCTCGAAGACCTACAGAAGAAACTAAGGCAAAGATTAGGACTATTCTACAGAATTAACCACCTGCTCACAAAGGAGGCCAAGATTCAACTGGTTCAAGCTACCTTCCTATCTTTAACAGATTACGCGTACCTGCTCTACAGCCACTGCACTGCCTCTGCACTGGCTAAGCTGGACACCCTCTACCACAGAGCTATCAGGTTCATTATTGGCCTTCCACTTTCCACACACCACTGCTCCCTGTACTCATCGTTAGGCTGGACTTCCTTTCACTATAGAAGGAATAGAAATGCTGCCCTATGGGCCTTCAGAGCAGTGACCAACAAGCTCCCCTCATATGTCTCAGATTGTATTCCCCGGAGTGTGTTAGGCACCTACGCTCTAAGGAGCTATTCCCTAATTGCCCTCCAAGTTCCAAGGGTCAAAACTCGTTTCGGCAAAGTTGCTCTAAGCTTTTCTGTACCCACATTGTGGAACGGTTTACAAAGGAACTTGAAGCTGAGCTGCCCTGTTAGCCTGAATATCTTCAAGGTGCTCTACGATCGCTACATGAAAGCACCTTGCAAATGTTTTCCTCACCTCTAGCCCACTAATTCCGCAACTCCCCCTTTCCATCATGACACTCGCCATGTTTCTACCCCTGGCTCTCACGCTTTCCCTATTAACTCTTCTTGCTGCACCCACCCTTCCCTGTCCACTCCAGCCTGGCTAAAGTCCCACCCCATCCATAGTAGT
Organism: Neoceratodus forsteri; assembly: GCA_016271365.2. Taxonomy (NCBI): domain Eukaryota; kingdom Metazoa; phylum Chordata; order Ceratodontiformes; family Ceratodontidae; genus Neoceratodus; species Neoceratodus forsteri. Next base: position 930,694,118 of record CM057450.1, on the reverse strand, counting down.
GTCCCAATTATCTACCCCTCCTCCGTCATTATCTTAATAAACAAGTACACGACAGCAGTCGTCACTTTCCTGTGGTTTTAACTCAATTTTTCCCCCAGTCGTCGGTAATATATCCCTCCTCTTCTTTACCTCTCTAACCTGCCACCCCATACACGGCCTCTTTCCCTTATAGGTGTAGTTGCTGTCTGCCTCACTCAAAAGATCTCTGCTTATTTATAACCTCTGTATGCCTATGGTTGATTGTACATCTGCTGACTTCTTCAACTGTAAAATAATGCTTTTTTTTTTATTTCAACCTTGTATACACTGTATATACTTTTTCTTCCTTGTATATTATTGCTTTTTGTATATCTGCTTCTGTACTGTACTTTGATGTATTCATGACCAGGTCCACCTTGCAAATGAGCCTTGCTCAATGGTGCCTGCCTGGATAAATAAAGATTTTGATTGATTGATTGAAATACCTGGGCCTTAGGCTAGATCAGGGGCTCACCCTAATACCACACGTGGATCTGGTAACAAAAAATATACACCAAAAACTCGTCCTGCTCTATCGTCTTAGCGCTAATATGATACAAGAGACTAGATTGGCTATTGCTTAGCGTATCCTCCTCCCAACCCTTACTTATGCTGCCCCAACCCTACTCGGCATTGCCAAACTTGACAATTATTGACTGCAAACCTTGTACCACAAAACTGCCCATTTCGCCATGAAAGCTTGTCCCAGGACCCACCACTGTGATGTCCTCGCCCTCCTCAACTGGCCCACCCTTAACCATAGGCTCCATTACCCCCTATTAAGCTGGACATACAAGGTCCTCAATGCCGACCCTCCCGCAGGGCTGACTGGGCTACTCACCCCTAAGCGGCCCTGCAGACCACTCCGCACTTCAGCCAAAAAACTCCTGGAACTGCCCAGGGCCATCACCACAGCCGGGAGCAAATCCTTTGCCCATATAGCCCCGGTGCTATGGAACAAGCTCCCGGGAACCCTACAAGATGCCCCTTCCCTTGCTACTTTCCAGAAAGGACTACGTGCGCACCTCCTGAACCACAGTCCCTGCTCCTGTCCCGAGGGCTAACCCACTCGACCTATGGTCTGGTTGCTAAAATTCAGTGCCCCTTAAATGAGGAGGTACCTCAAGGCTCCATCTTGGGCCCACTCCTGTTCTCCTTGTTCGTCAAAGATCTCCGCTACCACTGTGGGAGAAGCTCCATGGTTCAATACGCTGATGACGCCGTACTCTATAGAACTGCATCACACTTGGATGATCTTGGGCCCCTGCTCAAGTCAGACTTTGCCAAGGCTGAAGCTTGGCTAGTCGAAAATTGTCTGGTCCTTAACCACAATAATACCAAGACTCTGCATAATTTGTGCTGTTGTACTGTACCAAACAACCATGTTCTGTTATGACTATATTTTTACACTGTAATTCCTGTACTCTACAGAAGTGTGACAGCAGAAAAGGACCAACAAGGCCCACCGAGTCTGCCCATTTGTCCAGCTATCTGCTTGGACCTGCACCCCCCCACCCTTAACACTCCTCTGTGGTTGTCCCATGCCCTTTTGAATCCCTCCACTGTTTCTTCTCCAAAGACTGCCTCTGGTAGTCTGTTCTACCTTTCCACCACTCTCTCTGTGAAATAGTATTTCCTAATGTTACCCCTGAACTGCCCCCCTCCACCTGCAGGCCATGCCCCCTCGTCCTCTGATTACCCTTCATCTGGAAGATGCTTTCCACTGGCACCCTGTTTATACCCTTAAGGTACTTGAAGGTCTTGATCATGTCCCCCTTCCCTCCTCTGTTCCACGGAGTACATATTCAAATCTCTCAACCTTTCTTTGTAGGATAGGTGGTTCAACCCTTTTACCATCTTTGTCACTCTCCTCTGAATCTACTCCAGCCTCCCCACATCCTTTTTGAGGTATGGCCTCCAGAACTGGACTCCATACTCCAAATGTGGTCTAACCAGATGAGTGTACAAGGGTACTATGACCTCCCTATTTCTACTGGTGATCCCCCTTCTGATGCATCCCAGCATTCCACTCCCCCTAGCCACTGCCCTCCCGCACTGCCTTTCCACATTCAGGTCCCCCGATATAATGATGCCTAGGTCCCTTTCTTGATCCGTTACCTCCAGATCTCTGCCCCCCATACAGTACCCTGCCCTCCAATTCCTGTAGCAAAGATGCATGATTCTACACTTTTCTGTACTGAATACAAGCTGCCACCTCTTTGACCATGCCTCAAGCCTCCCCAAACCTCTCTGCATTTTTTTTACCCCCTTCCTGCGTGTCCACCATATTGCAGATTTTGATATCGTCTGGAAACAGACTCACACCTCCCTCAAGGCCCTCCACAATGTCCCCTACAAATATATTGAATAGTAGGGGCCCCAGCACTGATCCCTGAGGGAGCCCGCTTGTGACCTTGCCCTCTCCGGATGCCACCCCATTTATTATGACCCTCTGCCTCCTGTCCCCAGCCAGTTTCCCATCCATTTAACTACCCTCTGCCCCAGCCCCATTTTACACAGCAGTCTCCCGTGGGGCATAGAGTCAAATGCCTTCCTGAAATCCATAAGCCACACCTACCACCCTCCCCTGATCCAGTTCCTTGGTGACCCCCTCAAAAAACTATCAAATTTGTTTGACAGGATCTGCCCCTAGTAAAACCATGTTGCCTTGGATTCATCAGGCCGCTTTCCTCCAGGTAGCTGGTGATCCTGTCTTTTATTAGTTTCTCCATGAGCTTGCCTATCACAGATGTCAAGCTCACGGGCCTGTAGTTTCCCACTTCCTCCCTCCTTATGCAGCGGGACCACATTTGCCTGCCTCCAGTCTTCCGGCACCACCCCAGTCTCCAGAGACCAACTGAAGAGTGCAGTCAATGGTACTGCCAATATCTACTTTAGGTCCTTTAACACCCTTGGATGCACCCCATCAGACCCCATTGCCTTGTCCACCTTCATGCAGCCAAGTTCCCCCAACAGTTCCTTCACGAGAAAAGGCCTCATCTCCACTTCCCCCCCCGCCATTTCTTTTCCTGCTTTGTTGCCTTCATCTTCTTTCTCCCTATTGAACACTGAGCAAAAACAGCTGTTTAGCAGGTCCGCTTTCTCTCTGTCCCCTTGTAGCATCTCCCTGTTTATTTTTAACTGGAGTATTCCATGCCTAGTCTTCCTCTTTTCACTTACGTACGGAAAGAAAGTCTTATCCCCCTTTTTGACTCCTCTAGCTATTCACTCCTCTGTCTGTGCCTTTGCCCTCCTTACCTCTACCCCGGCTTCTCTCTGGCTCACCTGGTATTTTCCCCCAGTCCACTTCTGCTTGTATTTCCTTGAACTTCCTAAAGGCTTTCCTTTTTGTCTTTACCTTTTTCACTACTTCCCTAGTATACCACAGAGGTTTCCTCCTCCTCCTATTTTTACTTGCTCTCTTGGCACAGATGTCCGTGGCCTCTACAATAGCTTCTTTTATCCTCCTGCACATTGCCTCCACCTCTGTCGAATCATCCACCCCTTCCAAAGCCCTCTCCACTATTTCCCCCATTTTCCTGAAGTTTGCCCTCTTGAAATCCAGCACCTTCAACCTAGACCAGTGAACCTCTGCAGTGTTCCTTATTCTAAACCTGACCAAGTTGTGGTCACTTGTACCAAGATGTTCCCCCACCAATACATTTCCTACCCTGTCCCCATTTGTCAGGACTAGATCAAGAGTAGCTCCTGCCCTGGTTGGCTCCCTAACCAGTTGATTTAGGAGGGCCAATTGCAGGGAGTCAGTCCAATATTTCCCTGCTGCTGGCTGAAGTAGCCGAAAGGGTGCTCCAGTGTATGTCCGGTAGGTTCAGGTCCCCCATCAGCACCACTTTCCCTTGCCGCCATTCTCTCGAACTCGGCAGATATGGTTCTATCCACCGATTCCTGCTGAACCGGGGGCCTGTAAACCACCCCCATACGCACTGTCTCCCCCTTCCCCACCAACGAGACCAAGAGTCCTTCAGCCTCTCCCCACTTACCCTGCAATTCTGATGCCTTGATATTCTCCTTTATGTAGAGTGCAACCCTCCCCCCTTTTCCACCCTGTCCCTCCTGAACAATTTGTACCCTGGTATCTCCATTTCCCATCCCTGTTCCTGGTGGCACCATGTTTCCATTACCCCCACGATGTCAAGGCCCTCCACAACCATTTTTGCTGTTAGATCTGGGATCTTTCTCCCCAGACTTCTGGTGTTCGCACACATAACCCTCCACCCCCTTCTTTCCTCCTGTCCTATACATTTTGCCCCCTTACCTCTGGCTGTGTGGGTAGGGCTTTTTGCCCCCCTCCGCCTCTTGCCTCATTAACAGGACTTCCCCCTGCCCTCCCCCCTTGTTTAGTTTAAATGGCAGCTTCTGTCAACATAATCGTCCAGTTTTCATTTAAGCACTGCTTTCCCCTCCCCATTTAGGTGCAGCCTATCTGGGGCATAGAGGCTCCTGTCGTTCCATGTTGAACCCCAATCTCCTATCACACCACACCCCTTCTGGGCACACCAACCTGCAAGCCAACTATTGAACTCCTCTATACTTTGCCTCACTTCCGTGCTGGCCCTTGGTACTGGCAGCAGCTCAGAGAAGGGCAGGGATTTAAAGTCCAAGCTGTTGCAGAACCTAGCCAGTGCCATAAACCTAGCCTGTCCTCCATCACGCTGCTCCTTGCAAGGTCGTTTGTGCCTAGGTGGAAGATCAGATGAGTGCTGTCAAATATTTCCCTCCCCCTTGTGGGGATCCAATGCATAACTTTGGCTGCCGTCATACCTGGCAGGTACTCCACCCATATTTTCTCCCCTCTCTCTCCCCTTCTCCCCCATGTAACTCTTTTTATTGAGTCCCCCACTATTAAGACTCTATCCCCTTTTTCCTCCTGGGCACCCCTCACTGCTGCTGTTCTCATCCGCTTTCCCAATTTTTCCCCATCCTTTCCCTTGCCATCTCCTCCCCCCCCGAAACTTCCTGAGCCCTCTTCCCCCATCTGCCAACTTCTCACTTTCCTGTGCTCCTTTCTGGTTCTCTGGTTCCTTTGTGCAGCCCTTCTCCTCTTCTGAATCTTCACGATACTCCCTTTTCCCATCCTGCTCATCTCTCTGACCCAAATCCCAGTTTTCTTGCTCTTCTATGTTGCTACCCGCCCTTGTGCCTTGCTCCATTTGATCACCCCCCCCAAAGCTTTCCCTTCTGTTCCTTGTACTCCGAGCTTCATTTCTGGGCCCTGCTCCATTTCCATTCCTGCCGAAACCTCCGTCCCTGCTTCCTGCCTGGCTTGTTCCACACAGTTTCATCTCTCTGTCTTTGCTGTTCCTCCACAGACATTCCAGGTCCCACTCTTGCAGCCCCAAGCTGTGCCTTCTTGCAGAGTCCTGATCTGGGGCCTCTGCTACCCTTGGACCCCTTCCAGTACTATTCCTCTCTCTCGGATCTCCCTTGACACCTCCTTCCCCCTGCCAGTTTATATGGGCACTCCTGCACTCTGGGCTCCTCCTGTCAGGATGCCCCTGTTCCCCCAGAGTACCTCCATTTCCTCTCCTTGTGCCTGAGGTTTCAGCACCTGGTGTATTTTTGTAGGCAACACCGTGGCCCCTCCTTTTTCACTTCCCTGTCTCCGAATTCCTTCCACTTCCTCCCTGAGCTTTGCCAGCTGGTGGCACACTGGGCAACTCCCAAATTTCCAAGCCCTGTCTAGTACCATGGCCGCTCCCCACCCTGTGCACCCACATACCCTCCCAAAGATGCCAGCTCTAGTGACTTGAGGGCCCTTCCCGATCCTATCAAGCATCTTTGGTCAAGCCCCCTACTTCTCTTTCAATAACACTTTTCTAGCAATTTCACATATACAATACTTATTTTCCCTTTCTCCCAGCCTTCACAAACAAACAAGGTTCCCGAATGATCCGTGCTTCAGTGCCCTCCCCTGATCAGGACTACCCTCGTTTTGCCTGCACCCTTAGCTACAGTGCCCAAACCAAAGATTTGCACCACAGCTGTTACAGAGCCTGCACCAATGATCAGCACTATCGAAGCCACACACCCTGCCACAGCTGCCCTAGCAACATGTACACTTGCTTGATCTGGTCAATACTCTTTAAAATCCTCTAAAGTCAGGCCACTCCTCACCCTTGGCTCCACCCCCACCGTCCATTTAATAGCGGTTGGGGTGGGTGGTGTGGGAAGAAATTACAGCTCCTCCTGTGTCTGGTTAAAAGGAATGTGGCTGGGCCTGTCCTTTTTAGCCCAGCTGTGAGTCAAATCTTCGCGCTCCAGCTCCTGATTGGCTGTCCGCTTCTCCTTCTACCCTGAAATTACAGCTCCTCCTGTGTCTGGTTAAAAGGAATGCGGTGGGCCTGTCCTTTATAGTCCAGTCGCGAGTCAAATCTTCGTGCCCTGGCTCCTGATTGGCCGTCCACTTCTCCTTCTACCCCGAAATTACAGCTTCTCCTGTGTCTGGTTAAAAGGAATGTGGCTGGGCCTGTTCTTTTTAGCCCAGCCGCGAGTCAAATCTTCACGCCCTGGCTCCTGATTGGCCGTCCGCTTCTCCTTCTACCCCAAGCCTGCCGCCGACTGCAGCCGCCGGGAAAGCCTGCTCTTCTGCCGATGCAGCACTGGCTCCTCCCGCCTCAAATGCGCTCCTGTGCCCAAAAGCCCTGGCCTGCCTCAGCCGGAGCCGCCGGGATTCGCCTGCTCAGTGCCGCTCTGATTTCTCTTCACATTACAGCTTCTCCTGTGTCTGGTTCAAAGGAATGCGACTGGGCCTGTCCTTTATAACCCAGCCGCGAGTCAAATCTTTGCACCCTGGCTCATGATTGGCTGTCCGCTTCTCCTTCTACCCCAGGCCTGCCGAATGCAGCCGCCGGGAAAGCCCGCTCTTCTGCTGCCAATGCAGCACTGGCTCCTCCTGCCTCAAACGCGCTCCTGTGCCCAGTCGGAGCTGCCGGGATTCGTCCGCTCAGACGCCGCTTGCTGCTCCCGCTCCGATTTATCTTCACATTACAGCTCCTCCTGTGTCTGGCTATGTAATGCATTGTATGTATCTGCTCTGCTTTATGTAACTAATCCCAGGTCGCTCATGAAAAAGGGACCTTCGGGGCCCAGTGGGCCTACCAGGTCAACAAAATGTAATAAATAAATAATTTTAAGTGAACTTATGAATATTTAAATTTTGAATAATACAGTGCAAAACTAGCTGATACAGAAGTCTAAAATACCTCTGGCAGCGAAAGTTACTTCTTAAAAACTGTTGAAAATCCAGCTGCATTGGAAATGTGATTTTTTTTTTTTTTATAAAATTTCAGTCAGAAATGCTCCATCTCTGACAACACTGGGCACAGAAACCAAAATATAGGATAGTGCATGGGGAACGGTTGACAACAGGGCTATTCTTTCACAGAGTTGGCACTATGACGACAGCGAGAGGTAATCCTTTGTCATAGTGCCAACCAGGTGAAAGATGCCCTGTTGTCAACTGTTCCCCATGCACTTTTCTTTATAGTGTATGGTGGAACGTCGTTTTTTGGGGAAAAAAAAAAACAGTTACTAGAAGGAAAAAATAATTTACATTGCGAACGTTTTCACACTAACCCATACCTCTCAACTGTCCCCGATTTTCAGGGACGTCCCTGATTTTGCCTCAAAATTTTCCTCTGTCCCTCGTAAAATTTGCGTTTTTGTGACAGAACAGTGGAGATTAAAATCACAAAATAATGTCAAACATTAAAGTTATAGACTTCTTCTTCTTCAGAAAATGCATCTTAACTTACATCCCTTTATTGTAACAGCTTTCTGTATGAGTAGTACCAATTTTTAAGATGTTTCCCTGATTTTGGGTCTTTGTCCCTGATTTTTTTAAGCCTTGTCCCTGATTCATGAGGCAAGAGGTTGAGAGGTATGCACTAACCATTAATACTGCCCCCGATATTGCTGCTTTCGCCATATGTCCTGTCTATGGAGTGAGCCATAACTGTCAAATGCTGCGCGAGGACACAGTGTGACGTTCGCAGTACAGTAGAAAACATCATTTTGTTGTACTGCGAACGTCACTAGTGTGTGACTACAAGGTTTCGAAAACGATCGATTTCGGTGGAGAACGACGTTCCACCATACACTATATAATATCTGCCCTTTAAAATCTTACCAAGAGGTTTACTGAAAACAGTTGCGAAAAAGATCCCCAACGCCACCAAAACAAGTTACACCACGGTTCCCGCTTTTCTTAGCGCCTAGACTGCAGTTAGACCGCCTTCAGCAGGGGCCGCTGTGCCTTTTCGTCCTCCAGTTAGCTGATTCTTGGCACCATTTGGCTGCGTACCCTGACCCTGCTCGCCAGTGTCAGCCACAGTACTCTGACTTCGTTAAAAGTAACAGTTTGTGCCAGCATATTTTTATCTGACGGACCCATTCGCCCCTCTGTGTTTCCTGGCCAGTTCTGACCATTGTATGGAATCTGCGGCGCCCAACTCTTCACTAGTACAGTTTGGGCCGTTGTCTTGGTGAAAGTAAAGATGTCAGCCGCGGAGGAGGATACCGAGCTCCGCGATTTGTTAGTGCAGACGCTTGAAAACAATGGCGTGCTCAACAGAATCAAGGTAGGCGGTGACATGCAGTCTGCCGGCGAAATTGGGGGCCTCGTTTAGGTGGTCGTGACAGCACTGACAGGTGGCCGCTTGTGGGACTTCACGCTGAGTTTGCCGGGGCCGGTAGTGGACTTCGGCTTTTCCTAAAGGTGGTCTCCTGCCGCCGAGAGGTCGCAGAGTGCCTAGGGGCTCGGGATAGACTGCACATTCAGAGTAATGCAGCAGCCAAATTTGGTGACTGGTGTTCCGAACAAACGGTTTAACTTTGGGTCAGTTGCATATTTGCTACCACTCTTCTGCGCATGTTTAAGTTTCATATCCCATACCAGGTACTTGAGCTAATAATAACCCAACTCGGACTGCGGCGAGGACACTGTTGGAGACATACCGCTCAACTGTCCCTGATTTGCCTCAGAATTTATCTCTAGCTCGCAAAAAAATTTAGTTTCCATGACTTAGCGGTAGGGATTGTAAGCACAAAATAATGCCAAACAGTTACAAGCTTGTTCTTCATAAAATGTGTTTATACTAAGCCCCTTGTTCTGCTAGCTTCCTTGGTGGATACCACCAACTTTTAACATGTGTTCCTGGTTTTGGTCCTTTGTCCTGGATTTTTTAAATCTTGTCCTAATTTATGAGGCTGGAGGTTGAGGGGTATGGTTGGACGTGCTGTCCTTTAGATGAGATATTAAATCGAAGTCAATCTGCCTGTCCCTGGAGACTTCCAAGGGGAAAGTTAAATAACCCTTTTTTGAAAGAGATTGACAGCTCTCACTGGTTTTCTGGAGAAAATCTCCAATATTGTACAGTGGATCACGGCAGTACTCTTAACTATCAGAGTCCTTGTTTTCCTTCCATGTCAGACACTCTTATGGTGTTAAGAGTTGCTGTGTTTACATGCACCTGAACTTGCTTACCTGGTAATGGATGCCAGGTTTCAAATTGTAATCCAGTTGTGTTTACATGCACTACAGACCTCAGTTACTGAGGAATTTAGTCATTGAGTTATCTTGTGCATGTAAACAGGGCAGAATGCACAAGCTAACATTCTGCCATTCTGCAAGCTTGAAGGCTTGGTACAGTGCACTGATCCCGTTTACAGGTTGCCACCTGTTGAAAACTAGGGATGGCTGCACTTGTGTTGATGCACTTTAGTCAAGTTCCATTTTGGTTCTTGGAGCATTGATAGCAGTGTTTATGTGCACTGAATACTTGATTACTGAGTAAATGATTACAGTACTCAGTAATCAAGCTAAATGGTACATGTAAATGGAGTTTGTGTCTTGTGTGCAGGTGCCATGGAAATGGGCACTTTGGTGGAGGGTTTTTAAGTATGCAGTAAGAAATGGCAGAGTCTGTAAATGTCTCCGACACAGCTGTTTCTATAGTATGCACGCTCACTGATGGCTCATATGACAGCTGGCCACTGAAGTGAGAGTAGGACTGTGCCGGTTGTCGTATGTGACTGATAGAAGTGCTGGGACCTGAGGTAAAAAGGTGGGGGGAGTGGTGGTGCTGGGAGGTGAGATGTCAGCAGGTGTGTTTGGTGGGGGGCTGTTAGGAGGGGCTACTGGACAACCAGGATGTGGTGTTTGTATGTATACGGGGTGTGGGAACCAGTGGACCACCAGGGAATCTTTCTAATGGGTGATGAGTGGTGTTAGGGCAACACACAGAACCATCAGGTATTCCTTTACAATAAGTGAATGGGCGATCGGAGTGTGGGGGTGGGACACTGGCACACAGGAATCATTTAAAATGAGTGAACAAGTGATTGGGGGGGGGCACTGGACCACCATTTATTCCTTCACAGTGAGTGAACGGGCAGTTGGAGGTTGGGGGTACTACTGGACCGCCAGAGAAGGATAATATACTACTGAACGGGCAATCATCGGCAGGTCGCTGTAGAACATTTGCTCTGCCTTCGTGGGGGGTGTGCACAGGCCCTTATGCCATGATAAGAGGTAGTTTTTGGCAGTGATAAGCTGCGCTGCTTGGGGGCCATTTACTAACATCGCAAACCATTAAATGTTCCTCAGTGCTGGTATGCATGAGGGGCTCCCTTCAATTGCATAAGCGCAGTGGTATTCTATCATCTTGGCACTCCCAGGGCCTCTGAATATGGCGTCACTGGGAGCACTTGTGCAGACCTGGGTTAGTACCCATGCTAAACATGTTAGCGTGGGTGCTAATTAAGCAGTAAGGCATGACAGGGGGTGTGTTATGGTGGGATAACGGCCCACCTCGAGGTGGGTTGAAGCACGAGGCATAGCCAAGGGCTTCCTCCACCGGAGAAGGGCAGTTAGCCCACCATAACACACCCCCTGGAGTGCCTTATTGTGATTTATAAAATGGGTAATTTGTAGTCATTTTTATCCATTTTTAAAGATAATACTTTCAGTTGGGCTGTTGTGCTGGGATAACTGCCCAGCTCAAAGCAGCTCTCAGCCAATCAGAATTCAGCATTCTTTCTACCCATTTCATAATCTTTGGATACCTAGCCTTTGAATATCTAACTAGTCTTTGAATGGGGGGGGGGGTAAAGCCAGAGATCAAGTAGGTAGGGGACATGGGCAGACTAGGTGGGCCAAGTGGTCCTTATCTGCCATCAAATTCTATGTTTCTGTGGCCCCTGGGTTGGGGGAAGAGTATAGAAAGGAACTATTTTTTTTTTTTATGTATTACAAAAGAAAACACTGTTTAAACAGTGTTTTCCATTTTAAAATCATAAGCCATTTTTTATTTCATTTTTAGGGAGAAGCCAGTTATAAGAGCGACACGACACTTCAAGGCTGTATAATTATGGGTGAAAATTGCAGTTTAGTATTGTGTTTTTAAATGCATTTGGTGCAAGAGCCTCTTGCCTAACACCCACTAGCCTTGCAATGTTTCACCAATAATTACACAACCTGGCATGTGTTGTTGCATTCGTAGCCAGTCGGAGTTCTTATTTACATGGCATTGTGCAGTGATAATGCCCTGCAAATGAGCATGAGGCCCGGTGGTGCTGAGGGTTGAGGCGCTGGACGGCACACCTTGCGCCACGCTGGCGACCCGGGTTTGGGAATGAGCCGGGGTCGGCAGGGGAGAGAGAGAGGATTGAGCGTCCGGAGGACTGCTCGACTTTCTCGGAGGTTCCAGGGTTTGCCCAGCACCACTGTGGCCCTGGTGAAGACCGTGGGTACTACCCGCTCAGGGCACAATTAGGGGACGCAGGCATGGCGGACAGTCTGGCGTCCTTGCATGCTCCGGGCTCCATCTGGGGGTGGGGCGAGGAGTACCTAAGCAGAAAAAACAAAACAAAAAAAAGTCTCGGGATAGGGCGATGGCACCACCTACCTCTCGCCACACCTCCACAGGCCGGACTCTCCTCTCCTGGGCTGAGCTCAGCCCGGCCTGAATTGTAGATAGAGCGACCTGGGAGGATAGGGCGGCCCCACTTCGGGGGGGGGGGGCTCAGAGCTGGGGGGAATAGCCGGGCTGGTGCCAGGAGTGAGGAGGAGTTTCAGGCTCAGAGGTAGAGCTGGGGAAACGTGGTTGCCCGAGAGAGTTCCCCGTGGTGTCGGTGCCATAAAAAAGAATTTGGTGGGGGGAGCATGAGGCACAAGAAAGGCATTTTAAATATCCTAATCAGTGAATAAGTGCTGTTGGAATATGCAAATAAGGTAATAAATGCACTTTGAATATGCAGGTGCGTGCACTGAGGCACTTTGAACATTCAGATGAGTTTCTGACATAAGTCGCCTCATGAATGTTCTGTAAAGAAACCTAACCATCAAACAGACACGGCTTCTCTGCATGGTATGGTGCAGTAAAAACAAAAATAAAGCTGTTTTAAAAATATTTAGTTTTTCTGTTCTTGTTTTTGCCCTCGATACAGTAGCGATGACAGGAGGTCTTGCAGTGTCAGTCCTCTGGAGTAATGGCACTGGGCACTGTAGGTAGTGATCAAGGTCTTTGGCCTCAGTCTTTGTCTATGGTACCCAAGTGCCATTATTCCCTTGTACACCCTCGGACGCCTCTCATTATTGCCATAATAACTGCACGACTCTCAAGGGTGTTGGTAAACATGAGGTACTTGAAATATATAAGATAGAAGTGTGATTATTACATTGACAGTCATGTTTTTAGTTGAAATCTGTCTGTCTGTTGTGAAAGACAGCCCCTTCTTATAGGTACAGTAGTACCCCCGCATTTGCTTTGGAGCTGTGAAGAGAGGTACTAGCTTGATTGGATTATTTATTTATTTTTTTAAAATATAATTTTTATTAAAGAATAATAAGGCATGGTACAATTAAATAACTTTTCAAAGAGATTTGGCAGATAACATAATAGGAACAGTTCATTAAGATTCTTAGAGACAGGTTTTAGTGGTAGGACTACAATGACATTTCTAGACAATTCCCATAGGGAGAGCAGCATTATAAGAGGGACAGTCCATCCACGTGGTGGTAAACTGGCCTTACCAGCTGTCAAGCCCATGTTCCCCATTTTCTAACAGTCCCCAATCACGGGACTGACCATACAAATTTCTGAGGAGACATTTCTAGGCCCATCGAAACATAGGTACTGTACTATGTAGTGTGATTGTAGTGTGATTACTATGTAGTGTGGTTGTTTCCCATTAAGGGACAATGCTGGGAAATGTAAGGTACTACATTTGGGTGTAAAAAACCCGGGCCATGTATACACCGGGGGTCACATTGCAAGTCACATCGGGAGAAAGGGATTTAGGGGTGGTGATAGATGTCAAAATGAATAACTCTGAAAATTTGTAGAAGAACTGCAGCCAAAGCAAACAGGATACTGGGCTGCATAGTCAGGGGAATTATGTCCAGAAGGAGGGAGGTGTATGTCAGTGTCAGTGGCTCGGTAGGTAGCACACTCACCTCTGAGGCCGGGAGTTCAGAGGGCTGTGGGTTCAGTTCCCACATCTGGCACTTGGGTTAATATCCCAGTACTGACACTGTAGTGTAGCATGAGAGGGGTGCTGCACTTCTGAGGTGCTGTCTTTCGGATGAGACGTTAAACTGAGGTCCCATCTGCCTGGATTGGTGGTAATTCAGGTGGATGTTGAAGATCCCATGGCACTTATCGAAAAGAGTAGGGGAATTTCCCCAGTGTCCTAGCCAAATTTCCCTCATTCACTAAAAATACCACCAACAGCTTAATCTGGTTCAAGGTCAGTTGGCATTCATCTGTATCCCCCTCCCCGGGGTCGTGCCTGAAAATAGGCAGGATTTGTCTAGTGCACTTACCTGGTCAACAAAACGAAAATAAAAATAAAATAATGCCTTGGTCAGGCCGCAACTCGAGTACTGTGTACAGTTCTAGAGAACTCATCTGAAGAAGGACATAGCGCTGCTGGAGAGGGTTCAGAGGAGAGCGACCAGGATGATTCAGGGCATGGAGGGGAAGCCTTATGAGGAGAGACTGGAAGAGCTTGGGCTTTACTCACTGGAGGAGAGGAGGGACAGGGGAGATATGATAGAGGTTTTCAAGTATGTAAAAGGAATAACCAGGAGTTGGAACCAAGGAGCTTTTTAGGCTAAAGAAGGGGGAACCAACCAGGGGTCATGAGTGGAAGCTGGAGGGACGAAACTACAGGGGAGAGCGAAGGAAACATTTTTTTACTCAGAGGGTGGTGGATCCGTGGAATGCACTGCCTAGGAGGCTGGTGGAGGAGGGCACAGTGGAGGGATTCAAGAGGGGGTGGGACAGGTACAAGGGGAAACTGAAACTTATGAGGACCCTCTTAGGGGCTAGGGGGGGTGGTATGGCGAGCAGCCATTAGGTTGCTGACTTTCGAGCAGACAAGACAGACCATTTGACCTATTCTGCTGGCTTTTTTTTAGTATTTTAGTATGTTAAAGTCAGGGTATTTATCCAATTGATGAACAACCCATTTCTGCCACCTTAACTCAGATTTATTTATTTAGTTGTTGTTTACGGGGTAGGTGCACTAGCCATAACAGTGACTATTTTCAGGCACGACCTGGGAGGGTACAGAAACAAAATATAAGATACAGTTACATACAGTTTTATAAATTGTCAGTGAAATGTGTGCATCTTTCTTTTGTGCCCAAAAGGCTAGCTGACATCTTCTCAAGGGAATACATTTCTCTGGTTGTTGTTACCCAGGTTGATCTGGATGGAATGGACTGGAGAGCCACAGTCGAGTAACTGTCTTATGTGTAGCTGTTATCAAAAGGGGAAACCTGTTTCCGGGTTGAGGAATCCACTTTAATTTCAGCTCTGAGAGTAAAAGTCAGGAGGAATATAGTAGAGTTAACATCCCCAGTCTCATAAATCTGCAAAAGACCCTGAAGCTGAACACTTTCATTCCTATAGCCTCCTTCAAAAAGCTGTACCTACGTCTTTTCCCAGAGATATGCAACTGCTTCCACAAGTCCTAGTCCCTTCAGAACCCTTTTCACCCCTGCCCCCATTAGATTCCCCCTCCCTTATCTGTTTAGGCATTCATCCATTAACATCGTTACAATTTTTCTCCTAAACCCCAATACCTTACCTTTTTTTCTCCTTTTGCTTTGGTGCCCAATATCACTGGTTGACCGCCTTGTATATATGTGTATATTATTGTATCTGTTCATTTTAAAGTCTTTGTTATTGTACTCAATCTGTATTTGTATATATGTGAATTTATACCCATTATGTTGTTTCTGACCAATCAGGTCCATCTTGTAAATGAGCTATGCTCAATGATGTTCGCCTGAATAAATAAAGATTTTGATTGATTGATTGATTGATTGATAAATCTCATTTATTTCGTCTAGAACCTCCCCTTCAGTAACCCTGCAACAGGGGACAAGCCCACAGAACATGGGTCTGATCAGCATACCTGGTGCCACATCCCCTCCAGCAGGCACCCAGAGGGTCACCAGTATACTTAGAAGTCACAGCAGGTGTACGGAAATAGCGAGATCTCAACTTCCAGATATATTCCCTCCAGCAGGTAGCTTGTACAACTCGAATAGCCTGACCATCTGCTGCCTCCCAAATCTGGGGAGGGAGGTCTCATTGCAGTTCCCTTGACCACTGACCCCATAGGCTCTCTGTAGTGTCTCGAGGACGATCCCCCCAAGGCTTTATATAGTATACTTATACAGTGGTTCATGTCAGAGACCTTAATGTATGTTATTATCAAGCCCACCATAGGAGGGTTTTTTTCTGCTAAGTCTGCTAGCCCATTTTTGTGAGCGAGTAAGTAGGATCGAATCTGCAGATAGCCATGGAAGTCATTCTGGTGTAGGGAATACGCAGTCTGGAGAGAAACAAAAGGCAGAAGGCCCGTTGGACCCACCAGCTGGGAAACATATCTCAGGCCCCTTGCTCTCCAGGTCATGGTTCTGGAATCCACTCTGTTAGGGGGGGGGAAGAGGCATCCCCAGCCATACCTCTCGGATATAAAGATTCGTATTGAGTAAAGTAATAATCATGGATCCAAAGCCAAACCCGGAGGGGCTCCCTAGTCCATGGGTTGTGCCTGCTCAATGTCCTACATTTTTTTTTATTTTATTGAAACTTCGGAATTACAATCCTTTGAGTCGAAGACTCCTTTGCAAAGGCTCCACGTCAATACAAAACAGAAACATTACTTAAAAACACATTGTACATTGCTTACTAAGCAAAACATTACACTAAGACAAATTTTACATGGTTACTCTGCACAGAATAATTTACTTTGCTTGGTTAGTTTCTCTAGGTTTCTCTAGGGTTGTTAAAGGACCCTGGGTCATTGCGGTGAAGTGGGACTGGTTACCAATTCAGAGGCCAGCACCTAGCCGGGAGATTGTGTTTTAGGTGTTAGGATTGAAGAAAATATGACCAGTTGCCTCCTCAAGACCATTCAGGATAACTTCTATTTGTTTCCAATATGCTGAAGATAGGGGGTTAAACCAACGCAGTAAAACTCTTAAGTTGAGCTGCCCTATAATAAGTCCTAAAATTGGGTAGAATAAGGCCCCCCCTTCTGATAAGGAAGCTGTAGGAGAGTAAACCTGATCTGAGGGGCCTTGCCATTCCATATAAATCTAGATAGTATTCTATCCCAGTCTCTGAAATATAGATTAGGCGGAGGAAAGGGAAGGTTTTGAAGAAAAAATAAGATTCTGGGAAGTAGATCTTGTTTTATGGCATCCACCCTCTAAAAATATCAGTAATCTCCAGGTTAGTAGAAAGTTTCACTCCTAAATACTGCATTGTAGTTTTATTCCATTTAAAAGGATAGTCTCTTTTTAGCTGGGGAGAAGGTCTGAAATTATATAGTAATGCTTCTGTTTTCAGGTCATTTACCTTATAGCCTGCCAAGTAAGCAAACCTATTAAGCTGGTCCCATAGAAGGGAGATAGAGGTTTCAGGGCTAGGCAGGGTAAGTAAAATATCATCAGTGAATAAAGATAATTTAAACATTGGCCAACCAATAGGTAATCCCTCTATCCCTGGATGTTGCCGGATGGCCACAACCAGGAGCTCTAAATAAAGAACAAACAACAAAGGTGATAAAGGACAGCCCTGACGTGTGTGCCTCTAGCAAGATCAATAGGATCGGATAGGGCCCCGTTTAACTTAACGCATGCTTTAGGGGATTCATATATATTTCAAAGCTGCTTGATTAGGCCCTCTGGGAAGCCGAACTGAGACACGGCCACCCAGAGAAAAGTCCAGACGACCCTGTCAGAAGCCTATTTGACATCTAAACTAAGCGTCACCAGGGGGATTCCTCAAGCCACTGCGAATTCCATTAGGAGGAAAGTCCTCTGGATTGCATCATGAGCCTGTCTCCCCCCCTAACAAACCCCACCTGATCCGGATCCAGTAAAACAGGAATGAGGTCTTCAAGTCTATGGGCTAAAATTGACACATACATTTTATAATCAAAATTTAACATAGAGATGGGTCTATGAGAGGAGGGTTGTTTTAGGTCTTTGTAGGGCTTCGGGACCACAGCTATCGTGGCATATTGCCAGGAAAGGGGGGGGGTCTCCCTGTTGTATAGCATGAAGGGCAGGGAGAAGGACAGGAATCAGTGAGTCCTGATAAGCTTTGTAGAATTCGGCTGGATAGCCATCAGGGCCTGATGCTTTCAAAGTCTTTGCACTTTTGAGGACACATTCTGTTTCAGGGTGTCTAATAGGGGCTAATAAAGTTTGAGCCTGGGACTCTGAAAGTCGAGAGAGGGGAAGGGAGGCAAATAAAGTTTGAGCCTGGGACTCTGAAAGTCGAGAGAGGGGAAGGGAGGCAAGGTATTTAAGTATCTCCGAATGGAGGGGTGAAATCCTGGGAGTAGAGAGCCTGGTAATATATTGCCAAAGCTTGCCGGATCGGATGGGGATGCGTAATCAAGGTCTTGGACTGTAGGTCAGCCAAGGAACCAATAGACGCTCTAGCCCTTTGCTCCCTTAGTCTTCTGGCTGATTTCTTTGCGCCACGAGGGCCTCCCTCATAGTAGTAATGCTTCAAATAAAATAGCTGTTGCTCAACACTTTGATCTAAGCACTTTTGTAATTGTTGTTTAACCTTGAGAATTTGAGGTTTTACTGTGTGGTCACCCTGGTCCGAAATCATCTGAAGGGTTTGCAGTTCTTGCTGGAGACTCTGATATCGCTGCACTCTATCTTTTTTCCTGCGGACCGAGGCTTTTATTATTAGGCCTCTGAGGACCACCTTTAGTGTGTCCCATAAAATCCTCAGGGAGTTCTGTGGCCCTCTATTGCCTTATATAATTTCCTGGATTAGGTCTAATATGTCCTGCTTAAACTCCGGGTCCCGTAGATGGGCAATGTTTAGTCTCCACTGAGTGACTCTATGTGGGGCCCCTAACTTCAGTTTCATATCAACTGGAGCATGATTGGACAACAGAAGGGGTCCATGCCAGATATCCATTAGCAACTCATAGTGTTCTATGGTTGTGAAAAGATAGTCCAGGCATGCTGCATACATGTGATATCTCCCTCTTTACGCAGGAGACTCCTGTTTTTTTTGACTGAACTCCCTCCCTCCCTCCTGGGAAACAAAATCTCCTGCTTAAGTAAAATTCTGTCCAAAATATCCATGTTTTTTTGGCAGATAAAGACACGTAAAAATTAAATCAGTGCTGAACAATGTATCTGATAACATTATATAACTAATTGTTTATTCTTTTTAGTGCTTATTCTTGACAAAATGAAATACATTAAATTTTTGTAATGATTTTTTTCTTATTTTTTTGATGCCATTTAGGGACAAACTCATGATGTTACGGCATCTCCCTACTAGTTGGCCAATCTCCCTCCTAATTTGACCCAAATCTCCCTCTTAAGCAAGTTGGCAGGCGAGTCTCCCTCCTAATTTGTCCCAAATCTCCCTCTTAAGCAAGTTGGACATATCACATGTATGCCGTTCTGGCTGCCACATGGGTAAAGCTTTTAGTGGTAGGAAAGGTGTGTCGCCAGACATCGACAAATCCCAGGTTGGCCATGTTAGTTTTAAAATATTTTTGAAGGGGATTAACCCTGTGGGACATGGCTCAAGAGACATCGAGTAATGGGTCAAGCACGAGGTTCAGATCCCCCCCCCCATTATTAATTGGCCCCAGAGGACTGAGAGAAGATCTGAAAGATATTTCTGGGTAACCAGTTTAGTTGAACCCGGGTTGGGGGAATAAACCGAGGACAAAGTGACCTCACGATTATATAGGGATCCTGTTACTTTGACAAAGCACCCCTCAGGATCCTCCCTTCTTTCTAGTTCCTCCCACCGAGCTATTTTAGCCAGGAGCAGGGCTACCCCTCTCCTGCATCCCAACTTATGGGGGGAAGAAGCAAGGACCAGATATCTATTATTTTGCAGCTTAATATGTTCATTTTGGGACAAGTGAGTCTCCTGTAGGGCTACCAGTTCAGGCCTCTCTCTATTAATGAATTGATGGAGTCTAGCTCTCTTGACTGGTGAGTGAATACCATTTATAGTCAATGAAATTACCAGTGACCACTTAATCATTTTAACAGAAAGAGGTTCATAAGTTCAGTCTGAAACCTCATAGTCGTCCCTGTTAATATCCAGTCAATAGACCCATCCCTCATCCAACCCCCGAACCCCTGTCAATATCAATAGATCCAACTGAATTGATCTTCTGTCCCCAAGAATATTGTTGTTTGGTATATTCAACCATAAACTTTTTAAGTAAATATAAACTTATTTAACGTAAAGAAGTGCAAGATCATGCGCATAGGGAAGAGAAACCCTGAAGCCACCTATAGGTTGGGAGGGGAGTTGCTGGCAGTCACAAGGGAAGACAGAGACTTGGGCATCATCATCACAGATGACCTGAAATCATCCAAGCAGACCACTAAAGCAGTAGGTAAGGTTAGGGGGATGTTTGGGTGTATTAGTAGGGATATCACAAGTTGTAAGAGGGAGGTAATAATTCCTCTTTACAAGACACTGGTTAGGCCCCATCTGGAGTACTGCGTGCAGTACTGGAGGCCGCACCTTCACAAGGACATTAACCAAATTGAGGCAGTCCAGAGAAGGGCAGCCAAAATGGTGCAGGGACTGCATCAGAAAACATATGAGGACAGATTAACGGAGCTCAATATGTATCCCCTAGAGCAAAGGAGGGAGAGAGGTGATATGATTGAAACATTCAAACACCTTAAGGGCATTAACAAGGCGAGAGTCTAACATGTTTCAATATAAGAAAAATAGCAGGACAAGAGGACACAGCATGAGATTAGAGGGAGGCCAATTAAGGGGTAATGTGAGGAAGTTCTTTTTCACAGAAAGGGTGGTGGATGCATGGAATGGCCTACCTCAGAAAGTGGTGGATATGGATACAGTGCAGGGCTTCAAACAGGCATGGGATAGGCATAAGGGAGCAATACAGATAAGCATGAATAGATAGGCCGCTGACAGAACAAATGCCGATGGCACATTCATAAGGTAGAAAAAGAAATGGGCAGACTGGATGGGCCTTGTGGTCCTTATCTGCCGTCAACTTCTGTGTTTCTATATTAAGGCATCAGCCTGTTCTCTACTTTTCATCACATGCCAAAAACTATTTTTTGTAAGAAAAATGTGAAAACTTGCAAAAAAAAAAAAAAATGTAGGTGGAGCAAACTATAACTGCCTTGTAAGTAACAACATATAAACCAGCCCAAACCACAGGAAAGTGTAACTGGCTACTAACTGGGGAGCCCAAGCTGAAGTTCGTATATGGGTATAGCACTTACAATTGTAAAAAGGGAAAGGGAAGTGACTTCCAGGGTTGGGAGGATATCATTGTCTCCTCCTTTTCCATTCACGGAAGGTGTACCCTCCGCTATGGGGGAGGTAGTCCAGCTTGTGGAGTAAGCCAGGCCTCCTGGGGTTAAAATTACCCCCAAAAGGTGACAAAAGTAAGCTAGCCACTCAAGGGGCCTCCGCTTCTTCAAAGTGGTAATGTGAGAGGGGGAAAAAGGAAAAAAAAATGGTAATAGTAGAAGGTATAAAAGCGTCATAGATTCCCTTTAGTGCTGGGAACAATCTTCGTTTCTGCATAAAACAAAAGAAGGCTATTAATACTCCCCTTACTCCCGGGAACCCATTGCTACTGGTATCCCCTGGAGAGGGGTAGAAAAGAAAAGTCACAGAGGCACCAGAGGGATCAAGCATGCGGGATTGCCATAGTCACTCAGAGCAGCAACTCAATTCAGTTGGGAGTGATCATGGCTGGCAATGCCTAGTACACAGTGACGGTGCACCTCCGCACCATCCCGCCCGCCCAGCCTGCCAAATTCCCGGAGGCGATCTCTACCCCAGATTACCTGCTTCAAGGAGAGTAAAAGACCCCCCCCCCCGAACAGGGGTAAGACAGATACACAATTGCAGGGCTGGGACCTGGGAGTCGAGGGCCCCAGGAATATAGGCAAAAGGAAAAATTTTTTCTCCTTTTCTTTCTTTTCCCCCCCTTTTAAACAGTTCGTACAGGCACCCCGCATCACAGCAGAATCCAGAGATATAACAGTCCCAATCCATGCTTCCCCTCACCCCCCCCACAGTAGAAGGTATTAATCTAAACGGGAGTTGTTACACAGGAGTCCAAGAACTGCGGGCAGGTCCTCAGGAAGGCCTGCGAGAGAGTCCTGAGGGTTTTGAAGACTCGCTTTGTAATAGGGCTAGTTAAGCTGTGTTCTGCCCCGATAAAACCAAGCCAGGAGCATAACATCATGAACCACCTAGCTCTTCATGGATCAGTTACTGTGCGTCTAAAGGTAGCAAGAGTTTTGACTAAATCCCTGGGCAAAGTCTGATCCGAATTCTTGTTTCTTGAGTTGGGGACAGTGTGCCAGCATTCAGGTTTCTGAGGCCTTCACTGCTCCCTGGGTCGCTCCTGGAACTGGATCCCACGTTTCCACAGCTCCTGTTTGGCTTCCAATGCAGAATCAAACTCCTTTCTATCATCAGAGAACTGGACAATCATGCGAGCCAGGTAAGGGGTAGAGAACTTGATTTTCAGTTCTTTAAGTGGTGCAAACAGGGGTTGATACTCTCGCCTGACTTTCTGAGTGGCTGGAGCATAATTGTTATCCATGTAGATGCTGTCCTGGCCATAGAATATTTTCTATTTTTTCCACGCTGCTGTAAGGACATGCTCTTTTGCTGTAAATTTTAAAAACTGGGCTATAACTGAACATGGACGAGTATCTGAAGAGGTAGGCTTCAGCCCCAGAACTCTGTGGACTCGTTCAAACTCTGAGTCCAGGTCATCGGGCAGTTCTCAATACCGCAGTTAGGAATTCAGTGATGTCGTGACCCTTCGCTCCTTTCTGGACACCATAAAGCCTAATATTCTTCCTCCAGGCTCGGTTTTCCTAATCCTCCTGCCTTCTTTGGATTTGTGTCTGAGTGTCCTGAATCTGTTGCACTGCTGATTCTAAGTTGTTGATTCGGTTCTCTGTAGCCATGATCTGTCTTTCGGAGTCATCGACGTGCTGTTCCAAATTCTCCACATCTCATTGCAGCTCCCCATAGAGCTGTTTCATTTCAGCTCGGAAGCTTAGGAGCTCTGTATAGATGGTATCAAGCTTACCCCTCTTATGTGGGGTGCGAGCTGAGAGTGCAGAGGCAGCAGTGGAGTAGCGTAGGCCCGCATTGGCCGATGCCTGGGAGAGTTCCCAGTCAGAAGGCTCTGATCTTAATCTCTCATCCTCTGGAACCATCTCAGTGAATTTTTTTTAAATTTTTTTTTCAGTAATGGGTAGCCCCTTGTAGCAGTTCCCCTTCGGCATTTAGTTGTATCGTCGTATTTCTTAGTTTGAGGAGGTATTGAAGGGGTTATTTGTTGTTCCCAGCATGGCGCTTTGGA
Source organism: Neoceratodus forsteri (assembly GCA_016271365.2). Taxonomy (NCBI): domain Eukaryota; kingdom Metazoa; phylum Chordata; order Ceratodontiformes; family Ceratodontidae; genus Neoceratodus; species Neoceratodus forsteri. The sequence continues at coordinate 930,671,168 of CM057450.1, read as the reverse complement.
ATTATGCTACCATTAGGGTTGATGACGCAACCGAAAGTTTGAATCATTTTTTTAATGGCTGGAGAGTTGTCAAGTTTTTTTTTTTTAAGTTTACAATTCATTACAGTAGTGTCTTGGCGAGAGTTGGACGTGCTGCATTTGTCTGAAACTGACATTGAAACGCTCTAAATGTTGTGACGGTCTTGTGCTGCAGCTGAATGTTGCTAGCCCATCAGTGAAAAAATGCACTGGCAGTTTGGAGTGGTGCTGGGTGAAAGGAGAGTGAGAGTATGGAGCAAACAGTGGCATAATTGGTGTTTTCAATGATTTTTAAAAAGATCAGAGTACTCTAGTATAGGTATTGAGAATTGGTAACTGAGAAAAGCACACTGAGCCTAGTCTTGTTTCCAGGTGCTAGAGGTGTACAGGCTAAAAATACTGTATATCCATCTAAAATGAAACAGGCAAAAAGAGTGCAGTAAATTCAGTCATAAATGTACAAAAACATTCTGTTAGATCAACAGTATAAATAATGAGAAGGTATGAGATAAAATACAAAGAGAACAAAATGAGTCAAATTAGTGCAATAACATATTATTTAAACAGAATTAATAACATCCAGTGTAACTAGGAATAAATCGGGGCCATGGGAGCACTAAGCATAAGCTAGGTCAGCACTCATGCAGCACAAGGCTCATTGAAGAGAGTAAATATGTCAAAAGGAGGAGAGACTGGCTGGCCTGATGGTGCTGAGGGTTGAGGCGCTGTACACCACACTAGCGACCCAGGTTCGGGAATGGACTCGGGTCGCTTATGAGTCGTCGGTGGGGGGGGGGGAGTTTGAGTGTCCGTAGACAGCTCTCCTTCCTCGGGAAGGGGGGACAGTGTGGCGCGCTGTAGACTGACACCCAGTGGTGGCTGGGTGTTAGTACCAGTGCGTCGCCCACAGGAGGGGAGGGCCACCCGTCCAGGGTGTATGGCTGCATCTGCGGAGGTGGGGGCAGTTGCCTCACCCATTGCATGGTTTGGGTGCCTAGGGGAGAAAAGAGGAAAAAGGCAGGGAACCGACGGGGTCCATGATGACCCAGCATGTTCGGATCGGAGAACGACTCCCTCCGAGGGAGGGCCGGAGCTACTCTTCAGCTCTGCGGAGGGAAAAAAAAAAAAAGAGGAGAGACCAAACATCCCAGCCAGGGTCTGAGCAGGAACAGGAGGGAGCAAAGTGAAATGTTGTTTGAGGGAAAGGTAAGAAGAGGACAGGTGAAGCCGGGGAGAAAGGTAGTTTCAGATGGAGGAGACAGATGATGGAGAAGAAAGCTATTTGCCCAGTGGCAGATTAGGAGCAGGGAATATAGAATGTATGGGAGTAGTTTGGAAACGTGCGAGTGCCAGAACTGCTTTTTTTTTTTTTTTTTTTTTTTTTTCAGGTTTGGTTATTCATCCGGGAGAGAAAATGGTTTCCATTTCAGTTTTTCCAGGGTGTGGGCAGCAAAGAAATATTGCTATTTTGAGTTGGATAGTATGGTGGTTGGAACTGGGAATTACGTCTGTGTACTTCTGCTGAAATAATGACATGGTATGGTGTGGTTTTCAGCAAATGAGAACGCTGTAAACAGGGGATAGCAGAGCAGTGTCAGATAAATAGTTTATCCAAAAGAGTTGTGCTGACCCCACTGACTTCACCAGTAGTGGAGTGAAGTGGCAATGGGGTCAACACAGGTTTGGATAAGTGATTTATCTGACACTGCCCTGTTGTATGCGTGATTGATGCACTGCAAGTGTGCGCCTCCAAGCCTGGTACCTTGTTTTCTAAACCAGTCCTGAGATGTCTTTTTTTTTTTTTTGGCTTCTGTGTTACTTTTTTCTGTCATCCGTCACATGTTCTGAGCTAGTGAAAGGTACAAACGGCTGGCATTAGGAGTACCTCCGATAGGCTGATATGCAGTGGGAGGTGTCAGTGCATTGGGTGTAGTGAGAGATATGAGACTAATAAACATCAGAATAGTTAGAATAAGGATTTGTCCTCACTGCAGCGTGATTAACAGTGTTTATCAAGTGCCCTAGGCACACACTCCCATTTCATAAATGTACCTATTTTAAAGGTAATAACAGTAGGTACGTAGAGTTCTTACATTCTTAGGGTACCTATTGCTCATGTTCAGTTTGCAGTTCTCTTTCCCTCAGAATGAGTTCTCTTTCCCTCAGAATGAGTATGTGACCACTTGGAGTTGCCTCGTCGAATATATTTACATACAACAAATGTCCTAATGTAGTAGCGTGACATCATCTGAAGTTCATGGGCTCAATTTTTCAAAGCCCCGCTTTTGACACAAGGTGCCTGCGTCAAAGGGAATTGATGCAGGTGGTACCTTGTGTTAAAAGTTGCGGCAGTCCTGATTTTTTTAAATGCAGGCTGCGTCCAAAATGGGAGGCCGTGTGGCAAATCAGCCCTGTGCCACCCTTGTGCCAAAAGTTGTGCACCAAGGCGGAAAGGGGCTTGTGCTATGGTGGGGCTGCAGCGTCCCCTTATTTGGAAGTATGAAAGCCTCGCTATGGCTGCAAGTTGTGGCTGTGGTTAGACCAGCCATGAGCTAGTCTAACAGCCCATGCGCCACAGGTCAGGAATGAGTCTGGGGGGGGGGGGGGAGTGTGTGAGCTCATGGGCCAGTGAAGATGGACCTATGGGGTGCTGTAGTGGGTGGCATGGGTACACTGGTGTCACCAGGCTGCTATGCCATGGAGTGTTCCACAGACTGGTGGACAGGGTACTCCATGGTCTGCATGCAGTGACCCTGTCCCAGACTTTACTGGTGCCAACAGCCCTTGCAGCTGTCCTAGAGCTTGCAAAGGCCCCGACATGTGGAGCTATTCCATGGCAGCAGGGTACTAGGTGCAGTTGTTGGATGGGGACATACCTGGGGCACTGTGACATGTCCCTGCTGCACAGCCCCCGTGAGGTGGCATACTGCAGCTACAGGTGCCGGAGTATCTATGGCAGGCTATGAAGGCACTCCAGTAGGCAGGTGCCAGAAAGGGGTCTGGCAGATGGCAGGACAAAGGAGCAGCACCACATATAGAAACCTAGAATTTGACGGCAGATAAGGACCACTTGGCCCACCCAGTCTGCCCATTTCCCTACCTAATGGATAAGCTGCAGATCCTAGTTAACCAGCAGCCTACTTCTTCCTGCCCCCACCCCCTAGAATTGCCTTATGACTGTCCCATGCATGCTTGAATTCTACCACTGTTTTTGACTTCACAGCCTCCTCCGGAAGGCCGTTCCATGCATCCACAACCCTCTCTGTGAAAAAATACTTCCTTAAATTACCTCTTAGCCCCCATCTTCAAATTGTGCCCTCTTGTTCTTGCACACCTCTTTTTTTTGAAAGATGCTACCCTCTTGGACTTTGTTGATTCCCTTGAGGTACTTGAAAGTTTCTATCATGTCCCCCCTCTCCCTTCTTTCCTCGAGGCTATACATATTAAGCTCCTTAAGTCTCTCTTCATATGTCTTTCGGTGCAGACCCTGCACCATTTTAGTTGCCCTCCTCTGGACAGCTTCCATCCTGTCTATGACTTTGCGGAGATTGGGTCTGCAGAACTGCACGCAGTACTCCAGATGGGGTCTGACCAGCTGTCTGTACAGAGGGATAATAACTTCCTGTTTTCTACTGGTGATGCTTCTCCCTGTGCATCCCAGTATTCCCCCAGCCCTCCTTGCTGCCCTGTCACATTGCTTTCCCACCTTTACGTCATCTGATATGACTATCCCCAGGTCCCTTTCCATTTTTGTTGTTGTTAGTATCTCACCCCCCATTGTGTACTCTTGCCCTGGGTTTTTGTTTCCCAGGTGCATTACCTTGCACTTCATAGCATTGAATCTAAGCTGCCATACATTTGACCATTCCTCTAACCTTGTCGAGTCCCTTCTCATCCTTTCCACCCCACCTTGTGCATTAACTCTGTTGCAGATCTTTGTGTCATCTGCAAAGAGACATACTTTTCCTTCCAGTCCCTCTGCAATGTCGCTTATAAAGACATTGAAGAGGACTGGTCCTAATCTGAACCCTGCGGTACCCCACTAGTAACCCTCCTTTCTTCAGAGTGGACTCCATGTACTATTACTCTCTGTGTCCTGTTCTCCAGCCAATTCTTTACCCAGGCTGTCATCTTGGGACCCACTCCCAGGCTGGCTAACTTATATTAATTTTTGTGTGGGACTGTGTCAAATGCCTTGCTAAAGTCTAGGTAGGCCATGTCCACAGCCCTCCCTGATCTACTACTTTGGTCACCCAGTCAAAGAAATCTATCAGATTTGTCTGTCATGACCTTCCTGCTGTGAATCCATGCTGCCTTGGGTCCTGTGCCCTCTGGCCTCTAGATACTCGACAGTTCTTTCCTTCAGAAGTGATTCCATCATTTTCCCTACCACTGAGGTTAAACTAACAGGTCTGTAGTTTCCTGCTTCTGCCTTGCTCCCACTTTTGTGAAGGGGAATCACATCTGCCCTCCTCCAGTCCTCGGGTACCACCCCATCCTCCCATGATTTGTTAAAGAGGGTAGTCAGTGGTGTCCCTAGTTCTACCCTTAGTTCTTTTAAAATTCTTGGATAAATCCTATCAGGACCCATTGCTTTGTCCACCTTCAGTTTTAAGAGTTCTTTCAGAACCCTTTCTTCTGTAAATGGGCTGGTATCAACTTCTGTATCCAGACTGTTTCTACTGTTTGTTTTAGGTATCTCCCCCTCTTCCTTTGTAAATACTGAGCAAAAATATTTGTTTAGTATCTCTGCCTTTTCACAGTCACCTCTGCCCACCCTCCTCCCATTTATTAAGCCTCACTATCCCTCCCTTGGTCTTCCTTTGCTCCCTGATGTACCTATAAAAGGTTTTATCCCCCTTCTTAACCGAGTTGGCTATCTTTTCCTTGGTTTGGGCCTTTGCTGTTCTGTCTGCCTTCCCAGCTTCCTTTTGCTTTAACTGATACAGTTCTCTGTCCTGCTCCTTCTGTGATTCCTTGTACTTCCTGAATGCTTTCTTTTTCTCTAGAACCTTCACTGCCACTTCCTTTGAGAACCATAGTGGTTTCTTACATCATTTCGTTTTGTTTATTTGCTTCACACAAAGGCTTGTTACCTCTGTGATGGCAGTTTTTATTATTCCACATTGTTCTTCCACCCCTCCTTCCTGCCCATTTGCTAGTGCATTCCTTAGGCACTCACCCATTTTGGCAAAGTCAGCCCTCCTAAAGTCCAGTACTTTTGCCTTTGTATGACTTGACTCTGTTGCTGTGTTTATTGTGAACCATACTGTTCGATGGTCGCTAGTTCCCAGATGGCTACCCACTTCTACATCTGAGATCCTCTCTTCATCTCCATTTGAGAGAACCAGGTCTAAGATTGCTCCCTCTCGAGTGGGCTCCAATACTAGGTGTCTAAGGCATGCCCCCTGTAGGGCATCTAGAATAACCCCACTCTGTACCGGTGTGGGGAAGCTCCGTCCCTGCCACCGTACCCTGCCATTTAGGAACATTGTGTGTTGTATGTTGGGGGTGGGGTATACTGTACCTGACCTATGTATGTGCCAGTGACAAGTCCCCGACAGTGTAGTTGGGCACCTGCATGGATATACCTGTCAGTGCATGCATACCACGGAGTACCCTGTCCGTGGGTCTGTGAAACTGTCCAGGGCACAGCTGCTCGGTGCCACCATTGTACCCTGCCATGCCCACTGTACTCATGCCACTTACTGCGGCACCCTCGCAGGTTTGTCTTCACTGGCCCACGACCTCGCACCCCACACACACACACACACATTGTGGGTCTGGGCCGGCATTGCACCAGGCAGGGGGGCTTGATGGGACCATTTGTCAAACTCCTCCCGTGCGCCAACTCTTTGGCACAGCATTTGGCCTGCAGCAACTCTGGGGACTTTGGTGTAGGGCCCCCTGTTCTACTAAAATCCGGTACAGGGTCCCTGGTGCACCCACAGGTGGGGATCGGCACAACTTACACCAGTCTATTGGCTCTTCAAAAATCGAGCCCCATGTATCTAGACTCCTCTTGCTAGTTGGCAAAAAAAAAAAAAAAAATGCTCCTCCCTCGGTCTGTAAGCACTGCTGGTTCTTTTTTCTACTCCGCTGTTTGCGTGGATGTTAAAATGGCATGTTGTTTACATTCTGTGATAACTCTTTACGGCTATATTTGTAGCATGTATACCATATACAGTCAGCCCCTGCAGTACCAGTGTCTTACTCCTTGCTTTGTAAGAGAGAAAGAGAGACAGACAAAAAAAAAAAACGGTAACTGTAAAGGCTTACAATACAATTCCTATATGGTGTTTTCCAAACCTCTTACTGTCAGTAAGTGTAAAGATCCACGTGTCCACTGTAAGAGATCTATATCAGTCACGTTGCACTCTTTTATGCCTAAAACCCTGCTCTGTAATTCTCACCCTTATTTCCTTATTACGAAGGGTATTTGCATGAATACAGTATTTCTGCCTATTTAGCTCTGGCTGCCTGCCTATATCTGACATTATAATTATGTCTATGACATAATAATAAGTTGATGTGGAGATCATTATGGAGTTATAAATATGGGATTATGATGTCACCTTTAGAGAAGCAGGCAGAGTAGATGTAGTCTAGGGGATAGGGATCTTGTTTTCATACAGCTGTTTTCAATAATAAAGAACATGGGGGAATTAATTACTGAAAATATACAAAGTAATAAAGAAAATGGGATGCAACAGAATATAAATCTTACTTTTTTCAAAGTTTTCCGAAAACTGTCAGGGGCTCTTTAAGCTGCGTGTTTGCAAGGAGGAGCTTCTTAGTGTATTGCAGTGGGACGTTAGAAGAGCGCTCTCTTGAGTTGGGGTGATTTCACTCTTGTAGATAAGCTGATCCTGAGAGCCATATAAATTGTGTTAACAGCTGGGTAGTCGGCAAATTGCAAAAAAATGTATACTCCTCCAGCCTCCTCCAAATATTGGTACCCATACCTCAAACCCCTCTCAACATTTGTACCCTACCCAGCACCTGTTTCATCATTGGTAGTGGTGTGCGAAGTTGGGACACTTAGCTTTGTGAAATCCTTCATGAAGCATCTCGACTTCGCAAAGTGCCTTCTTTGCGTAATTTTTCATGTAAGAAAGTGCCTACACACTGAGTGAAGTGGCACTGCATTCGCAAAGTATTATGCAAAGTGGCTGTAAAAAATAAAATAAATAACTCACACCCTCTGGGTTAGACACCCGCCGCCTCCCACCACGCCATGAAGTATTTAGACATATCCCCCAACCCGTCACCCTCAAGTGCCCAAGGGTTTGGCAGTTAAAATTCAATACAAAGAAGTGCAGGATAATGCATATGGGGCACAAAAACCCTGGAACAACATATCAGTTGGAGGGGTGAGGATATAGCATGCACCAAGCAGGGAAGGGACCTTGGGTTATCATCTCTGATGACCTTAAGATAGGGAAGCAGTGCGATAAGGCAGCAGGTAAAGCAAATAGGATGCTGGGGTGCTTAGGCAGGGGCATCACCAGCAGGAAAAGGGAGGTCATAATTCCACTATACAAGACACTAGTGAGGCCCCACCTGGAGTACAGTGTACAGTTCTGGAGACCTTACCTACATAAGAACATAGACAGGGTAGAGAAGGTTCAGAGGAGGGCAACAGAGATGGTACAGGAATTGCATCACAAGTCCTATGAGGACAGGCTGAAGGACTTGAATATGTATTCCGTGGAGGAACGGAGAGAGAGAGGAGATATGATAGAGACATACAAGTACCTTATAGGGAGGAACAGGGTGCAGGAATACACTATTTTCTAGCAAAAAAACATGTTCCAGGACTAGAGGGCATGGGATGAAGTTGGAGGGAGGGCGATTCAGAGGAAACATGAGGAAGAATTTCTTCACAGAAAGGGTGGTGGACAAGTGGAACACCCTGCCAGAGAAAGTGGTGAGGGCTGAAAAAATCACGGGATTTAAGAGTGCATGGGATAGACATAAGGGAATTCTGGAGATCAGGGCTAAGGGGCAACAGACTTCTAGAAAAACATAAAGTGAACTTAAAAGCTCAAATGGGCAGACTGGGTGGGCCGTAGGCCCTTATCTGTCAACAGCGTCTATGTATCTAAGTATGTATCTAACTTCCCTCCTCACCGTACCCTGACGTTTATCACAAAGTCACCCTCCCCATGCTCAAAACCAAGTTCCCCCTCACTTCTCACCTCCCCATCACTTGTTTTAATTAGTGAAATCCCCCCTACGTTTCCCACCCTCTTGTGAAGAAACACTCTCTCCTTCCCTCTCAGAGCCCCCAGACCCTAGTTTCAGGTCCTGTATATACCTCAAAGGAAGGAAACCGTCCTGCAGCAGAGCGAGTTCCTTTGCTCTTGAGTGTCTGAATTGGAAAGAATGATGAATGACGTCTGTCCTAGCAGTAATACATGACTGGCTGATAGCTTTCTTCAGAGCTTATGTACCAAGTCTGCATTGAGTGACTTGATTCCTCTGTTTTCTTCTCTCATACACTGGCAAACCCAGAACTTTCACAGTAATAATTCTCATACCTTTTTGTATTAAACTCATACAAAAAGATTTTCAGCTTATAACATACTGATGAAGAGGCACTGAGGTCTTGAAAGCTTGCATCTTAAACCTTTAGTTATCCTAATCGAGGTATCATATCTGCCTAACAAAACTTTTTTTGTTTGTTTGTGTTTTGGTTTTTCTTGTGGTTTTCTGTTGGCAAACACGGCAACCCGACATTTGTTGCATGCTCACTAGAAAGGGACTTGCACTCTATTTCGCTACCACTCCTCATGGGAGTTGCATGAAAGAGCAGGTGTAGCAGACTTTTCTCTTTGGCCTCTAATCTGTTTGGTTCTTTCTTGTACACCCAGCCCCACTGTCCCACAGATTCTCCCTACTGGACTAGACTGGTATGGGTAGTCGTGTCTTTGGAGGCAGATGCCACTATACTCTGTACGAGTCTCAGTTCACACACGAGAGCACCTTTCATGATGGTCCAAAAAGTTACAGCTTGTAGTTATTATATGTAGTACTAGACCTGAAAGGGTGCGTGCATTTGTTATTTTTGGCCAAGGCTTACTCTGTCTTCCATAATTTACATTTGTTTTTGAGCCCTGCTTTAACCCTGCTGCACTTGCCTTTGCTGTTCAGCTGCTGGGTAGCTGGTTCCCGCTGACCTCACTATATGGTAGAGGAGTGACTCACACTGTACAGTACAGTGCAGTTGCAACAGTTTTGCATTGGAAAACTACCGTTACTAGATATATATACTATGTTCCCCTTCCCCAAGACACCCTGTTAGCAATGCATTATGCCAAAATCCAAATGCCTTGTCAGTATGTTTTTTTTTTTTTTTTTTGTCAGACTGACTCCTGCCTCTGTAACAAAGCATGGGAGTGAGAGAAAATAGAGTTGTTGTCAGCTGAGACAGCTAACCGTCAGTTCTCTCTCCTAAAGCTGGTCTCCAGGCTCATCACTTCTGGGAGGTCCTTCCTGGAACCACGTGACAGGCAGGAGGTATACAGATTTCTGCAGGACAGTTATACCCTCCCACTAATTTCCTCTCCAGATGTCAGTTTACTTCCTGCCTGTCTCGTGGTAGGAGCTCTACAGGATCTCTGTCACAGAAGTGACAGAACCAAAGATTTATTGCTATGAGTCTACTTTTTGTTTCTGTCTTTGGACCAGTTTACTAGTGCTACTGAGCGCTAGTGCAGGGACCCCCTGTCTCAGCCTTGCAAGCTGTGCTGACGGGCTCCCTGCTCCCTCTTTCATTATGCGCCTTCTTCCCATGCTAAGGGCGTCATACCCCCCCCTCCTCCCGGAGCAACAAGGAGGCAGTCACGCCGGGACTGGGGCCAGCAGGATCGGCGCTATTACAGTGGCCCCCCCCAGCCAGGCATTTCCCAACACAGCAGCTGCCTCATCAATGAGCACCGGAAGGACTCGGTTTGTCGACGGACGCCCGGAGCTTCTGTCCTTTCGACGGTCACGGGAGGCTCAGATCGCCGACGCACCTGCCAGTTGAAGAGCTATATGATTGCATCGGGCTCTCCGACGCAGGACAATTAGCATGAAACCATTAGTTCTCCTCAGGCAGGCAGAGAGGCAGTCATTTAGGAGGATGAAAGGGGGCAGATCATCGATCTCCTTGTCGATGGATCTCTTTGGGGGGGACACCAAGCCTTGTAGTAACTGAAATACTCCAAGCTCAGTTTTCAACATGAGAGAACTTTTTAAAAAATATTATAAAAAAAAAAAAAAAGAAAAGTAACATGGCCTCAAAGGACAGACCCCCCAGAGGCAGAAAATGCCACAAGTGCAGAACACCCATGCTGGCCACATTCGCAGGGTCTCTGTGTGTCAAATGTGACAGTGCCACCTCACCAGCCTGGGATGAGGCAGATGAGGCGTCTGCCTCCGAATCTCAGGTCCTACGAGACCAGCTCATGGGTCAGGGGCAGACCCCCACCTCAGAGGGGTGCCGCCACTTGGCTGGGGCTATAGCCCCGGATCTAATAGAGAAACTGAATAGAGCCTTCGCCTACAACCCCTCATATTTTGACATCCTGCAACAGTCCTTGGAGCCCAGGACCCATAGGAAAGCCTCCTGCAAGCACACCCCCTCCCCATCTTTGGACGAGGACGCCCCCCGGCTCCTCATGACATGATAGGAGGAGAAGGAAGAGGCATAGATCCAGGAGTAGATCCAGAGCCGGGGCCACAACCCATGGGAAACACAGATGGGACAGGTCACCACGGTCTGGCTATTCATCCCTAGAAGAGGGGGAACTCCCAAACTCGGATTCCGACTCAGACTCCTCACCAGCCAGAAATTTCAGATTTGGAAGATCTAGATTTTTTTTATTAGAGGAGATGCACCTGAGCTCACCTTTTCCAGAGCCCAAGCAAGCGAAGCCAGCATTCTGGCTAGTGTCAGCTTCAAAGCCAGTGACTGCTTTTCCACTCCCGGCCATAGAGGACCTCTTAAAGGACCTGAGCGTTCTTTCCCCATCCCTCGCCGCCTAACCAAACTACTGAAATTCGACAAGAAGCCTTGGGAAAAATGGCTCAACTGTCCTAGGATAGACCCTCTCATCTCAAACCTCACAAAAAAGATGGTTATCCCAGCAGAAGGTGGAGCCTCCCTGAGGGACCTGGTGGATAGGAAAGTGGACACCTCTCTAAAGAAAGCCTTTCAGTCCACCGCAACCTCCCCCAAGGCAGCTACGGCTAACCTCTACTCGGCTAGGGCTGCACTCTCCTGGGCCACTGATCTGGCATTCCAGCTTGCTGATGAGCCAGAGAAGAACCAACCCATTTTACAGCATTTGCAGCTCATGGGGCTATCTTTGGCCTATTCAGCTGATGTATCGGAGGAGGCAGTCAGGTGTGCAGCAAGGGCTATGTTTAACCAGACATCAGCTCGACACAACTTATGGCTGTGGGCTTCGCAGACGGATGCCTCCTTGAAGATGCATTTGGTAAATGCCTTTACAAAGGAGGCCTTCTTTTCAGCTCCGCTCTAAAGGAGGCAGTCAGGGAATCTGGGGAAACTGCGAAAGTGCGAATGCTGCAATCCCAGGGAAGGAACAAGCCCTGGGCCTCAGGATATAGACAGAATTTTCCTGCCCAAAATTATTCCAGGGGTCAGAACAAGTCGGCTGCAGGCTGACGATCCTGGTTCAACTCATGCAACCAATGTAACTTCCGAGGTAGTGGGGAGGCACCTGAGATGCCGAGGGCGACTCAAAAAAATCACATTGAGGACTCGTGGACCCATCCTCGCATCGGGGGGAGGAGCGGTTGGACTAAGGTGGGCTCAGGGCGGGAGAGGGTGGTGGAGCAGAGGTGCATCCCTCCAGTTGTTCCTCTCCACAATTCATATGCTGTTCTGGCAAAGAGTGGTTCCTCTATGGAGGCACCTGCAGTGGAGACCAAGGAGAATGCTGGGAACCTCCACAAAGGAGACCCACAGGAGGGTGACATGAGACCCCACGGGGAAGGAAACAACTCCTGGTGGGGAACTCAGTCATTAGGGGGTAGAAGTGGGGGAGGAAGGGGAAAGGGAGGTAAGGTGCCTGCCTTGCGCCACGGCTCAGAGGGACAGGAAGCAAATCCTCAGGATCGCGGGAGCAGCTGCACGAGGGAGGGAGCTGGATGTCATTGTCTAACTAGGGACAAATCACTAGGCTGAGAATGGGATCAGAGCAGTGTAAGAGGAGTTTGTAGAGTTGGGGAGGGGCCTTAGACAAGTAGCATGTATGGTAACTTTCTCGGAGGCGCTGCCTGTCTATGGCAAGGATGCTGATAGGGTACTCCGCACCATGGGATTCAATAAATGGTTGAAAAACTGGTGTGGAGCTCAGGGTTTTGGCTTCATTGGGGACTGGGGAGCCACCTGGAGGGATGCAGGCCTATACTGGCACGATGGTCTGCATCTGTCCCGGGGAACCAGGATCCTAGGTGATAGGTTTAAATGCTTCATTGGCAAGCATTTAAACTAGCCGGGGGGGGGGGCACTGAAAAGGAGAAGAGAAATCCCAGCCTTCCCACACAAAACACAGTAGTTAGAGAGGTAAACACCAAGGTAAAGAAGTCAGTAGGGAGCAGGACAGGGGTAAATGCAGGAAAAGGCATAAGGACAGGGATGGGGCTAAAAGGGGTAAGGCCATCAAAAAATGGAGGGTGATGAGTACCAATGCCAGCAGTCTGTGTAACAAGCTCCCTGAACTAGTGGCCTTGATGAAACAGGGATGCCTGGATATTGTGGCAGTCACTAAAACATGGTACACAGAGAACCATGACTGGGATGTCAGCATACCAGGATACACAATCTACAGGAGGGACAGGGTGGGTAAAAGAGGAGGAGGAATAGTTCTCTATAAAAGGGAAGGGATTAAAGCAACAGAACTAAAGAGTAAGCAGGAAGTTGATGAGTCACTGTGGGTCACCCTGGAGACAGGAAATGGCACCACAATCCGCATGAGCGTTGTGTACAGACCCCCATCTCAGGGAAGGGAATGGACAAGGAAATGATAGAAGGCATCCTTAAAATGGCAGGAAAAGGGAAGATATTGTTGATGGGGGACCTGAATATGCCAGATGTTAACTGGAGCACCTTTGCTGCAGGCACATCCAAGAGCAGGGTCATTCTTGATGCCCTACAGGGGGCATGCCTCAGACAGCTAGTGTTGGAACCCACTCGGGAGGGAGCAATCTTAGACCTGGTATTCTCAAATGGAGACGGAGAAAGGATCTCAGATTTAGAAGTGGGTAGCCATCTGGGAACAAGTGACCACCAAACAGTGTGGTTCACAATAAACACAGCCCTAGAGTCAAGCCATACAAAAACAAGAGTATTGGACTTTAGGAGGGCTGACTTTGGGCAAAATGAGAGAGTGCCTCAGAAAAGCACTAGCAAATGAGCAAGAAGGAGGGGTGGAGGAACAATGGGGTATAATCAAAAACAGCCATCACAGCAGCAACAAGCCTGTGTGTGAAGCAAATCAACAAAACGAAGGAAAAAAACCACTGTGGTTCTCAAAAGAGGTGGAAGGGAAGGTCAAGGAGAAAAGGATAGCATTCAGGAAATATAAGAGGAAACAGAAGGAGCAGGACAGAGAACTTTATCAGTTAAAGCAGAAGGAGGCAGGGAAAGCAGTCAGAATAGCAAAGGCATAAACTGAGGAAAAGATAGCCAACTCTGTTAAGAAGGGGGATAAAACCTTTTATAGGTACATTAGGGAGCGAATAAAGACCCAGGGAGGGATATAGAGACTTATTAAAGGGAAGGGAATGTGGGCAGAGGGTGACAGTGAAAAAGCAGGGATACTGAATGAATATTTCTGTTCAGTATTCACAACGGAAGAGGAGGGGGAGATACCTAAAGCAAACAAGAGAAACACTCTGGATGGGGGGGGGGGGTCGATACTAGACCATTCACAGAAGAAAGAGTTTTGAAAGAACTCTTGAAATTGAGGGTGGACAAAGCAATGGGGCCTGATGGGATTCACCCCAGAATTCTAAAAGAACTAAGGGTAGAACTAGCAACACCACTGACTACTCTGTTTAACAAATCATGGGAGGATGGGGTGGTACCTGAGGACTGGAGGAGGGCGGATGTGATTCCACTTCACAAACGTGGGAGCAGGGCAGAGGCAGGAAACTACAAACCAGTTAGTTTGACCTCAGTGGTAGGGAAAATGATGGAATCACTTCTGAAGGAAAGAATTGTTGAGTACCTAGAGGCCAGTGGGGCAGAGGACCCAAGACAGCATGGTTTCACAGCAGGAAGGTCATGTCAGATTAACCTAATAGATTTCTTTGGGTGACCAAAGTAGTAGACCAGGGAGGGGCTGTGGATATGGCCTACTTAGATTTTTAGCAAGGCATTTGACACAGTCTCACACAAAAGGTTAACATACAAGTTAGCCAGCCTTGGAGTGGGTCCCAAGGTGGTAGCCTGGATAAAAAACTGGTTGGACAACAGGACGCAAAAGGTAATAGTAAACTGAGTCCACAGTGAAGAAAGGAGGGTAACTAGCTGGGTACCGCAGGGTTTGGTACTGGGACCGGTCCTCTGTAATGTCTTTTATAAGTGATATTGGAGCACCTGGAAGGAAGCGTATGTCTCTTTGCAGACAACACAAAGATCTGCAACAGGGTTGATGCACAAAGTGGGGTGGAAAGGATGAAAAGGGACTTGGCAAGGTTGGAGGAATGGTCAAATATATGGCAGCTCAGATTCAATGCAAAGAAGAGCAAGGTAATGTACCTGGGAAACAAAAGCCCAGGGGAAGAGTACACAATGGGGAGTGAGATAATAACAACAAAAATTGAGAGAGACCTAGAAGTAATTATATCAGATGACCTAAAGGTGGGCAAGCAATGTGAGAAGGCAGTAAGGAGAGCTGGCGGGATACTAGGATGCATAGGGAGAAGCATCAACAGTAGAAAACAGGAGGCTGTTATGCCTTTATACAGACGGTGACACCTCATCTGGAGTACTGCATGCAATCCTGAGACCCCATCTCCGCAAAGACATAGACAGAGTGGAGGCTGTTTAGAGGAGGGCAGCCAAAATGGTGCAGGGTCTGCACCAGAAGACATACAAGGAGAGACTAAAGCAGCTTAATATGTATATCCTTTAGGTAGAGAAATAGGCAGACTGGTGGGCCAAGCAGTCCTTATCTGCTGTCAAATTCTGTGTTTCTATGTTTCCAGTTTTTTTCGAGGAATCGGTCCACGCCACCACGGACAAGTGGGTGTTAGATGTCATTTGCGAGGGTTACTTCATAGAGTTCGACTCTTGGCCCCCCCCCGCCCCACATAGTGCCCTCGCCAGTCTCAAGCAACCCAGTAAAACGAGCGGTGACCCTGCAAGCGATTACAGATCTCATACAAGCAGCAGCGCTCGAACAAGTCCCCGCTCCAGAAAGGAACAGAGCAGTGTACTCCCTATTCTCCATCATGCCAAAACGCTCAGGGGGTTTCTGACCAGTGTTGGATCTCAAGTTTCTAAATGGCTTTGTTCGTCACAGAACATTCAAGGTGGAGACCCTGTCCTCCCATCATCCGAGAAATCCATCAGGGGGACTTTTTGGCCTCAATAGATTTACAAGATGCTTATCTGCACATTCCCATCCAGAAAGCACACCATCAGTTTCTAAAGTTCAAAGTGGAAGGTCACCATTTTCAATTCACAACGCTGCCCTTCGGCCTCGCCATAGCCCCCAGAGTCTTCTTCTCTAAAGTCCTGGTGACAGTGGTTGCTCGCCTCCAAATGCAAGGGATCCAGCTCTTCCCATACCTGGATGATATTCTCATCAAAGCCCCAGGGTACGATCAAGCAGTCCAAGCAGTGACGGAGGTCACCCAGTGCCTTTCCTCTCTGGGGTTTGTAATCAACCAGAAGAAGAGCTCTCTGCAACCATCACAGTCTCTGAGCCATCTCGGGGTGAATATCAACACGATCCAAAACAAAGTTTTCCCCACAGGGCCGAAATTCAAAGAACTGAGGGCTCTCATTCTACATATTCCAAGCAGCTCAATCTCTGCTGGCCTGCTCCTTCATGCAACTCGTAGGGATGATTGTCTCTCTCTGGCAGATTTGGTCCCCTGGGCACTAGTCCAAATGCGACCTCTCCAGTCAGGTCTCCTCCAGCAATGGTTCCAATCGAGGGGCACAGTGGACCAGAGGATTCAGGTATCTCTCCAGGTGAAGGACTCCCTGATATGGTAGACTCAGCAGAGCAACATCATGAGGGGTTTCAGTCTGGGACACCCTCACCAGATCAGAGTCACCACCGATGCCAGTCTCCGGGGCTGGGGGGTGCATTTGGGACAGCTCTCGACTCAGGGCAAGTGGTTTCTGGTGGAGTCTCACTACAGCATCAATGTACTGGAGATGCGGGCAGTCCACCTGGCACTGCAGCAGTTCAGGATGCAGCTTTCCTACCAGGACATCCTCATCCTCATCCTCATGGACAATCTGACGACAATGGCATACATCAACTGCCAAGGAGGCACAAAGAGCTCTCAGATGCTGCGAGAGGCTCTTCTTCTCTTTCAGTGGGCGGAAGACAACCTGGGAAGTCTAACGGCGGCATACATCCCAGGCCAGGAAAATGTCACAGCAGATTGGCTAAGTCGAAAGGACATCCTACCAGGGGAGTGGGAGCTCAAGAACAGTGCCTTCCAGCTCATCACGGTGCGGTAGTGGCCACCCGCAGGTAGATCTTTTTGCCTGCCGAAAAAATTGCAAAGTTCCAAGGTTCTGCTCTCTCATCAAGGACGAGAAGGCCATGGCACAGGACGTCTCCTCCATCAACTGGGGTTGGTTCGATCATCTGTATGCCTTTCCTTCAATTCCGATCTTATCAAGGGTACTGCCCAAGACTGCTCAAGATCAAGCAGAGATGATTCTGGTTTGCTCACGCAGGCCCCGCAGACCGTGGTTCCCCGATTAGTCCAAATGTCTCTCCATTCTTCCCTGGTGTTCCAAGTAAGCCCAGACCTACTACATCAAGGACTGGTGCTGCACCCCATTCTGTGCAATCTGTCCCTCTCGGCCTGGAGATTGAGCGGGAAACTCTCAAGGATTTTGGTTTCTCTGCACCTGTAATAGAAATGATGATTCAATCCAGGTGGCCCTTATCCGCGAGGGTTTATTATAGGATCTGGAGAAAATTCCTGTTCTGGTTGCGAGACACCTCTCTGCCGGATAACTCTCTGTCTCTGCCTGCCATCCTTCAGTTCCTTCCGGATGGTTTCGACAAGGGCCTCCAACTGGCTACCTTAAGAGTCCGGGTGTCTGCTTTAGGGGCGCTGCTGTTAGCGGACTCAGGCGAATCTTTGGGAACTCTTCCTCGTCATGTTCGATGATTTCTGAGAGCAGCGACCTTGAAGCATACTAACATACTATTTGCCAGCAGATTAGGCCTTACGGTCTATCGAGTCTGCTCGAACCTCAGATCCCTAGTTGGGTGCCGAGGCCCTCCCCTCCCTTGTGTTCCAGAAACCCCTATCATCCATCCCCACCCCCCTGGGACAGGTCATCATCTGATACATCCACTTTCTGTGTCTGTCCCACCCTCTCTTGAAGCCCTCCACTGTAGATCTCTGAACCAGCTTGCCAGGCAGTGCATTCCAAGGGTTCACCACCCTCTCAGTGAAAAACCTCCTCCTCTTTCCCCCCTCACCCTTTCACCTTCCAACTTCAAACCATGCCCTCTGGTGATACCTCCCTGCTTTAGTCTAAAGATCCCCTCCATGTTTACCCTATTTATTCCCTTGAGGTACTTGAAGACCTCAATCATGTCCCCCCTGTCTCTTCTCTCCTCCAGTGAAAACAGGCAGAGCTCATCAAATCCCCTAGCCCTCGTATCATCTTAGTTGCCCTCCTTTGTACCCTCTCCAGGAGCTGTATGTCCCTCTTCAAGTGTGGTCTCCAGTACTGTACACAGTACTCAAGGTGTGGTCTAACCAGTCCATTGTACAGCGGCAGAATCACTTCCTTGCTCCTAGAGGTGATTCCCCTTACGATGCATCCCAACATCCTGTTTGCCTTGCTAGCTGCTCTCCTGCACTGCTCAGAGTTATTCATACATGCATCCACCATGACCCCTAGGTCTTTTTCCCCTATTGAGGCCTCCAGCGCTCCCCTCCCAGGGTGTACCTGTGTTTAGGGGTTTCCCGCCCAAGATGCAACACCTTGCACTTGGTGATATTGAAATTTAATTCGTGTGTCAGCCCAGCTTTCCAGGGTGTCCAGGTCCCCTTGCAGAGCCAACCTCCCTCTTCTCCCTCAACTTCTGCTCCCATCTTGGAGTCATCAGTGAAGACTCATTTCACCTATACCCTCCTGATGTCTGATATGTGCATTAAACAGGATCGGGACCCAGGACCGAGCCCTTGGTGACCCACTACCAACCTCTCCAGGGTTGAGAGCTCCCCACAGACCACTACTCTCAGAGTCGTCCAGCTGGCCAGTTTTCAATCCATCTGACCATCAAGGGCCTACTCCTAACCCCATCAGTTTCTCCACAGACCATTGTGGGGGACAGAGTCAACGCCTTGCTGAAGTCCAAGAATAATACATCCATAGGCTTTCCCTGTCCAGTTCTGATGTTACCCATTAGAGAACTCCACAAGATTGGTTTGACATGATCTACCTGGCACAAACCCATTTTGCCGACTATCAGAACCTCCACCTCCTCCAAGTACACCCCAATATTTCCTTTAGTATACTCTCCATTAATTTTCCCACCACCTAGGTCAAACTGATGGGTCTATAGTACCTGTACTTCCTCGACCCCCCTTTATGGATTGGCACCATGTGCCTCTCGCCAATCCCTAGGTACCCTCCCTGTCTCCAAGTGACCTGTTGAGAGCTCCGCCAGGGCAGCCAGTATGTCCGCCACTATTCCCATAGTACTCTCGGATGAATGCCATCCGCCAGGAATTTGTCTTTCTTTAGGGCCTTGAGGGCTATCCACACCCTTTGGAATAGCATCATCCGTCCCTCCACCTTACTGGCCTTTTTATCCTTATCCAGATGTGACACCCTGGGTACCTCTCCCTCCCTCTTGCTCCATTTCTGTTGCTCCCCTGATCCCACTCACTGCCGCTTCTATCCCCTTCGTGCCTTGCTTTGTAGATATCCCATCCCCCTCACTAGTGAACACAGAGGCAAAGTACTCGTTAAATACCTCTGCCTGGTCCCTCGCCTCTTCCACCCACCCTCCTTCTGATCTCAATCTGCTGAGATGGCCCTTAGTTTTTCTCTGCTCCCCAATGTACTGGAAGAACCCCTTTTCCCCTCCATGTATCCCCTGTGCCAGCCGCTGCTCTTTACTGGGCTTTGCTCCCTCACCATCTGGGTGACTTTTCTAGATGCAAGATGGTACATTTCCTTATCCCTATCCCCTCGTTGTTTTATATTTTTCCGTAGGCCGCCTTCTTTTCTCTGACCGCTACTGTACCTCACTGGACCACCAGCATGGTTTATGTGACCTTGCTCCTTACGTTTCAATTTAGCTAGATCCTGACTGCCTCATGAAGTCCCCATTTTATGACCTCCCATCTCCTTTCCACACTTGTCATTGATGTAATCCTTCAAGTGATCCTTGAGAATATTTCCCATGGCCACAAAGTCTGCACCTGAAGTCCACTGCCAGTGTCCTAGATCTCACCCCCCCCCCCATGCTTATTTGAAACCAGACAGTATGTGGTGGCTCCCAGTCAGGGGTCCTCTACACCAGGTCCTTACCAGATCCCCATCTGTCAGAACCACGTCCAGGACATGCCCCTCCTTGTGGGCTCCATCATGCTGTGTTAGAACACATCCTGGAAGCCGTCCAGCAGCCTCTGCTCCTTGGCCACCTTAGGGGACATGGTTCCCCAGTTGTACCTGGCATAATGGGTCCTCATCTTCCACTCCTTCCCCTTTTGGTCCACACTGAGGCAATGATGTTGTCCAGCAAACCATCCTTCTAGAACATCACTCATCCGGGGCCTATATACTACACCCAGCTTGACCTTATCTCCTGTTGGGGATCGTGGGTGACCCATAAGGCCTCACGTTCCTCTGCCTCTTCTACCCTAGCAATTTCTATGTCATCTCTATTGAACATCGCCCTCCACCCCTCTGCCCTCCTTTCTATCCTCCCTAAGCATAGTGTACCCCCAACGTTTAGGTCCCAGTCATGTGTTTTTGTTGGCCCATGTCACCGTGACCGCGCACATCCACCCCCGACAGCATGGCCTGGAACTCCTGGCAACTTGTTTCCCAGCTCCTGGCATTTACTAACACCAACCCCACCCCTTATCCCTGTCCCTTGCAGACCCACCCAGGTTCTTTATACTTCCATCCTCCCTCTGCTCCTCCACAAACCTCCACCCCAGTCTGTTTCCCTCCCCCTTGGGTTTGAGGCTACTCCCTCATCTGGAGGAGGGCTTCTGGTCAGCCCTCCTTATCCCTTCCTCCAATAAAACCTGTAGTACCATCTTGGAGGCTCAACCTAGTATTTAAAGCACTCACCAAGCCCCCTTTTGAGCCTTTAAAGAAGGCATCCTTACTTCATCTCACTATGAAGGCCATCTTTCTTATTGGAATCACATCAGTCCGACGCATCAGTGAGATAGGAGCCCTGTCATCCAAAGAACCTTACACTATATTTCATCAGGACTCAGTAGTTATGTGGACAGATCCGGCCTTTTTACCGAAGGTGATGTCTCCTTTTCACTGCAACCAAGTCCTGAACATTCCTTCATTCTGCCAGCACCCCAAGAATGAGAAGGGGAGAGAATTTCACACGCTTGATCCACGGAGAGCACTCACAATTTACATCAAGAGATCTGACTCAGTCTGTAAGACTTCAAGTCTATTCATCTTACATCAGGCCCGAACATGGGTAAGAAGGCATCAAAGGACTCTATTGCTAGGTGGATTCGTTCCACCATCACCATGGCCTACCAGAAGGCCGGGATCGACCTGCTGGGTCCAGTGCGGGCACACTCAACCCAAGCCATGGCTACGTCCTGGGTGAACTTCAGAGAGGCTTCCCCGGCAGACTTATGTAGAGCGGCCCCGTGGTCATCCATCCATAGCTTCGCAAAATTCTACAAGTTGGATGTCGTCACCTCTGATGGAGCGTCCTTTGGCCACAGGATCCTTCAGGCAGTGGTGGATCCATAAGGGACTATGGACCTTCTTCCCACCCAGGAAGTGGAGGGATGTACTCCTTTAGTATATTCCAGAAGTGATGAGCCCGGAGATCAGCTTTAGGAGAGAGAAATAGAAATTTAAATACCTGTTAATTTTCTTTTTCCTGTTGCTGGTCTTCAGGCTCCGTCCGTCTCAGAATGCTGAAAGTCGGCCTCTGGCCGCAAGTTACACTAACCTTTCTTTTGTTTGTTTCCAAGTTATGTGTTTCCTTAGAGGACAAAGGATACAGAAGTACTGACGTCTGGAGGAAATGAGTGGGAGGGTATAACCGTCCTGCAGAAGTCTGTATACCTCCTGCCTGTCACGTGGTTCCAGGAAGGACCTCCCAGAAGTGATGAGCCCCGAGACCAGCAGTAGGAGAAATAAAATTTACAGGTATTTAAATTTCTGTTTTATGCATCGGTATGATCAGTGTCTATACCTTGATCATTTGAAAGCAGTAATGCCTCCTGACCCATGCCATATTGGTGCCTTCCATGTCTTTTTGTAGTAAAGCACCTGGCAGTCACTCTGATCAAAAATTCCTTACTGCTCCTCTATTCCATGCCTCCTTGACATCAACATGGCACAGCGGAACGCCGAAGACTAATTTTGGTACCAAATAATACCATCAGTCCACGCATGTGCGGAATCCTGGTTTCACTTTTCAAACAAGAATTTCTCTGGAAATAGCCCTCAGTATTTAAAAGCACCTCTACAGTGCATATAGCACATCTAAACACATTGTTTGTATTATATGGTACCAGAATTAATTTTTGGCATTCTGTGGTGCCATGCTGATGTCAGAAGCACAAGACGGAGGAGCAGTAAGGGATTTTCGATCGGGGTGACTGCCAGGCGCTTTACTACAGAAAGGCATGGAAGGCACCAGTATGGCATGGGTAAGGAGGCATTACTGCTTTCAAATGATCAAGGTAGAGACACTAATTACACTGATGCATAAACTGAGAGCTGTCTCTGCTGACAGCAACTTTTATCTTTTCTCACTCTTCATGCTTTGTTACAGAGGTAAAAGTAAGTCAGTTTTACAAAAACACGTATTAACTAGGCATTTGGATTTTGGCATAATGTAATGCTAACAGAGTGTCTTGGTGAAGAGGGACCACAGTATGTACACATAGTAATGTAATTTTCCCTTGCAAAACTGCCGCAACTTCACTGTACTGCAGTGTGAGTCACTCCTCTGCCATATAGTGATGTCAGCAGTACAGCCCTGGGTCCACAGCAGCACCAGGTTTGCTATAGAAGCTCTGGTACACCCTGCAGTTTTTAGCTGTTCAGAATGGAAAAACTAACTGCAGAGGACAGTAACGAAATACAATTCCAGAATCAATGCAAGAAGGGATAATTTATGCATGAAAGTCAAAAGGACTGGGAAAGGTGCTAATACCTAATTATTGAATATTTACAAAAGTTTTGTCGAGTAACAAAAATAAAATGCAAGCAGGGCTCTCGGTTGGATTTTTTTGTTGAAGAGTCCAGGACTTTCTTGGGGGGAAAAAAAATGGGTGTCTGGACCGAAAATCTGGGAGTCCTCGTGAAATTTTTGGGGGTCCCCATTGAAATTAATGGAACGAGTCTGGAAAGTGCATTTCAGTGTTTTTTGTTTATATACCCATGTTTTTTTTTTTATATATCTGAATCATTATGTTTCTAATATAATGCCAAAAAGTATTTTTCTTTTTCAGCAGACAGTGTTGTTTTGCATTCCTACAAGGTACCAGTGATGGCTACGTAACTACAGCAGTAAATGATCACATAAAAATAATCACCTGCGTGACTGTTGATTGACTACTGTTCATTCATTTGTTCAATTGTCGCAAATTACAATGAGAAAAATGTACTTACAGTTTTGCAGTTCTGGTACATTGAGTAGGAATTTCTACTGCTGCAGTTGAGTGCATTTGCCCAATTTATTTATTTGTCAAACTGCTGCAAAAAAGGTTTGCCATTAGATTAGGTACTGGCAGTAAGAAGATGTAAACATTAATAGACACTAACAGTCATTGCTGACAGTCACCTGTGTCTCCCAGTCAGTCACCTCCTGCCCAAAATACTTGTCCTTCGTTCTCTCCTGCACATTGACATTTTAGATGCAATTATAATCAGCCCACCCTATTTGACTCCCTGGCAGTGCCCACCCACCAAACATTGCAGAAACCTCCCTCCCAGCTCCCACCTCCCACCCACCAATGATGACTCAGGCTTAGATGACACAGTCTAACATGATTGTGTGGTTGCTGCCCCGTGGCTTAGCGCAATTTTTTTAACTGGCTACACTGCACACCTCCTGCCCAAACTTTAATGTTCGCATCAGTGGTGGTGCCATTTGTGTGGAAGTAATTGCTGTTTTGTGTCTTGACCTGGCATAGAAGTGATTATTTCTTTGCCTACACCCTCCTGCCCACAATTTCTCCATGCTGCTCTCCTGCACAAAATCTTCTTAAATTGTAAGAATACCTCAACCTGGCTGTACCAGAGATACTGGATTTGACTGGGGTGACTGAAAGCCCTCCCACATTCCCACCCTGCCCTCTTAGCCGTGACAGCTGATCTGCTGTTAAGAAGAGACAGTGGCACAATTTGGTGGATATGACAACTGAGTCTGCAGTGTGTTTGCTTTCTGTGTGTACGCATCATGGGTACTTCTATGCTGGCAGGCATTCTCCTAACACCCTTCCTGCCTAATTAATGTCTCCACACAACTCTCCTGCCCATAACTTCTCTGACTCCCCTCCTGCACATTTCTTACTCAGCCCACCCCACCCACAACCTACCTTGGCTCAGCAGGTCTCCCAGATCTGTCCAGTTTGAGTGGCACAGTCTAATCTGGTTGTTGGCATGAAATCTGCTTTTCTAGGGAACTTCTTTTTTCATGGCATTAGACTGCCATTTTTTCTGTGGCAATTTCCTAACATCTCCTTCCCATAACTTTTCCTGAACACCCTCCTTCCCATAACTTCTGAACACCCTCCTGCCCATAACTTCTCCAAAACCCTCTTGCACATTTCTTAATTGTGTGTGTGTGTGTGTGTGTGGCAGCTAAAACAGAACTAGTGCCAGTGTTCATGACTGGATAGCACAGTGGGGTGACTGAAAAGCTCCCCATCCCCACCCACCCCACCCACAGTTACCTTGGCTCAGCAGGTCTCCCAATCTGTCTGGTGTGTGGCACAATCAGGTGGTGCCTTGGTGGAATTATCTGCACGCCGCTGCCACACTGGAAGTGCAGTCTGCTTTTTTCTGTTTGAACTTCTTTTTTCGTGGCATGCCATGTTTTCTGTGGCAATATCTTCTCCTAACACCCTCCTGTCCATAACTTCTCCTTAAACACCCTCCTGCCCATAACTTCTCCTTAAACACCCTCCTGCCCATAACTTCTCCTTAAACACCCTCCTGTCCATAACTTCTCCTAAAACACCCTCCTGTCCATAACTTCTCCTTAAACACCCTCCTGTCCATAACTTCTCCTAAAACACCCTCCTGCCCATAACTTCTCCTATAACCCAACACCTCTTCCTCCTGCACATTTCTTAACTGTTTTGTGTGTTTACTGTTGATGACAGTAGAAGCCACTGTTGCAGACAGACTGTGGAAAGAGCAGAATGGGTTAGGTAACTACATTTGACAATATAATCTCAGACTGTCCCCCACTAAAAAAAAACAAACAAACAAAAAAAAAAAAACAGAGACTGCATTGGGGCCATAATAGTTTACCCCCCCCCCCCCACACACACACACACACGATCATCTGAACTTGTTAGACTGTGATCCTCTACTACCAAAATCAAAATATTAAATGTAGCAGAATGGGGTAATGACTATCCACCTACCACCCGGGCCAATCCCCAGGAACTTTAAATCTTGATCCGTTCCCCTGAATGGGACCCCCACCAAAAGCAGCGTTGACCTTAAGGGGCTAAATTTAAAAATTGTATCCCCCCCCCCACCCTTGTTGGAACAAAACATTTTGATACTTATTTTCTAATCCTGTGCCTAGGTTCTTCCATCGTCCTGTCTCTGGGTCAGTGTCAGTCACTTGAATTGTCTCTGAAACTGAAAAAAAACTATTAAAGCATTTTAAAATTTAAAATAATTATTTTCTGCGCAGTCTTATGGCCTTAAATTTCTTAAGTGCTGGATGAGTGTCATGGTCTTCAAGTTCAGCTCCTTCTTGGGCAACCCGCATGAGCTTGCTCACAGTGTCTGCCTTGAGGGAACATCTACCTTTGGTTTGTATTTTGTTTTGTACAGAAAACCCTCTTTCATGTGCCACTGATGTAACAGGTGACACAAGTAAAATTTTGGCCATTGTGACAAAATCTGGGAAAACATCTGAGTAGTTCTCAATTAAGTCTTGGCAGACATTACTGAGCAAAGTCATTCCTTTTTCAAGATTTCAGAACAAGTTTGAATTGTCTGTAATCTTTCTCAGCCCTGTGTTGGTCAATAAGTGCTGGCAGTGTTTCTTCTTTTGAAGGTTGTTTCTTGGAAATGAGTGCAAACATCCTTGAGTTCCTGCAGTCCATGGTCCATTATGTTGGAGTCATCTGGGAGACACTTTGGATTTAAAAGAACATTTAAGTTATGCAGCAGCTGCATTGAAGTTGTCTCAAATCTTGTGTGAAAGTTTTCAATGAGTTGCGTCAGATATCCCTGAGATGCCGTCTGGAACTGCATTCGCAGTGATGGCTTGTCATTCACTTTTTTTATCCTGCCACATGCCAGGACGTTGGTTGAGTATCTGAAATGTGTTCTGTAGCTCTACCCCATTCTGCTCTTTAAACTGCTGCAGTCTGGCAACTGTGGCTTCTATCATGCTGCTGGCCACCGAAATGTCAGCACTGTTCCATTGCATGACTAAAGACAGTTTATTCACCACATCTAAGACATCCATGAAAAAAGAAGTGCATAAGATAAAGCAGAATGATTTCAGTTTTGTGTGATGGCCCTTTGCTTCTGCCGCA
The DNA here is from genome assembly GCA_016271365.2 of Neoceratodus forsteri. Classification (NCBI taxonomy): domain Eukaryota; kingdom Metazoa; phylum Chordata; order Ceratodontiformes; family Ceratodontidae; genus Neoceratodus; species Neoceratodus forsteri. The sequence continues at coordinate 930,644,948 of CM057450.1, read as the reverse complement.
CCTTTTGTTGCATCATGCTCTTGGGCTTGTAAAAGTGCAGGGTATGATCTATGATTTGCATGAACTGCAGTATGCAGTGCCAGTCACAGAAAACTTGCAGGTTCTTTTAGGAACATATATCTGATATTTTCATCACTGAGAGTTTCCTGGATGAAATGCAAGGCATTGTACTGTACTGCAGAGTTGCTATAGTATCTGTACACATTTTTGATGGTTACTTGATATTCATTGAATACAGGGTTGTCCCGACATGCTTGACCTGCTGCCAGTGCCAGTCTGTGGGCAACACAATGAATCTGAATCAGCCTTGGGTTAACTTGTTGTCTTAACTTTGCACCCACCCCATTGTGCATTCCAGTCATGACGCTGGCACCGTCACTTGCTAATGTGATGATCTTGATAGGGTCAACTTCATTAGCAGAATACACACGTAACAGCTCTGCCACAATTGTGTCTGCCCTCCCATCAGATATTGCAATACAGTCAATAAAATTAATTTTGGCCTGTGCTTTATGTTTGCACTTCACATAAAAATGTTCAGTTTTTTGTGAATGGTTGCATCAGTGGTTTCATCCACTGTTACCCCAAGGAACTGAGAACCTGCTAAGTGAGCTTTGATTTCTTCCTGTAGGACTTTGTTTATGGAGTCCAGCATGTCATATCTTTCATCCCGACCAGAGTAGATTGTGCCACTGTCTTGCAAGGCTGGACAGCCATTTCGCTTCTGTGAATTGACAAACACACTAACATTAGTGTCAGTCCTCAAGCAGCAGCTGCTGCCACCCTGTGCCCGGCCCAAAAGGTTCCATTCTTCACCTGCAGAGCTATCAGTGATTCAAACTGGTTGAGTGATTGCCCTTGTTTGGTAAAGTAGTACATTGTCATTAACTGAGCAACTTTACTGTCATCCTTTGCCTCAGGACCGAGATCTGCTTCTCAAATGCCACTGGCAGAGATTGTTTCTGCTGTTTTCTTTCCAGTTTACACCAGCAGATGTTCTCGGTTTCTTTCATGTCTGTGGAAAGCAGACACTTGCAAATTCATTGTGCCAGTTGTGGCAAATGGATTGCTTTCGTCACCTTTTTTGCACCAACTGCACTTCCCAACAACATTCCCCTCTGCTTCCTCCTTTACAAGCCATGGAAATAACTTTGTCCAGCTGTTCCTCCACAACCTTAATTTCTTGCTGCTTTTAGCAGATGCAGTCTGTTCAGACTGATCATCAGTTTCAACATTCACAATGTCAACTGTCTCCTGAGATGTGCTTAAGTTACACTCAGAGGTTGATATTGTTTGTTCCTTATCCTTAGGTGTGGAGGATTCTCCTCCACCAAAATAATCAGTAAGGCTTCGTTGAGACATGCTGCTCACGAGGCTTCCCCGCCCAGCTTTTTCACTCTCCTCTTCCTCTCCTGGGAGCAATGCGACTTGGCCCTGCACAAAAAAAAGACACAGTAAACCTTAAGCTCACTAAACAGTCGCCAGAAATAGTCGTGATGCCCTAAACTGTCTAAAATAATTGTAAATAAAAAAATTTACCCTTTTGTGTTAAGTCTAACACTGGTGCCTCCAGGGAATGTGTGCAGCATGCACCTACACAAATCGTCTACTCGAGTGACTGGGCGTTCTGTCCGGCTGCGCATTTGTTTTTAAACAAATGAGAAAACTTTTCTTTTCTCTGCCTTCTCTCTCTCTCTCTCTCTCTCGCCACGTTTTCTCCCCATCTACGGCAAAATGGCTCGGGATCCCATCACTGAGCGCTCCTCTTGCTCTCTCCCCTGGCAGAACCAAGGCGCAGGCGGCTTGAAGGGGGAACTGATCGCACGCCTCCCCCATGAATACTGCTGCTTGCACTGTCTTCCTCCTCATTTTCCCCCACCCCAACTCATCTGGTGGTGTGCGCCACTCTCCAGGGCGCCAAAATCACCAGGCGGAAAGGGGGAAAAAATAAACCAGTTGGCATTTGGCGCATCGCGGTACAGCCTGCTCAGGACTCCTGGGGCCTGTGCTGCAGAGAGTCTCGGGGACTCTCTGGGTTGGTGGGTGAGCGTCCTGAAGCACAAAATGTGCATCAAGGACACGGGTGCACGCGTCCCTGTGAGCCCTGGCAAGGTGCTTTAAGATCTCCGTACATGCAAATTTAATTTGTACGGAGGCAAGCATTCTTGTTTTTCTCTCCCGTTTTTGAAAACTCTTTTCTCTCTCTTGCTGTCAGTTTTACATACAGCCTGGGAAGATGCTGTAAAAGTCCATTTTTCAGAAATTCCCTATGAAAAAGAACACTCTCAACCTGAGAGAGTGCCCATATTCCACCCTGTCCCATCACTCTGATGTGTATGGTGAAACAAATAGGGCCATTTTTTTGCTCAATTTTGTTGCACTGCTGCTTAAAGTACAGTATTAAGGGGTGCTTCAGAATCCATTCCTGACTTTTTCAGAGCACGTTGATATGGTATGTTAAAACATTAAACAAAGACTCTGTGTTTTCCTAGTTTTGAGCCACTTTGTTGTTGCAGCTAGCCCGAAGAATGTTGCTGCCTGTGTACTTAGGGGAGTTAGGTAATTGCATACATAATACATATATACATACAAAGTTGCCAGCAGATTAGGCTTAACGGTCTGTCTCGTCTGCCCTTGCTGTAGCTCGCTGTCCTCATATTCCCCCCCCCCATCCCTTCTGTCCTCCAGGGAGTACATATTCAGCTCTCGAAGTCTGGCTCATATGCCATTTCCCCCAGTAACTGGATCATCCTTGTTGCCCTTCTCTGGACTCGGTCCAACAGAATGATCAGGGTCCTTATTAATTGAGCGGTGGCTTTCAGTTTACCAAAAGGTAGCTTAAAGGTTTTTAAAAATGCTCTAAAAACTAGCTCCATAGACTTGAATGTGGCACATCTCCGTGCTCTCCCTGGTACCATGTCACAAAACGTGGGAGCGCAGGGGTGGAGCCTGCAGACTGTGAAGTGGAAAGGGATCGGTTGGCTAGCAGTTTGACCAGAATTACGATCTCTTCCCTCCCGTAAAGGCGTGAATTAAAATTTCTAAGTTTTACACAGAGCGACTGTCGCTGCCTCAGGGTAGCAGGCTATGATGTGCTACCCTACATATCACACATTTACTTGAAACCAGGTGTCTGAGGAAACTGTTGTCCTAATGTCCCGAGTCCACTTGTCTGGTATCATAGGTGTAGAAGCTTTGAGGCCAGAATAAAAGTTGCCAGTGAAGTAATCCCAGTGTGTGTACCCCAAGACCAGCCATCACCATTTTGAGCAGGAGCAGTAAGTTTTCTGGAAGCGAAGCCCTCTCCTTACTCTTATGGAGTAAGTATTGTTCTGACTTGCAGATAGCGGAAATGTTCTCGCCCTATAAGTCTATATTGGCATTTTAAAGGAAAGCGGTCTGTACCAGAAATACCCCATCCCCTAACGCTCTACCCCCGATTAGGCTTTTCTGTTGGGGGAAATATTTTTTTACATGATAACTTACTTTATTTTAATTCGGAAAAGTCTACGATCCCTAAACTTGCTGGACAGTGCGCGGCTCCATTTAGTGTGACAGTGCGGCACTGCACCACTCACTTCAGTACAAATGCATTCTAGCTAGAGGGTTGAGGACTGATGAGATATAGCAGGACGTCATCTGCATAAAGTGCAGTTATGTGCTTCTGGCTCCCAACAGTGAGCCTATGTGTTGTCACATCCTGGCGTACGGCCTGAGCAAGAGGCTGTAAGTACAGAATGGACAATACTGGAGACAAGGATCACCACTGTCTGGTACAACAACCCGGATGGAACCTGGAGGAGAGATGTCCATTCACCCTGATACAGGCCTGAGGGACCACACAGACGGTTTGTATACAGGTTATAAAGTGAATGGAAAAGCCAGACCTGGCAAGGACCCTATAAGGATATTGCCAGTTTACTTGGTCAAATGCTTTTTCAGCATCCATACTCATAATGAGGCTGAAATCTTAGATTTGGAGAGGTTGTCTATAATGTCCTCTGGACACTATCCTGGGCCTGTCTCCCTGCCACAAAATCAGTTTGTTCTAGGCCTGTCAGGTCTGGGACAATACCGTCTACGTGAATGGTCAATATGGCTGTTAAACACTTGTAGTCCATATTTAAAATTGAAATTGGGTGGTAGGAGGGGCAAAGGGTGGGGTCCTTGCCAGGTTTGAGGAGAACTGAAATAATGGCATAACTCCAGGAGGGGGCATAGTCCCACCTTCATTCATGGCCGCCTGAAGCAGGTGGACCGTGTCCCCTTTAAATTGTTAATAAAATTCTGAGGGAGACTGTCAGAACCCATACATTTTCCTGTTCTACTATGCTTGATTTCCTGTAGTATATCCCCCCAATTGGGGCGGTAAGGATACCATTTTGTTCCTGCGTTACCTGTGGCAGTTGTAACTATCCCAGGTAAGTATCTATTTCTGTCACAGGGCTACCCTTCTTAGCTGAGTATGAAGTGGAATAATAATGCTGAAAGACAGCAGAGATTTCTTTAATACTGTCTACTCTACACCCTATTCCCTGATGTAGTACCTAGAAACACAGGCTTAGACACTTTGAGTGCGGAGTCTGCAGGCCAGTAGCTTCAAGGCCCTAGACTCCCCTTTATAATGCCGTTGTAGGAGATATTGTAAATGTTGTTCTACTGTGTAATCAAGTATTTGGTTCAGTTCCCTTAGTTTTTGAAAGCAGCAATAGAAATCAACTGGTCTCTGACCATGGCCTTTGTGGTGTCCCATAAAATGCCTGGTGAGATGTGTGGGGACTCATTATCCCATATTGTTTGTGCTGTTAATTTAGAGACCCTTTTCCAGACTTCCTTATCCTGCACAGTGCAGCAAGGAGACATATAGCCTCCAAAAGGAGGTCTTTCTCTGCATGTGTAAATCCAGTTGGAGGAGATGTGTGCATGGTCAGAGACCCCCAGCTGACTCACTGTACATTTATGAGCCCTTTCCATATGTTTCTTGGAAAGTAGGAAAACATCTAGCCAGGTATAAATTTGATGGGCACCAGAAAAAAAGTATAGCCCATAGCCTGTCTGTTCACGTACCTCCAGATGTCGGTCAAGCCTAATTCAGCTAGGAGCGCCTTAACCTTTTTAGAAACCAAATGTGCCCTACAGGGTATCTGGGAGGTACTGTCCTCCTATGGAGTGAAAGTTAAATTCAGATCTTCCTAACAGATAACCACCCTTCCATCTTTTCAGTTAAAAGCATGAAAAAGTTGTAAAAAAATGCAAAATCTGATGCAGGAGGGGCATACACCGAAACCAAAGGGAGGAACTACCCATTGTATATGTTGTATAACACAGTGACCCTCGTAGTCTGCAAGGACTGCCTTAATTTCAAATGTGACCAGGTTTGGGACTACAATGGCTACTCCTCTCCCTCCACCCAGCCTTATAAGAGGAGCAGTGGGCCTGAGGGAACCTGAACCTGACCAGCTTCTGATGTTCCTTGTCAGACAGGTGCATCATTTGTAGGAAAATAAATACAACTTAAAATTGTATCCCTTTTCACCGGGTGTGTTAATTCATTTACATTGTAGGTTACTATTTTTTATTAGAGATTCCATCATGGTGTAATCCAGAGAAAGACCTCATGATGTAGAGGCCAGATAGAAAAGTGCCAGATGGCACGGCAGATAGTTACCTGCATAAACACTCTTACTAACTAGAACTGAAAAATTGAACTGAGCCAGCCAGTCCAAAAACAAACAAGAACTACTTCTGCTTCCAAGGCAGGAGAACAAGGCAAGAGAGGCGGTGGCTGAACCTCTGTCTATCCTGTTTAGCCAATCACTGGAAACAGGGGGAGGTACCCAAAGACTGGAGGATAGCAGATGTAGTCCCCTTGTACAAAAGTGGGAACAAAGAGGAAGCTGGGAACTACAGACCAGTCAGCCTCACCTCGGTAGTGGGGAAGATCATGGAAGCACTACTGAAGGAGAGATTGGTGGAACATCTGGTTGTCAGTGGACTACAGGACCCAAGGCAGCGTGGTTTCACCGGGGGAGGTCATGTCAGACCAACCTCATTGACTTTTTTGACTGGGTAACTAGGGAGGTGGATCAAGGGAGGGCAGTGGACATGGCCTATCTGGACTTCAGCAAGGCCTTTGACGCTGTGCCACATAGAAGACTATTGCACAAACTGGGGAATATGGGTGTGGGCAGGACAGTAGTGTGGTGGGTGGGTAACTGGCTGGGTGGCAGGACACAGAGGGTGGTGGTAAATGGCTGTCACTCCACAGAGGGAAGAGTGACCAGTGGGGTACCACAGGGATCAGTGCTGGGACCGGTCCTATTCAGTATCTTCATCAGTGACATTGCGCAGGACCTAGAAGGCAGAATTTCACTGTTCGCTGATGACACAAAGCTCTGTAACAGAGTAGACACACCAGAGGGTGTAGACAGAATGAGAAGGGACCTGCAGAAACTTGAAGAATAGTCAGGGGTTTGGCAGTTGAAATTCAATGCAAGGAAGTGCAAGATAATGCATATGGGGCACAAAAACCCTGGCACAATATATCAGTTGGGGGGTGAGGATATAGCATGTACCAAGCAGGAAAGGGATCTTGGGGTTATCATCTCTGATGACCTCAAGGCAGGGAAACAGTGCGACAAGGCAGCAGGTAAAGCAAATAGGATGCTGGGATGCATAGGCACTGGCATCACCAGCAGGAAAATGGAGGTCATAATTCCACTATACAAGACACTAGTGAGGCCCCACCTGGAGTACACTGTACAGTTCTGGAGACCTTACCTACGTAAGGACATAGACAGGATAGAGAAGGTTCAGAGGAGGGCAACAAAGATGGTGCATGGATTGAATCACAAGTCCTGTGAGGACAGGTTGAAGGAACTGAACATGTACTCCCTGGAGGAAAGGAGGGAGAGAGGGGATATGATAGAGACATACAAGTATCTTACAGGGAGGAACAGGGTGCAGGAATACACTATTTTTAAGCGAAAAAGATGTTCCAGGACTAGAGGACATGGGATGAAGTTGGAGGGAGGACGATTCAGAGGAAACGTGAGGAAGAATTTCTTCACAGAACGGGTGGTGGACAAGTGGAACACCCTGCCAGAGGAAGTGGTGGGGGCTGAAACAATCACGGGATTTAAGAATGCATGGGATAGACATAAAGGAATTCTGGAGGTCAGGGGTAAGGGGCAACAGACTTCTTGGAAAACATAAACTGAACTTACAAGCTCAAATGGGCAGACTGGGTGGGCCATAGGCCCTTATCTGCCGACACTGTCTATGTATCTATGTAACATTTCCTAATATTCTCTGCATCCCATTAGAGAGCCCATGAACCTCCACAAACCCCTCTAGCTGCAGGCTGGTAGTGGAACTTCCCTCCCCCCTGTACTGGGGGCTACCACTTCAGGTACTCTTCTAAAAAGTAAGCCCAAAAAGAAAAATGCAAGTCGATGTGGCCTGACCAGCATACCCAATGTGACAGGGTGCCCCCTGTCATGAAATTGATCTTAGTAAGAAGACGGAGGTCTTCCTTGTAAACTTCCAGCACCCTCCCCCCTGTGATACGGAAGGCTTAGAGGCCTGAATAAAGGGCTAAGATACAAAGAATGTGCATTTTAAGAATAATAAAGGAAGTGTTGAGAACTTTTTATAGGGCACTTCTTGTGTAAGAAATGGCCCATTAAATTGCCTGTGCAGAGTTTATCTGTTCATGCTGCTACTCTGTAGCCTGCATTGAAGCGGGAATTGTTTAATACTGAGCGGCATTGCCTGCTTCATTTGCTGCCGCTCAGTACAGGAATCCAAATCCCCCTTCCCCCTTACAGCTCTTCTATAAAGAGCAAGGCTCCCGGCTCCTGGCAGTGGGGTAAAGTGCGAAATAGTTTTGCCAGCTGATCTGTGTAGGAGCTGAGGAAGTGTTCAGCCGACTTAGGCTGAGTGGGAATCGGGTTTGAATCCCGATTCAAAGCGGGATACGAGCACAGAGCAGTAGTCCAGACGTTTTAGTTAATTTTAGCTGCTCCATGTCTCGATAGATACTCCTGGTACCCCTCTGTGTGTAAAACCCTATGGATTCAGTAAAAAGAAAAAAGAACAGAGCCTTCTGTGAGGCAGGTTTGCGCCGAAGCCCCTGGACTGCCGCAGTATGCGACTTAAGAGTACAAGCAATATCGGCAGGTAAGACACTATGGGCAGGGGACAGATGAGTCCCATAGTGACAATAAAATATAAATTGTGTCCAGTGTTAGGATTGCAGCACCAGAATGGCGTGACTGGGGCTGTGTCAATAATAAAGAGGAGCTGTCCTAGAATGTGTTACTGCTTTGTGCGGCTTGCCCGTGGTAGTTATTGCTGCTGATGGCAGATATCCAGGAAGCTCCTTCTTGCTCCAGCTGGCCCTGTTTTCTCTTTGCCGCTGCAGTGGCTGCTTATATAAGTGGGCGAGCTGATTTCCGGAGTGAGTCTAGCACTGAAATCTGTGTGTGTGTCTCTACGCAGCATCGGAGCAAAAGGTGCTCTGATTCAGGATAAAGAAGTATTTTAAATGAGCACTGGTGGTTCGGAGGTGCAACGTGCCCCGAACCAGGAGGTGTGTGCGCACAATGTGGCACTGGCTCCTGAACAGGGAGAGGATAGTGGAACTGAGTACATTGGTAAAGTAAAGAGCCCCATGTAGTCCAGGGTTTTAAATAATTGATTAGCAGTTTTTTTCTTGGGACAATGCTAACTGTACAGAAAGTATTTATATAGGTTTTTTAGAAGTGTTATGTTTGTTTAACACAGTGAAGCAAGTGCTATGCATTTTCACAATGTTTTAGCACTTTTATGGACAAAACGCTAATCAATTTTTGGAGTTAAATAAATCCCTGTAGTCCTTTAAAAAAAATTAAAAGGGAAGCCGACGGGCTGACATTTCAGCCTTCGGTCAAGATAAAGCTGCACATGAAAATACAGCAGTTGTGCTCTGCAGCTTTTCTATACAGCAGCACAGAAGAATATAATAGGGCTTGCTGTTTGAGGTAAGGCCTTCGGGCTGTGTGGTTTCTAAATGAATAAAACATGTCTTGAGGCTATAAAATATAAGTAAAGATACTAAAAGTCTCTTAAGGTGCCCTTCCCTATGCAGTAAGCCCTGTAAGAAGTGTTTGGAGGGCTGTTTATTGCAAACAAACAAACATAAAAAGCTATTTTATACAAATAAAGATAAAGGGCTGAAAGCTACAGGGGATGGACATAAGTAGCCTAGCCCTTCCTGTTAAAACAAGAGGTTAGTACCTTTTGTTTCAGGGGTCCTTCTGTGTAGGTTTTACTTGTAGACTGTAACTAACACAGGAAGGAAACCAAAGTCCTAGTGTCTTACCTGACAGCAGGAATGCATGTGGGATTTTCTTAACGAGCAGCTTCCTGCTGTTAGTGTTTCTGTTCTCCCCCAGCCCACTTGATTCCTTTTCTTACTAGTACTAAAGTGACAAAGTTTGACATAAAAAGCCCTTTTCTACAGAAAGTTACATGCCTCGCAAACTTGCAAATTGCTCTGCTGGCGAAAAAAGCACAGACTTGCCGGTCTGAAGAACACGTCGGCCCACGCAGCCCTGTTTTGTGATGTCACAAAACGAAGGCTGCATGAGCGCGCCCCATTGCATTCTATGGGGCTGGTGTTTTCAAATATATTTATACTCTTTAGTGCTGGGATTTTATTCTATCAAAGTGATTGTTTGACTAATTGGGACCTAATTAGTCGATCGATCGCTTTGATAGAAAAAATCCCAGCATTAAAGAGTACAAATATATTTGAAAATACTGGCCCCATAGACAGCAATGGGGCGCGCTCATGCAGCCTTCGTTTTGTGACATCACAAAACAGGGCTGTGTGGACTGACGTGGGGGGATGTTTTTCGGACCGGGAAGTCGGTACTTTTTTCACCAGCAGAGCGATTTGCAAGTTTGCAAGGGATGTAACTTTCTGTAGAAAAAGGGCAGTATCATGTACACAAATGCTCGCAGTCTGGGAAACAAGATCCCAAACCTGCAGGCAATAATGACAGAGGCTAAACTGGACATAGTAGCAATTAGCGAGACGTAGTTTACCAGTAACCACACTTGAGAGACTTCAGTACCTGTCTATGTACTTTTCAGATAAGACCGAGGTGCAAAATGGGGGTTGGAGTGGCCCTGTATGTCAGTGAAAATATCAAAGCTACAGAAATTCAGAATACACATAAGGAGCCAGAAGAACTGTGAGTCACCCTGGAAACAGGAAATGGGAGAGCCATAATAACTGGGGTTGGCTACAGGCCCGTAGACTAGGGGGAGGCCATAGACACATTACTGTTACAAGATATACAAAACATGACAGCTAAAGGGGAGTTCTGATAATGGGAGACTTCAACATGCAAGATACAGATTGGTCAATACCAGCAGGAATATCTGCCAGAACTAGACACATGATGGAGTCCCTGCAGGGGGAGGGCCTCAAACAACGTGTACAACAACCCACAAGAGACAGGGCTATCCTAGATCTAGTACTGACTAACAGGGAAAGGATCACAGATCTCCAAGTAGAAGGTCACCTGGGGGCCAGTGACCATCACATGGTATGGTTCAATTTGGCCACTACAACTAAATCATCTCATTCCAAGGCAAAACTATGGTACTTCAGAGGAGCTGACTTTGATAAGATGGCCAACAGAGTTAAGCTAACCCTGGCAAAAAGAAATACAGGTGAGGGGGTACAGGCAAAGTGGGCAAGCATTAAGGATACAGTATTTGAAGCAACATCCCATTGTGTTAGAAAAGGAAGTGCAAAAGAAGAAAGAAAACACTTTGGTTCTCAAAAACAGTAGCAGAAAAGGTCAGAGCCAAAAGGCTGTCGTTCAGGAAATATCAGGGAATGCAGCGGGATGAAGATAGGAGGCATACCAAACTTCCCTAAGGGAAGCAGGGAAAGCAGTAAGGCAGGCAAAGGCCCAAACCGAGGAAACACTAGCACAAACAGTAAATGAAGGTGACAAGACTTTCTATAGTTACATTAGTGAAAAGAGAAAGTCCAGAGGGGGTATTGCTAAGATCAAAGGAGATGAGGGGGCGTGTGAGGAAGAGGACCATGTAAAAGCATCTATCCTAAATAGATACTTGTGCTCAGTATGTACTGAAGGGAAGGTAGGGCAGGGCCCACAGCTCAACACCATGGACATGGGGGGAGGGAGGTGAGCACTAGTCCCTTCACAAAAAAAGGGTCCTGCAAGAGCTCGATAAGCTCAGGGTGGACAAGACAGTGGGACCTGATGGCATACATCCCAGGGTACTAAAGGAGCTAAGGGTGGAACTAGCAGAGCCATTATCAGAACTGTTTAGTGAGTCTCTGAGCACAGGAGAGGTCCCAGAAGACTGGAGAAGGGCTCATGTGATCCCACTCCACAAGAGTGGTAGCAGGGAGAAGGCAGGGAACTACAGACCAGTCAGTCTTACCTCAGTAGTGGGCAAGATTATAGAGGCACTCCTTAAGGTAGGGATAGTGCAACACCTGGAATCCATAGGAGCACAGGATCCAAGACCGCATGAGTTTAGAAAAGAAAGGTCCTGTCAAACTAATCTCATAGATTTCTTTGACTGGGTAACCAGAGTAGTGGACCAAGGGGGAGTAGTTGATGTCTCCTACCTTGACTTCAGCAAAGCTTTCGATACTGTTCCACATGGAAGATTGATTAATAAGCTGGGCAGGCTCGGGGTGGGTCAGAAGTTGGTTAACTGGGTGGCAAACTGTTTGGCGGGCAGAAAACCGAGAGTGGTGGTAAAAAGTATACAGTCAGAAGAGATGCAAGTCACAAGTGGGGTACCTCAGGGATCAGTCTTGGGGCCAGTCCTCTTCAATATCTTCATCAGTGACATTGCAGATGGACTAGAGGGTAAGGTTTGTCTGTTTTGCAGATGACACCAAGATCTGCAACAGAGTAGATGATCCAGATGGGGTGGGCAGAACGAGAAGAGATCTGGATAAGCTAACAACATGGCTGGAAGAGTGGCAACTGGGGTTTAATGCAAAGAAGTGCAAGATCATGCACATAGGGAAGAGAAACCCTGACGCCACCTATAGGCTGGGAGGGGAGTTGCTGGCAGTCACAAGGGAAGAAAGAGACTTGGGCATCAGCATCACCGATGACCTGAAATCATCCAAGCAAAGCACTAAAGCAGTAGGTATGGCTAGGGGGATGTTAGGGTGTATTAGTAGGGGTATCACAAGTCAAAGAGGGAGGTAATAATCCCTCTTTACAAGACACTGGTTAGGCCCCATCTGGAGTACTCCGTGCAGTGCTGGAGGCAACACCTTCACAAGGACATTAACTAAATTGAGGCAGTCCAGAGAAGGGCAACCAAAATGGTGCAGGGACTGCATCAGAAAACATATGAGGACAGATTAACGGAGCTCAATATATATACCCTAGAGCAAAGGAGGGAGAGAGGTGGTATGATCAAAACTTTCAAACACCTTAAGAGCATTAACAAGGTGAAAGAGTCTAACATGTTTCAATATAATTAAAATAGCAGGATAAGAGGACACAGCACGAGATTAGAGGGAGGCTGATTAAGGGGTAATGTGAGGAAGTTCTTTTTGACAGAAAGGGTGGTGGATGCATGGAACGGCCAACCTCAGAAAGTGGTGGATCTGAATACAGTGCAGGGCTGCAAACAGGCATGGGATAGGCATAAGGGAGCAATACATATGAGTATGAATAGATAGGCCACTGACAGAACAAAGGCCGATGGCACATTTATAAGGTAGAAAAAGAAATGGGCAGACTGGATGGGCCTTGCGGTCGTTATCTGCCGTCAACTTCTATGTTTTTATGCCAAACTTCGTCACTTTAGTTCTGGTAAGGTAAGGAATCGAATGGGCTGGGGCAGGCAGCTACTAGAAAGCTACTGTTTAAGGGAGCAGTGCCCTATGCTGTCCCCTTCTTGTACCGCGCCACCTGTCAGTCAAGTGTAACTAAGGAGGTTTTTTTTTGGTTGCTGTGTAATTAACTCTATTTTTGGGTTTAGTAGCCTTATGTTTAACGTATAGGAAATAAAAGGTTTAGGAGGACGTGGGGTGTCAAAAGATACATGTATGGTGGGTCACAAAATGAAACTAGACTAACCCAGAGAGTTTCTTTTCTGTATTATGAGTTAAGGGCCAGGTCAGGTGACTCCACCACTTTCAAACTGTATAAAAGCCTGCCACCTGAGGCATTGAGGCAGATAGGGTGGTCAGGTGGAGGCTGACTGAGGTGTGAGTAAGACCTCCTGAAGGTGTGTACTTGCACATGGTTCATTGTAAAGAATGGCAGAGATGAGAAGAAACTGTGATGAAAACAGTTGTTCGATTTTGTTTTGACTAACCAGTTTACTTTTGACTTTCTGTTCATTTCATCGTTTGTTATTTAGAAAATAAAATGACAAATGCTCTCAAGCATTTTTTATGCAGCTAAAAGTTGTTTGCCTGTGTCGGATGCTTTGAAATCCCACACCCTTCGACACCCAACACACCCTGTCCATGCCCCACACACCCCAGCAGTCATTAGCAGGCAAGTCTGTTGCCCACACTTCCCAAAATAATAAGGTCTATACATCATGGAAGTGGGTGGCATTCATTGTGAAGCATTGTGAAAAGTATTACCCCAAACTATGAGCCTAATCCCCTCAGGATTTCTTGCAGTAGAGATCAGACAAAACCATTTGAAGCCCCAGAACTTGTAAACCCAACTTCCGGTATGTGCCCCCCCCCCCATCATTCCTATGGAAAGTTCAGAATTGAATTGGGTCCCCTGTTACCTTTTTGTCCCCTAAGAAGGAGGATTGGGGGAGACCGCTCTATAATCCAGGTGGCGCCCTCAGGCAGAGTCCAGGTGAATCATATCACGGTCTCTTTATAAATAACGTGAAATGGAGGACACGGGCACAAATGGTCAGCTAGGGTATAGACCCCCCTAGGCAAGAGCATCTGCCCCAGACCCACAGCCTATAACAGCTGTGCCCTGGAAGGTGGCCCCTTATGCCTAGGACTGCCCAGGGCTGCTGGGAAAGTACCACCAGTTTCAGAGGGCCTTCTAACCAACAAGCGCTGTGCAGTCACTCAGGCCTTGAGCAGGGGAGCCATATACATTTACCTGTGCTGGGGAAGAGTGTCCACGTGCCTGCAACTGCTCAACCACTCCAGAGGAAGAGGGGGAGGTGACTGTAAAGGTATGCATGAATTCAGGCTGAGTAGGGTCTCAAACCCATAACCCTGAGCAAAGATGAACAACGGGAGCCCCCCAGATCTTCCCACAAAACAAATAAACCCGTGCAAGTTCAGATGGGAACTGTAGGTTAAACTGGAGGGGCAACATGCACAGATAAAATAAGCAAATCAGTGTCCCAGAACATGGAGGTGTCCTGAGAGGCAATATATACAGCCTGCTGTACGGTGAAAGTTCTAGCCTGCGCTGCTGTATCATTTGGGCCTCCTGAATAGATAGTCAAACTGGCAACAGCAAATCAGAGTTGGGGCACAGGAGAGACCCCAGGAGAACTGTGTGTTGCATGATATGTCTATATGCTTTATTTGGGTTCCTATTGTATGTGCTGTAATGGACTTTAGAGTAAGACACTGTCTCTTTAAAAGGCTTTTAGAAATAAAATACAAAATAGCCAGAATTGCTATAATGGCTAGGGTGGATCTAGTACGTCTCCAGATAAGGGAGACAGGTTTAGGACACAGGAAGACATTACTTATCATACCAGACTGAGCATGTAAGTTCCAGTGACAGGAAAAAGGTAATGTAATGACCTAGGGGTTAGGGGTCAAGCCAAATGCAAGGACCAGATGTTACTGGGGTTGTCATGGAACCTGCCATGGAACCACAGTGACACCTGCAGGAAAAGGTAAACTGTTGCACCCCAGTCTCTGCATTGCTAGAGTATATACCCCATCACAAAAGTGATGGTTGGGGCTTGGAAACGAACAAACCTTATCTAATAGACCCATTTTGAAATTGAGGCATTCTCCTGAAGGTTTTCAGAGGAGAAAGTACCCTGATAAGGACTTTTATTTCCTTGGGCATCTCAGAGCTGAGGGAACTTAAGCTGTTTTATATACTTGTGTTAAAGTATATGATAGGTCCTAGACTGCCTTTAGAACAAGACCTGTGTTTTGTGGAAACTGATTTTTCACATTCTGAACAGAAAATTCTGATTTTACATCAGAATTTTGGGAACCGAGACTCTTCACCAGGGAAGCTCCTGAAGCCTTTTTAAAAGGACATTCAGATAATTGGAAAACAAACTTGCTACAACTCTGTTGCATACTAAAATGCCAGCAGAATAGGCCTAATGGTGTTTCGTGTCTGCTCGTTTGGTCAGCCCCCACCCTGGGAGCTGACCTTGCTGCCCCCCTCTCGTCTTCTCTGGCTTCTCCCTTCCCAGTCCCAGATATTCCCACTGCACAAGACTTTGCATCCAGAGCCCTTCCCCTGTACCTGTCCCACCCCCTCTTGAACCCCTCCACCGTCTCTGCCTCCACCAGCGCCCTGGGCAGCACATTCCATGGCTCCACCACCCTCTTAGTGAAGTAGCACCTCCTCCTTTCTCTCCTGAATCTCCCACCCTCCAGCTTCCACCCATGCCCTCTAGTTGTCCCCTTCTCTTTCCTTCGGAGCACCTTGACTGCTTCTCCCCTGTTTAACCCCTTCATGTACTTAAAGACCTCAATCATGTCCCTCTGATCTCCTCTGTCTTCCACTGTGTACATATTTAGCTCTTTGAGCCTCTCCCCATAGGTCCTGTCCCCCAAGCACCAGATCATTCTGGTTGCCCTCCTCTGGACCCTCTCCAGGAGTTCAATGTCCCTCTTTAAGTGTGGCCTCCAAAACTTCACTCAGTACTCGAGGTGCGGCCTCACCAACCAGTTATACAGTGGGAGTATCACTTCCCTCCTTCTGGAGGTGATCCCCCCTAGCGATGCATCCCAGCATCCTGTTGGCCTTGTCCGCTGCCCTCCTACAAGTCTCTGAGTTGTTCATCTTGACATTCGCCACCACCCCCAGGTCCCTCTCAGCCATTGAGACTTGTAGCATTCTCCTCCACCACAGGGTGTACTCTTGGCCCGGGTTTCTAGCTCTCAGATGCAGTACCTTGCATTTCCCTGCATTAAACCTCAGCTTCCACGTTCTAGACCACCTTTCCAGAGCCTCCAGGTCCCCCTATAGGACCACCCTCCCCTCCTCCCCACCCACCACTGCCCCCAGTTTTGAGTCATCCGCAAAGAGACTCATCTCACTCCTGATACCCTTCCTTATGTCAGAGACATAGGCATTGAACAGGAGGGACCCAAGGACTGATCCCTGAGGAACTCCGCTAATGACCCTCCTTGGGGATGAGACTATCCCGCCAACCATGACCCTCTGGGTCCAGTCCTGGAACCAGTTGCCTATCCGTCTGATCATCTGGTTCCCCACCCCCATTTCTCCCAGCTTATTCAACAGGCCCCTGTGAGGAACAGAGTCAAACGCCTTGCTGAAGTCAAGATAGAGGACGTCCACCGGTCTACCCAGGTCCAAGGTTTTCGTCACCCAGTCATAGAACTCCGCAAGGTTTGTCTGACATGATTTCCCTTGGATGAATCCATGCTGTCTATCGTCCAGGCACCCCGACTTTTCCAGGTCCCCCCTTAGCCACTCCTTGACAATGCCCTCCATCACCTTGCCTTGCCAGACTTGTTGCCTAATGAACTGTTATCTCCATAAGGATATTTAATCTTTCTGGACTCTAACATCAGAATAAGGTATAGTTCTAAGGACATGGATATGTTGTTCATCCACACTGTCTGGCAGGTTCCTTGCTGCTTTAAATCTTGCCGAAGGTCTTCAAGCTGGCTCCTCCCACCCACCCGGGTGGTAGAACTCTCGGCTGCGCCCATGGCCAGATCTTCCTTACGCTTGAGAGCTCAGGTTCCTCCTAGCAGCTCTCGTGATAGACTGGATCCTAATTCTTGGTTCGTCGAAACTCGTTTAAAAATTTCCAAGACTTGGTCTTCCTTTTCTTTCATGGCTGCGATGGACAAATCGACTCCCGGTTTTCGGCGGTGCCCTTGTGGGCAGAAGATGTCCAGGACAGATCCGCACTCCACGTGCGTCTACTGCTGCCTTGAGTCACACTGGTATGCTGGTTTTGGGGCCTCGGTTCTCCAGTCCTTATTTCCCAAGTAAGTATAGGGGGTGTGCGCCTTGCCTCCGTCCTCCCGGATAACTGCTAGGAGTCTGCCAGACAGTGTGCATGAACAACGTATCCATGTCCCTAGAAATACAGGTTACTCACCTGTAACAGGGGTTCTAGGAATGGTATAGTTGTTCATCCACCCAACCAACCCGACCTCCCCGACTTCGATGCACAACCTGGCTTCCAGCGGGCTAGATCTGGCGTCATGGGGCGGAGCCGAGAGTTTTACCACCCGGGTGGGTGGGAGGAGCCAGTTTGAAGACCTTCCAGCAAGATTTAAAGTGGCAAGGAACCTGCCAGACAGTGTGGATGAACAACATATACCATTCCTAGAACTCCTGTTACAGGTGAGTAACCTGTATTTTAGGACAACAGTATCTAGCGTTTTCTGTAAACCATCCCATTTTTATTTTTGGTATTGTCTGCAGTTCAAAGCTCTTCCAAATTATACAATTTACTGTATTGCTTTTATTTAAGTAAACCTTTATGATTTTCTCATCAGCTCTGCTTGGGGTCTGATTGTGTGATCTAGCATTTTAACAGAAGGGTTTTGCAAAGACTGTACACCTTGATATCAAAGATAGTGACTACTCGGCTGTAGTACAAAACTACTTAGGCAAGAAGTAGCCAGTGGCAGTGGTGGGATTTAAACAGTGAACATATTGCAGAGTCAAGGGAACTCGAAACTACAGTTTCCATCCTCCCACTGGGAAAAGGAAGGTTGGTGATTCTTCCTGAACCCTACACTGCTCACAAGTTCTGTTTTTAAAAAAAAAAAAAAAGGATCCCCTTGTCGTCGAGACACAGGTCAGGAAGCATAGGAAGACCAGGAGCAGTTGTAGAATTCACCAAAAATATTTATTTACACTAGCAGTAATGTAAAAAGATAAACTTGTTCAGTATAACTATTTACAAAGGCCAAATAAACAGAAGATCCATCTGAGTTTTTCTTCAATCTCTGTGTCTATCTTTTTTCTTTTTAAGCAGTTGCAGCTGAGCTCTCTTAAGTCCTTGCAACCCCCATTCTTAACAAGCATTCCATTTCTTCTAAAGTGTTCTTGTATGTTTCAGGCAGGTGCTGGCAGGAACACAGTGTCCCTGAGCCAAGGCCCGTTTTCACAGCTCTTCTGCAAAAGGTTTAAAATTGCACTAAGGTAACCTCTTGAGTTTACAATAGCTTTTTGTAATCATCTCAAACTATAATTATATACATTTCAACAGTAACACTATATAATTTTCTAACCAAAGGGACCCCAGTATCAGTTACATTTCCACATAAAGATTTGCGTATATATTTTATATCAGCAACTATGCAAGGGAAGAAAAGACAGAATAGCAAGGGAAGACTGAGAGACAATGAGAGGCAAAGAATTGCAAAACTGTTGGAGTGATCAAATCCTAGGTCTCACAGGAAAATTTGGTTACGCAACCAGACAGACAAGAGACAGGAAGGGAATAGAACAGAACAGAACAGATGCCTGCATTCAAACTCTTCCCATAACAACTGGGACAGGGTCCTATTCCACCTTGTCACACCTCTCTACAAACAGGAGATCCTGGTTAGGCTCATGACACTCTGTACATGTGGGTCGGTGGCAAAAACAACAGAGCCATCTACCCCACTTCAGAAACTGCAGGGCACATCAGAGGGGGAGAAACTAAAGGGTGCAACCCCCCATGGCAGCTCCCAGCTAGGAAACCTTCAATTGGAGTAAAAGGATATCTCTGCAAATCAGCCTTTCAAATTGTGGCATGCTTGCCCTGTGTCACCTTTGCTGTACCCTGCACTGCCTGCAGTAGACTCCAGATTTTGGACAATGTTCTGGATTCTTTCATCTGTCCCATATTCTGAATCTTTTTCCTCCTGACTGTTGTTCATTCTGATATCTGTGGCTTTGGACGATTGACCTGCATTTACTTCCTGGGCTTGGTCGATACTCCCCTCTCCCTCAAAGCTCTTGTAGCCTCCTCAGTGGAATGATACATATGGACACTGTTCTCCCAGAAAACTTTTAGCTGAGCTGGACATGGGGTCTGCAGGTCAGTCTGTTTTGATCGAAGAGCTTGGATGATGTTTGAGTATTTGAAGCGTCTTATTTTGGATTTCAGGAGTGTAATTTTGAGTCAGGTAAAGTCTCATCCCATTATAGATTATAGTATGTATTTTTGCTGCCAGACCATTTTAATTAAGCAGTTCCTCCTTCACCCTATAACTGGAAAATTTCATAAGAATAAAGCTGGCTCTGGTGTTTGGTGGATCAGTGGGCTTGGGCATAAGTACTTGATGAATGCCTCCACTGTGGGTGGGAGGGGCCAGCACATCTCTCAGTAATTCCACCAAAATGTCACACATATGGCTTGGCTCCACACCTTCTGTGAGCCCTGTTAAATGGAGGTTACCACTTCTGGATCTAGCTTTGAGGTCAGGACAGCTGGCTTGCAGGGCTTAAGTGTAGCTCACCAGAAAATTGACTGCTGCAGCCAGTGGTAAGTCCCCATCCTCCACTACGCCAACCCCGCTGTTCAGCCTAGTCCAACGGCACTCTACTCCTGCCAAGCGTTCATGCGCCTTTTTTTTTTTTTTTTATTCGTCTCGAATCTCTCTTCTGGAAGCCTGAATTTCTTTCAGCAAAAGTTCAGAGTGGTTTCTTGTGAACCGCTTGCTTTCCCAGTCAGCATGATAGCTAAGGCTGAATGGGGAAGAGATGGTCCTCCGAACTATCATCCTCAAAGCCGCTACCATCCTTCCTTCCTTCCTTGCGACTTTTGGGAGCGGGATTGGGTCACTCAGTCTTTCTGTCTGTGGACATTTTGCCTGTTTTAGAAGTGATTAGTGTGTGAGAAAAAAATTTGCCGGGAAGGACAGGGAGTCTATCTGCTAAGTTGCTACCTGGTCTGTGACATCACCAGAAGTCTCCATTTCTTGTGTCTGAAGTATTTTTTTTCTTTTCTGCTTTGCTAATTGAAAGATTTTCTACCTGACAGGACTATGTACGATGTGTGGAACAACACTTTACCTAGAGACTGACATAGTCAGTTTTGTGCCTCCTTATATGTCATCAGCATTGTGACCTCACTGACTGTGACATCATAAGTAACCAAAAAGAGCTAGTCTCCTGCTGTTTGGTAACTTATGACACATATTACCAATCAGGCAGTAGGACTTGTGATGTAACAATGAGTGAGATCACATGTTGCTAATAATGTAGTAGGAATAGCACTAGATATGCGGGCATCCAGGTAAAACAATGCTTTTCACATCACACCCAGTACTAATAAATAAAAACCATTGAATCAGTACATAGAAGAAGAAAAGCACTTCTGAAATAAACGGTAATAACTAGGCACTACTTTAAAAAAAAAAATGAAAATGATCTGCCTGCTATGTTTGTGGCGCTTCTATAGCTCTTTAAATTTCTCATATTTCTTCTGGTTTCATAGAAGTTACTGGAACTGGGAGAACTGCAGTATTTACTGGTTGCTGGTTCGGGCTCCCTTTTCCAACTCAGATAAAAGTAAATTAATTTTGTTTACAGGAAAACTGTACAAATCAGAATCTGGCCACCCCCCCAAAAGCCTTACTTCCCGATTAGGCTTTTTTGCAAGCCAAACTTTTTTTTTTTAAGTTGTGTTCACTTACTTTATTTAGCTGCTGAAAAGTCTGGGATGCCACAACATAGCAGAGGCTGTGTGGTCCCATTTCAAGTGGAAGTATGGTGTTGCACCGCTTGTGTCACTACACTGCGGCATCCCAGACTTTTCAGCAACTAAATAAAGTAAGAAGTGAACTTCTGTAAAAGATTCAGTTTGCGAAAAGCCTAGTGTGATAAGGCCGGGGCGGGGGGGCAGATTCTGATTTGTATAGTTCTCCTTTAAACTGGACTTCATTTTTAAAACAGTTGCGTGTTTTTCTCAAACACAAATCCCTAAAATTATTTTTTTTCTTTACCTACTGTCAAATTGTCATGGCAGAAAGGCGTAGAAAGAAAAAATGCCCTACCATATTTAAACAGTGTATGTGTAAGCATTGGTTGGCACAGAACAATGGAAGTTACTTTAATTGTTTGGGTCCAGATCACAATTTTGAAAATTGTACATTCTGAAAAACTTTAATGTGAAACAAAGGGGAAAAAAGGTCAGCTAAAGTCCATCTTTGCCCGCACTGTCTTTCACAACAGCTTCATGAGAATTCTGTCCTGTAAAGCAGCCTGTGCATAAAAATAAGGAAAAAATAACCACTGAAGTCCAAAGTATGTTTAGGTGGCTCCTCTTCTCTGTAGCAGTCTCTGGCACTAAGGAAACAAAAAAAATGGAAAGCACTCCTCAGAAACAGCAGTCGACTCTGGCGCGGTGACTCTTTTGGCACCTGTGATCGGCAAAACAGGCTTTGTGAACATCAGCTAAAAAAGTACAGCAAAGGAAGCAAAAAGAAAATCATGTTGATGTCCCTCTGCCTGAAAAGTAAATAGAGGAACCAGTGTCCTATAAAAACATGCCCTCTTTGGAAAACATTAAACTAATGAGGCATTTTTTTATTAAACCATGTTCCCAGTGCTCCTCATTCTCTTTCCAGAGAAGATATTTTAGTAGGAGGAAGAGGAGGAGGAACCGATTTGCCCAGAGAATACTGCTGAGGAGGATGTCAGATCTCCAACAAGAGTGAATGAGGCCTATAAATCCTATACTTTCTTTTTTTTTTTTTTTTTGACAATTGGCTGATACGCTGAATCTGCCTGCCACTGAATCAGAACTGGACATGGAGTCTGTTTGGGGAAATGGGCAGGATGACTTGGTGGTACTGGGAGAGGAGCAGGGTGGAGTCAGCAAGGAGAGTCTTGATGATTAGGGCCTTTGATTAGGGGAGTAGAGAGAGTGGTGGGCGGGAGAGGGAAGGGGAGTAAAACAGTCATACAGGATAGGGAGGATGGTGGAGAAGGAGGAGAGGATCTGGGGGTACTGGTATACTTGAGTACTAGTGAGCTGGTGAACCAAGCCATGGAGGCATTGAACTGGAACTTTGAGACGGGGGGTCAACTTGAAGGAGCACTTGGCTTCCCTGGCATTTTCTGAGGTCCTCCCTGTGTGGGATAAGGTGAATGGTTACGACAGAGTAAGAAAGGAAGAGATTGAGGAGTTAAATGTGTGGTTGAAGGGATGAGGAGGGCTACTACTATGTGGGGGACTTGGGGGAGCTTTTGGGAAAACAGATTCTTCAAGGGTGCTATTTGAGAGATAGAGAGAGAGAGAGAGGGGGAGGGAGGGGGGAGAGAGAGAGGAGTGGGGCAGCACTGTGGGGCAGAAGCTTGACATTTACACTGGACAGTTAAACTGACTGAGGGTGAGACCGAGACTAGGGGAAATCACTGAGAAGGGAGGGCAGATGGGGAACCCAGCTAGGGCTTCCCCTGAAGAGGGGACTAGGTGCAGCAAGGTGGGTAGCAGTAAGGCTGAAGTTCAGATTAGGGTAGTGGAACCAGTAGCGGCCACAGAAAATAACAATTGGGACCTGACAATCCAAGATTATCCCATGTCTGTATAGGATAAAGGAAAAGGTAATGGGCAGCTGTAGCGATATGAAATTAAGAGCTGTGCAATCGGACAGACTTGATAGACCTTGTGGGCCTTTTTCTGCTGGCAATTTTGTATGTTCGTATGTAATGGAGGAGGCGGAGTTCTATATGTCAAATAGGGCATAGAGGCAGTGAAGGATCGAAACATCAGGGAGGTAATGGGAAAACAAAATTACTGTGGGTTCCGCTCATTGCATTTTTAGGAAAGAAACTTTCAGTGGGGATGACCTATAGACCTCCAGGACAGGGGGAAGAGAGAGATAAAGAGCTTGGGGCAAAACCAGAAAGAGGGGTGACGAAGGGGGCGGTGATGGTGGTGGGAGATCTAAACTTGTCCGATATTGATTGGGTCATTCCAGCGGCCAAGAACTCCATAAGTCAGGCCTTACTGGATACATTGCAGGACTGCCTGCTGTTGCAGCTAGTTAAGGAACCCACTAGGCAGGCTCCCATTCCCAATGTGGTGCCCACCAACTCAGAAGTGGTAAGGCGTTGACAAAAAAAAAAAAAAAAAAAAGGTGATTTCCCCTTTGAAAGAACATCCTTATTTAGTGACTGACAGGTATACGTGAAAAAGTTGATGAGCAAAAGACAACTTTTTTGAATCTGAGAGAAAAATAAAGGTCCACAATGCCTTACAGGCCCTATAGAAGAGGATTCATGGGAAGGACTTATTATAGCAGACATTATGCGGCCATGAATATACAGTTCAGAGGGACATAGGCATTGGCAGCAGGGGAGCCAATCAGAAATCTGCCTCAGCTCTCTTAGCCCAGGCAAAGTCCAGCACTGACGATTTGACCATGTGGCCATAGACCATTGCCTGTGGAAGGGTGCCTCTGTTAGTAAATTGAAGAGTGGAAAAGAATTACCACAGACAAATGGGTTTTGGAAGTACTACGAGAGGGCAAACCTTTTTTATGTTTACTTGCACGCTTGTGCAAGAAACATATTGGGGCAGCTTGCTACAGTAGCGAGTCATGGAGGCATGGCAGTGTTGTTGCCAATGCAGGCAGCCCATTTTGGGGCTGGTCTGTATGGCACCAATAGAGGATCACCGTTGTCCGTAACAGCAGTAATGTAGCTTGCCACCAACTTGAAATAAACTCAACAATCTGCTGTGTTTGTGGGGCGGTCCCTGACTGCAGCAGCCAGTTACAGCTGCATTGTCTGGTGTCCTCTTTCAATAAACATGGCGGCGGCTTCTCTGTCTACCTCTCACAGTCCCCATGACGCCGACGGACAGCTGTCGCTTCTTCCAGTCCCTGTTAAAGCCAATGGCGGTGCCCAGTCCCCCTGTCGGCATGCCCCCTCCCCAGTTCGTTTGGTGATGGGGTAGCCCAATCCCTGTCGGCATGACGCCCTTCCCCATTTGTTCTGTGCTGAGGAGGTGCCCAATCCCCCTCACTCATGTGCTCTCCCCCCAGCACACTGTATGGTCGACGGGGGTGCCCAGTCCCTGTCGGCTCCATTCCCCCACCCCCAGCAAACACCCAGGTGGCACGCTTGGAGCCCACCCCAGTGTGCCAAAAGCATCTGGTACTGTCTTTTTTTTGTTTGTTTGTTTTAAATCCTGTTAAAAAGACAACGATCCCTCGTTGAGTCCTTTGCCTCCTCCCCCAACCTGCACCGACACTCTGGGCCCCCACCTCCCCACACCCCCCTCACCCCATACTTCCCTCCGGAGCCCTTCACAATGATCCTCAGTGGACCAGAAACATGTCTGCACTCTTCAAAGCCGACCACGAGCTGAAGAAATGCCGGTAAGCTGTATAATGGCATAAATGGATTTTTTTCAACTTACGAACATAAGAAATTTGCCAGCAGATAAAGGCCTAGAGGTCTATCAAGTCTGCTCGAATGTGCAGCTAGCACCCCTTATTCTGCAGCTGCCCCTCCCTTCCACCCTTCCCCTTCATTAACCCTCCCCCTTGTCCTGTCCCATCCTCGTTTGAAGCAGTCTACTGTTCTGCTGCATACCACTTCAACATCAACTTATGTGGATCTCTCAGCCATTTTCTCGACTTTCGGTACCAAATTTTCAACATGGGGTTCTTGGGACCCTTCCTTGTAATTCAGTCACTGTCATGGCATTATTAGATCTGAAGCGATTTAGCAGTCACTGCACGGAATCGCTTTCGGGACCGATTAACGAAACAACAGCATCACTATTCATGAGGTGGGCTCTCAAAAAGCCTTTGTTGCAAATTTGTTGAAAAAATTCCAGACAATGACTGTTTGAAGCGTGCATTGCACAGTTTCCACGCACACTCATAACTTCGCAAATTTGTAATATTTTCACTCCAGATTTTCCACTTTGGCATTTTTTCACACCTCCTTATGAACAGTACAGCTGTCATTTTTCACATCCTAGCCGAAACGTGTTTTCGCACTTCTGGTAGAGAATAGCGCGGTTGCTGTGGGAAATCAGTTGTTCGGGACAGATTAAGGAAATCACAGTGACACTGTTCATGAGCAGAGGTCCTAAAATGCCTATGTTGAAAATTTGATGACAAAAGTCCATAAAATGACTGTGTTAACACGCCTGCATTGCGCAGTTTCCACACACCCTCGTAACTTCGCAAATTTGTAATATTTTCACTCCAGATTTTCAACATTGGCATTTTTCACATCTCCTTATGAACAGTACAGCTGTCATTTTACACATTCTGGCCAAAATGTGTTTTTGCACTTCCGGGGTAGAGTAACGCGGTCGCTGTGGAAAATCAGTGTTCGGGACAGATTAAGAAAATCACAGTGACAGTGTTCATGAGCAGAGGTCACAAAATGCCAGTGTTGACAATTTGGTGAAATAATTCCACTAAATGACTTTGTTACGAGCAGGGCTGCAGATAAGGGGAGTACCGACCTATTTTACTCACCTCATTTTAGGAAATACTCCTCAGAAAATTTTTTTAAGGAGTACCAGTACTCACCCAACATTTGTAAATACTCCACACTCCAAATAATAGTGCATCATTACATAACTGGTGATTTAAAAGGAGCAGTTTTCCAGATTTACTGCACTTCAGGGTTTTAAATAATTGATTAGCAGTTTTTTTCTTGGGACTATGCCAACTGTACAGAAAGTATTTATATAGATTTTCTAGAAGTGATGTGTTTGTTAAACACAGTGAGGCAAGAGCTATGCATTTTCACAAAGATTTAGCACTTTTATGAGCAAAACGCTAATCAGTTTTTAGAGTTAAATAAATCGCTGCACTTGTATGCATCCCAGTTCCATTTTACTCACTATATTTTGAAACTGGTGAGTAAATTACTGCCAACATTATCTGGAGCATTGCTGGCACTTGATCAGTTCTTATCTAGAAAAAAACCTACATTGTTTTTAAAAATGTACTCCTCACTCCACTCTGTCCAGACATTTGTACGCATTTGAATTTGGTTTTACTCACCTCACTTTCAAAATGAGGAGAACAGCACTTACCCCCAAAAATCTTATCTGGAGCCCTGGTTGCGAGCATGTGTTGCACAGTTTCCACGTATTCTCGGAAGTTCAAGCATTTTTAATATTTTCACTCCAGATTTTCAACATTGCCATCTCTTCACACCTCTTTATGAATGGTACAGCTGTCATTCTTCACATCCTGCCCGATCTGTGTTTTCGCACATCTGGCGTAGAATAGCACAGTTGCTGTGGGAAATCAAAGTTTTGGACACATTAACAAAATCACAGTGCCACTGTTTATGAGCAGAGATCCCAAATGCTTTCATGAGAAGGGGGTCACAAAAAGGCCATGCTGAAAATTTGTAGTGAAAATATCAACAAACGCCTGGGGTGTTAGGGTTTCTAATCATAATGTCGCACCCTGTACAGACTGACAGGCATTAGGGGAATGTCTTTGGATTGCTGGCTGTAATGCTCACGCCATTCGACCCCTACCCCCTACCCCCTACCCTGAAGCCAGTGACAGGCATCGAGGTGTGCTTTGGACTCTTCGGCCCTAGACTTCACACCGTTCTCCTATACTGCACCCATTTCAGAGTATGTCCTTATGAAATGGGGTGACTGTGAAGCCGAACACCCCAAGGCACACCTCAACACTTGTCGGTGTCTACAGGATAGAGTGAGGTGAAATGCTGTGAGCATTATGGGTGATGACCCACAGGCACACCCCAATGCCTGTCCCATCTCTGCAGGGTGGAGGTGGGGTTGGCGTGAGTTCAGTACTTCGCTGCCATTCTTATTCTGCATCTGTCTAACTCCTGCACGTCCAATGTTAATATCAACAAGCAGACATTCGGCATTGACAAATGCTTGTTAATTTGTGAAATCACCAAATTTAGAGTGTTTTAAGCTCAGTTACCAGAGCAAAATCTCATAATGGAGTATTTTTTTCACAGTTTTTGACCAGGAAAGACACTAAGCTGAGGCTTATTTCCAGCTGCATCCTGGAAGCACAGGGAAGTTCAGTGATTTGCTCTTGGTTACACTGTATGCAGGCGATGGCTGTGGGATTCAAACACAGTTCTTCGGGTTTGCAACTCTGTGCTCTTAATCACTGTGCACACGCTATACTGCCTCACTGGAGGTGAGAAAGTTGTTAAGAGATAAATACTATTGAGAGAGTTAGGGTTTCCCAGCTGGGAAAGATTTCCTTCTCCAGTTACTTTTTCACTGTGAAGAAAAATGGGGAATGTCAACCAATTCTAGACCTGAGGCTCCTGGAAAAGGTAAAGTTCACATACTGGTAACACTGCAGACAGTGATTTCCTGCCTACGACAAAGGGATTGGCTGTGGTCACTGGACTTAAAGAATGCATATTTCCACACACCTAATAAGTTCATGCCACAGAAAGTATTTTGAGGTTAAGAGTAGGAAGTTTAAAGCAATGCCTTTTGATCTGACCACAGCACCCAGAACGTTCACAAACTGCTTATAATTACTGGTGAGCAATTTTTTCAGTGGGCTCACCGAGTTGATATTTGCCATAATAACCAGGTGGTTATTACGACATTCACGTGCTCTTTCTATTAAAAGGGAGTACTCCCTCATTGGCTCCTGTTTTGTATCTGGGTGGGCTAAGCAGTTCCTAAAACATGGCGGCTCCGTCTCCTTATCTTAGCATGGAGCCGCCACAGTTTCAACATCACCTTCCTGTAATCATTGTTTTTTTTTTTGAATATATCTGGTCGATCCTACCTTAAATATTACAGTAATGTGTTTTTTTAAGTATCTGTTTGATCTTGTGGTTTGCTAGCTTTGGGGAACACAGAAAGTCGGCAGAACGAGTCTGCAGTTAATTGCCTAATACGGGTAAGGGAAAGCCTAACTGTGATCACGATTTCAGCTGTAAATTAACAAAAAAAAGAATTAATGAAACTGGGAGCAGAGTGAGCTGTAGGTTAAGGGGGAGAGGGACTCGGGGGATTTCTGCACAGCTCAACTGGGGAATCTGGAGTGGGAGCTGGGGGAGCAGTGAGCTGCTGCTTCTTTATTTGGTGCCCCAGAGAACTTGAGTGAAGCTGTCACATGGGGATTTCTTGAGAATAGGGAGAGAGAGAGAGAGAGAGAGAGTGTGTGTGTGTGTGTGTGTGTGTGTGTGTGTACTATATGTCTGTTGAGGGGTCACAGCATTTAGGCTGGAAAAAATTGCTCACCAGCAATTATATAAAATAAAAAAAATAGGGAAGTGTGTGATAATGAGAATTTAATGCTCAGTGCGGGATGCTTTCTTAAACCCCTCGGGGTTTATGTAACATCCCACACCTCGGGTGTACATTAAATTCTCATATCACACACTTCCCCATCCTTTATTCTACATGTTATTGGTGGCACTGCAGCCTTCCTGTACAGGCAGGGTATAGTAGTATTTTCTTATCTAAACAACTGGCAAGTGTGTTGGAAAACAAAAGAAGAAGCAGTGTGCTCAATTCAGATAGGAGCACCATGCAAAGGTTAGCTTCTTACTAAATTTTGAAATGTGGCACCTGTAACCCAGACAGATTCATAGGCATGGCGCTGAACACAGAAATGGGCAAAGACTTTCTTTTTATACAGAGGGCAGAAGCTCTGATTCAGTGTGCAAACACATTCCAAGCAGATCAAACAAAGACGGCACAGAAATACCTGAGTCTTCTGGACCAAGTGGCTTCTTCAACAGTGGTGGTGCCATGGACCAGACTACAAAAGAGTGTTGTCCAGTACCACCTCAGAAGGCACTGGTATCAGCTGACCCGGTGGCGCAGAGGACTGAGGCGCTGGACGCCGAACCTCATGTAACGCCAGCGACTCTGGTTCGGGAACGACCTCGGGTCGTTGGGGAGCCAGCACAGGGTAGGGAGGGAACAGGATTGAGCAGCTGAAAGCAGCTCTCCTCTCCCATGGAGGTTGCTCGCCCCCTCATAGTTCTTCTGTCATCTGGTGGAGGTCCGATGGGTAGCATAGGTGGGAGGGGCCGGCAGGCGATTGCCAGGGGAGGGGTGGAAGGTGCTGAGCCGGCACGCAGAGTGCATGTGCACCTCCATGCACACGTGTGATTGCCGGGGTCCCAGGATGGGGAGAAAATGGGACAGAAATACCAAAAATTACATGTAGAGAAAAAGAAAAAAGAAGGCACTAATATCCAAGAAGTTCACCACTGCAGCACCAACCACCAAGTACTAGTGTCAAGCAGGTTGGTACAAGCATGGAAGTGGTGGAAAGAAATAGACATACTGAGAGAGAGGGTATTATCCCTTTGGTCTCTGCCTCCAAGGGTGCTGGCCACATATGCATCTCTAGTGGGATGAGAGGACATGTGCAAGTCATAACAGTTAATAGAATTTGGACCCCTGAAGAAAGGAGCATATGAAATTACTGGAAATCAGAGAGCAGTGCTCCTTTCCATGAAGAGTTTCTCCTTCCTGTTGCAGAACTAAACAGCTGAAGGTGTATATGCTAGTCATAAAAGCCCTCTCTACCTCTCTTTCTGGAATCTGTGTAAGAAGGGATTGCCTTTGTGGGTATCTCGGTCATCAGGTAACACTGTAGGGACCTTTGCCATCAGTGAAGGGGAATCCACATGGAAGATTTTCAGCAGTGCAACTGGGGCCGCCCACACCGTCAACGTCTGCCGACATCAGCAACCCTATATAAGCGTGGGCAGCCCTGCTCCCTCCTGAGATCTTTCCCACCGTTGGCTTGCTAGCACAGTCTCCGCAGAGGCTTCATCGCAGTGTTCGTGCCTTTTTTGGCTTACAGCTATTTTTTCTCCTCTGACCTTTAACAAAATCTCTCTTTAGAGATTTTTTCTTTTTATGTCGCAGGTTAATCCTTCTTCTCTTTTCCATCACTATGTAAAGAAGATTACCTGTACAAACACTGTGTTTGTGTCTGCTGTCTTGGGCTTGACCACAACGTCTCTGACTGTGAGCTCTGTCAGAAATATAATCATCCAGCCCGCTGGTTCAGGGGCAAGGCACTGATCTGTGACACCAGTAAACCTGGATTCGGGAACGGATCCGGGTCATCTGAGGGCTGGTCAGAGGGAGAAGGATTGAGCATCCAGCGACTGCTCTCCTTCTCCGGGGAGAGTGATTGGTGCATTGTGGACACCTAGCAGAGACTGGGTGGTACTGTAAAGCACCGACACCAACAAAGTTTGGAGGGTGGGGCAGATGCTGGTCGTCATTGCGCGTCCCCGCCCCCGCGCATAGGGGGAAAACTCTGCTGCCTGCTGCCAGATGAAGCCAGCCCCTCCGCTTCACTTAGCTTCCAGGGCCGGCTCCCCGACCTATCCCGTCGATTGCGGCACTTGGGGCGGTGCCAACCCTGCACTGGGGAAGCAAGGGGGTGAGTATCGGGTGGAAGTTGGGAGGTGAAGGGGTCAATGACCTGGCAGAGGTACTGGCAGCAGGACAGCATATAAAAAGCATACTAAATTAATAAAAAATAAATAAATTTAATCAAACAACCCTCAGGTGATGCAAGAAGGCTCTGAAAAAATTCATGGAACAGGTAGCCAACTCTGGGCAGGGGTCCTCTGGGACTCTGGATGCTCAGTCACCCACCGGATCTTCGAGCTCCAAGGCCAAAGACAAGTCCTTGGGGGTGTCACAGAAAAGACCGGGATCATGACCACTCCCCACCCCAGGCGATCCTGTACTCCGTTGGCCTCTCCTTTGGGGGGGTTCTTCATTGGTGACTGCTCCCATGAAGAGACCAGCTGTCCAGGTCTCTACCCCTTCCAGACCCATACCGACAGCTCCTCCCCCCAACTCACAGGGCGCCCGGCCTTTGACCCCTCGGCCCGTCCATCATTGATGACTGGCACATCATCAACAGCTCTGTCAAGACCTCCTGCTTCTCCTTCCAGGGCTACAGGCTCATCTGGCTCTCAGGACAGAGGGTTGTTGGCTCCCGTGCCATTGAACCCCCCCCCATCGTTGACATCCACTATGGAGCTGAACAAAGTCTGGCTAAATTCACACATGTACTCATTCAGTAGCTGGGTGCCTTCAGTAGGCCTTCTTTGCCGGTGATGACGACTTTGTTGTTGACACTGGGAGACTGCCTGTGGGACAGCGCATCCAGCGCCAGACCCAGATGAGGAGGTCGATGTCGCAGAGGAGTATCATCTTGACCTCATCCTCCGTTTTGATATAGAGGAGGAAGAGAAGCCTCGTCTTGGATAAGTCCACTGCCTCCTCAGTCAGTGAGGACTCTGTCAAGCATACTCCAAGGTCTCCTTCTGAGGATGCCACCTTTTTGAATGTGATGAAGCAGTTGTCTGCCACAATGGGCTTCCAGTCTGAGGAAGAGGATGTCACCAGGAAAGACATGGTGGACTTCCTAGAGGTTCCTGAATCTCCCCCTAAGATCATTCCCCCTATGCCTTCAGCTCTGAAGAATGCCACTACGGCAGCCTGGCACAGATCAGACATGGTGCGTAGCTATGCTATGCATGGCAGACAAACTTTATAATGCCCCTCACGGCCTTCCTTATTTCACTTCCCAGGCCGAAACTGACTCTGTGGTCATCAAGGCAGTCCATGACAGATCTAAGGTACTTAAGCACCTTAGTTCCCTTCCTCCAGACAAGGAGGCCTGCAGGATTGATATCTGGGGCAAAAGGGTTTACACCTCCTTTGCTTTGGGCCTGAGGATTGTAAATTATCTGTCACACATGGTTAAATTCCAGAATGCCAACTGGAGAAAGGGCAAAGTTGCCGCTCAGGTCCTTCCTGATGGCTCCCAGAAGGAGGAACTGCTTCAGTGTTGTCAAACTGCTGAGGATGTTAGTAAACATCTCCTCAGGGCCCTGCATGATATGGCTTTTGGCCAGGGCAGCTCCCAGTCGCATATGCCTTCATAGGCACTCCTGGCTTAAGGTCTCTGGATTTGTAGCCGATGTGCAGAACAGGGTACTTAACGGCCCTTTCAAGCGGTACCAAGCTCTTCATCACTGATGTTCTGAACCTCAGAAATGACCTGCAGGCCTCGGGCACAGCCATTAAATTTGTCCATTCTCTCTACCACACTCAGCCATGAGGTAGAGGACGTTCTACCTTTCATAGACAGGCCAGTAGGCCAAGATCGACTCCCCGTACCCAGGGTAATCATTGAGCTCAGGCTTCCTTCCGCCCTCCAATGCTGGCATGGCGACCAAGCGTCCTAGAAATGACAAGCCAGCCTCTGCAGCTGGTTCTACCTCAGCTTGACTCCTTGCCAGACCTCCCTCCTTTGGTCTAGGCTCAGGAGGTGGCGGTTGGAGGTCAGTTCTCCCTCCACCTGAATTAGTGGAGGACCATAACTTCAGATGCATAAATCCTGCAGATCACAGAGAAGGGTCACTCCCTGGAGCTTATCCAGCAGCCTCCAAATACAGGACCTCCTTTGAAATGAGCCATCGTTCAATGGAGCCTTGTAATATCAGTCCTATTCGTAATATATATGAATAACATTTTATACTACTACTACCCCTCCTCCACCTTCCAACTATCCCCCGGCTCACTTGTCTGTTCTCTGAGAGGAAGTTCATTCTCTTCTGCACAGGCAGGTAATCAAATTAGTGCCAGGGTGACAGAGAAATCAGCGTTTTTTTCCAGGTTTTTCCTAGTCCCTAAAAAGACTGGAGATCTGAGGCCCATTCTGGACCTAAAGGAACTCATTCTCTTTGTCCAGTACAAAAAGTTCCAGATTGTAACTTTGCCAGGCCTACTGTCTCTCCTTAAGACTGGGGACTGGCTCTGTTCACTGGATATGTAGGATGCTTACCTGCACATCTTGGTCTGTACTTCTCACAGGAGGTTTCTTCATTTTGCCTTTCAGGGTGAGCATTTCCAGTTCAAAGTGCTGCCCTATGGCTTATCCTCTGCGCCGCATGTCTTTACCAAGTGCTTAGCAGCAGTCGCAGTGGCTCTCAGAAGAGAAGGACTATATGTCTTCCCTTACTTGGATGATTGGCTTTTCAATGCCCCATCCAGGGAGCAGCTCTTGCTGACTCTGGAGTGCACTGTCCTGCTCTTCCACTCTCTGGGCATCACTGTCAGCCTGCCCAAGTTAGTTCTAGTACTGTCCCAAAGACTGCAGTAAATAGGGGTGGTCCTGGATTCTGAGCAGGGGAAGGTCTTCCTACCTCAAACAGGGCAGAGTGCCTTATGGCCCAAGCTTAGGAAGTCGCTCGGAGTTGGTACATTCCTGCCAGGCTGTACCTCAGGTTGTTGGGTCCAATGGCAGTGACTCACCCCATCGTTCCACTGGCCATGCTTCACACATGTACCCTTCAGTGGACACTCTGAGTGCAGTAGTACCAGCATACGGATGAGTTGGACCAACAAGTCCTGGTCTTCTCCCCAGTTCTTAAGGTACTGCAGTGGTGGATGGACCCCTTGAATCTTCTTCAAGGGGTTCCCGTCCAGATTTCTTCCCCACATCAGTTTCAAACCACGGATGCTTCGGGTCTAGGTTGGGGAGTATACCTGGGTCCTTTTCAAACCCAGGGCTCCTGGTCCCAGTGGGAAGCCGCCCTGCTCTGTGCCATGCAAGCACTTCAGGAGCATCTTGTTCCAGGTCAGCTGCTGGTGTATTCTGACAATCTGAGTGCCATCTACTACATCAACAAGCAGGGCGGGACTCACTCATACCCCCTTTGCAGGGAGGCTATGAGATAATGGCATTGGGCACTGGAGCACAGTCTGACTCTCTCTGCCGTTCATGTGCCACGCATCCTAAACACCCTGGCGGACAGTCTCAGCAGAACTCAGTCCAGCATGCGTGAATGGGAGCTTCTCTCATCTGTAGCAGAAGATCTGTTCGACAGATGGGGTTGTCCAGAGTTGAACCTTTATTGCATCCCCACTCAACACACAGTTGCCCAATTTCTGCTCACTAGATCCAGGGTCTGGAGCTTTCTGGTGAGACGCATTGTCCCTCTCTTGGAGTGTGAGATTTCTGTATGCGTTCCCTCAATTTCTTCTAGTACAGGGGGTGCTGATCAAGCTGCAAATGGAGGGGGCCAGCATGATTCTGGTAGCCCCATTCTGGCCTCGCCAGATATGGTTTCCCCTGCTTCAGCAGCTGGCGGAAGAACCTCCGGTTCCTCTGTCCCTTTGCAGGAATCTGCTGATCCAGGATTGGGGGGGCCTCTGGTCCATCCCAATCTCAGGTCCCTCAATCTCAGGTCCCTCAATCTGCATGCCTGGCTCCTGAGGACGTAGCCATTGCCAGGTTTGGGGTCTCTAACACAGTGGTGGATATCCTTATGGCTGCCCACAAGCCTTTCACCCGTGCCACTTATGCCATGAAGTGGAAATGGTTCGCCATCTGGGCTGCCAAACATTCCCTAGACCCTTTCACCTGCCCGGTGAATGGTGTCCTGAACTACCTAATTTCTTTGTCTGACTCGGTCCTCCAGTATTCCTTCCTTAAGGTTCACCTTTCGGTTATTTCTGCTTTTCATGAGCCCGTGGGTGACTGCATGGTTGCTCAGCTGGATGCCTCCTGTACTTTTCTTAGGGGCATCCTGCATCTGCAACCCCCAATCTGTTCTCCTGTCCTGGCTTGGGACTTGAATTTTATTTTGGAGAAGTTGACTGTGTCTCCTTTTGAACATATCTCGACTTGTGATTTGCGCTTTCTGTCTTGGAAAGCGCTGTTTTTAGTTGCAATTACTTCTGCTGTAAGAATTTCAGAGCTTCATACCCTTTGGTGCAAGGAGCCTTATTTGATTTTTCACAAAGACAGGGTATCCTTGCACACAAATCCTAAGATCTTCCCTTGTCAGTCTTCACCATTCATTACTGCTTGGGTGTAAGCCGGAGGCGCACCCGCCACGGGAGTTTTTTTTTTTTTAGAGAAGTTGGCAACGATGGCACCATCCCCGAGAGTGACGCACTATGTGGTGAGCGTGGGGTGGCCGTTAGGCACCACAGGCTCTTCCTCCATCCCAGTTCTGCTTCTCCCGCCGTCGAGACTGCACCTACTGCGCAGAGTCGGAAATTGTTTACTGCACTACTAGGCCGTGTTGTCAAGTTCGATGCCTCTCTCTATCTCCTGCATCCCGGTGCTTTTCCCAATGTCATCTAACTGGTAAGATTGTTTCATTTTATTATTTTTGACGATGCTGGGAGCTTTTCTGTTTAAAAGTTAATTTCGCATCATGTCTGGATTCGAGAGCTAAATAAACTGCAGGGCCATGCCCCTACGCGTCGGTGCTCCTGTGTCCGGCATTTTTCCATTACAAACCGTCATGATGTCTGCCTTTGGTGCCTGGGACCTAGCCATGATGTGGATAGTTGCGATGCCTGTTTCTCGATGGACCGCCATGTTCTCGAAGTCCATGCGTTTAAAATTGGCAAGGCCCTGCCGACTTTTGGAGGATGGCGTCGTTCTCAGGCTTCCCAGGCCAGGTCTCTAGAGTATTCCTCCGGGTCCCCTCCCTGGCCTATACGGTCTGGTGAGGAGGAGATCTCCTCATCTTCTAGCCTTGCCGAGGAGGAGGCCTCTTTTGCAGTGTCAGGGGAACGCCGTGGTTCCTCCCGGGGCCGCGGTGGGAACACTGTCTCGGCAGTCGCCTCTTAGGAGGTACATGCTCCCCCAGTGTCGTGGCCCACGGTTGCTGGTTCCGGCAGTGATGGACCCTCGATGTCATCATCAGGTGCCGTCTTGGATCCTGCAGCACCGGTGATTGGGGCGGGCACTGGTTTGGTTCTCTGTGCCATGGGCCCGGTCGACTCTGTAGGTGGCGCCATGTTGGGTCCCGGTGTGTTGGGCGGTGCCAGGGACTTGACCGGAGCCGCGGGTCAGGGCCAGGTTCCGGAGTTGTTAGTGGTGCGCCGGGAACAGATGGCGCCACGGGTGACACCTGCGTTGTTCGTAGCGCCATTTCTCAGGGGACTCTACTCTTGGGGTGGCCAGTGTTGAGGTCCTTCTGGTTGACTCTTCCTCAGAAGCAGACGACTCAGATGTGGACCTGTCCTGGCTCCCCGATTCTTCGGGAACAAGCTCTCCTGTGGAATGCGGTGTCAGGTGGCCCAGTGCTCCCATTCCTTAGTCTCCACAGTAGTCTTCCTCTGAGGACTCCCAGGATGGGGGTGGCCTGGGGCCTATGGGAAGGGACAGCTCGGGGATTGAGGAGGGGACTGTTCTCCCAGAGGAGGCTGTGGCAGCTGCCGTTTCCGGTGCTGCTATGCCTTCTCGGGGAGGACTAAGGCCCTGCCTCGGGGCCCACCGGGAGACCCTCAGGATTGACTGGCCCTGTTGCTGGCGTCGAGGAGGAGGACGTCCTCTGAGTCTGAAGAGTTGAGGGGCCAGGGTGAGGGGCGTCGAGTTCCGCCTACTACCCCTCGGGGTGTGGGGAGGAGCCGTAGTGCCTAGCCTCGCCTCTCCCTCTTAGGCTCAAGGGACTCCTTTGGTGGCATTGCTGTGGGTTGCCCTTCTGGATCCATGCAACCCCAGGTGCGTCACGGGAGATTCCCCTTCTAGGCTCTTTCAGGGATCGCATCCCTAGGGTTCTGTTCTGCAACCTGGTTTGATATCTGGGACCCCGCCAGTTTGGGCTCTGTTCCCAGGATTTCAGAGCCTTAGCAGAGGAGAGTTGCCTCCTCGTAGGTGTCCCTCTCCCATTCTTCTGCAGCTACTCCCCTCTCTTCCAGGCCATGTCAGTCCTACAGGCCCTTTATCCTGGGAGATGTTCAGAGGCACTGCGGAGGCCTTCCCATCATATGTTAGATACATGCATGAGCGGGTATTTCGCCTGTCCTCACCTCCGCAGGAGTGCTCTGGGCATTCGAGTTCCTCAGCCTCCTCAGCTCCCTCCTCGGAGGGAGAGGAACCCTCTGCTCGGCTCTCATCTGACGCTGATTTAACTGAATATCAGCGCTTCCTATCGAGGATGGTTAGGGATCTCCGTATCTCATTTGTCAGACGAGATAATACCGAGCGGGAGACACATGCATTCCTTTGTGAATTCAGTGCCCAGCATCTGGTGGTGCCATCCTGGCCTATCCCTTTCTAGGAGGCATCTATCCGCACCTGGCAGTCTCCAGCCGCCCCTTTCCCAGCCCCAGTAGACTGCAGGAGGAGGTATTGTGCCCCATCTGAGTTTCTGGGTACACTCTCCAACCCACTCTCGGGATTGTAGTTCCTAGAGACTCACTCCGGGCATCGCCGCCTGGCGCATGACCATACACCGGATTCAGGTTCCCTACAGTTTGACTGGTGGGGGATGTAGAGTGTTCCCTTCTTCTTGTGCGATGTTGTGCATTGCATCTCATCAGGCTCACCATGCTGCCTACAGCAGGCATCTATGGTCAGTGCTATCTCAGCTTTTAGCATCAATGCCTGATACGGAGCAATCTAGACAAGCCATTGCCCTCTCCGGTATAGGCCCGGAATTAGCAAGGCACCAAGCAAGGGCATCCTATGACGCCAATGAGGTGGCTTCCAGGCTTGCAGGGACAGCGATCTGCATTAGGCGGGTGGCATGGCTTCGCCTGTCAAGTTTATCACCCCTTGTCTGGCGTAGGGTGATTCGCTCCGCCTTCTGAGGGACCCGCCTCTTTTCCACCAGGGCAAGGAGGCTTCTGCAGGGGCTTCCTCCGTCTCCCGGTCTCCGGGGGACACCTCCTAGCTGTCCTCGGCCTTAGGCTTCCTGACTTGTAAGGCCAGGGTCTCTTCCTTCTGTTTTTCACCAGCAGGGGGCTGAGGGTCTTTTTCCGTCAGGGTTTTTCCTAGTCCCCTTCGGGGGCAGGGGTATAGCCAGGAATTTTAAACTTGTACTCAAAACTGATGCCCTGTTGCCCCCCCCTGCCGTTATGTAAACATAAACCAAAATATGCACTGCCACGCCACACTATTGCCCCCCTCCCCCGTTTGCCATCTCTGAGTTCAAGTAATCAGTTTCCTCCTGTGATCTTCCTTCCTTTGTTTTTACGCCTGTCTGATAAATTGTTCTTGTTTGTTTATTTGGCTGGTGGCATCAGTGCCTCATAGCAAACAACAACAAAGGCAAAAGGGCCTAGCGCGACATGGACACAATGTGACTCACAATGTCCTTGTTTTCCTCTTTTTGTTGCCCCTGTCTGATTTATTGCCCCTGCCTGATTTCTTTTACTGTAATCTGCTGCGTACAGTGTAGTGTCTGCTTACACTTATGTTCGGGGCTTTGGTAGATTACTCATAGTAATGAATGGTGAAGATTGACAAGGGAAGATATGGAAATTACGTACCTACCGTAATTCTTGATCTTCTCTTGTATCTACACCATTCATTACTGATACCCACCCACCTTCCCCTCTTGGGCCTCCTTCTTTGGCGTGTCCCCCTCCCTGCTCATTCCTCTTCCCACTTTCTCATGGCCTTTAAGCCTGATTTAAAAAAACATTTAATAAAAAAAAAAACAACTTTTTTGAGTCTTCCGTTCTTCTCCCAGAACGGATAACATAAATTTGGAAAGAGAGGGGAACGAGTAGAATTTGGCTTTCTCCCAAGGGAACTCTTTCTGATTACCCTTGAGGGTGACCTCTTGGCTCCTTCTTAAGCCATGATTGTTCAATCTGCAGTTAACAAAACCTTCCTTGGATGGGTCTGTTCCTTTATCCAGGTCCCCTCTGGCATTTCTGTTTCTCCTGTGTTCGCCAGTCTGTGCTAGTTAAATGCTGCCCTGGCACTCCAGTTGCCTTGAACTGGTGATTTGCAATGCCTTGCTTAAGGGAGTCAGATTGAGTTCCCACTCTTTTCTTTTTTTTCTCCCAAGGGGGTGGCCTCTATTGGGCTTCAAATACCCCCCCAATACACATCTGTGTTGGCACACAACAAGGTGCTAATGGGCTTCCTTTCCCTTTCTAGTTGGGTGCTCTCTCTGTTCGGAACAGATTTCTGCCTTGGCAGTCTGTGAGCTCTTAGCTTAAAGATAGGGGTTGGGGATGATGGGAAGTGTAGAAAGTCTGCTTTTTGTGTACCTAGCTGTGCAAACGGTTCGGTTGAACCTTTTTCTTCAGTTTTATTGAGTGGGATCTTTGCTCCCTTGCTTTTGTTTCCAAATTTACAGGCCTTCAAACCAAATTTCACAGTTTGGCAGAACTTTCTTCTCCCTCCCAACATCCTTTCTCTCTCTCTCTCTCTCTCTTTTTTCCTTTTTCTTCTTCTTCTCCCTTATCTGTTCCACCCTCAGAGCTGCCCCAGGAGTGAGGCCTTGCGGTCCCATAGGGTAGGTGTTCCTCTTTCCTGTCCTCTATTGGCTTATTCCTTTTTTCAGTTTACATCCTTTCCTTGGTCTAGCCCTCAGCTCTCTTGCCTTGCTCTCCTTTTCGTATCCCTTTTTTGCCTCTCCGACTGACAGAACTGGGATGGAGGAGGAGTCTGCGCTGCCTAACGGCCGCCTCTCGCACACCATGTAGTGCGTCACTGTCTAGGGGCGCCCGGTGCCCTTCTCTCCCCCAAAAAGAAACTCCTGTGGTGGTGCACCTCCGACTTACACCCAAGTAGTAATGAATATGAATAGTAGCTGATATTTGTACAGCTGCCACCTAGAGTACAGTCCACACTTTCACCAAGCATTACCATCTGGATATTGCCTCAAGAACCCATGCAGGTTTTGGCAAGGCTGTGTTACAAGGACTCCTAGTCTTAAGTTTATGTAGATGCAGCCTCCCACACTGCTTGTTTACAATTGTCACTGCCTGGTACTCGTTCCTATGGGGTGTCTACCTAATGACTGAAATGCCCCCGAAGAAAGAAGAGTTATGTTACGTAAGAACCTACCGTAACAGTAGATCTTTGAGGGGAACTCTGTCTTTAGGTATGATTTCTTCCCACCATCCCCCTTTTGGGGCTCCTATCTAGGACCTGGCTATCTGTTGTATCCTATTTTCTGTTTAGAGCTGGGTTCCTCTGTCTCTCCTCAGTTCCCCAGGGCTTGAGCCTTGCTCCCTTTGTCTCTGGAGGGAAAGAACTGAGGAGGGAGTGGGGCCACCCACGCCTATATAGGGTTGCTGATGTTGGCGGACGTCGATGGCGTGGGTGGCCCCAGTTATACTGCTGAAAATCTTCCGTGTCGATTCCCCTTTCACCGACGGCGAAGGTTCCTGTGGTGTTACCTGATAACTGAGATCCCCTCAAAGACCTGCTGTTACGGTACGTTCTTGCGTAGCTGTTCTTTCATCCGTTCATGTCAGATGAAATGGTTTATAAACGTTGCCATTTTTACAGTTTCTTAATATTATGATTTTTCATTTCTTATTGCATTTATGTTTCTTATAACATGGGTTGGAAAAAGGAGGCAACCCAATTCGTCAGAGCATCAGGTAACCGTTAATTAAATCTCTTATTTAATCAACAGTTACTGTGCCAGAACTACCTAATTGAGAAATCCCTTGTGAATCTCCCTTTGAGAAATATCACTCCACAGAGACACAGAACACATAGAAACCCCAGGCATTTTCAGATCAAAAGAAAAATCAGCTGAGGTATTCACATTGGTAAGCAGGAAGCAAAACAATGGCTAAGTGACTGTTTTCCAGATGGTGAACCTCCAAGAAAGAATTTATTAGAATGGGAAGTGTTTCCTTCTTACTCTAAGCAAGGTTTATGCTACCTGAATATAAACTTATTTTTTAAATTTTGTGAAGGTTAGAGTCGTGAAATAATTTCTGACATCTGTCTGTTCATAACACATGCATGTCACTTTGCTGTGATGTTACAGCACAGTGAGCTCCTGCTGCCTCTCTCTCTTCCTCTCCCTCTCTCGTAGCTGGAGAGAGAGAGAAAGACAGAGAGCACAAGCTCTTGTGTGTCTGAACTTCACAGCAAAGTGACTCGTATGTTATTATTTTACGAACACGCAAATATCAGAAATCATTTCAGGACTATTTCTGGCATTTTTGTGTTCATAAACAAGATAAGATATGCATGGGTTCTGGGGACTGCTTTTCAGGTCTGCAGGATACACTCAGATTTTCCTTATTCAAAGAGCAAAAAAACACCTTTGTGGATTATTTTTTTTTTTTTTTAAATATAACCCATGTTATAAGCGCAATAACACACTCCAAGGTATGGGGTTATAGGGATTTAATGCATGCCTCTGGTGCTGTTAGCACACCCAATACGTGCATTAAATCCCTGTAAGCCCCATACCCTGTTGTGGCTTATTGCTTACTAATTTGTGATGTGTATTTATTACAGGACAAATAAAAAGTCATAAGTAGAAAATCGCAGCTGAAAAATCCGAAAACTTGATGCCGTAGATTAGAAGCTCACCTATTTAATGCTGTGCTTCATGTTACTGAAATCGAAGTACTGTATAAACAAACCTTTCTACTTTTTAAAAGTGTTTTTAAAAGTCGTGCACCAGCATTTATCTGTGATGGCTGCACCATCAGTGATGCCATTGGAGCGACAGTGCTCTGGAGTGGACATGTAGAGTATATGGGGATCTAATAAATATAGTTTACAT
Organism: Neoceratodus forsteri; assembly: GCA_016271365.2. Taxonomy (NCBI): domain Eukaryota; kingdom Metazoa; phylum Chordata; order Ceratodontiformes; family Ceratodontidae; genus Neoceratodus; species Neoceratodus forsteri. The sequence goes on along the minus strand of CM057450.1, from coordinate 930,603,243 downwards.
TTTTATAGGTCCCCTATTCTTACCAGGCGTTTGAACAAAATACCTTCTAAGTTGTCTGGTGATTCCTCCTCCTCTTCTCCCCCAGCACCAAGATTTACTTTTAAAGGCCTATTAATAAAAGTGACTATCAAGGGAGGTGGCCGATATAAATGACAGGGCAAGAAATACTTATTCTGAGCCACAAACCCATGCACATACTCTGAAAGACAGTACTCTTGACAAAGGGCCTCACCAAATGAAATGCTGAGTGGTGGTGTTTTGCTGCTCTCTCTTTTTGTTTAATTTTGTTTTGTAATGAAGTAAATAACTTTTAACAGTTAAATATATCCCTTTTACCTGTTTTTTGGAGTACGAGTGCACAGCTTTTCTGTTTCAAGACTTTGTAATTGCACCTGGAGCATAACCTTATGTGGAATTGGAGCAGCTTTGTTTGCTAAGAAATATTTATCTATTTCTTTTGTTCTAGAACACTAATTTCTATATGATCTAATCTTATGTCTTGTAGGCAGAACTGCGAGCAGCCGTTTTCCTGGCATTGGAAGAACAAGAAAAAATAGAGGTAAGAAAAAAGATTATATTATAAAAGTAGAGTATGTTGGCGTAATTGGTCATTGTGCAGGCAGTGACATAAAAAAAATAGTCTAGGAAGAATCCACATTCTTAGTCACGACCATTGAAAATTTCCCTTGGAGAATAGGGGGCACATCAGGATCCGATCCAGTTGTAAAAGGAAGTGACTGACATGAAGGTAAGCCAGTGAATAAAAAATGTAGTGGTCAGTGGCCACTCAATAGTGAAGTGTTGTTGTATATGGTAATCCATACACGTATCTGTACTTGGTGATTCAGTTGATCCAAAATGGTCACTGAGGAGTAGTGCCAGTTCATTTGTTCTCTTTGCACGCTGTTTCTGTCTTCGCTAAAAAACTGCTAATAAGCTACTTTCGGATCTGAATTTGATTGATAAGGAAGGTGAGTTTGGCAGGAAAAAATAGGTTACTCACCTGTAACTTGTAGTTCCAACCCCATGTATTCTTCTCATATTGATGACTTTCTGCAGTTAGCCTGCTCAGTAGAACTGCCCGGAGAATGGAATTATATGCTAATGATGGAATCATTGGCACGTGACAATTATTCAAACTGCTGCCCTCATCTGCACGTTCTGTCAACCTCTCAGACTTCTTACTCTGCCTCACAAGTCTAGACGCCCAGAAGACTCCCTCAGGTCGTTGTTGGCTTACTGTAAAGTAGTATTGTTTAATTATACAATAATTTTCTTTCTGCTGCCTTCATTTATTATTTTTTAGTCTAACGTCTAGTTTAGTTAAGTTTAGTTAGATTCAGCATTTATTTCTCAGTTCCTCACGGTTAGGTATAGCCGTTGGGGAAGCGAGTAGTTTTATATTAGTTGTGGAGTTTTTCTGCTTTATTTTCTTTAAAATTTTATTGTGTAAAGTGTATTTTAAAATTGTTTGAAGCCATTAACCCGGTTTCTTTCCTAACCGCTAACTCGGTTACTGTGACCCGTTGAATCAGTTCCGAGAACCGCTGACCCAGTTCCGAGTTTAAAATTTCATTGGTTCTTTTAGGGCCTAATTGGTTCCTCAACCGACCGAAAAAAAAAAAAAAAAAAAAAAAAAGAAAAGAAATTATTTTTTGCGGTTAAGGTTTTTCTCCTGGAAATGGAGCATACTGAAAAACCTAAGAAAAAAACTGGTCCCCCAGATTTTAAAAACTGTGTTAAGTGTGGGGAAGTGTTCGCCAGAGCAGACAAGCATGACAGCTGTGTGTTCTGCTTGGGAACCGAGCATTTAAATACTGACTGTGAAATTTGCAAATCATTTCCACAGAAAACGGTGGAAAAAAGAATGGAGAGGTTGAACAAAAAGTTGGGAGGTACTTCAGGCTCTAACCAGCCAACACCTTTAAAATCAGCGGGTGAAACCGCAGCTGCTTCTTGTACCACCTCTGATAAGGGTGAATCAACCTCCTTAAAAAGGCCGAGTGGGCCGGCTGACTCTCCGGTCCCCTCCAAAAAGGCAAAGACGACCAAGCATGTTGAACCCCAGGCAAAATGAACAGGGGATTCTTCTGTGCCTCACAGTCTGCCTACTGCTGAGGAAATTGCCAGGGCTATTAAAGTCATCAAGGCAATTAAGGGGTTCATACCTTCTCCAACCCCTCCTCCAAGGGTTCAGGAGATTACTCCCTCCTCGGATCCCCAGTTTCAGGAGATATATACTGGGAAGTATGATATAACAGAGGATGATGATGGTGAGCCCATTGAACCGGAAATCTCACCAGAGCAGGCATTTGGCTCTCCTCCCAGGCCAGAGCATTTTTCCTCTTACTTTTCCTTTGAAAAAAAAAAAAAAAAAAAATAGTAGATGCCCTTGACCTGGCTACCACCGAGGTCATAGAAGATGAGGAGGAGGCAGAAGATATGGAGATGATGGGGTTAACACCCACTAAGAAGATTTTTCTGCCTATTAATAAATTCTTCAAGAAAGCTTTATTCGCAGTCCTGCAGAACCCTATCTCTGTCATGCCTTTGGATAAGAAGGCTGAAAAGAAGTACCAATTGGAGAGGAAAGGGGCTGAATTCCTCTGTTCTCACCCTGACCATTAGGGTATGGTCCAACAGGCAACCTGTGAAAAGGCGAGGGTTCCTTTATCCTCTCACCCTCCTGAGAAGGATTCAAGGAAAATGGACAGCTTGTCAAAAAAAAGATACTTAGCTGCCTTCCTGGGGGTCAGACAAGCTAATTACCAGGCGTACGCTGCACAGTATTAAAAAGCATTGTGGCAGTCAGTTTTGGCCGTGTCAGAGAAGGTTCCCTCCGCAATGTCTGACGACCTAGCAGAAACAGCCAGGTTTGGACTGGAAGCATCTAAATACCGGTTCTAGATGGCAGCAGATGCCATTCATAGTGTTGCTAGGATTATGGCTCTGTCTGTAGCCCTGAGAAGGTTTGCTTGGCTAAGGGCTACAAACTTAAAACAGGACACCCTGGCTAAGTCCATGGACTTCCCTGCACAAGATCATTCTCTCTTTGGCAAACAAACCGAAGAGTATATGAAGAAGGTGGATGAATACAAAGCCACCTATAAGAGTAATTCATCTAAGGACAGGCCTTCTACTTCTTATAGGCCTTATGGAAGGGGAGGTAGAGGAAGGTCCTATGGTAGGCCTTTCTGTCAACTTCAAGCTATCCGACAGCTGCAGCCATACCCACAGCAGACTATTATAGGGCCAGAGGTAGGAGGGGGCTCCAGGAGGGGTTCCCAGTCCGCCCAGGCTCAGGCTCCATCGAAACAAAATCCCTGACTCCTTTGCCAAGGCTGCCTCCCTAATACCAGTAGAGGGCAGACTGGCTAACTTCTTCCAGGCCTGGCAGGCTATAATCACGGACAAGTGGGTATTGGAATTAGTGAGCCAGGGACTGTCTCTGAGTTTCAAATCTCTTCCTCCTCTGAAGTCAAGGCTGTTCAAACCAGCCTCTCTTCTCGAAGAACAGCTTCTAGAAAAGGAGGTTAAAGTATCTATCCTAAATAGATAATTCTGCTCAGTATTTACTGAAGAGAAAGTAGGGCAGGGCCCACAGCTCAGCACCATGGACACGGGGAAGGGAGGTGTGCACTAGTCCCATCACAAAAGAAAGAGTCCCACAAGAGCTCAATAAGCTCAGGGTGGACAAGGCAATGGGACCTGATGGCATACATCCCAGGGTACTAAAGGAGCTAGGGGTGGACCCAGCAGAGCCATTATCAGAACTGTTTAGTGAGTCTCTGAGCACAGGAGAGGTCCCAGAAGACTGGAGAAGGGCTCATGTGATCCCGCTCCACCAAAGTGGTAGCAGGGAGGAGGCGGGGAACTACAGACCAGTCAGTCTTACTTCAGTAGTGGGCAAGATTATGGAGGCACTCCTTAAGGAAAGGATAGTGCAACACCCGGAATCCATAGGAGCACAGGATCCAAGACAGCATGGGTTTACAAAAGGAAGGTTCTGTCAGACTAATCCCATAGATTTCTTTGACTGGGTAACCAGAGTGGTGGACCAAGGGGGAGTAGTTGATGTCGCCTACCTTGACTTCAGCAAAGCTTTTGATACTGTTCCACATAGAAGATTGATTAATAAGCTGGGTAGGCTCGGGGTGGCTCAGAAGTTGGTCAACTGGGTGGCAAACTAGTTGACGTGCAGAAAACAGAGTGGTGGTAAACGGTATACAGTCAGAAGAGATGCAAGTCCCAAGTGGGTACCTCAGGGATCAGTCTTGGGTCCGGTCCTCTTCAATATCTTCATCAGTGACATTGCAGATGGACTGGAGGACAAGGTTTGTCTGTTTGCAGATGACACCAAGATCTGCAACAGAGTAGATGATCCAGATGGGGTGAGCAGAATGAGAAGAGATGTGGATAAACTAGCAAAATGGTCGGAAGAGTGGCAACTGGGGTTTAATGCAAAGAAGTGCAAGATCATGCACATAGAGAAGAGAAACCCTCAAGCCACCTATAGGCTGGGAGGGGAGTTGCTGGCTGTCACAAGGGAAGAAAGAGACTTGGGCATCATCACCGATTATTTGAAATCATCCAAGCAGACCATTAAAGCAGTAGGTAAGGCTAGGGGGATGTTAGGGTGTATTAGTAGGGGTTTCACAATTCAAAAGAGGGAGGTAATAATCCCTCTTTACAAGACACTGGTTAGGCCCCATCTGGAGTACTGTGTGCAGTACTGGAGGCCACACCTTCACAAGGACATTAATCAAATTGAGACAGTCCAGAGAAGGGCAACTAAAATGATGCGGGGACTGCATCAGAAAACATATGAGGACAGATTAACAGAGCCCTATATGTGTACCCTAGAGCAAAAGAGGGAGAGAGGTGATATGATCAAAACATTCAAACACCTTAAGGGCATTAACAAGGTGAAATAGTCTAACATGTTTCAATATAAGAAAAATAGCAGGACAAGAGGACACAGCATGAGATTAGAGGGAGGCCGATTAAGGGGTAATGTGAGGAAGTTCTTTTTCACAGAAAGGGTGGTGGATGCATGGAACAGCCTGCCTCAGGAGGTGGTGGATATAAATACAGTGCAAGGCTTCAAACAGGCATGGGATAGGCATAAGGGAGCAATACAGATGAGTATGAATAGATAGATCATTGACAGAGCAAAGGCCGATGGCACATTTTATAAGGTAGAAAAAAAAATGGGCAGACTGGATGGGCCTTGCAGTCCTTATCTGCCGTCAACGTCTGTGTTTCTATGAGGTTCAAACCCTGCTCAGCACAAAAGCAGTGGAGCAGGTGCCAAACCTTCAGAGGGGCAGAGGGTTTTATTCCCGGTGCTTTCTTGCCAAAAAGAAAAATAGGGAGTGACTGCCTATTCCAGACCTAAGGCATCTGAACAGATATCTGGTAAAACCAAAATTCAGGATGGTGACCCTATCTATAATTTTGCCTGTCATCAAGCAAGGAGACTGGCTGGCATCTCTGGATTTAAAAGATGCCTATTTTCACATCCCCATAAGGGAGTCTCACAAAAAATATCTCAGATTCAGACTACCAGTTCTTAGCCCTGCCCTTCGGTCTCACCTCAGCACCAAGAGTATTCACAAAATGCCTAACAGTGTTAGTGGCATTCCTACGAAAGCTGGGAATCACAGTTTTTCCTTATCTTGACGACTGGCTAGTCGTGGGAAAGTAATTTCAGCAGGTGCAAACACACCTGGAAATAACAAAAAATCTGTTACATCCTCTGGGCCTCCTGTTAAACCAGGAAAAGTCCATTCTCACACCGGTTCAAGTCCTGCATTTCATTGGAACAGAACTGAATATCTTAAAAGGAAGAGTTTTTCTTCCAGAGAACAGAGTTCAGTCTATTCTGCAACTGATTGCCTCATTCGAGCTGGGAAAGCCATGTCCAGCAAGAAGATACTTGCAAATACTGGGACACATGACTGCAGCAACAGGAGTGGTCTTGGGAGCAAGACTTCGAATGAGGGACATTCATTTTCATCTACAGGCACACTGGTGCCAAAGAAAAGACAATATGTCAAAATTGATTCCTGTAACAAAATTTGTGATCCAGTCCCTTCAGTGGTGGACAGATGTCCACAGTCTAAGGACAGGAATTCCCTTTCAGTGGGAAAATCCCTCAGACGTTCTTACAACAGATGCTTCTCTGTTAGGATGGGGTGCTCATATAGGAGAGCACGCTACCCATGCCACTTGGTCAAGTGTGGAGTCTCTCCTCCACATAAATCTGCTAGAGCTCTGAGCAGTGTTTCTGGCTCCTACAAAGTTTTTCCCAGTTGATGCAGGGCAAGGTGGTGCAGGTCAGAACAGACACCACCGCTACACTGTTCTACATAAACAAGCAAGGGGGAACAAGGTCGGATCCCCTTTGCACAGAGGCCATGAAAATCTGGGAACTGGCTTACTCACTAAAAGCTTCCTTGCAAGCCATTCATGTACCAGGAAAGGACAATACCCTGACAGATGCCCTAAGCAGGATCAACCAGGCACATCATGAATGGTCTCTGAACAGACAGGTACTTTACTCAGTGTTCAGATGATGGGGCACTCCAGAGGTAGATCTCTTTGCCTGTCACGAGAATCACATGTTGCCCCTGTTTTGTTGTAGGCCACCAGTCAGGGGTACAATTCCCCTGGATGCTCTAGCCCTGGACTAGTCAGGAAGGCATCTATATGCCTTTCTTCCATTCCCTCTCATCTTCAGAGTGCTACTCAAACTCAGGTCACAGCCATGATACTGATGGCACCAGACTGGGCTGGGCAGCCATGGTATCCCCTTCTCCTGTCAATGTCAGTGTCCAGACCAATCCTCCTACCCAGGAGGAACAATCAATTAACTTCCCACCAAGGGAAGATCCTGTACCCGAACCTCAGGTCTCTCAGGCTCAAGGCCTGGCTCTTGGGGACTTAGAGTTTGCGAACTTACAACTTTCTCAAGCTGTTCTGTATATCCTAAAAGGATGTAGAAAACCATCTACTAAGAAAACCTATAATGCAGAATGGAAAAGGTTTTCTATTTGGTGTGATGCCAAGCATACTGTATGTCTCCCTCCCTGGCAGAAATCCCAGTGCTGTTTAGAATATCTTACTGAGTTACACTCACAAGGTCTGAAACATACATCTCCGAAGGTATATTTGGCATCAGTTTCAAGTTTTATTTCTGCAGGGAAAAATGTTTCCCTTGCATCTAATCCCATTTTCAAAAAGTTCTTTAAAGGGCTATGTCATTTCTATCCTCCTATTAAAGAGCCAGTCCCTATATAGGATCTGAATATTTGCATTGCTCAGCTCATGAAACCTCCATTCGAGCCAATGTCATCAGGACACTTGCAGTATATCATTTGGAAAACTGTGTTTTTGGTGGCAATCACTCCTGCTAGAAGAATAAGTGAATTGCAAGCATTATGTGTGAAAAGGATCATTTATCTTTTCATAATGATAAAGTAGTACTTTGAACTAATAGGAGGTTTCTTCCTAAGGTGGTTTCTGATTTTCACTTAAATCAGTCCATGACACTGTCAGTCTTCTTCACAGAACATGCCAGTTCAGGAGAGCGCAGACTTCATAGTCTGGATGTAAAAAGGGCATTGAGTTATTACAGTGCAGCCTGCTTAAGTGCACACCCTCAGGATATTTGAAAATTGTGCACTTAACTGGACTGTGCATTTAACCGAACAATAGCTTTCTAGGCATTCAGAAGGGTTAAAACACTTTCTAATTTGTGCTACACTAATACAGTACACAGCATTCATGCCATTCATAGTACAGAACTGGTTCTCTAAGTGCAGCACTTCATACAATGCGGTTATCAATGCGGCATTGCAACAGATCTCTCAGCTTGTTTACTTAAAAACAGTTTATTTTCTAATGCTTACTGTTTTTCTTTGGACAGCACATATAGTATTTTCTTACTTTATCCATGCTCCGTATTGCTTCAGCAAACATCGCCGGCTCCTCTTCCTTCATCTTCTGGGTCCAGGTCCAGATCGGAAGAGTCACCATGAATATCCCCACATATCTCCTCCTCGCAGACTGGACCTGTGGTAGGCACAGAATCATTGATTGCTGGGTATGCGACAAAATCCGCTGGTGTCATTCCAGCCAATAGCACAGGAATCGACTGTGGTGGTTCAGTGATCTCTCTTCTGGGTTTGTGGTTCCCTCGAATGGATTGGCTGGCATCAGACACACATTCTGATAGCAGTTGGTAATGGTCTCTTGAGTGACGTCTGACTATAAAGGTGGAAGAAAAGTGTTTTAAGATACTGTGCAGCAGTACTTTATTTGGATGTGCACTTAGAAGTGGGCAGAACATAAAAAAGAAATATAGTCTTTTCTCCAAAAAAATGTGCACTTAACCAAAATGTGCACTTATACAGTGTGCATTTAAGCAGGCAAATTAACATGGGAAACATAGGAAAAAAAACGGGATATTGAAAAAGTGTGCACGTAACCGGGACGTGCAATTATCCGATGTGCACTTAAGTGGGCTGCACTGTATTTAATCCACACCAAGGATCACAGAGGTGATGAATAACAACTTTTTCTCACTTATGGGGATATGGGAAAGGGCACCCCAGCTTCCAACTCTCTCGCTGGATAATTCAATGCATTCAGTTTTGTTACACAAAATATGGAAAACAGGCCCCAGCAGGCCTCAGGGCCCACTCTACTAGGGGCACAGCTGCCTCTATAGCAGCTTCTAGAGATATCGCTTTAGTGGAGATCTGTAAAGCAGCTACCTGGAGAACAGTACACACCTTCACTAAATATTATAGTTTGGCCTTGCAGTCCAGAAGTGATGCCAGGTTTGGCACAGCAGTCCTGCAGAGACTCTTTCCTAAGTAGGTTCTCTGCCCACCTCCAAAGGTACTGCTTCAAAGTTTCCAGAGAGGTATGAATATGAGAAGAATACATAGAGTTAGAAGAGAAAATTACTCACCTTAGCAATCTTGTTTCTTCCCATGTATTCTTCCATATTCATAACCCTCCCTACCTCCTCTTCCAGAACCAGAGCCTCAGAATTGTCTTCTTACCTGGCAGTCCCAAACACAGGCACACTTACCTTTAATTCTGTCGGGTTTTATCTTACCTTTCTTTTTCCCAGGTGATTCTGGTCATTTTGAGGTAGAACTGATACCATAATCATTAGTATCAGCTTTAGTATATAGGCATAGAGTATAGTTATGCTGTATCAAGCAGCATTTAAGCTTGAATATTTTTAAATGGGTTGCCTTGTGGGCTTCCAAGAAATCTGAGATGTTGATAGAACGTGCAGCAGATGAGGGCAGTAGTTTGAGTAATTGTCACATGCCAGTGATTCCATCATTAGCATATAGTTCCATTCTCCGGGCAATTCTACTGAGCAGGCTAACTGCAGAGAGTTATGAATATGGAAGAATACATTGGAAGAAGCAAGATTACTAAGGTGAGTAATTTTTTCTTCTGGGAGTGGTATACAGTTCACATCCACACTCTGGCAGTTCCACTGGAAGTGCTGATTTGTTGGATGTCTTGAAGCTGAGCCATTCCCACCATCTGGATGGTATATCCCCGACTCTACCCCGTGACAGCATATCTTTGCATGCTGGAAGCAGGAATCCAGATGTCACATTGCCATTTGAGGCCGAGTAGGTTGTGTGGATGTGAACTGTATACCTGTCCTAGAACTATGGTTACAGGTGAGTAACCTGTTTTTCTAGGTGCATGGATACAGTTCACAATCCACACTCTGGCAGACTCCTAGCAGTTCTCCAGAAAGAGGAGGCAGGGTGTGCATCCCTATTTGGCAAACAGGGATTGGTGAACCGTGGTCCCAAAAGCAGCATCTCGAGACTTGAGGTTGATGCTGTAATGGGAGGTGTTTGCTGACTTTCCAGGTGGCAGCCCTGGAGATCTCCTGAATAGGGATGTACCTGGAAGTAATCACTGAGGTAGTGGTATGCCTGGCGGAAAGTGCTGTAAGCGGTATAGGAGGCTCCCTACCAGCCATCATATAGCAGAGGTCAATGCAGGATGTTATCCACCTGCCAGACATTTACGTTGTTGCCGGTCAGCCAGGTGTGGCTTCAGCATATGTTACAAACAGTTGGCAAGCCTCACTCCAAACTCCAGCCGTGTGCTCCTTCGCTCCTTATAATAAGAGAGCACCCTGTAGTTGGCCCAGTGGTACTGAAGCTTGAGGCTTGAGGCGCTGGATGCCACACCTCACTCCACACTGGTGACCCATGTTTGGAAATGAGCATGAGTTGCGGGGGGGGGGTTGGTCGGAGGGGGAGAGAATTGGGTGTCTGAAGGAGTGCTTTCCTCTCCCAGGAGGAGGACTGTGGGCTCTGCCAAATGGCTGCCACAAGGTGGAGGCCTGGTGGTAGTGCAGGACAAAAGCAGCAAAAGTAGGGAGGTGCAGCGGGACTCTGCAGCATGTGCGTGCATCCGCACGTGCACACTGACAAGTGTGGCCCAGCATGGGGAGAAGGAGGAAAATGGAAGAAAAGGCGTGGCTGGATAGGCATATACGATGCCTGCCCACCGATTTCCCCCACCCGCTGCATGAACAGGAGCCAGGGCCTTTAAAGCTGTATTTGTACTTCAGGGGAAGACAGCCTTCCCCCTCCAGCTTCACTGTGGGGAGGGGGGTGACAGGGTTGAATAAGGCCCTGCCCCATTTGTTAAACAGAAAGAGTTTAAATGCAAGGGTCTGTTCTATCCTCTCCTTTTCTGTCTCTTCTCTGTTTGGGTGCGCAACCAAATTTTCTTGTGAGACCTAGGAACTGATCACTCTGATGGTTTCGCAATTCTCTGCCTCTTGCTATCTCTCTGCCTTCACTTGCTGTTCTGTCTTTTCTTCCCCCTTGCATATCTACAGTTATAAAAAAATATATGTGAATCTTTGTGTTAAACTGTATGTGATAATGGGATCCCTTTGTTTAAAACTCTGTATAGTTTTACTGTTGAAATGGTTGCAAAAAGCTGTTTGGAACTCAAGGGGTTAAGCAGAGACTCAGTATTTAAGCCTTTTTGTAGAACTATAAACAAGAGGTCAGATCTAGGTCACTATGTTCTTTTTGTTGCACCTGCAAGGAATGAAACTTACAAGAACATTCTGTGAGAAGCAGGCTCTGTTAATGAGTTCCCAGACAAAGACTTATAAAAAGAGCAGCAATGTTTTTGCTAGAAAGACAAGGAGAGTGAAAGATTGAAACTTGGAATTAAGAGCTACTCTCAGAAGAAGGACTTTGTTTTTTTCTGTTTGTACAGCCTTTGTAAATAGTTCTACCGAATAATTTTTATTTTTTATTTTGCTGTTATTGAGAAAAATAAAACGCTATTTCCGAATTTTGAAACTGCTCCTGGGTTTCCTATTCTGCCGGACCTGTGCCTCGATGATGGGGGAAGGGGGATCCACTGGGCTAGTCAGATACTCAGGTAAGTCCTGGTGAGATGCAGGATGGTGGGGGTTGTCGGGGAAGAGCAGAGAGCAGCCTAGCCTGTCATGGCCACAAAGGAGCATAAACACTTGTATGGAACAAAGAACAAAACAAAAAAAAGCACCCTCTGCAGCTCCAAAGTATGGAGCCTGTGGTCTGGCTCCAAAGATGGGTCGGTAAAGTATACTGGTAAGTGAATCACCAGGTTAAGGTGAAACTCTGATACTTCTAACCCCAGGAATCACTCATTATGATTAAACTGATGCAGTCAGCCTTCTGTGTCGAACTTTCCGGAGAGATGGAATTATATGCAAATGATGGAACTCTCAGTCGGCTCATGCCAATTTCAAACTACTGCCCTAGCAACTGCTGCACTCTGAGTGCTTCAGATTCTTTACTCTGCCTGCCTAGTGAAGATGCCCCAGAGTGCTCTCCTTCAGCTTCTTCAAAATTCATTTATCTGGTCGATAAATAACGTTTTAAGTTTACTTTTTTCAAATTGCTGCTTTAGTGTTAGTTAATTTTGTAATTTGTGTGAAAACTTTTACGTTTGTAGTGGTTCCCTCACGGTTCCATGGAACCAAGGGTTCCGCTGTTTTAGCTGAGGTTTTTACCTCATTTCTTGTTATATTTATGTTTTTTGCGGTCGGTTCCTTTGACTGTTTGTATTTAAATTTATATTTTTCTTGGTTCCCTTTTTCTGTCAGGAACCGAGTAATGCTCGGTTCCCGGAACCATTTAGCGGTTGTTTATTTTTGAAATCTTCGGTTCCAAGGAACCAATATTTCTGTTTAGATATATTTAACGAATCCTGCTCGTTGTTAGAGGTCCCTGTTGACAAACCCAAGAAACGCACAGGACCCACTGGTTTTAAATATTGTGAGTCTTGTGGTCAGATAATAGCAAAAAGCAGACCGACATTCCGTTTGTTTTTTGTCTGGGTACTAACCCTATTTTTGCCAGTTGTGATATTTGTAAGACTTTTTGTCCTAAAACTTTGGAAAAAAGGTCCAAAATATTAGAAGAAATGGCTTCTACTGCTACTGGGGAAAGTAGTTCCTCTACCTCAGTTACTAAAAAGGATGGAGGTAAAGCTAAGGATCCTGATAAAGGGTGAGAAAAAATTGAGCAGGGTAAGTCAAAAAGGGCTGTGGAGACAGTCTGAAAAAGTGCAAGGAAAAGCATGTTGCTGCATCTCCAGCCGAGAAGGCTAAGGAGCTCCCAGCAGACAAACGCAGTATGCCCTCGGTTGAGGACACTGCCAAGGCCTTACAGGTCTTACAGGCACTGCAGGCTACAGTCCCGTTTCCCACACTTACTGCACCGCTTCCTGAGCCAGCTCCTCAGGAACTGCAGGCCACCTTTCTTGAAGAGGATGAGGATGATTTTGATGAGGAACAGATAGATCCAGAGGTTTCTCCAGAACAAGATTTTGGATCTCCCCCCAGGGGACCAGAGGATTATACCTCCCACTATGCTTTAGTAAAAAGCATGGTAGAGACCCTCAACCTCTCTTTGCAGGAGACAGAGGAGGATTTGGAGGAAGCAGAATTCCTTGACATGATGGGGTTTGCCCCACAAAACACCTGTTATTGCCTATGCATAAATCCATAAAAAAGGCAGCACTGCAAATTTTCCAAACTCCTACTTCGATTCCAGGAGTGGATAAAAAGGTTGATAAGAGATATCAGCTGGATAGGACCACAGCTGATTTTCTTTTCAGTCACCCGGACCCTGAGGGGGTGGTCCAGGCTGCTGCCTGCGACAACACCAGGATACCTTTGGCTACCCATCCTCCTGACAGAGATTCTCAGAAGATGGATGCAATGGGTAAGAAAGGGTACATGGCTGCCTCCTTGATAGTCAGACAAGCCAATTACATGGCTTATGCAGTGCAATACCAGAAGGCACTCTGGAATACAGTTCTAGCCCTGGCTGACAGGGTGCCAGGTGAAGTGGCAGTTGATCTACAAGATGCAGCAAGAGCTGCACTGGATGCCACAAAATACCAGTTCCACGTAGCTGGGTACGCTAGTGATTCTGCAGCCAGACTAATGGCTTTAGCTGTCTCCCTTAGGAGATTTGCATGGCTCAGCGCCACCAACCTGACCTTGGGTACCCAGGCCAAAGCGATGGATTTTCCATTTGAGAAGAACTCGTTATTTGGTGACAAAACAGAGGCCTTCATGAAAAAGGTAGAGGAATACAAGGCTACCTGTAGAAGTAATTTTAAAGATAGGCCTTCCACATCCTAGAGGGCCCAGACTAAGGGAGGAAAGGGTAGAGGATCTTATCCCAGACCATTTTTCCAGGCTCAGGCCTCTCAGCCGCAACAGCAGTCTAGAGGCTATTTTAGAGGAAGGGGCAGGAGAGCTATGAAAAGAGCTTCTACCTCCCCGCAGACTCAGGCATAGCCCACACAAAACCCCTGACGGACTGGTACAGATCGCTTCCCCTGTCGTAGAACCACCAGTGGGTGGCAGATTGACTCACTACCTCCAGGATTGGCATACCATCACCACAGACAAGTAGGTCCTGGTTGTAGTGAGTCAGGGTCTGGCACTCCGCTTCAAATCATTCCCCAAGCCGAGAACAAGAACATTTGCACCAGTTACATCTGCAGACAGAATTACATCTGCAGACAGAATTTTACTGGAAGCAGAGGTAAAACATCTGGCAATCAAAGCAGTGGATCCAGTGCCCCTAAACCAGAGGGGCAAAGGCTTCTACTCCAGCTGCTTCCTCACCAGAAAGAAAAATGGAAATTGACGACCTCTCCTGGATCTAAGACTCCTAAACAGACGCATTCTGAAGCCAAAATTCAAAATGGTCACCCTTTGCAATAATCATTCCCACTTTACAAAAGGGAGACTGCTAGCCTCCCTAGACTTAAGAGATGCTTACTTTCACATCCCTATCAGACCATCTCACAGAAAGTACTTGAGATTCAGGCTGGCCTCAGGCCATTATCAGTTTGCAGCATTTCCATTTGGCCTAACTTCTGCACCAAAGACTTTTACAAAGTGTCTAGCTGTGGTAGTAGAGTTTCTGAGAAAACGGGGCGACAGTCTTTCCATACCTGGACAACTGGCTAGTAGTAGTGGGTCAGTCTGTGCAGCATACAGAGCAAACCTTAGCACTAACAAAATCTGCGCTGGAATCCCTGGGTTTTCTCGTAAACGAGCAGAAATCTCCGCAAATACCAGTCCAAGTACTAGAGTTCATTGGAACAGAACTGGAAACCAGTCTGGGTGGAACCTTTCTGCCACAGGACAAGGTAAACAACACTGCAAACTTATTTGTGTCAGGAAAACTCAATCCAGCCAGAGAATTCCTCAGGCTTCTGGGTCACATGGCAGCTGCCACTACAGTGGTGCTAGGTTCCAGATTTCAGATGAGAGACATACAGTTTCACTTGAGACAGTACTGGTCACAAAGGACAGACCCACTATCCAAACTGGTTCCAGACACCTGAAGCCTGTTACAGGCACTGCAGTGGTGGCTAGACAAGCACAACCTTCGGGTAGGTGTGCCTTTTCTAAAGGAACAGCCTTCCTTAATCCTTACAACAGACAAACTCCCTTTTGGGTTGGGGAGCACACATGTTGGACTACTCAACAAGTGGCACATGGTCTCCTCAAGAGTCCCTGTTGCACATAAGTCTGCTGGAGATCAGGGTGGTGTACCTAGCTCTACAGACATTTGCCCCTCTTCATGAAAACAAAGTGGTGCAGGTCGGAACAGACACCACGACTATGTACTATATCAACAAATGGGGAGGAACCAGGTCAGTCCCACTGTGCACAGAAGCAATGAGGCTGTGGTCCCTGGCATGCTCCATGAAAGTATCCCTATCTGCCATACATCTTCCCGGGAAGGACAATGTACTGGCAAATTCCCTCAGCAGGATAAGTCAGGACCACCATGAGTGGTGTCTGAATCCCCAAATACTCAGTACAATTTTCAGGAGGTGGGGCACTCCAGAGGTGGATCTTTTTGCCTCTGTAGAAAATCACCAGTTACCAGTGTACTGTTGCAGGCCTCCTCTCAGGGGCACAGTTCCCCTAGATGTGATGGCCCTGGATTGGACAGGGAAGTTTCTCTATGCCTTCCCTCCTTTTCCAGTGATATTCAGGACCCTGCTGAAATTGAGGTCCCAACCAGCAACAGTGGTACTGGTGGCACCAGATTGGGCGAGGCAACACTGGTATTCACTCCTTTTGACTCTATCAGTAGTTCCCCAAATTCATCTGCCCAGGAGGTACAACCTGCTGACCTCCTCTCAGGGCAGGATACTGTCCCCAACCTCAAATCACTGAGGCTCAAGGCCTGGCTCTTGAGGACTTAGAATTTGCTAATCTTAAACTGTCAGATCAGGTGCTGACAGTGCTTAGGGGTTCCAGGAAGCCTTCCACTAAGAAAACATATTCTTCTAAGTGGAAGAGGTTTTCCATATGGTGTGCAGGTAAGGGTACTGACCCCTCCAGGGCTGACTTGGCCATTCTCCTGGACTACCTAACAAATCTACATTCTCTAGGCCTGAAGCATTTGACCCTCAAGGTCCACTTGGCTTCAGTCTCAGTTTACCTGTCAGCTGGTAAAGAGAGATCCATGACCTCTCATCCAGTCTTTAGGAAATACTTTAAAGGCCTCAACCTTCTGCACCCTCCCTTGAGGGAACTGGTCCGGGCCTGGAATCTGAATATCTGCATTGCAAAGCTCATGGATGCACCATTCGAACCCATGGCAACTGCAGATTTGAAGTACATCACTTGGAAAACAGTGTTTCCGGTTGCTGTTACTTCAGCCAGAAGGATCAGCGAGTTGCAAGCCCTGTGTACAGATGTGGACTACATCTCATTCCACAGGGATAAAGTGGTCCTCGGGACCAATAGAAAATTCCTCCCCAAAGTGGTGTCTGATTTTCACTTAAATCAGTCCATTACTTTACCTGTCTTTTTTTTTTTTTACAGAGAACTCCAGTTCTCCAGAAAGGAGGCTTCACTCCCTTGATGTCAAAAGGGCACTTAGCCGCTATATTGACAGAATCAAGTCTTACAGATTAAGTCAAACACAGCTCTTTCTTACCTATTGTGAGGTAGGTAAGGGCAGAGCTGCCACAAACTGCACAATTGCTCGCTGGATAGTGGCATATATACAGTTTTGTTATAGTAAAGTTGATAAACGGGCGTCCCTGGGCCTGAGGGCACACTCCACCAGGGGCACAGCTGCTTCAGTGGCAGCTTCAGGAGAAATTCCACTACTGGAAATATGCAAAGCAGCTACATGGAAAACAGTACACACTTTCACAAAGCATTACAGCCTGGATCTACAATCCAGAAGTAATGCCAGGTTTGGTACAGCAGTGCTGCAGAACCTGTTTTCAAAATAGGTTCTCTGCCCAATCTCCAAAGGTACTGCTTGGTAGTCTGCATCAGTTTAATCATAATGAGTGATTCCTGGGGTTAAAAGAAAAAATTACTCACCATAGTAATCTTGTTTCTTCAAAGGGATCACTCTACTAGAACCTATAAAGGTTGTTCTGCATCCCTGCATTAGGGTGTTTTTATACAGTTTTAGGTTAGAGACTCACTTTTTGTTTAACCAGTTGGTTTCCTTGTGGTCTTAAGTTTTGTAGGTTTGTTTCTTAAGGATGTTTTTGACCTGAGAGGACAAAAAAATTATTTAAAAAATGTTTAGTTTTAACTAGTGGGTCTTATACCCAATTAGGCTACATAAGAATCTGAAGCACTCAAGAGTTCAGCAGTTGCTAGGGCAGCAGTTTGAAATTGGCATGAGCCAATTGAGAGTTCCATCATTTGCATATAATTCCATCTCTCTGGGCAGTCCAACACAGGAGGCTGACTGCATCAGTTTAATCATAACGAGTGATTGCTTTGAAGAAACAAGATTACTACGGTGAGTAATTTTTTCTTCTTTTGGGATGGGGGCAGAGGAAGAACTTGTCCTTGTGGAAGACCAGGTAAGGAGACTCCATTGAGAGCAACTGGAGCTCACTGATCCATCTGACTGATGGGATGGCACCAATAAGGCTGTCTTCCATGACAGGTGAGACATCTCACACTGTGCATAGGCTTAAATGGCTTGCCCATCAGCATACCCAGCACCAGTGGTGGTTCACATACAGGAGGGGACAGGTGGTCCAAGCCTTGGAAAAAGTGCCATGACCACCTTCTGTGCAACCTGCTGCTTATCAGCCCACGCCCGGTAAGCAGAGATGGCTGCCAGGTGCAGTTTGAGGGTCATTGCTCGCAGTCCCAGCTGAGAGAGGGACCAGAGGTATTCCAAGATGTTCGCCACAGGGCAGGCAAGGAAATCAGGCTCCTTGCCTTGGCTCCAAGTGGAGAACCTCTTCCATTTAAATGCATAACATTTGCGAGTTGACTCTTTTCAGGAGGCTTGCACAACGTGGAGCATGACTTCCGACAAACCCAAGGCCTGGAACTCTAGCTGCTCATGAACCAGGCAGTGAAGTGGAGAGATGTCTGGTTCTGGTGTGGGACTGTCCCCTGTTGTGTGGTCAGCAGATCTGGGTGAAGAGGCAGTCTGGAGCTGAAGAGGATCATCTGAGCCTTGTCCTTCCGGGCCTTGACCACTACCTTGTGGATCAAGGGAAAGGGAGGGATGGTTTATACGAGGCCTATGGTCCTGGACCTTGCAAAAGCATCCCCAAAAGAGCCTCAGTTTGTCATTCTCCCAGGAGGCAAACAGATCCACCAGAGGAGTGCCCCACAGGGATAACAAGC
The DNA here is from genome assembly GCA_016271365.2 of Neoceratodus forsteri. Taxonomy (NCBI): domain Eukaryota; kingdom Metazoa; phylum Chordata; order Ceratodontiformes; family Ceratodontidae; genus Neoceratodus; species Neoceratodus forsteri. The sequence continues at coordinate 930,585,011 of CM057450.1, read as the reverse complement.
AGTTCACTACCTCCTGATTCAGGGACCACTCATGCAGTGTCTCTCCTATCCATCTGAGAGCGTCTGTCAGGTGATTGTTCACTCCTGCAACATGGGTCACCAGGAGATCTGCACTCAGGCTGTGCAAGTGGGTCCAGGTGTAGAGTGCCTCCTGACTTAAGGGAAGGGAGTGTGTTCTGGACCTGTACAACCTGACCCCTGACTAAAAGAGTGAATTCCATCAGAGCAAGCATACTGCACAGAGCTCTGGCTGGTTTATGTAATGATGGAAGTAACACCATAGAGATCGCATACCGCTAAGAAAAATTAAGAACCACAATGGAATGCAAGTGCAAAGCTAACTTTATTGACACATAACAGAGGCAGCAAGGAGTATCCTGGCACTTTGGGTCCTAGCGTGACCCTTCCTCAGTCAGCTTGGCTACTGGATTTTTCAGTGAGTTTAAATACTTGGTATAACATGACATCATTAACATTTTAAAATCTCAGTATCCAGTCTTACATTGATGCTGACATGCTTCGTAATTACAGATAATAAAGTATCCTAAAAAATCATTAAGCATGTAAGCATGCATGAACAACAAAAAACTGACTAACAAAATGTTGGCTTATATAAAAAAATTAAAATGTATCCCTCACTAAAAAAAAAAAAAAAAAATCGTATGCAGCCAAGAAAGGTGTTTTTTGTTTTTTTGTGGGGAGTTACCTAACACTAAGGGATAAAACATGAACCAAAGAGGAGTTTTTAATAATAAATACAATGTATTATCCCATATTTCAAGCATAAATTGTGAGAACATGGGATATAAAAGGAATATGAAATAAAAGGGGGAGGGGGAGTCAAAACCAAATAAAAGCTCTCTGCTCCACCCTATCCATCCTCCACCTACTCTCATGTCGCAGTCACACTGCGCATTCATCTTCTCCAGATACTGGTTTGGGTTCCTTTTCCTCTCTCCTGTCTCCCATCCTCCTGCCTCCTGCTCCTTCCACTCCACGGATCATTGTACTTAGCCTGTTACTATTGTTTTCCCTCACTCTGGAACCTGTTTCCTTCCTCCATCCTTCTCTTCACCTCCCGTGGCTCCCTTGGGCACCATCTAAAACTTCTCCCTTCCCCCACTTTGACCTGTCAAACATCTCCCTGACGCTTCCCTACTTATAGCCCCTACTGTCATGTGTCAGACCTCCTCTCTGGTTCTCCACTAGCCTGCATGAAGGCTCCAGTACTCGCTACTGTACCTCTGCAGAGCCATCGCACCTCACACGTATGTCTCTAATGATACACTGTTACTGCTCACTGTGCCTTGCTGCTCATTTTGCAAATGTAAATGTTTTATTACTTGTATGCACTTCATATTGTACCTGTACTATCAACTGTGTATTGTCTGAATTGTATCTCTTGTACCCTTCCCCGTGTCACATGTGGAAATGAACCTCAGTTCAGGGTGCCTCTCTTGGTAACCAATATTAAAAAAAAAATACATTTTGAAAGGAGATTTGGTTATGTTGCTAGAGTACATGAAGCAGGCTTATCTAGCCGAGCTGATATCTAGCAGAAATACTGATCCAGTTCAATACTGGCAAGACAGGCAAGTTAGTTCAGCTATTTCCATTAATTTAGTTAAGTCCACCACAGACCAGTCTGAATTTTTAGAGGAGAGCAACAGGCCTCAAGCAGTAAAATCGGAAACACCCACAAAAAAGGAAAACGAGAAGAAGCAAACGTGGAGGGCAGTGTCAAAGTGCAAAAAATAGATACACACAGATCCACCAGGGAGAAACCTTAGGCACACACAAAAAAAAACCCAATAAATCTTTGAAGTAGAGAGTTAACATCAGTGTAATAAAATGTTTTAAGAAGAGGTTTAAACTTTACTCCCTCTCTCCAGTCATAGCCAGCGCAGCTGGGTCCTGTTACTATAAAGTAGAGTATTTGTTCCAAACCCATTACAACAAGTAAATCATTACAGCATACAATGGAACTATGCTCAACCCATAAATTTATTTACACAGATCCTGAATCACACCAGTGGTTTGTCGGAGTAGTCCAACTTCCTCAGGGAGATATTAAGATCTAAAAAACATAAGTTCATAATGCTGTCTAAGGAGCACCTTCTGTGCTGCCACAAAATGCCCCACCCCCCCCAAAGTCGTGAAGGTCTGTTACCTGCCCAGAAGGTCAAGGATGTGAAAAAAATATTTTTATATGGTAGGGTTTTCGGAAGGGGAAGGGGTCATATTTGGCTCTGAAGAGCCGATCCGCCAATCCCTTCCACTTCCCAGTTTAGAGCTGCACCCTCCCCTGTATGTGCACATCACAGTGTGCTGGTGCAGAGGTATGCTCCATAGGCATGTATAGGGCTGTTTTTTAACTTTTTGTATACTTCAGAGTGCTGAGTCCTGCAAATCAGCCACCGCTGCTCATTAGGTGAGTGGTGGCCTTGATTTGTTGAGTTCAGCACTCTGAAGTATACAAAAGGTAAGTAAAAAAAAAAAAAAAGGTTCTATATATGCCTGTGGAGTGCGCCCCTGTGTGCTTGCACATTATGATGTAAGAATATAGGAGCGCAGAACATGTCTCCAAATCGGGAAGTGGAAAGGATCAGCAGGTCGGCTCCTTGGAGCCAAAATACGATCCCTTCCTTCTGGAAATCCTTACCACATAAAAAAAAATGTTTTCACATCCTTGAACTCCTGGGCAGGTAAGAATCCTTCATGGCTTTGAACACTAATATCACGTAAGGTGCTCTTTAATTCTCAGGAAAGTGAACCAAACTGAGTATAAGAAATGTTTGAAAAAACAAACCACAAGTATGACTTCACCTGTGCGAAACAAATTCTGCTGCACTTCTTTCAAAGTGATGAATCCACTTAGTCTCCTAAGTGAACAGTTACCTGTCACTTTTTTCCCCTGGCGTGAAGGACCCTGCAAATTGCAGCGTATCAAAGAATAGCCAAAAATGAAGTAAATGCCTACTAAACAACAGTTGGGATTCGGATGCACATAATTCTAATTTAGACAAAAGAAGGGCACTATAAGAACTAAAAAATTATAAAGGATGTCATTTTCAGAAGTTCAGACAAAGGAGGCAACATTGCTATTTTGACTATAAAAGATATCAAAATGAGGCTAACAGACTTTTGAATGATGTTGCAACTTATGAAGTTCTGACTAGAGACCCAACAGCGAAATTCAAAAATTCATAGTTTCAAGTTGTAGGTAGAGCTTTGTTACAAATAGCCATAAATGTACGAACCACAGATTTTAGTAAAGTAAATCATCCAGAGGTGCCCACTTTCTATCATTTGCCCCAAATTGTCAAAAATCCTGTTTGTCCACCAGGAAGACCCATAGTCTCGGGCATGGGTTTGCTTTTATAAAAACTGTATCAATTTGTTGATTATTTTTTATAACCGTTGGTACTTGGGTTGTGCGGTCATATCCAAGATTTTATGGACCTTATAAAAGAAATTGGAGGATGTCACTTGGAAGTCAAGTTATTTATGGGCAAGTGTGGATGTAACATCTGTTACATGAGTTTACCTCATGTGTTTGGATTTCAAGCTCTGCGTTTCTGTTTGGAAAACAGTACCTGTACTAGTGCACATCCCCCCTCCAAAACACCATTTGTTTGGTTGAGGCAGTTGAATTTGCAATTATTATTTTACTTTTGATAATAAACCATGGGGGTTGCATTGGCCCCCTGTTCTGCTGACTTGGTTTTTTGGGTACTGGAAGACACATTTTGTTTATAATAACATCAGTAGTATTTTTTTAAACAAAATGGTGCACTTGTGCAGGTACACAGATGACATCCTAATAAATTTGGGTGAAGCCAGGGATGAACTCGGTGACTTTGTTAAATACCTGAACCAAAATGACCAGAACCTGCCATTTATAGTACATATGAAGTACAGGAGAATAATATTCAGAATTTGTATTCGATCATTGGACTGGATTTAGTGGGCTCTTGAGGGTATCATAAGCCCACTGCTGGAAGCACAATTCTACATGGTGGAAGTGCCCAGATCCTAGTCTGATATCCTGCATCCCTTATGAACAGTATTTAAGACAGTGGTGCAACTGCTGCAAGGACAGTGACTTTGTAAGTCAGTTGAATGATCTCACAAACCACTTCAGTCAGAGTAGATATGGGACAAATTGGCTAAAGTAAACCTTCAGGAGAGAGCCGAAATGCTCAAAAGGGAGGACTTATCCCAAAAATAAAGAGAGGGGGATAACAATAATAAAACAACATTTGTGTTGCTCTTGAGGTCCATACGCTGGCATCTCAACCCCTCGATGGAAACACGGGTTTGTTGTGTATGGGCGCCCATACTTTATTTGTTATATATTTCCCAGAGATTTTTAAAAAAAGTTGTATTTCTGACCTTTTAGTTTCACAGAGTTTCCTACCTTGTGTTCATGCTCCCGGTTGTTACTGGCTGCCCAATCTGCTGCGATGTTCGTCGGTCCCAGTCGTCGCTGCAGTCCCGTTCCAGTCCTGAGCCTTGAAAGATTCGTGGCAGGACTTCATTTGTTTAAAAAAAATTATTGTGGTTTGGTAACACGGAGCTGAATGCAGCACTCTGTGTCCAGATTGTCCCTGTGAACTGCTCACTAAGTGACACCACCATATTTGTTTGGATTCCTCGCCTGAAGAGCTTGGTTTCATCCAGTCAGGTGGAGGATAGCGCTGGCCTGATGAATATTAATCAGGGACTGATGAGTATTAATAGTAGAATGTGCACAATAACTTGTAGAATGTGCACAAGTTTTAGAACATGCACAGCAACTTTTCCACAGCTGCCGATTTTTATACATAATAAGGCTGAACCATATACTACAAATGGTTCTTGAGACTAAAAACAGTTCGTTGCCAAACTGAAGATACTCAGCATTGTGGGCAACAGAATTATTTTAACAGACACATTTTACTTGTAGGTGGCCAAATTTAAAAATATTCTTGCACCAAGTCATTTCCTTTTTTTTTTTTTTTGTATTTAAAGTTTTATTAAGTATTCAGATATATACAGTATAATTTTTTGACAAATGACAGTATGTCCAGGAGCTGAACAGATAATGCACAAAATCTGACCGCTAATGACAGTCTGACCGAAATGAATAAAACAACTATAATGGAACCAACTAATAGTTGTCTTGTTTGTTCAAGAAATTACAAAGCGCAAGTATCTATTTTACACTTAAAAGGGAAGAATCCTGAAGAGAAGGATTGATATTTTGAAGAGAAGAAAAGAGTAGAGTGACTGTAAGCTGAAGAAGGGTGGGAGGGAGGGCTATGTTTATTGTAAAAAATCTATATAATTTAATGCTTCATATGTACTCCATCGTCTCCATCTGTTGTCAAATATATGGAGTGCATTCTGAATCAAGTGAGTAAGTCTTTGTAGCCTGTAGATTTATTGTATGAGTTGCCTCCAGCTTTCTGGTGAGGGTATCTTAGCAGTGAGCCAGAGTCAAGTGATGGCTTTCTTTGCTGCTAATAAGAGCATCAAAAGGAGGATAAGTGTCTGGCCACGGATTGGGCTTCTGGGAGGGGGAATGACCTGGAAAATCAATGAAGAGGTAATCGCTCCTGGACAGTTAAACATGTCTTCAGGTTCATGAACAACTGCTTGCCAGAAAGGAAGCAATAAGGGGAAGTCCCAAAAAATATGGGAATGGTTTGTTCGGGTAGTTCCGCACCCCCACCAACAGGATGCCCTTTCTGGGCTCGTGTATTTTGGAACACTGTCTAGAGACCTAAAAAAAGATGGCTTCATTTCCAGGCAAACTCCCTCCATGATGTCGCAGAGGTTAGCCTATATGCTGGGAGAGGATATTTACAGTATTTGTTCCAGATCTCAAGAGTACGGTGTACCTGGAGTTCAGTGTTCCACTTCTTCAGAATGTGTGCAGTGGAGTCTAAGTGGATGTCTTGAAAGTCTTTAACTAACTGACCTTTTAGGTGATCCACCAATCCTCCTTCCAGGTGTGTCTTTATCATTTGAATCCGTTTGGGAATTTTTCCCCGAACAGTGGAAAAGGATCTGGTGTGGGATTGGATGTAAGAACGAATTTGTAGACAGTGGTATTGGTCTGTATTTGGTAGTTGATTGGCGGATTGTAACGTTGGAAATTAAGTCCTAGCTGCTGCAATCTCTGCATGGAAAGGTCAATAGAATTTTGGGGTATTCCTGGTCATATGCAGTGGCTCTCATTTGGAACATCTGTGCTAGCTTAAGGTATTGGTGTAGCATTTTGGACTATTGTTTGAGAACTATCGCAGTGAACCACATAAACTTTGAAATAGGTTTGTATAAGGTGGATGGCTAAAGAGGTACTGATCTAGATTAAATAAGTCATTAAGAGTAAATTCTGTGTGCTTCCAGCATGGTTAGTGGGCATTGGACATCCAGGTACACGCTAGTCCCATAAAGGCTGCTTGTGCATACCAGTGAAGGTTGGGGAAGTTCCCCCTTCCACGGTCTCAAGGTAGATATAGCAGCTATAGGGCCACGCCACAAAAAAATGAGAGCACAACCTATTCCATGAGGTAGAATAAAACTGGACTCACATTACGGGTAATATTTGCAAATAATAAAGGATCCTAGGAAGGACATTTGCAGTGTGACTTCTGTTCTTTGAAAGAAGTGAGGGACATTTGGGACCATTTCGAGCGATCTGTTGTTGTTTGTTGGTTCAACGGTTCATAGTTAAACAATTCTAGATGAAGGAGATTTTTTGTAAGTTTGATCCCAAGATACCTAATGGCTTTGGTTCCAGCGAAAAGGGTAGACTTTCTTTAAGGGGTCCGTTGGGGAGAAATTACAAAGTAATAATAATAAATTTTATTTATAAGGTGCCTTATCTAATAGCCAAGGCACCTAACAATTTAAAAAAAAGGTCAAATATCAATACAGTTCAAACAAACATCAATACAATTAACATTAAAATAACAGTATACCATTCATCAATAGGAAGATCAGTCGCTGAATGCTGGGTGCCACAGAAAAGTTTTTAAAACATGCTTGAATTCCTCCACAGTTGTGCACTCCCGTAACCGATGGGGTAGAGAATTCCAAAGGGTAGGGGCTGCATACATGACTGCTCTCGCCCCAGAAGATTTCAAACACACCCTTGGAATCTCTAGCAACCCCTCGTTGGCGGAGCGATCGTCCAGGGCAGTAAGGAACAAGGAACTCTTTCAGGTAATCCGGGCCCAGTCCATGTAGGACTTTAAAAGTCAGTAAAGCGACTTTAAAGGTGATCCGCCACTGTACTGGCAGCCAGTGCAGTTCGCGCAGCACTGGCGTAATATGACAGGACTGAGCAGATCCTGTCAAAAGCCGGGCTGCCGCGTTCTGCACCAGCTGCAGGTGATGGATTTCCACCCCAGGAAGCCCTAGGTAGAGGGAGTTGCAATAATTTAAGTGCGAGGACACAAAGGCGTGGACCAAAGTAGGAAGGTCACCAGACAGAACGAGGTGCCTAACCCTGGCGATATTCCTAAGATGATAAAAGGAAGATCTGATGACAGCTGACACCTGCGAGTGCAGGGTTAGCCCTTCATCAAAAATTACCCCCAGGTTACGCACCCGTTCGGTGGTCAGGAGTGAAATGCCACCGAGAAAAAGTCCTGAGGGCAAACCAACCCCCAACCCCCCTATCCGGCGACCTGGGTCCACAACCAGCACCTCAGTCTTTTCAGAGTTCAACTTCAGCCAGTTGGAATCCATCCACTCCTGGATTTCTTTCAGACAGTTGTTAAAGACTGAGAGAGCTCCTACCCGATCAGGTTCAAAAGAAACGTAGAGCTGGGTATCATCAGCATAGTAGTGAAACCTCAGCCCATACCTTCTTACAATGTCTCCGAGGGGTAGCATGTATACCGCGAACAACATGGGTGATAGCACTGAACCCTGTGGGACCCCAAACGACAGAGAGATAGGGCCTGAGGAAAAAATCCCAGACACTACTCTCTGTGTTTTACCCGTGAGGAACGATGTAAACCACCTGAGGACTGTACCTGACAGTCCACAGATGTACCTCAGGCGATCAAGCAACACCCTGTGGTCCACGATGTCAGATGCTGATGAGAGATCCAGAAGAACCAAGATGGAATGGCTCTTCCAATCTCTAGCCATCAGGAGATCATTGAGCACCCGAACCAGCACTGTCTCGGTACTATGTCTCTTTCGAAAACTGGACTGGAGTGGTAAATAGATGTCATGGATGGTCAAATGGTCCTCCAGTTGTGCTGCCACTACTTTCTCAATCACCTTCCCTAAAAAGGGAAGGTTAGAGATAGGTCTGTAGTTTGTGTGGCAGTCTGTGTCCAAGGTAGCTTTCTTCAAGAGTGGTGTCACCACCGCCTCTTTCAGGGAGCTAGGAAACTCTCCAGATTCCAAGGAGCACCAGACTATCCGCACAAGGACCGGACCGATGGCATCAATACAACCCAATATTAGTGAAGTTGGTCCAGGGTCCAGACTACAGCACGTAGGGTGCACACCCTGGATGATCCGCATAACATCCTTGAACTCTGGTCGGCTGAAGGTACTCCAAGAAAGCCGAGGTGCAGTGACCTCGTACTGATCAAGAGCAACGCCCATAGAGTCTGCCGGTTGAAGAACCGCCCTGATATCAGCCATCTTATTAGCAAAGAATCGAGCAAGTTCATCGCACTCCAGTTGTGAAAAGGCTTTCCGAACATGTAGACAAGCTGGGTTGCACAGTCTGTCCACAGTTCGGAAAAGCTGAACTGGTAGATTCTGAGCTGCTGCAGTCTCCCTGGGCAGGAATTCTGCCTTCTTACAGGTGATTGCAGATTGATAGACTTGATAATGGTCTATCAATCTAAGGCAGTTGGTATCAAGGGCGGACTTGCGCCAGCAACGCTCTAACCTTCGTCCTTGTCTCCGCATCTCCCTCAAAGTCCCATCAAACCAAGGGGATCGAGGGCGAAGGGATAGAGGACGAACTTGGACTGGAGCAATAGAATCCAGAGCCGCTGAGACGGCAAAATTATATGCCATCACGAGGGTCTCCGGGTCACTGCTTGCCAGCGAGAGGGACGAGAGGTCAAGCACCGCAGCTAGGCTATGAGAACTTATATCTCATAAAGGACGGTACCTAACCATCTCCACAGGGGTAGGCTTACAATGGGGGGGTGCTAAAACCGAACCCCACGATGTAGTGATCAGACCACCCAACTGGTTCCACCCACAAGTCAGATGTTTCGATCCCTAGGAGGAAGACTAAGTCAAGGGAGTGCCTGTGTTTATGAGTAACAGTAGTAACCACCTGTGTAAGGCCCAGAGATGTCATCAACTGGAGGAAGTGCTCACCAAATTGCAAGAGTTCATCGTCGACCCAGGCGTTGAAGTCACCCAGAACCATCAGTCTGGGTGACTCAAATGCCATGTCGACAACGAAGTCCGCCACTTCCTTAAGGAATCGCTTCTCATCACCGGGTGGACGATAAATGAGGGCGATCCGATAACCTACACCTGCTACTACGGCACACTCGAATGATTCAGCCTTCTCAACTAGTACACTTGTGAGGTTAAGTTTGGTTTTAAAACAAAAAGTAGGACTTCGTTTTTTTGGTTAAGTTTATAGCCCACTATATCACCAAAATGCTTCAGGATATCCCAGACCACGGGAATGGACTTCTCTGTCAAGGTCAAAGTAAGTAAAAGGTCAGCAGCAAATAATGATAGTTTGAATTCTCTATCACGTATTGGAATACTCTGGACAGTGGGGTCTGCTCTAATGTGGTGACTGCTATTGGTTCAAGATACATTGCAAACAAAAGAGGGGAGTGGGGACAGCCTTGATGGGTATCTTATCCCAGTGCAAAAGGGGCAACGAAGGAGCCATTTACTCTTAAGGTATGCATGAAGTAGAGCATATATTCCCTGGAGCATCTAGATGACCCGCTTCAGAAAGCCAAAGCCCAACAGGGTGGACCAGAGGAAGGTCCAGTTGATTGTGTTGAACCATTTCTACGCATCCAAGCTAAGCAAAGTAAGAGGAATTTTTCTGGCTGTTGCGTGCTCTGTTAGTAAGCAAGTACAGTGGACTCTCTCTCACGTTCTTGCCGCTGTCTAATGAACCCTGCTTGATCCTTATCTATGATGTCAGGGAGGATGGACTCTCTATGCCGAGCCCACTCAGCCATGAATAACTTATAATCACAATTCAGTATAGATACTGGGCAGTATGAATGTGGGTGCCGAAGGTCCTTGTTCGGCTTAAGGATAGCTGAGATCACGTCATAGTTCCAGGTCGATGGGGGGACCCTTTCCATCTGCACTTCCCTGAAGGCTGCCAGTAGTGGTGGTAGAAGTGCTTCTTGAAATTTTTTATAAAATTCTGCAGGGTAGCCATCTGGCACTTCTGGGTTTTGGTGTCTTTGAGAGCTGAAAGAATTTCCACCGCTGTTATTGGGAGTAATAGCTGGTCAGCTACTTCTTGGGGAAAGTGGCATAAGAAGTAAATGGGTCAAATACTCATGGATGGCATCCAGTGTTATATGGGAATTGGCTGTGTACAGGGATCTGTAATAAGATATATTATGGACATCCTCTGGGTTCCCAGTGAGAGTGTGCACGTCTGGATGAAATAGTTGGTGAATGTATGATTGTGTCCACTGTGCCCGGAGGCGTCCTAGCTAAGTTACAGGCTCCTCTTGAAGCACCTTTGTACTGAGATTGTTTTAAGTAAAATAAAGCTTGCTCAAGTTTATCATCCATGATCTTCCGCAGATCACATTTCACCTGCATAAGCTGCGATTTGACTGAGTTATTCCCTGCTGGACAAATGCCTGCAAAGTGTGTAGAGTATGTTAAAGTTCAAGTTATAAAATGGGTAGAGAAAATCCTGTGTCCTGGTTGGTTCTTAACCATGCACTAGAAGTGTCTAATGTACAGCTAAAACAAGTGCTGGCCAGCAGGACACAGGGAAGGGACGTCACTGGAATTTAAAAAAAATGTCAGCTGCCATTCCCTCCCCCACCCTTTGCTCAACTCACATATATAAATAGACCTAATAGCACATAAGGAAAAGCAGTATTGATTAATTTTTGTTTATATCAACTAGATAGACTCAGATGCAAGGAGCCTATAAAGTTTTTGTACAAATTATAGTACGATGTGCTGTAATGTCTGAGGTCACAATCCCAACTGTAGCTTCCGCCGCATTTCTTACGGCAAGTCCATCTTTACTAGATTCATACAACAAAATAAAAGCACTCACATTAGTAAAAAAGAAAAAACAAAACTCTGTTCTCTTGTCCGTGAGACAGTCATGTCTGTGACTCAGCCACCAGACCAGCCACTGTTCGCCCATTCCCGCTGTTTAACTCCTGAAACTGTGAACTGCTCCTCCCCCGGCTCCTCCTCCTCTGTGTGAGCACTGTACTGACAGCTCTGCAATCTGCAACTTAACTGGTGCTTCCAGTTTAATTCAGACTCTCACTCACCACCATTTTAAAATGTTCCTCCATTGAGTAAGGAGGTCACGTGATGCAAGCGATTTGTTAGCTCCAGAGGTGCTGAGCTCCTGCCTATAATCCATTTTATTTAGTTGATTTTAGCCTATTCTAGGTGGTTTCAATCCCATCTAAAGCCAGAATACTACCTATATAGCCACTAAATCATCCGATTTGGAGTGCAAGCGGTCCAACGAGGCCACGAAGGAGACTGAAATGCGTCCAGCTTCCATTTGCCACACTCCACCAGCAACACTAGAAAAGAACCCAAAGAAGCCTAAGGCCCAGGGAGCTAACCCAGACAAGAAGTCTCCCCAGTCATCTACTTCGATCCCTCTAAAAGAGGATTGTTTTTTACAGGAATTACAGCCATTTAAAGAAACGCTGACGAGATCGCTAACGAATTAAAATCTCAGCGTGGAGATTTTGCTGACCTGTCACGGAGAGTCGCGGACTCCGAGGCCCGTACTACTTCTATCGAGAAGTGGAAAGAGAAGCTCGAACCAGAAGTGGTGGTTTTAAGGCAGCAAGTGCAGAAGTTACAATTAAAGACCGAGGACCTGGAGGGAAGGAGTCGCAGGAATAATATTTTAGTAATTGGACTGCCTGAAGCTGAGGAAGTGCAGAACATACAGGCTTTCCTGCAAAAATTCCTACTTAAGATCGCTGGTCCATCCCCGATGGGGGCCTCGTACCAGATTGAATGAGCACACCGTGCCCTACGGCCCCGACCTCAAACAGGAGCTCCCCCAGACCCTTAATATTAAAATTTTTAAGCTTTGTTGAGAAGCAACACGTTCTAAATAAAGCAAGGGAAACACAAGCTATACTGTGGGAGGGTGTCAAGAGTCGTATCACACAAGATCTGCCATATGAGACAAGGCAGAAGAGAGCTGCCTTTCACCCCATAGTTAACAGGTTGATCGCAGCAGGAATTCACTTCAAAATGCTCTATCCCTTTTGGTTACAAGTCAGGGTAGCGGATAGCCGGATCTCTGACGGTACCCCTGCCAAGGCGATGGAGGACCTGACCACCAAGCTCCCTGACTTATTTCAAAGAGGTTAAAACCTTAGAGGAACTCTGGTTGCTCTGCAATTAGTTTGGCAGGTTTATGTTTCTTCCCTTGTTCTGCGGAATTTTGCTTCAATTTCTAGTGTTATGGTTGGCACTAACCTGTGACTCTGGGTCAGCCGAGAGGATGCTATACTTCGGGCAGTTGGACGAACCCGGGGATCAGTTGGCTCCTGGGATGGGCTGCAGAGGACAGTGGAGGCCTGCATCGGGGTTGCGGTTAGGCCTAGTCGGCTGCACACGCGGTCACAACGCACTTCCTTGGGTGAGCCAGGAATTCCGCAAAAAGGAGGTGTTTCAGGAGGAGCGCGTTTGAGGAACACGGTACACCCGGCTGGGTTCCCCCTCGAAACAAAAATGATTTGCCATGCATGGTATTTGGACTATAGCTATCCTAGTTGATTTGTTATGTGTAAAGTGGTTATACCTACAGTTTTGTACTGCTGTTAATTACCCTTTTCCTTCCACACGTTTATGGAGCAGTAGTTAATTTCACTGGCTGAGGGAATTGGGGAGATAACATGTTCCTAATTACTGAAACGAGTTTTGATTCAATTAAGGGAGAAGGATAGTCATAAGACTGTTTCTGGCTAGAAACAATGTAATGTTTTGAGACCCCATGGATTAGGCTGTATGGCCTCGAGGAAAGCAGGGAGGGGCGGCACCAAGGTGCTGATAGAAGTGCTGTGTCACAACCTAAGTAGTAGGTGGGTGGACCTCTTTGGAGTTAGTAGTCTATTATTGTTTTGGTCAGATAGACTTGGTGTTAGTGTAGGTAATAGTTCTCACTGCCTTTTAATTAAAGGGGAAGGTTCCAAAGGGGTCAAGTGGGTTAAGGCTCTCCTACACTTAATTATTCCTAAATTTGCAGGTTTCATTCTAATTTGGGGAGCCTTTGTAAATAGTTATGGGGTTTTGGTGGGGGGTTTGGTTCCAGGTTATATGACTGGGGGTTTGTATTTTGTGGAGGGGGAAGGGGGAGGGGTTGGAGCGATCACAGGTATAGAGCATAGAATTTGGTATGTTCGGAAAGTTACAAAATATGGTTGACGTTAAGATTAAAATTACTTCTTGGAATGTAAGGAGAGCTCGAGAACAGGTTAAACGCATTTGCAGCTCTCAAACACATATCTTTATTACAAGCCAATATAATTTTCCTACAGGAGACACACCTCCTCACTCACGAGGTAAGTGGTTTCAGAAGACAAGGGGTACAACAGATTTTTGCTGCGGGGAATTCCACTAACAGAGGAGGAGTAGTGATCCTTATCATGAAAGCTGTTCCATTTCAACCCAAAACTATCGTTTCGGACCCACAAGGTAAATTCATTTTGGTTAAAGGCCTGTTAGATAGGACTCCGTTAGTCCTAGGTTGTATATATGGTCCAGTAGGAGAGGATCCAGATTTTTCTCATGGGTCTAGCAGATAAATTGGCTCCATTTATTCCGGCCCCCATAATACTGGGAGGAGATTGGAATCTCACCCAATCCCAATTATTAGACAGATCCAACCCGACCCCCAGAGCTCTGTCCCCATCTCAGAGGGCGCTCAGTGAGATGATGGATCTCCTTGGGTTATGTGACCCCTGGAGGATTTTAAATTTGACCACTAGGGCCTTTTCGTTTTACTCACAGGTACATCAGACGGCTTCTAGGCTAGATTACTTTCTTATAAGTTCAAGTCTACTATCGGGGACTCTGGGAGGGGGGATTGAGCCGATAGTGATATCTGATCATGTTGTAGTCTGGCTCTATGTCACTCCAACTATTGAGCATCAGAGGGACACCTTATGGAAATTAAATACACAGCTACTCAAGGATAAGTTTATAGTTTCTAAAGTTCACACTCTCATTGGGCAGTTCCTGGAAGATAATTTAGGTTCTATTCCTAGAGTGGATCAAGTCTGGTGTGCATTAAAATGCTATCTAAGAGGGGAATTTATTAGACTAGCGTCCAAATGAAAAAAGGTTAGAGAGGCTCAAGCCCAAAAATTACTGGAGCAGATCAGGGCTCTTGAACAAAATGTAACACCTACTTCCCTGCAGATGTTGCTTACAGATCTTTTCTCCCTTAGAAATGCATACCCGGATCTTCTTAAGGAGAAAGCCGAGTTTGCCATACTCAGAACAAAAGCAGCCTATATTGATCGGGGGAAAAAGCTGGTCATCTTCTTGCTCTTCGTATGAGACAATTGGAAAGCTCAAGAACCATTCAGGCAATCAAGGATGCTGATGGCACTCTCAAAACTCTTCCTAGGGACATAGCTTCAGTGTTTGAAAGATTTTACGCAAACCTCTGTGATCATTGGCTCAATCCCCCATCGAAGGAGGACATAGAGGCATACTTGGCAAATATCCCACTTCCCAAAATGCAAGAACCTGACCGGTCAATACTAACAGCCCCCATCACACCAATGGAGCTATCCCAGGCCATCAAGGCTTTGGCCCCAGATAAAGCCCCAGGACTGGATGGCTTCCCCTCAAATTTTTTTTAAAATCGTTGTTAAGGAACTATCCCCAATATTACTTAAACTTTATCATTATATTCTGTCCAATGAAACTACGGATCCCTCCATTTTGAAAGCAACGATCATTTTGCTCCTAAAACCTGACAAGCCACCAGAACAACCCTCTAGTTACCGCCCTATCTCGTTGTTGAATTGTGATCTTAAAATTCTCATTAAAATTCTGGTGAACCGGATCCAAAAAATATGGCTCCCTCTGCTTAGCCCATAGCAGGTGGAATTTGTTCCGGGCAGATCGGCGTCAGATCACTTCCGTAAATTGGCGCACATATGTCACTCGGCTCAATCAGCCTTACATCCCATGGCCTTAATATCTCTAGACGCTGAAAAAGCCTTTGACAGGGTAGATTGGAATTTCCTCTGGTCTACCCTTGGACACATGAACATACCCTCCGAATTTATTCAATGGATTCAAAAGATTTACTCAGCCCCTACCGCAAGGATATTTTGTAACAAGGTGTTATCCTCCAGTTTTTCCTTACACTCAGGCACCCGACAAGGTTGCCCTCTTTCCCCTTTACTTTTTAACCTGTACTTGGAACCCTTGATAAGACAACTTAACTCTTCTACCCAGGTACAAGGTATTTCTATAGGCACACATAATTTAAAACTTTCCGTTTATGCGGATGATATCTTGCTTCATCTCGCAGATCCTATAGCCTCGTTAGACGAAGTAATAGCTATTATAGGAGACTTTAGCAAGTTTTCTAACTATAATTTGAATTGTAACAAGATTGAAATTCTTCCCCTTATTCACTATATTTTTCGCCAAGATTTCAGTAAATTTGGAATGAAATGGTCTCCTCTATCTATAAAATATCTTGGCTTACACCTAACCACGGATCCCCTGTGGTATAAAAAAACTTAATTTGGAAGACCTGGTTCAGAAACTCCAACAAGACCTTTCTAGATGGAAAGCCTTGCCTGTCTCTCTTTAGCGGAGGATTAATCTTATCAAAATGAATGTGCTCCCTAGGCTATTTTTTCCTCTAAGTATGAGCAATATCTGGTTGCCTCTTTCCTTTTTTCGCCATATACATACCATTATCTTAGAATTTTTATGGCTAAACAAGACCCCCAGAAGAGCATATAGCAAGCTTACCTTAACTAAAAATAGGGGAGGGCTCAAACTACCTAATTTACTGTATTATTATTGGGCCAGTCATCTACATGAGATAGGAATGTGGATGTCCTCCTCTTTCAATGGTATGGAGAGCACTTATATTCCCATCTGGCTTCAAATTGAATCGGATATTTTTCGCATAGCCAAGATATCTCCAGTTATATTACTGCTTACACCTTCTAGGACACTTCCAGATATAATCCAGCATTCAGTAGTGGACACGTCCAACAAGATCTTCTCCCAGATTTGCTCCTCTCTACGTATATGCCCAAGCAAGGATACAATGCAGTCCATAGTGGGTAACCCTATCATAAGAATTGGGGGCTCCCCTATTACGGGGGACGGGATCCCTCACTTACAAGGGATGCGAGTGTGTGACTTTTATCAGCCCAATGGTCTCCTGTCACCCATAGAAATGCTTGTTAAACTCCAGACCTCCCCCAGATTTATCTTCGAGATATATCAACTGTGGCACCTCCTTCTACACAAATTTGGGGGAGTATATGTGCCCTCAAGATTGAATGAATAATCTTGTGGAGCAAGTCAAAGACTTAGCTGTACAGCTACATAGTGTCTCATTAATATATAATGGTTTCCTCTCTACCTTCTTTCCCACCACATTGTCAGGTTCTAAAGTATGGGATTCTCTTATCCCCAATCACGGGGTTAATTGGTCTGATATCTGGAGGGATTTGCACATTTATATTACACAAGACTGGTTAAGAATTACTTAATATCAAATACTAAATAATATGTATTATACCCCAGGTAAGTTAGCGAATATGGGATGGTTGCAGTCGCCCATTTGTGTTAGATGTGGTAAAGGGGATGGAACATTACTGCATGTTTTCTGGACTTGTGAGAAGGTGTCCCCGGTGTGGACAAAAATCAAAGCTCGAATGGATCCTTTACTGGGTTTGGAGGCGCTCTTTACCCCGAATATTTGTATGCTGGGCGATTTATCTATAATTAAAGTCAAAGAAAGGAAATTTCATATTTCTTTTATCTCCATGGCAGTGAAAAAACTGGTCCTCAAGCATTGGTTGGATCGATCCATCATATCTTACACAGAATGGTTACATGACATGTCCTTTTATCTCAGGGTTGAGAAAATGATAGCAAGTTTGCGGAATAAACCAGCTGCCTTTGATAATAAATGGGGCAAACTATACGCTCTTTATTTGAAGTAGGGTACCCATTTTCTCGAGCAGTCTGTCTTAGAGGTTTGTCTTGTATATCTTCCACAAGCAAATCAATATGTACTGTATTTAGGGGAAAAGTTAGATCGCTCCAACAGGAGGGAGGAGGGGGAGGGGGGATTGGGAGGGGGGCAGTGTAACTCTGGTAATAGTCATGTTGCATTGTACCATGTGATATTGTTTAAAATTGAATAAAGCTTTCTAAATAAAAATGTACTTCCATTTCACAAATGTCAAGGACCTTGTTTCCATTTAAAATATACAATAACCACTATCTGCTCACATGTAGCGCTGCATTTTCCCCATGCCTAGCTGGCTTGCCCGCCTGCTGAACTGACAGTCCTCTGCTCACCTGGTCTCAAGTCCATTTCCTGTCGCTTGCCCAGTCACTTAAAAGTAATAAAAATAAATAAATAAAATTGACTTCCTCTAACTTGCACCAAGCTCACACTGAGGTGGTTTGTGCATGAGGGGGGCAGGTGGACGACCGATCACCATGCTTCCGGATTGGTGGTGGGGGTGGGTGGGTGCGCCGCAGTCAAAACAAATAATTTGGGAAAGACTGTGTTCACCAAAAACAAATAATACTAAAATGATTGTAAAATAAAAAAAAGCTACTACTGTGTGGGGATCCATGGTAGTCACTCTGTAACTAAGAAAACACTATAGCTACGGTGGCCATTGTATGACAAGTCCTAAGGAAAAACAAAAGTGCAGCACTCTGTTATAGGTGGAGGACCTATTTTACAACAGAATACATTAAAGTTTTTTCCATGTAAACAAAAAAATTTTCTTTGTTACTTGCATATAAATTACAGAGGCCCGTTTTATAAGCACAATAAGCCACTCAAGGGTGTGCGTTAGTTCTAACGCACAACCGGGTGGGGGGGCTGGACGCAGTCTGTCTGTGACCTTGTGCCTCAAGTTCAAGTTTATTGCAGGAAGACTCCATTGAGCAAGCTCATTCACAAGGAGGTCCTGAAGGTAATACACATACAGTGGCACATTATACAGTACAATACTTTGGTAACCAATTATACAGAGTGCACACAATGCTATAACAGGTAATTCATAGCGAAATACAAGGGTAGAGATATATATGCAGATTCGGGGCAAACAATATCAGATGAGGCTAAACACTTTGTCATTGTAAGATGCAATAGATAAACAAAAAGTGGTGAAACACTAGAAGGAGGAGACAATAGTAATGGTGAGGGTAAGGGGGGGAGGGGAAGTTTATCAAAAGTGTAAAGTAGGTAGAGGGATAACGGTCTCAGTATGGCAGGGACAATAGATGCAAGAAGCACAGATAGGGATAAAAGGGTGCTTAGTGGCAGTTACAAATATCTTTTATTTTGGATGCAATTAACACTCTGAAGAAGTTGACCAAGACCATGCTGGTTAGTTTTAGTATAGATTGGAGTTGGTTCCACAGAGAAAGGAGGGCATACGAAATAGCACGTTTACCAAAGGAGGTACAAGTCCTAGGCACATCGAGCAAGACAGTCAATATGCACTGTGGGAGTTGCAGATTAACGATGTTGGGTAGCATGGTAGTTTCTGTAAGAGTAACTTAAGGGTCCAAATACCTGCGTGGAGCAGGCGTCTAGTGGTGAGAGATGTCCAACCAACAGCTGCATATAAATCACAGTGATGGGTACGGTAGGGGCAGTTGATAATGAATCGTAATGCACGGTGATAAAGGACATCATAGAAACATAGAATTTGATGGCAGATAAGGACCGCTTGGCCCACCCAGTCTGCCCATTTCCCTACCTAATGGATAAGCTGCCGATCCTAGTTAACCAGCAGCCTACTTCTTCCTACCCCAACCCCCTAGAATTGCCTTATGACTGTCCCATGCATGCTTGAATTCCACCACTGTTTTGACTCTACAACCTCCTCCTGGAAGGCCGTTCCATGCATCCACAACCCTCTCTGTGAAAAATACTTCCTTAAATTACCTCTGAGCCGCCCATCTTCAAATTGTGTCCCCTTGTTCTGCACACCCTTTTTTTGAAAGATGCTACCTTCTTGACTTTGTTGATTCCCTTGAGGTACTTGAAAGTTTCATCATGTCCCCTCCTCCCTCCTTTCCTCGAGGCCACACATTAAGCTCCTTAAGTCTCTTTTCATATGTCTTCTGGTGCAGATCCTGCACCATTTTAGTTGCCCTCCTCTGGACAGCTTCCATCCTGTCTATGTCTTTGTGGAGATTGGGTCTCCAGAACTGCACGCAGTACTCCTGATGGGGTCTCACCAGCTGTCTGTACAGAGGATAATAATCTCCTGTTTTCTACTGGTGATGCCTCCTATGCATCCCAGTATCCCCAGCCCTCCTTGCTGCCCTCTCACATTGCTTGCCCACCTTTAGGTCATCTGATATGACTACCCCTGGTCCCTTTCCATTTTGTTGTTGTTAGTATCTCACCCCATTGTGTACTCTTCCCTGGGTTTTGTTTCCCAGGTGCATTACCTGCGCTTCTTAGCATTGAATCTAAGCTGCCATACATTTGACCATTCCTCTAACCTTGCCAAGTCCCTTCTCATCCTTTCCACCTCACTCTGTGCATCAACTCTGTTGCAGATCTTTGTGTCATCTGCAAAGAGACATACTTTTCCTTCCAGTCCTCTGCAATGTTGCTTATAAAGACATTGAAGAGGACCAGTCCTAATACTGAACCTCATGTACCCCACTAGTAACCCCCTTTCTTCAGAGTGGACTCCATTTACTATTGCTCTCTGTGTCCTATTCTCCAGCCAATTCTTTACCCAGGCTGTCATCTTGGGACCCACTCCCAGACTGGCTAACTTGTATATTAATCTTTGTGTGGGACTGTGTCAAATGCCTTGCTAAAGTCTAGGTAGGCCATGTCCACAGCCCCTCCCTGATCTACTACTTTGGTCACCCAGTCAAAGAAATCTATCAGATTTGTCTGGCATGAGCTTCCGCTAGAATCCATGCTGCCTTGGGTCCTGTGCCCTTCTGGCCTCTAGATACTCAACAGTTCTTTCCTTTAGAAGTGATTCCATCATTTTCCCTACCCCTGAGGTTAAACTAACAGGTCTGTAGTTTCCTGCTTCTGCCTTGCTCCCACTTTTGTGAAGGAATCACATCTGCCCTCCTCCAGTCCTCGGGTACCACCACGTCCTCCCATGATTTGTTAAAGAGGGTAGTCAGTGGTGTCACTAGTTCTACCCTTAGTTCTTTTAGAATTCTGGGATGAATCCCATCAGGCCCCATTGCTTTGTCCACCTTCAGTTTAAAGAGTTCTTTCAGAACCCTTTCTTCTGTAAATGGGCTGGTATCAACTTCTGTATCCAGAGTGTTTCTACTGTTTGTTTTAGGTACCTCCCCCTCTTCCTTTGTAAATACTGAGCAAAAATATTTGTTTAGTATCTCTGCCTTTTCACAGTCACCCACCGCCCACCCTCCCTCCCCTTTATTAAGCCTCACTATCCTTCCCTTGGTCTTCCTTTGCTCCCTGATGTACCTATAAAAGGTTTTATCCCCCTTCTTAACTGAGTTGGCTATCTTTTCCTCGGTTTGGGCCTTTGCTGTTCTGACTGCCTTCCCAGCTTCCTTTTGTTTTTACTGATACAGTTCTCTGTCCTGCTCCTTCTGTGATTCCTTGTACTTCCTGAATGCTTTCTTTTTCTCTTGAACCTTCATTGCCACTTCTTTTGAGAACCATAGTGGTTTCTTACATCGTTTTGTTTTGTTTATTTGCTTCACACAAAGGCTTGTTACCTCTGTGATGGCAGTTTTTATTATTCCCCTTTGTTCTTCCACCCTTCCTTCCTGCCCATTTGCTAGTGCATTCCTTAGGCACTCACCCATTTTGGCAAAGTCAGCCTTCCTAAAGTCCAGTACTTTTGCCTTTGTATGGCTTGACTCTATTGCTGTGTTTATTGTGAACCATACTGTTTGATGGTCGCTGGTTCCCAGATGGCTACCCACTTCTACATCTGTGATCCTCTCTTCATCTCCATTTGAGAGAACCAGGTCTAAGATTGCTCCCTCTTGAGTGGGCTCCAATATTTGTTGTCTAAGGCATGCCCCCTGTAGGGCATCTAGAATAACCCCACTCTTCGAAGTGGCTGCTGCAACTGCACTCCAGTTAACATCTGGCATATTCAGATCACCCATCAGCAATATCTCCCCTTTTTCTGTCATTCTAAGTATACTTTCTATCATTTCCTCCCCCCGAGAAGGGGGTCTGTATACAACCCCTGTGCGGATTGTGGTGCCATTGCCGGTCTCCAAATTTACCCACAGTGCTTCTTCTCCTCCCTGTTTACCCTTTTGTTCTGTTGCTTTGATTCCTTCCCTTATGTAAAGAGCTACTCCTTCTCCTTTTTTACCCTCCCTGTCCCTCCTGTAGATAGTGTATCCTGGTATGTTTACGTCCCAGTCATGTGTGTACCGTGTTTCTGTGACTGCCACGATATCCAGATATTCCTCCTCCATCAAGGCCACTAGTTCAGGAAGCTTGTTACTCAGACTACGGGCATTGGTACTCATTGCTCTCCATTTTTTGATGGCTTTACTTTCTGTTGCAGCATTCCCCACTGACCTTTCTACCTCGGTCTTTTTCTCATTTAGTACCCTGTTTTGTAGGGAGAGGCTGGGATTTTCCTGCTGCTTATCAGTGCCTCCCCCCTTGACTAGTTTAAAAGCTTGCCAATGAAGCATTTAAACCAATTGCTCAAAAGACTTGTTCCCTTCCTGGACAGATGCAGACCATCCTGCCAGTATAGGCTGATGTCCCTCCAGGTGAAACCCCAGTCCCCAGTGAAGCCAAACCCCTGTGCTCCACACCATTTTTTCAACCATTCATTAAACTGCATGGTGCAAAGTACCCTCGCCGCACTCATGCCATTGACAGGCAGCACCTCTGAGAAGGATACAGTGTGTGCTACTTGTCTTAGGCCCCTCCCCAATTCTACAAAGTCCTTCTGCACTGCTGTAATCTCATGATGAGCCAAGTCATTTGGTCCTAGGTGTACAATGATGTCCAGCTCAGACTCCCGTGCAGCTGTTCTCGTGATCCTGAGGATGCGCTTCCCGTCCCTTCAAGCCATGGCACCAGGCAGGCACCTTACTTCAGTTTTCCCTGCTCCCCCCCAGTTCTATCCCTTAATAATTGAGTCCCCACCAGGAGCTGCTTCCTTTCCTTGTGGTGTCCTCTGCCTCCTTCCTGTGGGCCTCCCTTGTGACAGTTGTCCTCAGTCTCCTTAGTCTCCTCTACGGTGTGATCCATAGGGGAGCTATGCTCCCCAGAATGGTGTATGGATTGTGGAGGAACAACTGACTGGGTGTGCCTCTGTTCCACCATCCTCACCCTCCCTGGAGCCCACTGTGGTCCAACTGCTGTGCTTTCTTCGCAACCTCTGAGGTAGTGGTGGTGGCTCTGGTGCTCCCTGGATGGGGAGGTTCCCTTCCTACCGTCCAGTGTGGCCTGGGGAAGGTTCCCTTACTACTGTCCAGTGTGGCCTGAAGATGGGCAACTTCCTCCCTCAGGGCAGAGTGTTGTCTGCAAATAGGGCAGCATCTCAGCCTCCAGAAAGACTCGTGGAAGACTGCTGCCCACAGCCATTACATTGCACTACTCCCCACATGTTTATCTACTTGTGTGTGTGTGTGTGTGTGTGTGTGTGTGTGTGTGTGTGTGTGTGAGATTGGTTTGTTATATAGAAATATATATATTATACAATGTGTATGCTTATATTGTCAGTGCAGTGTGCTAGAGAGGATATGACAGTGATATGCACCTTGCAGTCTTGAGGAAATGATGTCAGAACCCCAGGTATAAAGGAACTATTTCCAGGGGTGGGTGGGGCCTAAACTGTGCCCTCAAAAAAACAATCAGCTAAAAGCTCTGACCCACCGCTGCGATGAGTGCCTTCCTGTCAGCAAGATGCCCTACGCAACAATTTGACAGAGTAGATACCCTGCTAATCAAACAGAGAAAAATCCAGACATCCAAGTCAGACACAGGTAAACCTCCCCAGCCCCAAAACAGCCTGGTGGTTTGTGCTCTGAAAGCAGTCAGACCCAAAATAAGTCAGCTGTGCTTTAAACTCTTCCTGCACTGAAAATCTTAAGAATTGTAACAAAAGTAAAGCTAGATCCACCTCCCTCTGTTGCTTGAAAGACTGTCTTTTCCTGATAATTCTAAGTTCCTTATTTCACCTTTCAGTTAGAAGTAGCCTCCACCTGCAGAATATCTGCTACAAACCAAAGACAATAGTAAGGTTCACTTCCCTCTCTTGTGAGCACAACTTGCTTTCTTGCAAATCCTATGTTCAGTATTGCAGCTTCCAGCCAGAACTTGCTTAGGTTTGAAATTGAAGCTGTATTGTAAATTAAGTCACCATAATCGAGTAGGGCAAGGAATGTGGCCTGTACGAGCCTTGTTCGTGTCTCAAGGGGGAATAGAGACCTATTTCTAAAAAAGAATCCTAATCTTGTTTTGAGTCTCCTGGATAGTTCATCAATATGATCATTAAATGAGAGCTTATTATCTAGCAGGATACCCAAGTATTTAAATTTAGGAACGACTTCCAAAGATTCACCTAGTATAGTAATAATAAATTCATTTGGTGGGTCGGGGGGGGGACCAGGGAAGGTACAGTTAGCGAATATTATAGCCTTCATTTTCTTAGCATTAAGGAGCAGCTTGGCTTTTGTCAGATTATTTTCGGGCTGAGCAAAATCAGCTTGTAGAACATCTCTGACCTGCGATACCGTAGATCCAGAAGTATACAGAACAGCATCATCCGCAAAGAAGTGTAGGTTGGAGCTCGTTATATGGGAGTCAAGATCATTTATGTACAGAGAAAACAGGATCGGGCCTAGAATGGAGCCATGGGGGACTCCTCTGACAACTGGCAGGGCGTAGAGAAAACTAGAAAAGGCCATCCGCTTTGTCTTTCTGTGTTCTCCCTGATAGGTAACTAGTGAACCACTCAGAGGTGGTTGGAGTAGCACCTAAGTTGGACAAGCAAGAGACTAGAAGGTTGTGATCCACAGTATCAAATGCTTTGCTAAGGTCCAAGAAAACAGCACCAGTAACCAGCTTAGCATCGCCGGCAGAGATCCAATCATTTGTTACTTTCGCCAAAGCCGTGATAGTGCTGTGATTTGCCCGGAAACCAGATTGGGCTGGATTAAGGAGTGAAAAGGTTTCGATGTGGAGTTGTAATTGGTTATA
The DNA here is from genome assembly GCA_016271365.2 of Neoceratodus forsteri. Taxonomy (NCBI): domain Eukaryota; kingdom Metazoa; phylum Chordata; order Ceratodontiformes; family Ceratodontidae; genus Neoceratodus; species Neoceratodus forsteri. The sequence continues at coordinate 930,560,374 of CM057450.1, read as the reverse complement.
GACCAATTTTTCGAAGATTTTAGAAAGGATGGGCAAGATGGATATGGGTCTGTAATTGTTGAGATCGCGTGGGTCCCCTGATTTAAAAAGGGGAAGGATGTGGGCAGATCTCCAACAGGTCAGAACTACAGCAGAAGTAATAGAGAGGTTGAAAATATGAAGAATCTGGGCTGTAAGGTGGGTATAGCCTAGTCTTAGAAAGAAAGGTTCCGGACCGTCATCCCCTGCGCTTTTCCGGATATCAAGTTTAAGAAGTGAGTCTTCAACTTCTTTATAGTTACACAAGTGCAAATGAAAGGGGCAGGATGAGGTGTGGGCGGATGGAGTGGAGCTAGGCTGACTCATAGCGTAGCTGGCATAGGGTGAGGAGTCGAACGCTAGTCTGGCTGTAACAAAATGGGAATTGAGCTCTTCTAGAATTTGAGTTATTTTCCATAATCCTGCCATTTGCACATATCTTGGTAAGAGTGGAGGGGTGCAGTGGGCCACCCTTCAATGGATTTGAGTGTCCTCCAAATTTTGCGGGAGTCCCCGTTTGCCCGTTCAAGGGAAGAGATGTAGAAGTGGACTTTGGCGGTGCGAACACTTTTTACACAGGCATTCCTAGCAGCTCTAAAGGCTCACTATGCCCCCTAGCCATGCGTTAGAACTAACGCACACCCTGTTGTGGCTTATTGCTTACATAGCGAGCTGCTCTTTTCCTATTCTGTTGGGAGGAATAGGCAATGAAGTCCCTTTGGATGACTGTTTTAATTATGTCCCATAGGACTAGGGTCGTTACATCAGTACCTGAATTTTCAGGGATTATTTGAGGTATTCTGTCTTTCATAAAGTCCAGTAGCTGGGGATCTTTAAGGAGAAAAAAGTTAAATCTCCATTGGGTAGTGTGGGATGGTTTTCAAAATGTAAGTTTATCTATAACTGGAGATTGATCAGATAAAATGGTGGCCCCATTGCTAATGTCATGAATAGTGTCTAGATGCTCTGTCGTAAATCATCAAGCCTGGCCAAAGTCTGTGTTTTTGGTGCAAAATGTGTGTATGCCTTGAGTTGTTGGAAACATGTCTCCAGAGGTCAACAAAGCCAAAATGCATCAAAGTATGATGTAGGTATTTTTGTAAGGGAGTTACCCTAACATTATGGGGACAAGTGGAATCTAGGACCAGATTAAGGGTGACCTTTAAAGAGCTGCTGACATAAACAGCCATAACCTGCATCATTTGATCGGTAGTTAGGCATATACAACTGTACCAATAAAGATGTTGCTAATCTTTGTGTCATTTTTCTTTTTTTTTTTTTTTTTTACTCGTTTCCAAGTTCCTCAGTGCTCCTGCGCACCTGCACTCATTCTGCAGACACCATGTACTCTCTCTGGCTAGCCGTGTGTCATGACGCAAGGTGAGGAATACTATATAGCAGCTATTCACAGACACCTGTGGTGTCTGTGAATAGTGCTACTGCTGCTTTTTATATCAGGTCAGATACAATGCCGTAGCATGGTTGGCATGGGCCCTGGTGCAAGGAATGAAGATATCTCCCCCCTCGTATGGTTAAACAAGGGTAAACTTTAAGTCAGCTACTGATGTGGCCTTTTCCATGCTTTTTGCTAAGAGAAGACGTGATTTGGGAGACATTTAATTTCCTCATTCGTTCATTTTTTGTGGATAAAAGAGCGAGGCCGCTGAGTCATTCTTGTGCCATTGTACTTCTTAAATAACTTTTGATAAGTTTTAGTGTAGAAAATGAGTGCTCTGAAGTTGCCACTGTTACTGGTATTGTCATAAACAGTAAGTTTGCCATACAAATGTCCAGAAAACTTGAAGCAAGAGTGTGTTTTTCAATCAGTAGCAGTTTAGCTACTTCCTTCGCTGTAGAATTCCTAGAAATGTTTGATTTCAGACAAGTTCTGAATGACAGTACTTGGCCTGGGAGCAAGGGTGACAAGTCAGATTCATATTGTTTGACCAGATTTTCTCTGGCAGCATATAACTCATTGTCGGAAGCTGAAGTCAATGTGGAAGGGAGAATAGCCTTGAATGCGCCCACCATTCATTTAAACCTACAAAGCGGCGTTCCAGTTGTGAGATTGTTCTGCCCAGTGTTGCGTAAAACACATTAATTTTGAACCTTTGTTCTGCAGACATAAGCCTATGGTCTACCATCTTCACAAAGTTCATCGTGGAACCGTTTGACTCTTTTCACGTGACGCTCTTCAAATTTCTCTGATATTCCCCAGGATTTGGCCATTTCTACGGAAGTTTCATGAAAGGTTTCAGATTTGTTTCTGGATTACTGCAAACTACTGTGGGCATTTTGAAGAAGTGTGGCAGCTTTGCTCAGGTCTTCTTGTGGTGACTGCAGCAGCTTTGAAACATAGTTGACAGATTCCAAAATTTTGGTGAGTAGTACAATTAAAGATATAAATTGGAACTTCTCCATTTGCAGTTTCAGAGCTGTTGCCTCTGTGATTTCTTCTTTCTTTGTACTACTAAGAATTATCTTGGATAATGATTTGAGGATATCTGTAAAACAGTAATGAAGAGACACTAAGAAGTCATACCGCGATGACCATCTGGTTGGACATAGTCTCTTTAACGTGACATTGGAGGAGAACGCAAATGACGACAGCATGTGCCAACACTTTATGCTGTGTCCAAAGAAGGTGTACAGATTTTCTATTATGCCAAAGAAGCTCCTCACTTCTGGTACATCTGACAGGGCATCATTCAGGACTAAATTCATGTTATGCTCAGCACAGTGAACATAGGTCACTTTTGGTTGTATGGCTTTAATTCTTGCTTGCACGCTTGCATATATGACGCTCATAGTTGCAGCACCATCGTAACCTTGACCTCACAGTTAGGATATGTGTAACATATTATTTTCAGTGCTATTAATCATCTCTTCCAAGCCAGCTGCTGACTGGTCCATTACTTCCACGAATCCCATGAAAGACTCATTTATTTTTATGTATTTTGGTTTCCCACTTTCATCAGTATTGATGGACACATAGCGTATCACTTGACTGAGCTGATCCTTTTTCGCAATATCCTGAGTGGTGTCCATAATGACAGAAAAGAATGGACAATTATTGACATTATCTATTATTTCGTCCTTGACACATTTTGAGAGTATTTCAATCAATTAATTGTGTATGTCAGGGCTTAAATATTTCACTGTTCCCTCCGGCATACTTATTAGCTTTTCCATTTTATTTATTTATTTAGTTGTTTAACCAGGTATAGCGCACTAAGCTGAAAGCTTTTTTACAGGAGCGACCTGGGAGCACAAGGAGGTTAAGTGACTTGCTCAGGGTCACACAGTATGCAAGTAGAAGCTGTGGGATTCAAACCCAGGTCTGGTCTGCTGGATGTCACCAAATTTGCAGCTCAGAGCCTTAGACCACTGCGCTATACTGCCTCCTATTTAATGGACTCAGATGCAACTTTGAGCCAGGGCCTTTTACAAAGGTTCCACGTCAGGTTATTTGAAACATTAGGACAGGCAGTGGTATTGTGCAAAAGAGAAATAAACATAGCAGCCAGAGGGTTTTGTCAATTACCAAAATATCACAATTGTGCAAATCACTTTTATAACAAATTAAACAATATAGATTCATATAGGTAGCCATCCGAAAGAGGGAGGCGAAGCCAGAGGCTGGTGTAAAGAGGGAGAAAGAGAGGAACTGGGTGGTGGGGCAGGGGCAGTGAGGAGGTGTGTGGAGGGAGTAGAGGAGGAGGAGGGAGGGAGGGAGTAGGGAGGGAAGGTGGGGTATGGGGTGGAGGATAAACCATTTAGGTGTAGCAGTCGCAGGAGGCACAGGAGATGAGGTATTGATGCAGGCTGAGCTTAAAAGGCACCCAGGGTTGCTTTGCTGGTAACTTCTGCTGGCAGGGTGTTGAACCAGGAGGAGGCTCTGAAAAAGAAGGATTGTTGGCCTTGGGTAGTCCTGCAAAGGGGAACAGTGAAGGAGAGGTTGTTTGAATTCCTGGTTTGTCGTGGGCTGCTATATGGTCTCAGCAGTGCCTGTGATCCAGGGGGTAGTAGGTCCAATGTTTGCTTTTTTGCTAGGATGCAGGTTTGATATTTTATTCTGCCAGATAGTTGGAGCCAGTTTGCGTGTTCGTAGATCTTGCAGGTGTGTGTAAGGCAGTTTGCAGATGTTTGGAGACGACATGCCTTGTGTAGTGCTGTGGCGATGCGACGGAGAGCTGTGTCAGTGGCAGACCCATAGATCACAAGCCCATAGTCTATTATAGAGATTACTGAACTGTGAATGGCAGTTCTTATGTCTATAGAGCAGGCCTATGCGGGTGTTCACAGTTTTTGCTACATAGTTGATATGTTCAGAGTATCCAAGTGTTGGGTCAAGAATCGCCCCAAGATATTTAAATAGATGTACTTGTTCAAGGGTGGCCCCGTTGCTGTTTGAGATGGAGAGGTCTCTGTTTTTATGTTTACTGTGGGTACCATGGAACAGCATTGATTTGGTTTTGCTGTAGTTAAGAATAAGTTTGTAGGATTTAAACCATTCCTCTACATCAGTGAAGCTTTCTTGTAGTAGCAACTGAAGAAAGGAGGGGTCAGAATGGGAGGTGAGGATGACAGCATCGTCGGCTTAGAGTAGGATTTTTTTCTGAGCAAGATGAAGGGAGGCTGTTTAGGAAACCAATACTGGATCATACTTTGCAAGAAGTGTAGTAATGGAAAGAAAATTTCCACAATTTGCAGTGGACGTTATATTCTCCCTGTGGCCCCTGAACACCAGGTTAGACATGGCCAAAGTCAACGTAACGTTGATAATTCTTGTGCTGTAGTTTAACACCAGCTTTGTTTACCTTCTCATAGTAGGTTTCGGAAAAACATCTCCCCTTCTGTAGAGGATCACGTGGAAATGGGCCAGATGGTTGACATGGCCCATGCGATATTATGAACCGCTTGTCTTGAGCACCGGGCTCACTAAAGTGTGCTTTGTCGGTGAGAAACTTTTCTGAAGCCAGACTAACAAGATGTACATTGTAAGTTTCAGTCATTGCTGAGGTACCTTCACCAGGACCATATCTCACTTCACTGCTATCCACACTGCCACGTATTGCATCATTATCATCATCAACCTTCGTATTACTATTGGTATCTTGTCCATTAATACTGATGAGTTCTTCAGTGTCCAAACTTGGCACTGAGTCACCCACATCATGATAAGTATCTGTATCCACTCTCTTTCAGAAGTTCATCTCTATAAACCTCCTCACTGTCCTCCTTGGAAGTATCTGCACTTTCTTTCTTAAAAAATGTTGAAATTTGGGTTAACTTCTTAATTTCTCATCCCTCTCTTTACTCAGCTTTCTTTTTGCTGCAGTGCTGAGATGCTTAGATGGAATACTCAGCATTTTTATACTGGCACTGACTGGCTGGCTAAATGTATTTATACCTCACTTATGCACTACAGTGAGGGTGGGAGACTGGTTTACCGTGATTGATAAAGTGAAAATTCAATTTTGCAGATTGGACAGTTGCAATTATTCTAATAAAATTTACAAAAAAATGTGTTGTGTGTGGTCTTGATATGGGGGGGCAGAGGGAGGGATGACACTGAGGAGTAAACGCTGCTTGTGCGTAGCTTTAGTTTTACTTTAAACAGTGTTTTAATTCATTTTTCTCTTTTGGGTGGGGGTCTTTGAAAAAGCTGTTCGCTTTGCAGTTTATTTGGGGCTACTGACTCTGCGAGTGTTAAGTTCAGGTGTTCTTTCACCCACCTATCACCTTTCCCAACTGTCTCTCCCCAAGTCCCTGCACCCATCCGTCTTCTCCTTCAAAAAGCCACCTTAAAATGCTTTCTCTTTTTTAACCCTTTGAAAAGCTTTTCTTTCTTCTATTTCCAGTTTGGCTACCACCTGACCCTCAGACATTGACTTCTTTCTTCACCCACCAGAAGAACCTCCTCCTGACTTCCTCTCACTCAAATTTCAAACTAACCCCATGTCCCTAGAATCTGTATTTGTTTTAATATTTTATTTCATACTCTTACGTTCCACACCACCAGTTTCTGATTATCAGTTGCTTATTATGCTGAAGTGCAGCAGCACAGCACAGCACTTCTTGTTCCCTAACTAATCTCTGACTTCTGGCCTTTCTCTACTTTACTTTTTCAAATCTCTGCTTCAGCTCGGTCCCTTCTGTTGTCTCTCTGTCTCAGTGAGTCCCTCTTCTGTCTCAGTATATAGTATACTTTCTGTAACTCCTGTAGAGTAATTCAGTTTTCCACTATAAGTGGCATATATGCAGGCATGCAAGCAAGGTAAGTATTTTTTTGCTGTGGCTTTCATTCTGGACTAAGGGTTTTGCTAATCACTTGCCTTTTTTTATTAAGTCAGTACTTGCCTTTTTTAATTGCTTACCTTTTTTAATAAGTTAGTACTACTAGTTAGAACAGTTCCTCGTCCTCCATTTGTCAAACTCCCCAGACAGACCCCCCAGAGACTCATTCAGTAATTACTTATATTTTGATCATCAAACTCATGTAGTTCCACTGCCGCTTCTGTAGGGCAAGTTCTGTTGCTTTTTATTTGTTTATTGAAGCAGTCAGCAGCAGCATGGGGCAGGCAGCAGCACACTTCTTGCTCCTAGCCCTAGTAATCCCTAGTTCTTCCCTTGATTATTCTGGCCTTAATAGTTCTAAAGCCCTTTCTTCTTCTCTCTCTGTCTCAGTCAGAGGTGCAATGCTCTCACAAGTGTATATTATAATTTGTGTAAACCATTGCTTATGTAATGCAGCAGCAGCACTTCTTGTTGTTTCCCAACTAATCACGGCCATAGCATTTTGTTATGTGACCCCAGTAGAGTATTCAGTTGTTTTTAAGCAAAAATGCTCTGCCTTTCCCTGCTTTAGCTTTCTGGGATGAGGGTTTGGGGGCTTTGCTAGCTGTACTTACCACTTAGTTCCTCCTCCTTTCAATGAAACTCCCCCAGCCAGACAGTCCCCCGGCCCTGTATTTCCTCTGTCTTTTTTTTTTTTTTTTTTTGTATTTTAATCATAAAACTAACTTGTCTTTTTGTACAGCTCCAGGACCACAACTGTCAGCTTCTGTTGCTGATTTGCTCAAAGCAGCCAGCCAACAGCACGTTTCTGCTTCTTCTGTGTCTGTCCGAACCTTTTATTTTATAGTAATTGCACTTCTACTTAGTCTTTTTCTCCAATCTTATGTCTCTTCTCTCCTTAGCTAAGCTCAGTCCCCTTTCATTATTAGTCTCTCTCTGTCTGGCCCAGACAGTCCCCGTCTCTGTCTTTAAGTATTATTTTTATTTTAGTTTCATCAGACTTTTCTGTAGAGTTCCAGGAAGACCAGTGCCAGCTTCTCTTCTGTTGCTTATTTGATTTTGAGCAAAGCACTGAAAGCAGCCAGCAGCAGCAGTTGCTTCTGTGAAGTCAGAAGTTCTGTCTCTGACTGTCTGAACCTTTTAATTTATTTTATAGTCTTGTTTTTGTACACTGCTATGTTTTCTCCAATAATTATCTAATCTCTCCTCTCCTTAGCTGAGCTCAGTAGTAGTCCCCGGCTTTCATTATTCTTTTTCTCAGTCTGGCCCAGACAGTTCCCTGTCTTTGTCTTTATATTATTTGTTTTTATTTTAATTATGAAACTTATGTTCTGTGTCCTCGGCCTCCTGTAGTCTCCAGACTCTTCTTCCCTCTCGTATGATTTTATTTATTTGTTTCCTAAATAAATTCTCCTCTTCTCCTCTCCTAGTCCAATCCCAGGCCCCCAAGCAGCCAAGGCCAAGCCGAGCTGCCACTCACAGCAGCAAATGCTGCCAGACACAGCCAGTCCCCATCAGCTTCTTCTGATTTAGGTGAAGCACAACTGTACGGGGAACCAATGAGAAACTCAATAGACCAGAAGACATGGAACTTCTACAAAGCTGTAGAAGGCAAGAACACGTGCCTCTGTTATTTCCTACTACCGTTTACACGAGAAGTGCTTTTCACAGTAGTGCACAGAATTTACAGGTCTTATACAGGGATTCTGTCTGGCACCAAATGTTTTTATTTATTTGCACCTAAAAAGACAATGAGTATTCGCTAGTCTGGGTAGAAATAGAAACAGAATGGGAATATTTTAAGAGATGCTTTTCGGGTGGCCAACCTGTTTGGGCAAATAGAGGAATAGCTTTTAAGAAAGCTCCACCCCAGGGCACCTTTAAAAAAAAAAACTTAAACATTTGTTCATAGACACAGAGACTTACAGGCAACGATTCAGGACATTAAAACACCAGACACACATACCCCCCAGAGAGACATACACAAGGCTCAATGATTTATGTTGTAAATGGCTACAGCCTGATGGGAAAACTGGCAGAGAAGTGCTTGAACATATAGTCCTGGAACAATTTATCACAGTAATGCCCTCTGAGGTACAATTGTGGATCCGGGAGCATAATCCGGAGAACTCTGAAATCGCGATCGCTTTGGCAGAGGATTTCCTTTCTGCTCGTCAGCCTTTGAGGAAGGGATGTCGCTGGACTGATAATGCAGGGTCTTCAGGAACGACATCCCCTGCCATCATCACTTCATCTAGCACACCGGTAAGAGCCGTCTCTTCTGTTTTTCCCAGGACTGAGACTGTGTAACAAAAAGGGGATGGGAAGAATTTTGGACAAAGTGGACGAAGAAAAGCAGATGTTAACACAGAGTGTCATTATTGTCATGGGTTAGGACACATAGCCCGAAATTGTCCAGACAAACAGAGACCCAGCATATCTGGCCTCGATGAATTTGGGGAATTTTGTGGCACAAGCACAAGTAAATGGATACACAGTTGAAGGACTAGTTAACAGAGTCTGATAAGAGCAGATTTGGTTAAAACTGTGCCGATTTCCAAAGTGACTACTGGGATAATCTGCATTCATGGGGACACTTATCAGTATCTTACTGTTACAGTCACTTTGACTGTAAATGGTTACAGCAATGTACTAGATGTGGGGGTGGTCCCGACCTTACCTGTGCCTCTTATCATAGGTCAGGGCCATCCTCCGTTTATCTCCTTAGTACTAGAGTGTGAACCTCGTTTAGGACTTGTGACCACCAGAGCCCAGAAATTAAAAGAAGACATTCAGGAACAAGAAGAAGAAGAGACTGTGGGAGAACTGTTTCCATTTGGGAAGGATATTTTTGGGACTGTTAGGGATAATTAGAAAAACAAAGCTGAGTAACGCAAATAACAAAAAGACTGGAAAAATTTGCATAAACCAGATGTAAATATTATGCCATGTCCTGTTTCATTAACACATATTGCTGATAAACAGAGGGATGATGTGTCCTTAACCTTTTTATTTTCTCAGCTAGGTAAAACAGGAAACCCAGGGGCCCCAGTTATTACTCAAAAGAATGGGATTTTATATAGGGTCTGTATGCATCCTCAGACCAAAGAACATGTGGAACAGTTAATTGTACCTGCTAAGTTTAGACAGCAGTTGTTCTACTTGGCACATGCTATCCCTGGTGCAGGGCATGCTGGAAAAGAATGTACAGTAGCCAGGCTACTACAACGTTTTTACTGGCCCAGAATACATGAGAAGGTGACTGAATACTGTCGTAGCTGTCCAGACTGTCAACAAATTGGACAAATATCTACTAAAGAGAAAGTGCCTCTTGTGCCTCTCCCATTGGTATCCTAGCCATTCGATAGGATAACAATGGATATTGTTGGTCCCCTGGAGAGAAGTAAAAAGGAAAATAGATTTATTTTAGTCCTTTGCGACTATGTTACCAAATACCCGGAGGCATTTCCCTTAAGATCTATTACAGCCCCAAAGATTGCTGAAAAACTGGTGGAATACTTCAGCCATATGGGGATCCCTAAAGAGATTCTAATGGTTCGGGTGCCATTTTCTCATCTGAACTTTTACAAGAACTATATAGACTTCTAGGAGTGACATCAGTGAGAACTACACCTTACCATCCTCAGACTGATGGACTCGTAGAACGCTTTAACCAAACATTAAAGAGAATGATTAGAAAATTTGTGGGTGAAAAGGGTAAGGACTGGGACCACTACCTTCTGATCTTCTTATTTGCTTATCGGGAGGTGCCCCAGGCCTCCACTGGGTTGTCCCCATTTTCCCTTCTATATGGGCGCAATCCCCGTGGCCCTTTAGATGTAATCAAAGAAGCCTGGTAGGAAGAGGCTACCATACACCATGTATATATTCTTGAATACCCCACTCCTGGTACCAAAATGTCGGTGCAGAATAAGATCACACAGACAAATTAAATATATGGTTGGGCATACCACAGGTGTGTCTAGTTTTATTTAAAAAAAAAAAAAGCAAATAAAAAAAAAAAAAACCTCAAGCTTCAGTTCAGCAGTTCATAATATTCCAGCAATGCAGCACCTTCAGTGTTCAACAGGTTGGTTAGCAAGATCACCAATTCATCAATACAGCTACAGTATTTCACTTGCCCTACTTAGAAAAGAAAAAGGCAGAGCTCAGGGAGTTACGGAGACTAACTCCCTGACATCAGACTGTGCTTGATCTCACTCTCCAAGATCTGTTCTACGGGGAGACCTCACCAGGTTCAGTACCTAACTTGATCTGAGGAAGAGGTTTGAGGGATCAGCTTATGTGGCCAGCTAACTCCTCCCTAGGAGACTGGACACTTCTTGGACCCACCTCTAATAATCTATTATCCTAAAATACTCCTCAGAAAATGGCTATAAAATCTAAAAGGTCAGCAGACCTGGTTCATCTTTACTATTAATCCATTATTAGTTCCTACAGTACATCTTAAACACAATATTCTTCAGGTAGAATCTTAAAATGGGGAAAAAGGGGTGACTAATGAGACTTGGCTTCTCCCCCAACAGGGTGACGGACAGTCTAAGTCTCTATAAAGGGTACAGCTTAGGTGCTGCTGACTCCCTATAGGATATTCACAGCACTCTGCTAAGAGGAGTCAAGTGATTGGTGAGTACAAAGGGAGAAAAAGGAAACAGAAATTAAAACTTGCTTATTGTTTTAACCCCTTTTCTTAACATTCCGTTATCACAAAAGATTTTATCATAACTTTATTTCAGCTTCTCCTGATTTAGGTGAAGCACAACTGTACATTTTAACTTTAGTACATTGTATTATTTCAGTGAGCTACACATTGTAGCAATGGAAAGCAGGCAGACACACTTCTGAGGACGGAAAAACCTAAAACTCCATAAGACTGCCTGTTTTCCTACACATATACACATTGGAATCCTTTACTTTGTGTTTTCAGGAACTCGCTATTCTTTTCTCTTGTGGGGGTGGGGTGGGTGGGGGTGGAAGCTTCCCTACGCAATGGTGCAAGAGGTAGCTGCACAGCTGCCAGGAGTCCTTACCCAGGCTTATAGTTGGCTTAACCAGGGACATATAACAATTCCTCCCCTACGGGTAAACTAATCAGGCCTTAATGCTTCATATTCGGGGAACAAATGAGAAACTCAGTAGACCAGAAGACACGGAACTTCTACAAAGCTGTAGAAAGCAAAAACACTGTGCTTCTGTTATTTCCTACTACCGTTTACACGGAGAAGTGCTTTTCACAGTATTGTACAGAATTTACAAGCCTTATACAGGGATTCTGTCTGGCACTAAATGTTTTTATTTATTTGCACCTGAAAAGACAATGAGTACTCACTTGTCCGTGTAGAAATAGAAACAGAAGGGGAATATTTTAAGAGATGCTTAGTGGGTGGCCAACCCATTTAGGCAAGTAGAGGAATAGCTTTAAGAAGGAAAAAAATAAAGGGGAGTGCTGTTGTGCAACAGTCTTTAGAGAGAGAGAGAGACAGAAACAATAGGAGCCAGACCTAGCCAAATACACATTACGGTGTTCTTAGGTAAATAAACAAGTCTTTTATTACACTCCCCACAGGAAGTATGCGGTGGCACTGGTGGATTGATTCAGTCAGGAAAAAAATCAATTACATTTTTTCTTTTCAGCAGGCAGCCGCCTAAGTAAGGACTGAGAGCTCTCAGAGGGAGTGTGAGTCAGGGAACAGCAAGCGTGTCCGACCCCACCAGCACTGCAGAGTCTGTCCTGGCGAGAGACATGATACTGACACATCTGCTGCAGTCAGAGCTAGAAGAAAATGGCAGATTGCACTTCTCTGACTGTAGCTTCAGAAGAGAACGGCTGCTGACATAATGACATCCTGCTCGCTCTCTCTCCGCTTCCTACCTGCCCCAACACTGCCTCCCTATAACACGATTGGTCACCAGACCAGGTCAGCCAGCACAGCACTAATTCGCCAGACCACCGCCTAATCTGTCAATCATTATGACAGACAGATAGGCGGTGCCGGCGATACTGTCCTCCTCATTAGCTCACTGGCTCCCTCCCGGCTCCTCTCGGCATGGCAGCTGCTCACAAGCCTTGGCCCCACAGGGTGTACATCTAGACTGTCACGTGGAGTCAGGGGCACTGTTGCTGGAATCTGCTTGTTTTTTTTTTTTCTTTTCCAATTTAGCAGCTGTGCTGCCACCTGCCGGCCAGGTGGTGCACACGGTGGTTGGGCGTGCGTGCGCCTCATCTGTCAAAGTGGCACATGCATACTGCCACAGCCAGGACACATACAAAGCAGCTGTGCACAGCAGCAGAACACTGAAGGAACTTGGGGTCAGTGAGGAGGGAGAGGGAGTCATTCAGGATCAAGAGGATGGGAGAGAGAGTCGGGGAGTGCAAGTGCCGCCTGCAGGAGTCGGCACAGTCCACTAAGTTGAAAACAAATTTTTTTTTACAATTTCATTTATTGTGTAGAGTCTAGACTGGATGGGCCCCTCTAGTCCATGGGCCCCAGTGCAGGTGCACCACCTGCACACTCCATTCCTAGGCCCTTGGTCAGATAGGCGTAAATTGCTTGACTGTTGGCAAATTTCTAATGTTAGATTTGACTGTATTCCATAGTTGTGCAGCATTAAGTTTAATAGTCACTTCGCCATAGCAAGTAGTTGCCTTAGGAATGTTAAGTCCCCGATAGGGAACTGATTTCAGAACTGAATGGCCAAGCTGCAGCTGCGTTTAATACCAACTGTTCATACATTATTGTTTTGGCTGTTTGGTTTAATAATTTAGAAACTGTTGAGAGCCGTTGCTTTTCTCTATGCATTTGTAAGGGAACCCAATTTCATTATGTTAATAAACAGCATGAGTGGGTGTCTGTGGGAGAAGATTTGTAAATGAACCACCTCCCAGCAGCCGCTTTCAGAACAGAAACGGGTGCATCACTTGTCCTGTTTCAGATTGAAGAATCCTTAACATGATGATGTCAGCAAGGTGTAACAAAAACGTCGGAAAGCCCTGTTTGTGGCACTGGGTAAATTTCAGAGCCCATTTGTCAATTGTGGATTGCTGGTCTGCCCTCGCCTTCCTGCGTGTTTTCTGTTTTTCTTTCAGGAAATTATCTCCCTTCCCTTAAGTGAGTTGGCTTATTCCTACCAGAGAACTCCCCCCAATTACCCTGATGTTTCTGATTGCTTGGGGGTCGGTTCTGAGTCAAATGTATTTTGCTTGATCCAGGATTCACTAACAGGAAGTACTTCGGCCATGGTATTGATTTGCTCAGCATTCAACTTCAGCCATCTTAGGTAACAGGCTGTCCACATTTGTGTACTAGTTTTAGCTCTTTTTGTTTGCATCATATTGGGTTGAAGTTTGCTAAATGTAAGGAGTCTACCATTATTTGGATGCTCCACTTGTCACGTTTATTTTACACTATTACTGAGTTTGATATAATGCACTGAAGGCGATCTCCCTCAGTGATTCCTCACTCGACGTCGCTGAGATGCACCATATCAGACACGTGGTTTCAGGAGGAAACGAGAACACGCGTTCATGCACGGTCCAAGTTTTTACAAATAAAACATCCCCCTGGCAAAAAAAAAAAAAAAATCTTTTTAAATTGCGATTCAGTTAGTTTGGATACTGAGGTGCTGCAGCAGAAAGGAAAAAGGTAGGGAACTAAGTGCAAGCTGTTCTTTAAAGGGGACGGGAAATCTGTGCTACTTGGCAGCAGTTAATGTTCCTGTTTACAGCAATGAAATTCATACTGCCAAATGATCCATATTTATCTGTACCTGAATAAACACTGATGTTAGAAACTGTGTTCATGATGGATAACACACTACACAGTTTTTCATGGAACTGGTAGTTTCGAGTTTTTAATATGACACATTTTGTGTACAGAATGCTAATTATGAAACGTTAACCTATTAGAACCATGCTCACAATTCTGTGCACAAACTATGATGTAGTTAAAACTCCAGATCACAGGTTCCGTGAAGAGAACTGTGACAGAATGCTGCCCACAAAATCAAAATAATGTGTAATACAGTTTTCCATATCATTTTATATTTCAAAACAGTTACATATGGATAACTTTAGGGAATGAATATCATTTGTAAAAATGCAAACTTTATAAATGGCTGCCAGTTAGAAATGATTTCCTGTCCTTTTTAAATCATCTCCCAATATAAGCTGAATCTGTAAAATTAATTAATTAATTTATTTTTATTTATTAAGTTCTTGGTTTACAAGTACCTTTGAGCCGGGGGCTCATTTACAAAGGTTCCACGTCCGTGGTTAACAGAGGTCAACATACATGAATTGGAAAGACCGTGGGTAAATGAACAGAAGGTTCAGTTACATTACATTTAAGGACAGCCATACAACAGTACAACATATTAGAGTTCATACAGTTCAAAAAACTTCAGGTAGTACAATTTAAGTGATAATGCATACATACAATGTAGATCAGTATAGTAGACATTTTACTTTATTCATACCGTCTTAAGCTTCGCAGCCACGAGGCCTTGTCAGGAGTCTAGAGAGCCAGGGATGGTGGAGGAGGGCATAAGGACCAAAGTGCAGAAGCTGAATGTGAAAAGCGTAGGAAAGTATAAGGTGGGAGAGGGTGAGCAGGGGACAAACTAGAGCGGTGTAAGGGGTGGACAGTGGTAGTTGGGAAGTAAAGGTAGGGGGTGAGTGCCATGGTGTTTGTCATAGCAGTTAAGTGTAACAGTTGGTCAGTGTAAACAGGTCAGCCAGATTTTTTTTTTTTTTGCATTATCTGTTTTCTCCCTTCCTTCAAGCTGCCATGGTCATGAATTACCTCCTACTACCCTCGCCCAAGCCTCTGTCCTCACATTGCAGTCATCCCTGAGGTAACCTGGCGTAACCCTTCCCCAGATGGGTCCCTCTCCTTCGAGGGGGAAGGCACTGGTGGGGCTGGCCAGCGCACTCTCTGTTTGGCCCCGGGGTACTGCTGAGGTGGAAATGGTTCCCTCGGGGCCGTTGGTGGACCGGCAACAGTCATTTGGTGGGTCTTGAAGCTATTTTTCCACTTTCCTTGGTTCCCCATTGTGCTGCTCATGCAGTGCCCCCAGTCTCCACTGGGGGCCACTGCTGAGCGAGGCTTCCCTGCAACCCACCCCAGGACAGGAGTGCAGTCCTGCGGATGCTCAGTCCTCTCCTTCCCCCTGCCAGCCCCCAGTGTTCCGAGTCTGTTCCTGAACCCGGGTTGCTGGCGTGGTTAGAGGTAAGGTGCCAGTGTCAGGTTAGCCAGATTCTGATTAGGTTTGGCAGTCACAGCTAATGAGCACAGCTAGGTAAGCTGGCAGCTTCCACGTAAAAGGACCAATTTTGCATTCAGCTAATATGTCACGGCAGAGGGAGTTCAGCGACTTGGGGGCATGGTACTCAAACAGTCTTTTCCCTCGAGGTACAGCAGAAGGGGACCTCGAAAGGCTGGTTGATTGTTCCTCTGGTGTGGTAGGGATTTGTTGATGGGCCCAGGAGGTTTTGGACACCAAGCGGGGGGGTTAGGCTCAAGGATGATTTCTTGGCAAGGAGGCAAGTCTGGTACTTCATTATGCCATGAAGACTGAGCCACCCAGCTTGGGCATGTAGCTCACAGGTGTGTGTGAGCCAGTGGGCCCCTGTGACAAGCCTACAGGCCTTATTTAAGGCTATTGAGATTCTTTTAAGGGTGGAGTCTGTTGAGGCGCCATATACAACCAGACCGTAATCAATTATGGAGGTCACAGAGCTATGTTCTGCAAGTCTGAGTGCTTCGTCAGTCAAGCAGTGTTTGTGCCTATGAATAAGGCCTATTTTTGCATTAACAGCTTTGGCCACCTGGTCGACATGATTTGCATAGGATAAGTTGCTGTCTAGTGTAACCCCTAAGTTTTTGAATGTGTGGACAAGGTCTAAAGGGGTGCCGAGGTTATTTTGGATTGTGAGTTGATGTGATCTGTGCTTATTCGGAGTTGCGAATATCATGGTTTTGGTCTTTTTGTAGTTCATGAAGTAATTTATGATTCATGAACCAGGTCTCAACTACGGAGAAATTCCTCTGAAGCTGCTTCCCTACTAATATTGGGTCTGAATTACTTGTAAAGAGTGCCACATTGTCCGCATAAAGGAGAGTACTGCCTTGGCATGCGTAGGGAAGGCAATTGAGGAAGAGGTTGAAGAGCAGGGGGCCTAAAATGGGTCCTTGGGGAACCCCCGTTCACACTTGACGGCTTTTCAGAAAGTACCCCATTTATTTTTACCTGTTGCATTCTGTGTGTGAAATGGCTACTGAACCAACCCACAGTTTCAAGGGAGAGCCTGGTACAGGACAGTTCAAGTAGCAATGTGTGGTTGATTGTGTCGAATGCTTTGATTAGGTCTATGAAGGATGCTTCCACCAGTTGCCTGTGGTTAAGTACCTTATGCAAGTACCCGGTGAACTAAATTAAAGCTGTGGTGGTGCTGTGTGACTTTCTAAATCCATGCTGTTGGGAGCAATGTATCGTACTTCGAGAGGGCTCTTGCAGTAGGTATTCACATATAGGACTAAACTGCGAGGCATCAGGACCCCACGGAAAAATTTCTAGCTAGCAGTCTCTGGCGGGGGACCACCCCCACATCAGGTGACTGGCGTCATATGACGTCAGTATAAAGGGGCAATCCCCCACGCCTGCCTTCCAGTTCTTTCCCGCTGTCGGCTTGTGAAAGTTCCTCATGGTAGAAAAGCGCTCGTCAATCATTCGTCAGTCTCTAAGTTTTCAAACTTTTTGACCCATTTTCTCTCATTTTCAATTTTTTCAAACAATTTGCTGTGTATGTTGTCCCCGATGCCCTCCAAATTGCATAAAAACAAGTGCGACTCGTGTGGTTCCTAACTTCCACACAAGGATGGCCACTCCTTGTGCCTCTTCTCTCTGGGCCCAGACCACCCCGTGGAGATGTGCCAGCACTGCCAGAAGTTCAACTCTGCTACCCGCAAGGGAAGGCAGCAGTCCCTATAAACCCATATCCTAAAGAAGAAAATGGCCTCCATGGAAAAGAGTTAAAGAAACTTAGGCAGGCGTCTACTTCCCCCGAAGGTCATAAGAAAAAGCATGACAAAGAGAAGCACTGGGAGCGGGAACCGGCTTCCACAGGAGCCGCGACTCCGGCCGGAGTTGTGGCACTGAAGGTAACGTCCCCTTTAGGGGATCGCTTCACGCCGGCTGTCTTGGTGGTTACCAAGAAGGCATCACCCTCCCGTCTGGCTCAAGGCTGGGCCCTTCGGGAGCCTCTGGGGGCGCTGAGGCCTCCGCCTCCCGTGAAGGCTGCTTCTTCCATGCGGCTCCTCCGGCCAGAGTGGGTCCGTAAGTTGTATGTCGGTCCCACCGTGCTGTTCGACAAGGCTGCTAAGTCGCTAACCCCTTCCGGGGAGCGCCCAGCCCAAACACCTCCCGACAAGACTATCTTCTTTGCTGCCTTCCTCGGGCTGGGAGTCAGATAAGTCAGATGCCGGCTCATCTGATGTCCGCTCGGATTTGGCCAATAAGTCAGATACCGGCTCCACCGACTCCTGCCTGTCCAAGAAGCCTGTGCCAGACCCCATCGAACAGTCTGACACCCCAGGCTCTCTGCAACATCTTACCACATTACCCTTTGAGGTCCCTGCGTTTTCTCGACTGACCCCCAGTGATTTTAATCCTCCTTCCCTAGTCGTCACCAAGGATACTGGGACGCTGCCGTCAGGGAACCCTCCTTCTAGGCCGACTCCCTAATGCCAGATCCTCAGACGCCGGCTGACCTGATGCCATCTGGCATCCCTTTACTTGGCGATTGTCCTATTCTTCCATCAGGTCCTTTAGACCCTCTTGAAGGTATACCCATGCCGGGCCTGACGCCTGCGGGGCCCAGCACTACCGCCGTCTGGCCTGCCAGCAGGGCCTCTGCTAGGTCCCGCTGCTCCGTCAGAGCCCCTGACGCCCGGGTACCCGACACCGCAATACCTGGTCCCTCAGTATCCAGTTCCCCAGTACCCAGTGCTGCAGTATCCGGCACTGCAGTACCCGACGCCTCAGTACCTGCTGTCGGGTTACGGATACTCCTTTTACGGATACCCTCACTATCCATATCCCCCATCTCCACCACCCACTCCTCAGCTGTTGGCAGATTTGAAGGAGACCTTGGCCTCCTGGTGGGCTGAGGCCAAGGCTTAGCTCACCACGGAGGTCGAGAGTAGTCTACCGACGCTGGACCCTTTCAAACAACATGAAGTCTTGCTATATTATGACATATGCAGTATAACCCCCGGGTTAGAACTGCTCCGGAGGTGAAAGAGTTAACTTCCATGCAGGGCATGGAATCTTGAGCGCGAGCTCGGTTGAACACTCTGTCTGTGAAGCTCAAACTTAAACTGTCAGATTCTTTATTCCGCCTCACTGAACAGTCGCTCTTGAGATTCCTCCTGCTGCTCGGTTCGTTTGTCGGTTTTAAAGTGTAATTCTCGGTTTATTTTACCGAAATTTAACCGCAATCGTCGGTTCAAGCTCTGTCTGTGGTATTGTAAGTAATAGGTAGACTTATTTATTTTCTTCTGTGTGGAAATTGTAAACGTCTTTTTCGGTTCGGTTTGAACCGATCAGAGGGGTTTTAAAATTACCTTCTAGTCCTTTAGAGTGCGGTTCCCGGTTCTTATCGGTTCTAAAAAAACGGATTTTATTACGATTTTTTTCCACGACCCGTGACACGGTTGGGAACCGATAAGAGAATCTTGCTTGGTGGATTGCCATTAACGGGCAAGTTTTGGTTAGGCTGGCACTATGTCTGAGAAACCCAAAAGAAAAACCGGACCCACTGGGTTTCAGCACTGTGGTCTCTGTGGGGAAGCCTTTGCTAAGGCTGACCCACACACCACTTGTGTTTATTGTCTGGGGTTTGACCACCTCAATGCAGACTGCCAGATTTGTAAGAATTTCCCTGCTGCCACCATGGAAAAAAGAGTTGGTAGGCTCAGGGAAAGGGAGGCCAAAAAGTCCGCTGACCCGGATGGTCAGCCCGGTTCGGTTCCAACCGAACCTGAGGGAGTGCCCTCTGACCAGGGCGATGCTTCCTCGGGCAAACGAAGAGCCAGCTCTGAGGAGCTGGTTCCAACTAAAAGGGCTAGAAGGTCAGCTAGTTTGGGGCCAAAAGTTCTTCTCCAACCGCTGAGGAAATAGCCAAAGCTATTCAAATTGTCCAGTCTCTTTCCCCAGTTCCGTCCAACCGGCACCATTAGGAAGCACCTGTTCAGTCGGTTCCCTCAGTTCAAGATTATGATTTTGAAGATTTTTATGAACCGGAGAAGGGAGGAGGGGTACGAGGAGAGTGAGTGTGATTTTGAAAGTCTGATGTGCCATTGAACGGACATCTCTCCAGACAGACCCTCAGGAGTATCCCTCCAGGCTATCTGAGTCCCTTCTCATTTTTGTTTTACAAGAAAGTTGCTGACACCTGCAACTCCCTGTTGAGGAAGCTGTTGATGATCAAGAAGAGCCTGATTTTGTGGAAATGATGGATATTCCAGAGTCTAGGAGACTGTCTATTCCCTTGCATAACTCTTTAGGAAACAGACAGTAAAAATTCTGAAAACTCCTCATTCTATCCTCCTGTGGATAAAAGGATGGACAAGAGGTATGCTTTATCAGGCTCTGATGCGAGTTCCTATCCAGCAGTGCAGCCATGTGGGGGTAGTGCAGGCTGCAGCCTGTAACAAGGCTAATATTCCTCTAGCCTCTCACCCTTCTGAAAAGGATTCCAGGAGGATGGATGCCATGGCAAAAAGCAGTACATGGCAGCATCTTTGGGACTCAGACAGGCAAATTATATGGCTTACGCAGCTAGGTACCAGAAATCCAGGTGGGATACTGTCCTGGCCCTAGGCAAAACAGGCCCCTGAACAGCTTGCCAGGGAGCTGGAGCAGGTGGCTGCGGATGGTATTGAGGCATCCAAGGTGCAATTTCATGCTGCTGTAGACTCTAATGATGTTTCATCAAGAGTTATGGCTACATCTGTGTCTCTTTCGAGAATGGCCTGGCCAGATGTACTGCCCTGTCACAGGATACCCAGTCTAAGGCTATGGATTTTCCTGTTGTGGGAAATTCTCTGTTTGGGGAGCAGACAGAGAATTATATGAAAAAATGGATGAGTTTAGACTCACCTATAGGAGTGCACAGGCCAAAGAAAGGCAAGTCACCCTCAAAGGCAGCATGTCAGGGGCAGGGGCAGGCCTTTTATAGGCCCTTTACCAAGCCCAGGCCTCCTCTTCTGCTTATACCCAGAGGGGTTCTTTAGAGGAAGGGCAGAGGCTCTAGTAAGCCTGCTTCTACCCTCAACCCAAAGCCCTGCAAAACAGGCTCCTGATGGGGTAGCCAGGGCCGATTCTCCACTACCGTAGGGGCAGGCTGGCTTACTTTGTCCAGGACTGGAAGTCTTAACATCAGACAAGTGGGTCCTGGAAGTAGTAAGTAGGGACTGGTTCTCAGCTTCAAAAATTTCTGAAGATGAGAGCCAGGTCTTTTCCACCTGCAAACCCATCAGAGTCACTTGCCCTGGAAGCAGAAGTTTCTTCCTCCTGGCTCAGAGCCGTGGAAAGGGTTCTACCCATACACCAGGGCAAAGGGTTGTACTCCAGGTACTTCCTTACCCCAAAAAGACAGGAGAATGGCGGCCATTCTGGATCTCGGTATCTAAACAAGCACGCTTTAAAACCAAAGTTCAAAATGGTGACCCTGGGGATTATTTTACCTCTCTAAGGCCAGGGGACTGGCTAGCCTCCCTGGACCTCAAGGATGCCTACTTCCATGTTCTCATCAGAAGCTCCCATCGAAAGTACCTCAGATTCGAACTGCCCTCAGGCCATTACCAGTTCAGAGCAATGCCCTTCGGCCTCACCTCGGCCCCAAGGGTGCTAACAAAATGCCTGGCAGTAGCAGTTGCTCATTTAAGAAGGCAAAAGATTGCCATCTTTCCTTATCTGGACGACTGGCTCATTGTAGGCCAGTCTCCAGAACAGGTCTAACTACATTTACAAGTAACCCAGCAGCTGCTTACATCTCTAGGTTTCCTTCTCAATCTTCCAAAGTCAGTTCTGGAGCCTGTCCAGCTTCTCACCTTTATAGGCGCAGAACTGAACACAGAAGAAGCCAGAGCCTACCTTCCTCTGGAAAGAGCAAGGACCCTGGTGTCTCTGGCCTCCTCTTTCACCCTGCAGGTCTCTCGACCAGCAAGGCATTTTCTATAGCTCCTGGGGCACATGGCTGCTTATACAGCAGTGGTGCAGGGAGCGAGATTTCAGATGAGGGACATTCAGTTCCATTTGAGAGCCTTTTGGTTTCAAAGGACAGATCCCCTAACCAAATTGATTCCAGTGACTCGAACCCTGATCCAGGCCCTTCAGTGGTGGCAGGATCAGAACAATCTGAGACAGGGGTTCCCTTCACTCCCAGTCTCATTCCTTGACCCTACTACAGATGCATCCCTCTTGCGGTGGGGAGCTCACATGGGCGACCTTTCCACCCAAGGGCTGTGGTCCTCAGGAATCTCTGCTCCACATCAATTTGCTGGAGCTCAGAGCAGTTTTTCTAGCACTCCAGGTTTTTTCCACATCTGTCCAGAACAAAGTGGTTCAGGTCAGAACAGACAATACCACTACAATGTGGTACATCAACAAGCAAGGGGGCACTCGGTCTACGGCCTTGTACACCGAAGCAATGAAGTTGTGGTCTCTGGCTTATTCTCTGAACGCCTCCCTTACGGCAGTTCACCTCCCAGGCAAGGACAATGTCCTAGCGGATGCTCTCAGCAGGATTTCCCAGGACCATCACGAATGGGCACTGGATCCCCTAGTACTGGAGGTAGTATTTGCCAGATGGGGCACCCTGCAAATAGATCTCTTTGCAGCCCCAGACAATCACCAACTTCCCCTTTTTTGCTGCAGGCCCCAGTGTTGGGCTCAGTCCCTCTGGATGCCTTCTCAGTTGGGAAGGGAAGTTTCTTTATGCTTTCCCCTTCCCCTTCTTTTCAAAGTGCTAGTCAGAATCAGATCTCAATCCTGCAAGATGATCCTGATTGCTCCAGATTGGGCCAGGCAGCCCTGGTACCCACTCCTCATGTCCTTAGCAGTCCACCCTCCCTATGTCTTCCCAGGAATCACAACCTGTTAACCTGTGCCCAGGGAGAGTTTGGTATCCGAACCTCAAATCTCTCAATCTCAAGGCTTGGCTCTTGAAGAGTTAGAGTTTGCTGACCTACACCTTCTCAAGGTGTATTGGATATCTTGAAGGCCTCTAGAAAGCCTTCCACCAGGGCTACCTATAATTCAAAATGGAAGAGATTTTCCATATGGTGTGCTGGTAACATATTTCCCAGAATCTGCTGGTGCTCCACGATCCTGGATTATTTGGTGCATTTGAATTCCTTGGGCTGAGACCAGCTACCCTAAAAGTGCACTTGGCAGCTGTGTCTGTCTTCTTGTCAGCAGGTAAGCCCTCTTCTTTATCAGCTCACCCTGTGTTCTCCGTTATTTAAAGGGTTGCTTCACACCAACCCCGCTCAGGGACCCTGCCCTGCTTGGGATCTTAATATTTGCATCGCTCAGCTTATGCAACCCCTTGAGCCATTGTCTTCAGCAGAGCTTAAGTACTTGACTTGGAAAACTGTGTTTCTGGTAGCCATCACCTCTGCCAGGCGCATAAGTGAGCTACAAGCCTTGTCAGTGGAGCCTGATTTTATCTCCTTTCATAGAGATAAGGTGGTCCTCAGGACTAACAGGAAGTTTTTGCCTAAGGTGGTTTCAGACTTTCACCTTAATCAATCCATGTCTCTTCCTGTGTACTTCACTGACCATTCCTCCTCTGGTGAGAGGAGATTGCACAGTTTAGATGTCAAAAGAGCCCTTAGTTACTATATAGAACGTACCAAGGGTCACAGGTTCGAATCCCTCCAATTGTTCCTCACTTATGGTGAGGTTGGTAAAGGGAAACCTGCCACTAAAAGATCCATTGCCAGGTGGATTGTCTCTTGTATCCAATTCTGTTACGAAAAACTGGGTAAGGTTCCTCCCTCAGGCCTGAGGGCTCACTCTACCAGAGGTACAGCTGCGTCTCTGGCTGCTGCCAGGGACATTCCTATCCTAGAGATATGTCAAGCAGCTACCTGGAAAACAGTTCACACTTTTACTAAGCATTACTCCTTGGATATCCAGGCTAGGGTGATGCTCGATTAACACAGCTGTGCTTCAGAGCCTATTTCCCAAGTAGGTTCTGTCCCTCCTCCATGGAGGTACTGCTGTGTAGTCTGCATATGTCATAATATAGCAAGACTTCATGTTGTTTGAAGAAAAAATTACTCACCTTAGTAATGTTGTTTCTTCTAATGGAGTCTTGCTATATTATGACCTCCCTCCCCGCCTGCCCCTCTCAGAACCTCTGTTTTTGGGATGTGGGTGGGCAGTGCAATGTTGGCACTTCTTTGATGCCCACTTTATTTCACCCTTCTAGGGTGCTTAGGTGTTATGCTTAAATTTTCCTTCTTGAATCCCCCGACTTGAGTCTTTGTTTTGGGATCAAGAACAAAAGGTGTTTTTGTAGTTAGTAGCCAGTGGCTAGTGTAGGTTTACGGCTTCCACACAGAACCTTAGTGAGTTTTTGCTCGTAAAGATCTGATAGTTTAAGTTTGAGCTTCAACAGACAGAGTGTTCAACCGAGCTTGCGCTCAAGATTCCATGCCCTGCATGGAAGTTAACTCTTTCACCTCCGGAGCAGTTCTAACCTGGGGTTATACTGCATATGTCATAATATAGCAAGATTCCATTAGAAGAAACAACATTACTAAGGTGAGTAATTTTTCATACATGATCCCATACGTCGGAGACAGGAGACTCCTTCCCCCCTTCCTGACTCCAGAGGAGAGCCCTCTGGCGCCCGAGGCAGAGAGGATATGCGCCCTACGGAACTCCCTAGAGGGGCCATCCTTCCCCCTCGTAGGGAGGAGTCTTCTTCCTCTTGTCAGAAACTTCTGACTCGGACTCAGAGTCTGGCCACTCTGACCCTGAAGGCGAGCCCCATGCTCTGGAACGCCCTGGGCTGAGGACTTCTCCAAAGAGCCCTCCAGAGGACCCTTCTTTTCTGGAGTTATTGAGGAAAATCCAGGAAGTACATCAGTGGCAATCAGTGGAGCCAGACCCACAACGCAAAAAACTCGCTGCCCATCTGGAGCTTCCCGAGACCACTCCTACGCTGATCCCACCCTGGATAGAGCCTCATGCAGATCTTGTTTCAACCATTTGGAAACAACCTTCTATGTTAGCCCCCCTTCCAAGGAAGGAGGACAGGCCATACCAGGCTCCTGAGGGTGTAGACATTCTTAGCCTTAATCCCAAGGCGGATTCGGTTGTCATCAGTGCCACTCATGGCCGCTCCGCAAGTCCCAAACACCTAAGCTCATCTCCATCTGATAAGGAATCCTGGCATCTGGACCAATACGAGAAGAAGATCTATTCCTCTTCTACCCTTGGTATTAGGGCCCTTAACTATGTGGCACATATGGGGGATTTCCAGACGACCATTCTTAGCCAGGTGGAATCCAAATTGGACTCCCTTCCTGACTCACAGACTAAGCAGGAAGTGGGTGATCTTGTCCATTCTGCTCGCCCGGCCAGTCGGCACACGCTTCGTGCCACTTATGATGCAGTGGACACAGCTGGAAGGAGCTTGGCCTTTGCTGTAGGCCTACGGCGTCATGCTTGGCTCCACGTGTCAGGTTTGCTCCCTGAAGTGCAGTTCGCTATTTAGGATGCTCCCTTCATGGATTTGGTGCTGTTTGGGGTGATGTCAAGGACATCATTACTGAACTGCGGGAGAAGGGTACTGCACTCAAGTTTGTCTAGACTATGTACAGGCCACCGGCGTCCTTTTCGTCGCCAAAACCAACAAAGACAAAAACCACAGGGCAAACGTGCCAACAAACGTCGGGCCCCTCCAGCAACCAAGACTCCCCCCAGCAAAAAAAAAGCCGCAGGAGCCTTGGCTGCTGCGCTGCCCCACACCTCCTGACTCCCTGCCTCTCCCACTGCATCTGGAGGTTCCAGAGGAACTGGTAGGGTGGAGATTCTTCTCCCATCTGCCGGGTTGGGAGAGGATAACTTCAGATGCTTGGGTGCTCCAGTTGATATCAGCAGGACACTCAATAGAGTTTATGCAGAAACCACCCCGAAGACCACCCCCCAGTCATCTTATACCCCGCAACATCTTCCTCTGGTCCTAGAGGAAATCATCTCCCTTCTCTCGAAGGCAGCAATAGAGCCAGTTCCCACCCATCTTTGGGGAACAGGTTATTATTCCCATTTCTTCCTAGTTCCAAAGAAGACTGGAGATTTGAGTCCTATTCTAAACCTCAGCTCCCTGAACATGTTTGTGGAGTACAAATGCTTCAGAATGCTCTCTTTGCAGAGCCTTCTACCACTTCTTTAGTAGGGACAGTGGCTGTGCACTCAGGACATGTAGGATATCTACTTGCATATCCCCATATGCCCTTCTCACTGCAAATGCCTTTGTTTTTGCTTTCAGGGGGACCACTATCAATTCTGGGCCCTCTCATTTGGTCTTTCCTCGGCACCCCGAGTGTTTACCAAATGCCTTTCTGTAGTGACCCACCTGCATACCCAGGAGTACAGGTATTCCCTGCATCTGGACTGGCTTCTGTGTCTCTGCCCAGGAGGAACTCCTGCACTCTCTTCCTCACCTCTGCAGGTTTTACCAGCCTGGATATCACCATCAATCAGGCCAAGTCCCATTTGGTCCCATGCCAACGCCTCCAGTTTATTCGGGCGATTCTGGACATGGCCACGGGTAAAGCCTTTTTGCCTCCGGACAGGGTAAACACCCTTCAGAATCAAGCCCGTCTTCTGTCCGGATGCAGGAGGGTCAGAGCCAGGTCAGTCCTCTTCCTCCTTGGGCTAATGATGGCTGCCATTCTGACAGACCCATTTACTCTGCTCCATATGAGGATCTCTCAGTGGATGCTTCGGTCTGAATGGGACTAAACCAGGGACAACCTAGACCAAGAAGTTCTAGTATCTTATCCCATGATCAGGGACTTGCAATGGTGGATGGTCCAGGAGAACCTGTGCTTGGGAGTTCATTTCTGCATCAGTCCGCCCTCCCAGACATTGATGATGGACGAATCAGGAGAAGGTTGGAGTGCCCATCTGGGGTCTCACAGAACTCGGGGCAGCTGGTTCAGGTTCAAACAAAACCTGCATATAAATGTGCTCGAACTGAGAGCAGTCCTTTATGCCCCTCAGGCTCTACTCTCATTCATCCTCCCCAGTCATCTCCTCATACAATCAGACAACATGTGCATTGTCTGATACTTCAACAAGCAGGGAGAGACACGGTCCTACCCTCTATGCCGGGACGTGATGAGAGTCTGACACTGGGCAGCCCAACACCATCTTCACTTGACCGCGGTTCACGTTCCGGGAGTGGAAAATACACTGGCAGATCGACTCAGTCGGTCCTCAGCCAGGTCCCACAAATGGGAGTTGGATCAAGAAGTTGTAAATGATATCTTTCAGCGATGTGGAACACCTCAGATAGACCCCTTTGCCTTTCCCCAAATCGCTGAGCTTCCCGCCTTCTGTTCGCTCGCTCCAGGGTGAGACATTTTTTGGTGGGACGCTCTGTCTGTCGCTTGGAGGGACAGATTCGTTTATGCCTTCCCTCCCATTCCTTTAATTCCGAGGGTCCTGAACAAACTCAGATTGGAGGGAGCTCGAATGATTCTCATTGCTCCCTTCTGGCCCAGGCAGGTTTGGTTCTTTCTTCTGCAACAGTTTTCAGAGGAACCTCCACTTTGTCTTTCTCTGTCACAACAATTGTTGACCCAGGATCAGGGGACCCTTGTTCATCCAGGTCTCAAATCCCTTCACCTACCTGCGTGGCTCCTGCAGACGTAGCTAAAGCCCACTTTCCAGTCTCTTTCCTCTCTTAGCTGACATTTTGGTTGAGGTCAGGAAGCCTTCCACCAGGTCCACCTACGCCATGAAGTGGAAACGGTTTTCTGTTTGGGCATATTCGAAGGACTTCGAGCCTTTCTCGTGCCCAGCCAATAAAGTCCTGGATTACATGCGTCACCTCTTCGATCTGGGTCTCAGACATTTCTCGCTGAAAGTCCACATGGTCCACTATTTCAGCGTACTATATTCCCTTTGGAGACAGGACTTTTGCTCAGCTGGAAGTCTCTAAGACTTTCCTCAGAGAGGTTCTCCATTTGAGACACCCCATCTGCATTCCTACCTTTCCTTGGGACTTAAATTTCATCCTGGAGAAGTTTGCTCTGCCTCCCTTCGAGCAAGCAGCAACAGCTGATTTGAAGTTCCTTTCTTGGAAGACGCTCTTCCTAGTGGCCATTACTTCCAATCGGCGAATTTCTGAGCTCCAGGCCTTAGTATGTAAAATTCCATACTTGATATTTCACAAGGAACGTGTGGCTCTATGCACCAACCCTAAGTTTCTCCCTAAGGTGGTGGCTAAATCTACACTGAATCAATCTGTTGAGCTACCTGCTTTCTTTACACAACACTCCAATCAAGGAGAGTACCACTTGCATACTTGGGATGTTCACAGAATACTGAGATACTACACCAATCGGACTAAGGATCTCAGGAAGACTGACCAGCTTTTTGTCTGTCTTGCTCACAAAAAAGAGGCAATGCTGTTTCTAAGCAGTGCCTATCAAAATGTTTGGCACATTGTATCACTTTCTGTTATGACGAGTACAAGACCCTTCCGGGTCAATTCAGAGGGCACTCCACCAGAGGAGTTGCTGCCTCTGCGGCTTGTTCCAAGAATGTGTCAGCGGCAGACATCTGCGCAGCCACTACTTGGACTTCTGTCCATACCTTTTCGAAACACTACAGTTTGGACATTGCCTCTCACCGTAGAGCAGGCTTTGGGTTGGCTGCCTTATAAGGTCTCCTTTCATGAGACCCGTTCAGCCATGAGGTTCCATGCTATGGATGACAGTCCTCCTCCTGAGTGCTTTTCCTTGTTCCAGACTGCTTGGGACTCAGCTCTATATGTGAATACCTACTGCAAGAGCCCTCTCGAAATAAGATAGTACAGTACATTTACATAAGAACTTACCGTAACAGGTCTTGAGAGAGGCTCTTGCAGTAGGTATTGCCTCCCACCCTCCATCCCCTAAGCTTCTTTGCTTCATTTCCATGGAAATATCCTTTCTCTCTCTCTCTCTCTCTCATCTTGCCTCTTCTGGCCTTTGTCGGGAAAGAACTGGAAGGCAGGCATGGGGGACCGCCCCTTTATACTGATGTCATATGACACTGGTCACCTGACGGGGCGGTCCCCCGCCACAGACTGCTAGCTATAAATTTTTCTGTGGGGGTCCTGATGCCTGGCGGCTTAGTCCTATATGTGAATACTTACTGCAAGAGCCTCTTTTGAAGATCTACTATTACAGTAAGTTCTTACGTAACTGTACTATCTAGTATTTGTCCAAGTATTCTACGAGCTGATCAGATAGAATGCGCTGAAGTGCTTTGGACAGAGGGGGGAGAATAGATATGGGGTGATAATTTGTTTGTGTGGCCCTGTCCCCGTTTTTATGGACCAGTGTTACCATGGCTGCTTTCCATTTCCGGGGGAATTTGGCAAACCTTAATGAAAGGTTTAGGATATTTGTTAGTGGTGTAAGTATCTCGTCAAGGGTGAGGCTGATAAGTTTGAGATCTAGTGTGACTGCACTGAACTTCGATTTACCTAATACCAGTTGTAGGTACTTTTTCGCATCTTTTCCGGCGACAATTTTAAATAGAATGGTGGGGTGGCCCAGCGGTTGGGGTTCATCAGCTTCACTGTTGATTTTCCATTACTGTAACTGCAGAGTTAAAAGTGTCTGCAGTTTCTTTCTGGTCTTGGGTAATGACTCCATCTAGGTCTAACATGGTTGGTGATGTTTTATTAGATCTCCAAGTGAGGGCCTTCATATTGTCCTAGAAATGTCTGCCATCACCCAAGGTGTGGGTCAGGTCCTCTTTGAAGAGGTGACTTTTGGCGGTTCGGATAGCCTTTTTATAGTTTTGAATATTAGCCTGTTTGTCTGTGGCTCGTGCCCGATGCCAAAGATTATCTCTGTTGTGCATCAGTTCGATAAGCGGCGGTGACATCCAGGACTTATTTGCACTCTTAACCTTGTATTTTCTGACAGGTGCGTAAAGATCACAAGCTGTGTTAAAGTTGTCAGTAAATTAGTTGAGGGCTTTCTCAGCATTTTCATAGGATTCAATAGGGGACCAGTCTTGTTGTCTGAGATGAGATTTTTAAGGGTGCAAGTTGACACATTTTTAATACTCGACCCATAATACTTTTGGGTGTGTGTGTGTGTTGGGGGGGGGGGGATTCAGTTTTGTTGGACCAGGAACACAGGATAGGGGAGTGGCATTTATCGATTGTGGGAGAATGGTGGTATTTGTAATTATGCCGGAATGGCTGGTGAGTAACCAGTCCAATAGTGTACATGTTCCAGTGCGGTAGTTTGTTCTAATGGGGGATTCAACCAGTTGTGCTATATTAATGGAGGAGATGGCATCTCTGTAGGGGGCTGCCTCGGGACAACCAGGTAATGTTAAAGTCCCCCACCATTATGATCTCAGAATTGTGGTGTAAGCTGTTTAAATAGTTTAATACCACCTGAAAGCCATTGGTTTGTTCTTTCAGGGGGATATAGACCCAAACCACAGTGAGTCCTTTGTTTTGAGCCCCAAGCAGTAGTTTAATTGCCAGTGCTTGGACGTCGTTACCCATTTCTAGTGTGGAAAGGATGTGTCCCTAGAGGGTGTCTTTAATATAAATGGCACAGTCCCCTCCCCGCTTATTAGTCCTGTCCTGTCTGAAAAGAGTGTAGCCATGTAGTCACTCTTGACAGCTCGCTGTCCTATGCCCTCCACATAGACATCACAGCTAAAGTAATCTACAAACGCTTAGGGCTACTTTATTGCCATAGGCAGAGCCTGACCCCTGAGGCTCTCAGCATAGCGGTCAACAGTTAAATGGGTTCCCTAGTGGACTATGGACTGCCGATATATGGCTCTGCCACAGATACTGCCCTCCGACGTATAAAAGCTGCCCTTAACAATGCCTGCAGGCTCACCTTAGGGGCACACAGACTAACCCACACCTGCGATCTCTATGCAAAGACTCGCTGGCTAACGCCCTTTGGTCGCTTAAAATATCAATCCTGCCTCCTGGCCAAAAAGATCTGCCTTGGTCAGCTCCTGACTGGGGTCCAACAACTCCTAGTTCCCAGCACTAATCCCAGGCCCACCCAAAATTCGGGAACTGCAGTCCTTCCTGACTCCAAAATGTCGGACATCTCTAGGACAAAGGTCCTTTGCCTATCGGGCACTGTTGTGGTTCAGCTCCCTCCATGAGAACATAATTAGCCTGCCCACTTGGTGGACCTTCAAAAAGAACCTAAAGAACCATTACTATAGGAATCTCAATGTGTCTGCACTCTCTGTCACCTAGCAATGGCATCTCCTACCTTCTGCCAAACAGATCTCTCTCTCTCTCTGTCTTGGACACCCTGCATTGGGGCTCAACCGCCCGCCCCTGCCTCTAGTACTTCTATGCTCTGTCCCCCTTGTGTTGCTGACAAATAACAGGCTCCCTGTTGGGCACATTTATTTAGTCTGTTCCCGTATGTATCTGACTGTGTTTACTTATTCCAGTTTTAGTTTTCACTGTATTTTTTGCATTTCTTTGTTTAAAGACCAAATGTACCTAAATGTTCTCATTCTAATTCTATTGCCTTGTTTGTCTCAATCCTCTGTATAATCACCTACTTGTTCTAAATGTACTAACGTGGAACCTATGTAAAGGTCTCTGAGCTCAAATGGTTAATCCGAGATCAGAAATAAATTAAAAAGTGATTGCTGTATCTGGGATCTTAGGCATGAGCCAGGTTTCCACAACGGATAGTATGTCAGGCCTGTGTTTTGGTAACCCATACCTGGAGTGCATCAAATTTGGATCGCAAACTGCAGATGTTGATTGATGCCAACTCGAGGGTGCCTTGCTTTTTACTTCGGCAATCTGTTTGTTGCCCTGGTCCAGGATTGGGGCGGATGTTGCCTGCTATTAATAACAGCAGCAAAGTAAGTTTCAAAATCTGATTCTAAATAAGTTTTAGGCTTGCTGTACGGTTCTTCTTGCTGACACTCCCCATCTTTAACTTGATACAGATTATGGTCCGACTGGAGGTTGGGGGGGGGGGCAGTTGGTTCAGGCAGTTCGGAGAAGCCCCTCTTTAGTTTAGGGAGCTCTGCAACGCTTACCAACAATTGGGCTGATAATACTGTGTGAGCAGTACTCATTAAAAACCAGTGTGTAGCTGCTACTGTTGGCTTACGAGGTTATTCCATGTCCTGCTGAATGTAGTAGTATTAATAAGATGAGTGTTAGAACCACTGTGTTAGGCACACCCAGTTTCATTTCAGGGCCACCTAAGTGCCACAGATTGGAAGGATTGGACAGAATAGTTAACAGCTGTTTCACTAAGGTCCTTTGGGGGTACTGATAGGAAGATACAAATTGCCAGCAGATGAAAGTGTTATGGTCTATCAAGTCTCTCAGTTGTGCAGCTAGCAACCCTTATACTGCAGCTGCCTGCCCCTCCCTCCCCAACCCTCCAGTGACCTTCCCCTTATCCTGTCCCATCCCCTTTTGAAGCAGCCCACTGTTCTACTGGATACCACTTCCTCTTGCAATGTGTTCCACTCAGACACCACCCTCTCTGTAAAAAGTGTCTCCTCATTTCCCTCCTGAACCTTCCTCCTTCCAGTCTCAGATCGTGCTCTAGAGTATCCTTCCCCCACCTTAATCTGAAAAGTCCCTCCATGCCTGTCATATTTATTCCCTTCATGTGCTTGAAGGTTTCAAGTTATGTCCCCCCTATCCATCCTGTCCTCCAGGGAGTACATGTTCAGCTCCCTCAGCCTACTCTTGTAGGGTAAGCCCCCTAGCCCCAGGATCATTTTTGTTGCCTTGCACTGCACCCCCTCCAGTAACCTAATGTCCTCCACCAGGTACGGTTGCCGGAACTGCACGCAGTACGCCAGGTGTGGTCTAACCAGTGACCTGTATATCGGCAGGATCACCTCCCCCCTCATGGAGGATATGCCTTTGGCAGTACAACGCAGCATCCTGTTGGCCTTTGCTGCTACCTTTCTACACTGTGTTGAGTTGTTCATTGTTCCTGTAATGATCACCCCCAGATCCTTCTCTTCCGTTTTGGCTAATTGAATCCTCCCTAGCTGGCAGCTCCTCCTTGTTTTTTTTTGCGCTGAAATGTAGCACCTTGCATTTCTTGGCATTGAATCCCAGCTGCCACGTGTCCAACCAGGCCTTCAGTTTTGCCAGATCATCTTGCAACTCCTGCCACTTTTCTAAGTTATCCACTACTGCTCTCATCTTGGTGTCGTCTGCAAACAGACTGATCTTGCTCTCGATGCCTATTGAGATGTCTGCTATGAAGATCTCAAACAATGCCGGCCCTAGTACAGAGCCTTGTGGCACCCAGCTTGTCACCACCCTGGGAGATGAGAACTCCCCTGCCACCACCACCCTCTGCTGTCTCCCTTGCAGCCAGTTCACTACACCTCCCACCATCTTCGTCCCATCCCTGTACCTTCCAGCTTACTTCCTAGCCTCCCATGCGGCACCAAATCGAATGCCTTACTGAAGTCCAGATACAGGACATCCACTGCATAGCCCCCATCCAATTGCCTGGTTACCCAGTCATAGTACTCTACCAGGTTGGTCTGACAGGATCTGCCTGAGACAAAACCCATGCTGTCTGCTTTCCTGCAGACCATTAGCCTCTAGGAGGGAAACCAGCCTCTCCTTCGGGATTATCTCCATCAGCTTTCCCATGATGGATGTGAGACTTACTGGTCTGTAGTTTCCTGGCTCATCCTTGGGGCTGCTGTTGTGGAGGGGTACTGCGTGCGCCATCCTCCAGTCCTGAGGTACGCTCCCCGAGTCCAGGGAGGCATTGAACAGGTCTGCCGAGGGTTCTGCCAGAACTTCTGACAGCTCCTTTAGGACCCTGGGGTGTA
This sequence comes from Neoceratodus forsteri, assembly GCA_016271365.2. Taxonomy (NCBI): domain Eukaryota; kingdom Metazoa; phylum Chordata; order Ceratodontiformes; family Ceratodontidae; genus Neoceratodus; species Neoceratodus forsteri. The sequence goes on along the minus strand of CM057450.1, from coordinate 930,526,897 downwards.
TGCCATTTGTCCCAGGTGCCTTGTCCACCCTCAGTGCCCTCAAGCCCTCCAGTACTCTGCCCACTGGGATTTTCACATCTTTCACCTCCCCCCCGTGCTCACCCTCCCACCCCCCTTTGGGTACATCTCCCCCTTTTTCTTTAGTAAATACTGAGCAGAAGTACTGCTTAAAACTTCTGCCTGTTCTGCCCTGTTTCCACCCACCCTCCCAGCCCTCTTTATCTGTACTATCTGGTCCTTAAAACTCCTTTTCTCCCTGATGTACCTGAAGTCGTCCATCTCCCCCGTTTGATGCCCTGTGCTAGCCTGAATTCCCTGGACATCTTGGCTGACCTGACTGCCCTTGTCATCTCCCTCAACTCCTTCGGGTATTTCTCTCTCTCCTTCCCTCTCCCTGTTTTATTGTACCTTATAAAGGCGGCTCTTTTCTTTACTTTTTCTATGAACCCCTGCTCATCCACCTAGGCTTCTTGGCCCTAGCCCTCTTATTCTGGACCCTTGTACATGTTACGTTGCCTCCTCAATTCCCAGTTTAATGACCTCCCACTTCTGATTATAGTCCATATTTGGATGGATCCTGGCCAGATACCCTAGTACTATTTCCCTCATCCTCCCAAAGTTGGCCCTCCTGAAGTCTAACACCCTTGTGCCCAGTCCTACTCCCCCTTTCCCCATGTTTATCGTGAACCACACCGAGTGGTGGTCACTCCCCGCCAGCGGTTCTTCCACCCACAGCTCCCTCACAAACTCACCATTTGCCAGCACGGGGTCTAGGGTGTTCCCTAACCAGATTGGCTCATTGACCATCTGCACTAGGAAGCTGTCCTGGAGGGTCCAGAAGTACCTGCTCCCTTCTGTTCATGGTGGCTGGGGTAACACAATCCACTCCTGGCATGTTGAAGTCCCCCACAGTCACTGTGCTGCCCCTCCCGCAGGTCCTTCTGATCTGTCCCACTAATTCCCTGTCTAACTCCTTAGTCTGAAAGGGTGGTCTGTACACCACTCCCATCCTGAGGGTCCTATTTTTGGAGTCCTGGAGCTGCAGCCGTAATGACTCCGTGCTGCCCTCCTCCTCTTCCTCCTTGACACACTTCAGTCCTTCCCTCATGTACAGTGCCACGCCCCTCTTTTCTCTTTTACCCAGTCCCTCCGGAGTATCCTATACCCTGGTACTGCCAGGTCCCAGTCATGGTAATTAGTGGCCCATGTCTTGGTGATGGCTGCCATATCCACCTCCCCATCTGCTGTGAGAGCCTATTTTGTACCCTAGACTTCTAGCATTCAAGGTTACCACCCTCCACCCTGCTTTCTTCTCCCCTCTCCCTACTTACTGTCCCTTTCTAGCATCCCCTCCTGACCTCCCTCTAAGTTTCTTGCTGCTGGAATGGGGGGTAAGCTCATTCGGCTTCCCTACCTGTGGATCCTGCCCACTTGACTCCCCCCTCTTCTAGTTGAAATCTCATTATTTGGTAAGTATTCCTCCAGTTTCTGTTTCAACACCCTCCTTCCCTCCTCACTTAAGTGTAGCCTGTCCTTAGTGTAGCAGTCACTGCCCTCCTAGGTCTTTCCCCACTCCCCCACCAGCCCATACCCCTTGGACTGACACCATTCCCTTAGCCACATGTTAAATTCCTCTATCCTCCACTTCCTTGCCGTGCTTACCCTGGGTACTGGAAGCACCTCCAAGAAAGTTACTGATCTTTCTGCCTCCTCACAAATCAGCCCCAGCTCCTCAAACCTCCTCTGGACTAAACCTACCATATTTCCCGCCAGGTCATTTGTTCCCAAGTGCAGAACTACGTGAGGTTCTCCCTACCCCTCCTAGCATACTTCAGAACAGATTGACCCACCCTTTTCGCTGTCATGCCTGGCATGGCCTCCACCCATATGTGACTGTACTGCTCCCCCTTGCTTCCTCATTTGATCCCTTTCAGAACTGAGTCTCCCAGCACTAGGATCCCACCCCCATTTTCATGTTCTACTCATCTTGTCCTTCCTTTATCCCATCCCCGTCCTCTGCACTCCTCCTCCTCCAGCACAGTTGTTCCCCCTTCCACTCCTTTTGTAATGTCCCCTGTCTCTGCTTTGCCCTCCTTCTCCCCTTTCTCCTCTGATTTTATCTTCCTCTCTCCATTTGACTCCACCTGCCTCCTCCCCCCAATGCATCTCTACCCTGTTCTTCTCATACCTCCCCTTCCTCACAACCCCCCTTCCTCGAACTATCCCCATGCCATATCCCCTCAACCCCTTGGCCCTCCTCCCATTCCCTTCTCACCCAGTCTGTCTTCTGCTCCTCCGCCCAACACTCCCCGTAACACATCCCCCAACCCTGCCTGTGCTGCGAACCAGTATTTCGATGCAGGTGAGTGTTCATTCACCAAAATAAGAATGTGGGGAGCCTGTTAAGTTAAGGGTAATTAAAACCTATTATGTATTGCTGCTGCCAGGATAGCCTAGTGGTTAGTTTCGCAGCCTCCGGGGCAGAAGGTTAGGAGTTCGTATCCCTGCTTGTGCCTAACGTTTGTGTGGAGAGGAAGGGAGTAGCAGATGCAGGAGGTTAACCCCAGAGGGCATAGGCAGTGTTGGGCCTTAGCTGGTGCTCCAGTGGAAGAATTTGTAGTGGGAGAGGAAGGAGTTGGAATGGATCAGCAGTGACTCCTACTAGCCAGTGGCGATAAAATGCAAATGGGGTGTTAGATTTAGGATCATTAGATGTAGGATCGTCATTTGGTCATACTAGAGATCTAGGAGAGAGAGAGAGAGTGTCAGGCACAACAGTAACTCCTAGTGGCTGTGGTAGTATAAACTGCTAAAGGGAAACTTGGGTGATTGTTTCAAGCACGACCAGTCACATCACATGATTGATCACATGACATACGCTACCTATAAAGGTAAAGCTGAGTCACAGTGGGTGGGGGAGTTGCTGCGTAAGCAGCGACAGGCCAACACAGTTCCACAGTTGCTCTGTACATGGATTGTAGTGGCTGCTTTCCTGGCTGTGAGGGCTTGCAGCCTGGGCTGTGCTGGCTGCTTTCCTGGCTGTGGGAAGGGCTATGAGGATGGACAGTAACATGTTAAAGAAGTGTTATGTGATCCTGGGGGAAAGTAATAATTTGCAATTGTAAGAGGGTTTTGATAAAGCTGTTATATAGTGATCATGTATCTGCACTCTGTGTCAACAATCTGATCTTTCAATTGAAAGGGAGTTCCTCTTGAAATCAAAGTCATAACACCTTGATGTCGTCCGGATTTGTGCGATGGTGCAATTGCTATGGAGAAGCCAATTTTTTTAATTTGTAATGTTTGCTTTCTGAAAGATGGCTCTCCCTTAATTGGACTGGAGGTTTCGCTAACATTGAAAGATGCAATTTTAGTGGTATTTACCATCATGGTTTTGGTAGGAGAGCAAGTTGTAATGGATAGGACCTCCCTTCCCGTGCCGGACACTCAAAGAAAAAGTGTGAAGAAAGAAGTAGAGAATGAAGATTAAGCCAAGGGAAATAGAAGGGAAGACAAAGTGTAGTAGAAGGTGTGCAGTGCAGATAAACAGCAAATCTACAACACGGAACAGTGCAGACAGTGTAACATAATAATCTGAGGCCTCTTATGGCTCTCATAACTTACAAGGAGACTAACAGTGTCTAGCCTCTGAACTTTAAATAGAAATAGCTAGTCGCCTATGCTACTTCTAAAGAGGGAGAGAAAATAATCTGTCCCATAGGGGGACGAAGCCCTGTCCCTGGAGGGTAAGTCGCACACCTAATTGTGGCGAGCCCTCATGACAGAATAGCTGTCATTGCTCTAGAGAGTCGGTAGCAAGACATAGTGTATACCTCAACTGAGGATTGTAAGTCACCAGGTGGATAGTCAAATGGCCTGTACCAACCCTCTGGTCTAATGGATCGCTTGTAATCTGGGTATTGGGCAACAGGAGAACTGGTCTTTGGTAAGATAGTACTGTAAATACTCTAGTTGTGAGGTGCGTTAGTAAGAACTGTAGGCAATTTAACAATTATCTGCAGGGGGAGCTCCTTCATAGCTTCCCAAAGGGCTCAGGAGGAGATCTGAGACAGGCGCAGGTTGGGCAGTGCATGTCACAGGGTCCTTCCTATGGGTCCGTGTTTGTAGGGGTAGGAGGCCCAGAGGGATAACCTTCCCAGTGGATTCACGCCCCCTCAGATTCTGACAAGCTCCACTTTAAGCCGCCACCTGTAGCTTCGTACCCTGTACTCCAGCGAATAGGCGTACGGACCTCTCCCACTTGTAAGTCAAGGAGCTGGACCTGGAAGCCACTGCCTTATAAATGGGTGTTCTAGGGAAATAATGGGGACTCCAAAGACTGTGCAAAGAGGCATGGAACACTACTAATGTAGTCTCTTTTAGTGTCTGAAACAAGCAATGTGCCCTCTGCGCTCACTGAGTATATAACTCAAGCTTCCTCTCATTACTGAGCATAACTCCACAGATAATGCTGTACATTTCAGGAGCACTGGGAGATGAATTGCATGGAAGGGCTGGTGTGAGAAATGTCAGAGCCTGCTGTCGGATCCAGAACGGCAGTTATGGGCAGGCACCTCCTCAGACTTCCCAGTGGTCCCAATGCAGGCCCTAAAAATGCAGTCATCTGACAAGGGGTGCATGGCACCTGTTAGTCTCTGACCCACTAACCCAGTTCAAAGTAATAGAGGAGGCTGCAGCATATAGTAGGGACAATATAATATGCCTACAGTGAAGGGGGGGGGGCAAAGAGGCAGGGTTACTGAAGCGTTGTGTTGGCAGTATCACTGAAAACTCCCACCTTCCTCAGAGTCCCACAGCAACACCGCTTCACTGTTGGTCCTGTATTGTTACTAGCACTATTTAACTAAATTAACAGAGTCCCTCTCTTTGGCTGAGTCATTTGGGCCGTAGTGAACCCTGCACCACCAGCTAATGCTTGTTTATTCTAAACAATAACATTTTGGATGCTGGGTACCTTTGCTCCAGTTGTATGAGATTCCAGAAGATTGCTCAACATTTGGGCAGCCTACCAATTTATTGGGGTTGTGTGTCTGTGTAGGTCACCTGAAAAAGAAGGGGAAGGGGATAAGAGGTGATCCACAGGCAGCCAGAGGGTGTAGCTCCCCGAAGAACACCTTCGCCCTACCATCCATCCACCCCGATCCACTTAAATTGCTTTGTCTGGCCAATTCAGAATTACACATTGTACAGAATTACACAACGAGTCCTGTAAATAAGGTGAAAGTGTCTCTGCAAAGTTGGGTGGCGCATATCCTTCATTCCCTGGTAGGGGGGTGGCCTAGAGGCAGTGTCACCAGTATCAATTCATGCTGCTTCAGGTTCAGTTCCAGTAGGTGGCTGGAGCATGTCAGGGAGAGCTAAAACAAGTCACTTCCCCATTGAGATCTGAGCTGTATTAGAAATCTCACTGCCCCCTTGCACCTACCTCCAGCCCATAGAGTGTCCAACTTGAGGTGAAGAGAATTAAGACCCAGACTAACATCCTGGGGCCTGATTCTCAAAGCGCCACTTAGATTGGTGTAAGCTGCGGCAAACAACAGCTTGTGTTGATCACTGTTGTGTCTGGGACCCTGCAGCCAATTCTCAAAGGGCAGGGGTCCCATCACCAGACTCCTGCAGCTTGCTGCAAGCACTCCTGTGCGTCAAAGGAAAGGCGCATGGAAGGGGAATGCCACAAACTGCGGGACAGTTCTACGGCAATGCCCCCACCAGTAGAAGTGTTGCCCACAGTGCAAGGCTGATGTCTGCTGCAGTATTCTGTCTCCACCACTGGCCCCAGTGCAGTCAGCCAGTGCTGACACCCCTGGCTGGTATACCGACATATATCCCTGCCTCCCCCTGCAGCAAGGTGGGCTGAGGGCTGCGCATGCCCCACAGGTGCCCCTGCTATGACGGAGGGCACACCTCCCTTGGCATTATGACATGCAGCCAGCAGTGTGACCAATTCTCAGTCCATGTCTGGCAGCAGTCCACCATCATTAGTGCAGGTAAGCAGCCCTGCAGGCAGCAGGCTCTGGGTCCCAGAGAGTCTGCCGGTACTAGCAGGGTTGGCTATGGTGCAGTTCCCAACATACCTCCTCATGGGTTCCCGTGCATTGCCAGACCACCTAGCTTGCCGACAGTACAGCAGTCTGTGCTTCTGTATGGCTTTAGGGTTTTGCCACTGCTGCCTCCGGTCTCTGGATGGTCTGCTGGTGGGACCCCTTCAAACAACATGAAGTCTTGCTATATTATAGACATCAGCAGTTTGTTTCAGCTCTAGAACTGCCCCGGAGTGCAATGGTTAAAACCATTCCAAAATAGAATTTCGGCACGAGAGCAGCTCTATCTGTGTCATTTCAAACTTGAACTGTCAGATTCTTTACTCCGCCTCAGTGAACAGTCGCTCCGGAGATTTCTCCTTCTGCTCGGTTCATTTCTCGGTTTAAAAAGTGTTTTCTCTTGGATTTAACCAAGAATAGTTTTATTTTAACATAAAACCGTTCAGTTCAAGCTCTATCTGTGGTAACCGTAAGTAAATGAAGTTTTGTCTGTGTGGAACTTGTAAGTTATCGGTTCGGTTTTGAACCGATCAGTGGGTTTAAACTCATTTAAAACTAAAAGTTACTATTTTAGAGTGCGGTTCCCGGTTCTTATCGGTTCTAAAAAACGGATTTATTACGGTTTTTCCAATACCCGCGGACACTGTTAGGAACATATAAGGGTGTCTTGCTCACACTGCCGCTAAAAGGGGCAAGTTTTTTGGTTAGGCTGGCATTATGTCTGAGAAACCCAAAAGAAAAACCGAGCCCACTGGTTTCAACACTGTGATGTTTGTGGGGAAGTCTTTGCCAAGGCTGACCCACACACCACATGTTTATTGTCTGAGGTTTGACCACCTCAGTCAGACTGCCAGGTATGTAAGAATTTCCTGCAGCCACCCTGGAAAAAGATTGGGCAGGCTCAGGGATGAGAGGCCAAAAGTCCGGCTGACCGGATGGCCAGCCCGATTCGGTGCCAACCGAACCAGAGGAGTGCCCTCTGACCAGGGCCAGACTTCCTCAGGCAAAGAAAAGCTGGTTCTGAGGAACCAATTCCGTAAAGAAAACAAGAAAATCAGCAGGTCTGGAGTCCAAAATTCTTCTCCAACTGCTGCAGAGATAGCAAAGCCATACAAATTGTCCAGTCATTGTCTCAGGGTCCGTCCAACCACCACTATCTGGTAAAAGGTCGGTTCGTCCGGTCCCAGTGGTTCAGGATTATGATATTGAGGAATTTTATGAACCAGAGGAGGGAAGGAGGATTATGAACAGTATGAATGTGGCTGGGAAGGTCTGGGTGTGCCCATTGAACGGACATCTCCCAGACAGACCTTTAGAATCTCCCCTATGCTGTCTGAGTCCCCATCTCATTTTATGTTTTATAAAAAGTTGCTGAAACCCTCCAGCTTCCTTTAGAAGAGGCTGTGGATGAGCAAGAGGAGCCTGATTTTGTAGAAATGATGGATATTCCAGAGTCTAGGAGATTGTTTATTCCTTTACATAAGTCTTTTAGAAACAAACAATTAAAATTTTAAAACTCCTAATTCTGTGCCTCCTGTAGATAAAAAGATGGACAGAAGGTATACATTGTCAGGCCCTGACACAGAATTCCTTTCTCAGCAATGCAGTCATGTTGGGGTAGTTCAGGCTGCTGCCTGTAGATAAAGCTAATATTCCTTGGCTTCACATCCTCCTGAGAAGGATTCCAGGAAGATTGATGCCATGGCAAAAAACAGTATATGGCAGCCTCTCTGGGACTCAGGCAAGCAAATTATATGGCTTATGTAGCTAGGTATCAGAAATCTAGATGGGATACTGTTATGCAATTGGCCAAGCAGGCCCATGGCCAGCTGGCTAGTGAACTAGAACAGGTGGCTGCTGATGGCATTGAAGCCTCTAGGTTCAGTTTCATGCTGCTGTGGATGTTAATGATGTTTCCTCTGGGGTCATGGCCACATCTGTAGCTTTTCGTAGGTTGGCCTGGCTCAGGTGTACTAGTTTGTCACTGGATACCCAGACTAAGGCTATGGATTTTCCTGTGGGAAATTCTCTGTTTGGAGAGCAGACAGAGAATTATATGAAGAAGAAGGATGAATATAGGACTACTTACAAGAGTGCCCAGGCTAAGGAGCGGCAAGCCACTCCTCAAAGGCATGCCCCCAGGGGTAGGGGTAGGCCTTTTCACAGGCCTTTCTACCAGACTCAGGCCTCCTCTGCCTATGCTCAGAGGGGCTTCTTCAGAGGCAGCGGCAGATGAGGGGTGGGCAGACCTGCTCCCACCCCCCAGCCTAAAGCTCCTTCGAAACAGGCACCCTGATGGGGTGCCCAGGGCCGATTTTCCTGTACCAGTGGGGGGCAGGCTGGCTTACTTCAGTCAGAATTGGGCTTCTTTAACCTCAGACAAGTGGGTTCTGGAAGTAGTAAGCCAGGGTCTGGTTCTCAGCTTCAAAAGTTTCCCAAGTTGAGAAGCAAACTTTTCTACCTGCAAGTGCTTCAGAGACCCTCGCTCTGGAAACAGAGGTCTCGTCCCTGTTAGCTCTCAGAGCAGTAGAAAGGGTTCCTCCCCTGCATCAGGGCAGGGGTCTGTATTCCAGATAAAGTTCAAAATGGTAACTCTGGCAATGATTTTACCTTCCCTAAGGCCAGGGGACTGGCTAGCCTCCCTGGACCTCAAGGATGCCTATTTCCATGTCCTAATCAGAAGATCCCATCGAAAGTACCTCAGATTCGAACTGCCCTCAGGTCATTACCAGTTCAGAGCAATGCCCTTCGGCCTTACCTCTGCTCCAAGGGTATTCACAAAGTGTCTAGCAGTGGCAGTGGCCACTTAAGGAGGCAGAGGATTGCTGTTTTTCCCTATCTAGACGACTGGCTCATTGTAGGCCAGTCCCCAGAACAGGTAGAATCTCACCTGCAGGTCACCCAGCAGCTTCTCACCTCCCTGGGTTTTCTGCTAAACCTACCAAAGTCGGTTCTGGAACCAGTCCAGGTACTCACCTTTATAGGGCAGAATTGGACACAAAGCTAGCCAGAGCCTTTCTTCCCCAGAAAGGGTAAGGAATTTAGTGGCTCTGGCCTCTTCCTTCACTCTGCAGGTCTCACCAGCAAGACACTTTCTGCAGCTCCTGGGGCACATGGCTGCATCCACAGCTGTTGTGCAGGGAGCCAGATTTCAGATGAGAGACATTCAGTTTCACTTGAAAACCTTTTTGTCTCAGAGAAGAGACCCCTTCCAAGTTGGTCCCAGTGACTCGAACCTTGATCCTAGCTCTCCAGTGGTGGCAGGATCAGAGCAATTTAAGAGCGGGGTTCCCCTTCATTTCCCCTTCTCACGACTTGACTCTCACTACAGATGCTTCCCTTCTGGGTTGTGGAGCCCACATGGGCGACCTTTCCACTCAGGGAGTTTGGTCCCCCCAGGAATCTCTGCTCCACATCAATTTGCTGGAACTCAGAGCTGTCTTTTTAGCTCTTCAAGCTTTTTCTGCATCTGTCCACGACAAGGTGATACAAGTCAGAACAGACAACACCACAACAATGTGGTACATCAACAAACAGGGGGCACTCGTCTTGGCCTTGTGCACCGAGGCAATGAAGTTGTGGTCTCTGGTCTATTCCCTGAACACTTCCCTCATAGCAGTTCATCTTCCAGGGAAGGACAATGTCCTAGCAGATGCCCTCAGCAGGATTTCCCAGGCCATCACGAATGGTCCCTGGATCCTCAAGTGCTGGGATAGTTTTGCCAGGTGGGGCATCCCTCAGATAGATCTTTTGCAGCCCCAGACAATCACAAACTTCCTCTGTTCTGTTGCAGGCCTCCAGTGCTGGGCTCAGTTCCCTGGATGCCCTTCTTCTGGATTGGGAGGAAGTTCCTCTATGCTTCCCCTTCCTCTCCTATTCAAAGTACTAGTCAAAATCAGATCTCAGCCTTGCAGGGTGATTCTGATTGCCCCGGATTGGGCCAGGCAGCCCTGGTACCCACTCCTTCTGTCTCTGACAGTCCATCTTCCCCTGTGCCTCCCCAGGAATCACAATCTGTTGACTTGTGCCCAGGGAAGGGTTTGGTATCTGGACCTCAAATCCCTCAACCTCAAGGCCTGGCTCTTGAGGAGTTAGAGTTTGCTGATTTACACCTCTCTCAGGGTGTTCTTGAGATCCTAAAGGCTTCCAGAAAGCCTTCCACTAGGGCTACTTATAGTTCTAAATGGAAAAGGTTTTCCATTTGGTGTGCTGGGAAAATTATTTCCCCAGAATCTGCTGAATTGCCCATTTTGTTAGATTACATGGTACATCTTAATTCCTTGGGTCTCAGACCAGCTACCCTGAGAGTTCATTTGGCAGCTGTGTCCGCTTTTGTGTCAGCAGGAAAGTCATCCCCTCTTTCCTCTCATCCTGTGTTTTCCAAGTTTTTTAAGGGATTACTCCATACTAATCCTCCCTTTCGGGAACCGGCCCCTGCTTGGGACCTTAATGTTTGCATTGCCCAGTTAATGCAACCCCCTTTTGAACCTCTGTCTTCTGCAGAGCTTAAGTACCTAACTTGGAAAACTGTTTTTCTAGTGGCTATCACTTCTGCCAGACGCATAAGTGAATTGCAAGCCTTGTCAGTGGAGACTGACTTATTTCTTTCCACAGGATAAGGTAGTCCTTAGGACTAATAGGAAGTTTTTGCCTAAGGTGGTTTCAGATTTCCATCTTAATCAATCTATCTCCTTCCAGTATTTTTCACTGATCACTCCTCTTCGGTGAGAGGAGGTTGCACAGCCTGGATGTTAAGAGAGCTCTTAGTTATTATATAGAGCGTACCAAAGGTCACAGGTTAATCCTCCAACTTTTCCTTACCTATAGTGAAGTTGGGAAAGGCAAACCTGCCACTAAGAGATCAATAGCCAGGTGGATTGTCTCTTGTATCCACTTTGTTATCAGAAAGTGGGCAGAGCCCCCGGTTTGAGGGCTCATTCTACCAGGGGTACAGCTATCTCTAGCTGCTGCCAGAGATATCCTTTATTAGAGATTTGCCAGGCTGCTACTTGGAAAATGGTACACACTTTACCAAGCATTACTCCCTGGATGTCCAGGCCAGGAGAGATGCTCGGTTTGGCACAGCTGTTCTTCAGAGCCTATTCCTAAGTAGGTTCTGCCCTCCTCCATGGAGGTACTGCTGTGTATTCTGCTAATGTCTATAATATAGCAAGACTTCATGTTTGAAGAAAAAATTACTCACCTTAGTAATGTTGTTTCTTCTAATGGAGTCTTGCTATATTATAGACCTCCCCAACCTGCCCCTCTCAGAACCTCTACTTGGTGGGGTGCGGGCAACTTAGTGTGGGCACTACTTATGTCCTGTTAGCATTTTGTCCCTTTGGACTTTGGGGTGTGTATGTAGCTGTGTGTGTGTTTTATTATACTTGTGTTCCATTTTCATATTATTAGAATGGTGTTAGTATTTCTGTTCCCTGACTTGAGTCTTGGGTGTTGGGACCATCAATGGTTGTTATTATTTAGGTAGCCATTTGGCTAGTGTAGGTTACAGCTTCCACACAGACCTTAATGAGTTTGGCTCAGAAGATCTGACAGTTCAAGTTTGAAATGACACAGATAGAGCTGCTCTTGTGCCAAAATTCTATTTTGGAATGGTTTTAACCATTGCACTCCGGGGCAGTTCTAGAGCTGGAACAAACTGCTAATGTCTATAATATAGCAAGACTCCATTAGAAGAAACAACATTACTAAGGTGAGTAATTTTTTCTTTTGGCACACAGGGTGTTGGACTGCTCAGGGCTGGTCTAACTCTGAGCCAGTGCTGTTGACATTGGTGACCTTGCAGAATCCCACATTAGGGGATATGGCAGCCAGTGTCCTGTGCACAACCCATGTGCAATGGCGCACCCCCGTGTTTGGCACTGGGCTGGTGCAGACCAGTCCGGTGCAAGAGCACCTGACCTCGACGCAGCCAGTGTTATAGAATTAGGCTTGGAGCAACATTTGACACAAGGTGCCCTTGTGTCAGTTCTTTTTGATGCAGCCACCTTGTGTCAGTTGCGGGGCTTTGAGACTTAAGCCCCTGGACTTTAGGATGCTTGATTTCAGAAGAATGAGGAGGCTACTGCAGGGGAATCTAGGAGGAGTATGAGTGACAGAGGGGGTGGAAGATAAATGGGAATTAATAACAAAACTCTGAAACACATGATGTCACAGGTGTCTGTAAGGGTAGTCTGCAAGAAGAGGGGTAAAATACCATTATTGTTCACAAGGGAAGTAAGGGCGGGGGCTAAGAAAAAGGTATTTAAAAGATACAGAACCTGCCAAGCAGAGGAGGACATGGTGGAATTTTCACAGCAGGATGAAAGAGGCCAACACAATTAATAATGAGGGCTAAGGCTGTCATAAAAGAAGGAATTACGGAAGGTACAAAGAGGGGAGAAAATAACCTCTTTTATTACATAAGGGAGAATAGGAAAATGAGGGCAGGAATAGTTGGACTAAAGCAAGGAGAGCAGTGGGAAGAGGAAGAAAAAGCTTAGGCAGATATCTTGAACATATATTTCTGCTTAGTCTTCACAGTGGAGGACAAGGGTCCTGTGCCAAACTGTGCCATCAGGGTGGGATGGAGGTGGGGTGGAAGGATTGGTGAGGATCCCATATGGGAGCTTAAGTGCACTTAAACTGGATGCGTCCGTGTGCGTGAGCTGGCTACATTCCAGTCTGCTTATGGAGATGGGCCTTGTCCTAGCTAAACCACTAGCTTAGCAATTCAGTAAGTCACTGGGATAACACACAGGGACTTGAGGATGGCAGATATAGTTCCCCGTTCACAAGAGTAGGAGCAGGGTTGATCTGCGGAACTTACAGACCTATCACCCTAATGTCTAGTGTGAATAAACTGCTGGACACTATAAAAAGGGAAAGGATAGTAAGTTTCCTAGAGGTGAAGACTGCAGGACAAAAGACAACATGGATTTGGGGTGTGGGTTATGTCAGACAGACTTGATCAATTTTTTCAAGTGGGTGAGAGGCAATGGACAAGGGACAGGCAGTGGAAATGCTGTCCCTTGACTTCTATAAAGCCTTAGATTCCAGTTAAGAAGATGATGGATCTCGGAGTAGCAGTTTTATGCATAGAAGTGCTAATCAGTTGTGAACATGCATAGCACTTGATACAGCTCGATTAGAAAAATTAAAAAAAATTATAGTTTTATTCATGTTGTGCACTGTGTCATGGACTCATTCAAAAAATGGTTAGCAGTCTGCTGCTAAGCATTTCTGAAAATGATTTGCATTACCCTGTTTTGCTTGTTTGCTATGCTATACCGCAATTTAAAACCCTGGTTTATCTGGACTTCAGCAAGGCAATTGACATAGTGGTGCATGACAAGAGTCTGAGCAGGGTTCACTAGTGTCATTACTGACTGACTTGGGAGGAAGCAGAGAGTTGCAGTGGATGGACGCTACTCGGAGTGGAGAGTGATATCTGGTGGCATCTCGCGGGAATCGGTGCTAGGTAACTTCAGGTCAATGTTTTCATCAATGATCTGAAAGCTGGCATTGTCAGCAGGCTGCTAGTGTTCACCAAACACATTAAGCTGGGAGGAGTGGACTTCCCTGAGAATGAAAACTAACTTCAGGAAGAAGCTGGGCAGTTAGTCCATTCCTAGTGTCTCCGATTTAATGTTACCGAAAGCAAGGTGCTAAACTTGGTGAGGAAAAACAGAGGTAGGACCTACACATTCGAGGAGGGGGGCTTCCCTTGTTGTAGTGGAGGAGGAAAAGGACCTGAGGATGTAGTAGAGAAGGGGCTGATGCATGAAAAGCAGGTTCAGGGAGGCTGGAGGAAATACTGAGTTGCATGAAAAGGGGTAACCAGCAGAGCGGGAGAAGCAATCCTGTCTCTTTACAAGGTACTTGTCAGGCCCTGCCTTGAGAACGGTGTGCGGTTCTTGGTTACTTGATCCAAAAGGACTTGGAGGCAGTCACAAGGTTACAATGCAGGGTCCAAAAATGATCAGGGAAATGGGGGACAAAAGCTGTGAGGAGAGGCAGGAAGTTCGTACCATGTGCACCCTGAAGAAAAGGAGGCTGAGAATAGACATGATGCGAGTATTCCTGTTGCTCAGGGTGTTGACAAGATAGAACAGAGCAGCATGGTGTGGGGACATCCTGAAGTTTATTGGTGGTAAATTCAGGGGTAATTTTAGGAGACTGTTCTTCTTCCAGAGGTTGGTGAATCTATGTAACAGCCTGCCACCCGAGATAGTAGGTATGAAGACAGAACATGTCTACAGGGTAAATCTGTACAAATTTCTGCTTGCCAAGGGAACGCTAGGTGCCCTGAGAAGTAGAGTGAGCGGGGTATCCTTATGAATTAGTACATGCTTGTACAGCTTAACTTAATCCCTGTTTATGAAGTGTGAGTGTTTGAGGCGGGGGTGCTTGACCTACAGTTTCTGTTGACCTCAAATTACACTGTTACTGTGTTTGAATTGATCCCCCTAAGATTTTATATGTTTATAGATACCCCTATTGTGTACTAAGAGTTTACCTTTAAAGTGAATGGACCAAAAGGCGTCTGGGATAATTGCATTTGAAAATCCAATTTCTTGCATCTTGGACAGATTTACAGCAAGAAATTTGTTTTATATTCATTAATAAATGTGTACAAAAATAGCTTGACTCCAAAGGCTGCACTAATGCTAGTACTCCCAAAAGGGCACTTGATGGGCTAATGTTTAATTTATTTATTTATTAAAGTTTCGGAATTACAACCTTTGAGTCAGAGACTCCTTTACAAAGGCTCCACGTCTGGACAAACACACAGGTTATGCAAGAAAACATGTATCATTGCTTAGTGTTCTACAGTGGTGCTTAAATAATGACATCATACAAATGCAGATATTGAAAAGTCTCTTTAGGGTTGCTTAGCAGCCCTGGGTCTATAGAACATGCAACATAAGGGAGATACGCGAGTACTTTCCATAATTTGTACCAACATTTGCAGAAATTAGGTATCGTCTCGGGGTTGGTTGTCAACCCTGCGTCTAGGTGATGTGGCGTGCTCAGTTGCAGCTACACGTTAATGCATCCATTTACTGTGCATGGGATTCAGGTTTTATTCCAGCAACCCAGGATCCCAGTGGGTAGTAAGAAGCTAGAGTGCAGTCAGTGAGTCCACTTAGCCTTTAAACAGGGTGGTTAGTATCTGGTGGTCCATGGCTGCCCCTTGGTAGCCGTGGGGATGGGGCACTGCAAAGACAGTGTAATGCTGGTGTGTCCCCGTGTCCTGCTTAGTCTGGGGATATCTGTTCTTGCAAGGTGTTGTCAAGGACAGGAAGGGGGAGGAGGACTGATATAGGTCTGTACCTGAAGGGGGCTTCATAACTGAGCAGTTCTCAAGAGGAGATGGGCAAAGGTTAGGGGCTGTCCTGGCATAGACCACCTGGACCTCACCAGAAACCAGTGTTCGATAGGGAAAAGGGAGGATTGGTGCAGCAGCATGTATTGGAAGAGGGGCAGCGGGGAGACATTTGGTGCACCGCAGAAAAAAGGGAGCATCCTAATGTTGACAGTTATATAAATACAGTAACATTGGTTACTATTTTGCAAAATAATATTCAGTTCATCTGCTTAAAGTTTATAAGGTTGTAACATGAACTGTTTGTGACTGTTACGTATTTTTCTTTTTTCTCCTTTTTATCTCTTCACAGAATAAAACTCCGTTGGTAAATGAAAGCCTTAGAAAGTTTTTAAATACAAAAGATGGTAAGTTTTTAGCAGCTTTATACATTTCTCTTTAGTAAACTGAACATTTTGAAGTGAACCTTTTTTTTTCTTTAGACCGTTCCTACTTTGTCATGAGAAGCAGTAATGTCCACTGTTTCTTTCTTGTTCTTTTTGATTTCCTTCTCCTGTGTTTTCCCTTTTATATTAAAGCAATCTCTTATACCATTGTGAAAACTTAGAACTTCTTAAAACAGTAATCAGAACAGCCAGTCCAACTCTGTGCATCACCTCCGCAAAGGAATGGTGCCCAGTAATTTAGAATCTTTTTAAAATAGAAGTCTCTCCTCTGGGCTGTTCTTGAGCTGTCAGCATTCCCTGTCCAATCTTTAGTTTCTGCTGAAGAGTGGTCACCTTGGACAGTGCTAAAGCCAATTTCAGCAGCTAAGTCTACGGATTTTATCAATATATTAGTATAGTTTTAAAAGTTTCTTTGATCAATGTTTTAGTGAAAATGTGTTATTTTTATGGTTTTTCTCAGTTCTTGTTGATTCCAGGGAACTAAGAAAGAGGCTGCAAAACACACTCTACTCACAATGACTGTGGTGGAGTTACAATTTAGTATATAACCTTGCTTTTCTGATTTAATGGCTCTGCCTTGATTTTAAAATGCAGAAAAACACTTTTTTCAGGCTCCTTTGACTATTTTTTCTAGGCTCATAACGACTGGTCGAGTGATCACATTGGCTGTTAGTGGCTATGGACGTCTAAACTGAGTGCCTCTGCCAAACAATACAGCACTCTTGACTCACAAACTCTGTGATCGAATAAAAATATAAGACAGTTTGTGAGCTCACAGTGACTCTGGTCGACTTGTACACTAACTCTCAAGGACTGAGGTCAGCTTCCATGTTGCGGTGCTCTTTTTGGTCTCATGTGTGAGTCAGAAACAGCAAATAAACCTAAAAAATGTTCTGGGCCCACAGATTTCAGAAAGTGTAAGAAGTGTAGCACCAATTTAGGCAGTCTATTTTTTATATGTATTTGGGCATTAATCGTTTATTTATTTATTGAGTTTTGTTGACCCAGTAAGCCCACTGGGCCTAGAAGTCCCTTTTTCAGGGGGCGACCGGAGGAGGGGGGGATACAGATGGCAAGCAACTGAAATTGAACCAGATTAAGCTGTTGGTGGTATTATTTGTGAATGGGAGAAATTTAGCCAGGACACCGGGGAAATTCCCCTACTTTTTTTCGATAAGTGCCATGGGATCTTTAGCATCCACCTGAACTACCACCAATCCAGGCAGCTGGGACCTCGGTTTAACTTCGCATCCGAAAGATGGCACCTCAGAAGTGCAGCACCTCCCTCATGCTGCACTACAGTGTCAGTATTGGGATATTAACCCAAGTGCCAGATGTGGGAACTGAACCCACAGCCCTCTGATCTCCCGGCCTCAGAGGCGAGTGTGCTACCGACTGAGCCACTGACAATGACTGGATAAATTGTTGACTCTGCAAAGTTTTTTGTTTAAGATACAGAAAAGACAGGTTAAAGGCAGCCTCTCAACTCCAGGTTCCCTGTGTACTGTAGTTCCAAAGCTTTTTCCCCTGTTCCAAAGTTTGCAAACCCTTCTTTAGTAATGTGTGGTGACATAGCTTCCTCTAAAGACCAATCTAAAGCTGAGTCTGCAAGGAAGCGTTCTAATGGAGCTTAAAACATCATCTGAGGAATGTTCAAACGAAGAGAAAAAAGAAGGGAAGAAAAGGCATGCAAAGGAATCCTCTTTAACAAAAAAAAAAAAAAAAAAAAGAATGGAACATCATACTGAGGCAGAAAAGGTCGGGGCCCCAGATAGAACAGTTATGTACTTACTGTAACAGTAGATCTTTGAGAAAATCTCTCATCAGGCCACACCTATGGAACTGTAAGCCACCAGGCGCTACAACCATATGGAAACTTTGGCAAGCAGTCCACCAGGGGCCGCCCGCGATGTCAGACATTGGTTGCTGCATAAACATGGACAACCCCTTCCCTCCTCAGATCCCCACTGGAGATCATGTTCAGAGGACCTCTCTGTAGGGAACCAGGAGAGAACCTAGGGCTCTGCCAACCAGGCGAGGCAGGGAGCGATATGCAGACCATCATGGAGAAGGAGACAGAACTTATTATGGCCTGTACCAGGCAGCAAAATCCTTCAGAGCAGGGAGGAGAGGTGGCACCATAATAAGGGGAGAATCAGGTAACTCCAAGAAATCTATTAATTTTTTTCTTGGTGGTGTCCTGCTCCTCTAGATCAAAATCCATGGCAGCCTATAACTGCTGCATCATGGTGAGGAAAGTTGGGTTTTCCGGTGGGGACCTTGGAGTGTGGACCACCGAGTCCTCACTGCAGGTAGACACAATAGAGCTGGTGCCCCTCTCATAAGGGCTTTCAGCATAGTCCTCAAGTTCTTCTTTATCATCCTGCATTATTAAATCAGGATTATATTCAAAATCGTTGTTAACCTGGTCGACTGATAGCAGGGAGCATGCTGGCAAGGTTGGCTGCACCCTAGGAGGCAGCTGAGTCATGGCTTTAGTTTGTGTTGTCACAGGGGAAGGGTTAGTAGAAAGCCCTGTAGACGGGGGCCCCCTGGATCGGTAGGAGTAGGAGGCAGCAGGTGTCTGAACACGTCTGTGAAGGAAGACAGAACTGCCTGGATGTCTGCACCCATGTGGTCGACTGGTGCACCAGTAGGAGTCGTCGGGGGAGGCAGAGACCCCGACATTAACAATGATGTACCAACTGTACTAGGCCTGGTAGCACCAGTACCGTTCCCTGACCTGGGAGTTGTGTCGATGGGGTGGGGGAGTGGTGTCACTGCTGTAGTGGTCAAAGACACAGAGGAGGTCATACCTGCTTCACGGAGGGGCAACCTGGAAAGCACAGAGGAGGTTTTCTCTTCCTTCTCCCGGTGCTTGTGGCTCCCAGATGACTTTTCCCAGGATTTCTAGGACCTGGACCCAGAAGAGTGGGCTGGCAATGCTGCTGTGCTCTTCTGCTGTAGCTCTTTCTCCATGTGGGCTACCTGTTACTTCAATAGGTGCTTCTCTAGGGCCCCATTTTGGCATTGCTGGGTAGCAGTATTAAAACCTCTGCAGATTGGGCAGGTTTGCACGTTATGGTCCGGGCCGATGCAACAGATACAGACATTGTGAGAATCGCCAGTGTAGATGTTCTCACCACATTTACAAAACAATCCCAAGGCAAAAAAGTTCAAATATTTCAAACCAATTTTTCAGGAAGCGCTGCAGCACTTAAAATTGGGGGCTCAAAAGCTGCCAAAACTAGTTCCCGGAAGGGCTTATCTGTACCCATTTAAAGTGGAGCACCCAGGTATAAAGCACAACTTCTTTGAATCTCCAGCTGGGATACATAATAACCAAGTAAACCACAGTTTGTAGCAAAATAAGTTTATTTATAAAAATGGTTGTGGAGAAACTGAAAATATGATTGGTGAAACAACATCGCCTGATCATTGATTAAATCTCCTGTTTAATCAGCAGTTAGGGAGCTGAACTACATCCAGGCTATGTCAGTAGAGACCCCATAACCAATATCCCTCCATAAAGAGGGAAGTTTAAGATCATGAAAAAGTAAAGGGCAATGCACAATAACAGTGATCTGCACACTGTCCACCGGCTCTGCTCCCTGACAGCTGTAAATTGTATTCATGGGTCATTTTATCTTGCAAATATAAGCTGGAAATGTACACATGTGCGCTGAGCCTGGCCTGACCTTCTTCCTCCCTCACCATTCTGTCAGTTACAGAGCAGAAGCGCAGGGGAGATGCAACTTGGGTGAAATGCTGTTCATATGGCAGCAGCACTGTGAAGGCAGAGCCTTGCAACCAAGCCTGTTGAGAGGCACTGGAGCCAGCACCTTCCCTCTGCCTCTGACACCCAGGGACTTACAGCAATTTTTGGGATGTGAGGGCAGGAATACTTTCCATCACAACCCGAGAAAGAGAGAGTGGTGGCTGTCTAATAGCAGGGATCAGTCAGTGTTGGTAAAAGGGGGGAGTGAGCAATGGGCAGAAAAAGTGTTTGAAATGCATTTAGTTAAAACAAACTTGACAGATCAGTTTGTTACATAAATTCTGAAGGAACTGTTAATTATAAAACTAATGAAATGATTGTGAACTACTTTTAAATGTGTCAGGATACACATAAATTTCTCATTTTTAAACCAAAACAAAATCTTTTCCCTATTTTTTTTCTTTAATGGAATAACCCATTTTATAAGCGTAGTAACTCACTCCAGGGCATGGGGTTTTGGGGAGTTAATGCACTTTCTGGGTGCTCACAACACACCCGGGGTATGCATTAATTCCCCATAACCCCATGGTCTTTCATTGGTTATTGCTTACTAATTCAAGCAGATACACATCTGTATTTTGTTGCTGTAGACAGACTTTTTTTTTTTTTTTTGGAACTCTGTTTATTCACCTCCTACCTTGGTGCCTCTCCGGCATAGACATGCGGTGCTGCGACTCTCCCATCTGCCTGAAGGACTGGCCATTCCTTCTCTGGCAGGGACTCCCTTCTCTAGCCCGACCCCCGGATCTGAGTCTCCCGGGGAGGGACCACTGTGCTCCTCTGGTGCTCTGGTTTGTAGTGTTGAGGGCTAGCAAACTGGAAGAGGGTCTGGATCAGGCGTCCTGGTGCCCGGCGCTGATGTGGGGTCGTGACCTCTGGACCCGCCTTCGCCTACGAATGGTGGGAGGGGATTTTCTTGTTGGTCTTCCCGGTGGCTCGGACGTGCAAGGATGTCCAGCGCAGGCATGCTCCCGTACCTGTCTGCAGGACATCAGCCGCATCCACCATACCCCATACTGCATGCACTGTTCGGCCGAGCCCCTGACTACTAGGGGCCGCCAAAGCCACTTAGTGCATGCCTTCCCCTCCCCGGGGAAGAAGAGCTGCCAAACGGCCCTTGATCCTGGTCCCTGGCCCCTTCCCCCCCGCCGACCCCCGACGGCCCTAGTCTGTTCCTGAACCCAGGTGGCCGGCGTGGTTCGAGGTGTGGCATCCAGTGCCTCAACCCTCTGCGCCATCGTGTCGGCTGCTGTAGACAGACGGATGAGACACAATCAAGAATCACAGTGCTGAGATGGTAGACAAACTGACTGGGTGCCTTGTGATGAAAATCACTTTGTTGAGGTGCGGTGTTGTAGATATCACCTTTCTTTTTTACTTACATAGTCCATAACCAAATTTTGTCACATGCCGCCAATTAAAGGGAATTACCTCAGTGTTGGGAACCCTGCTGTTTCACAGTCCCTTTTCATGGCTGTGGAGGGAGTAGAGCTTAAATGACAACACTGTCACACTAAGAAAATATTATCATTCTGTTATATCAACAGTGTTAAAAAAAAAATAAAATAGACTTAAGACAGAAAAAGAGGAGGATTTCCAGCTCTAAATGCAGTGGTGGGAGTACCAGCAGAGGAAGTGGGCAAACAATTTTTCTCAATGTACTTCCACACAAGGAAAAAACCAGGAGAGTGGGGGTCCGTTCTCGACTTAAGGTGTATAAATATACACAAAAATAAAAAGAAATTTAAAGTGGTCATCTTGCTGATAGTGATACCATCCCTGCAACAAGGAGGCTGGTTTTGCTTATTAGACATGAAAGTTGCATATTTCCACATTCCAGTGAGGGAAAGCCACTGAAAATACTTAGGGTTCGGAGTAAGAATGGATCAGTACAAATTCAGGGGAATGCCTTTCAGATCTACCTCAGTACCAAGTGCATACCTGTAGTGGCAACAACACTTGCAGAAATGTGTCACAGTTTATCCATGACAGCTGGTTGGGAACAGGCCCAATCACTGTTTATAGAAGTAGTAGAAACCTAGAAGCTGACTGCAGATGAGGACCACAAGGCCCATCCAGTCTGCCCATTTCTTTTTCTACCTTATGAATGTGCCATCAGCATTTGTTCTGTCAATGGCCTATCTATTCATACTTATCTGTATTTCTCCCTTATGCCTATCCCATGCCTGTTTGAAGTCCTGCACTGTATTCATATCCACCACTTCCTGAGGTAGGCCATTCCATGCATCCACCACCCTTTCTGTGAAGAAGAACTTCCTCACATTACCCCTTAATCGGCCTCCCTCTAATCTCATGCTGTGTCCTCTTGTCCTGCTATTTTTCTTACATTGAAACATGTTACACTCTTTCACCTTGTTAATGCCCTTAAGGTGTTTGAATGTTTCAGTCATATTACCTTTCTCCCTCCTTTGCTCCAAGGTATACATATTGAGTTCTATTAATCTGTCCTCATATGTTTTCTGATGCAGTCCCTGCACCATTTTGGTTGCCCTTCTCTGGACTGCCTCAATTTGGTTAATGTCCTTATGAAGGTGTGGCCTCCAGTACTGCATGCAGTACTCCAGATGGGGCCTAACCAGTGTCTTCAGGGATTATTACCTCCTCTTACGACTTGTGATACCCCTACTAATACACCCCATCATCTCCCTAGTCTTACCTGCTGCTTTAGTGGTCTGCTTGGATGATTTCAGGTCATCTGTGATGATGATGCCCAAGTCTGTTTCTTCCCTTGTGACTGCCAGCAACTCCCCTCCTATTCTATAGGTGGCTTCAGGGTTTCTTTTCCCTATGTACATGATCTTGCACTTCTTTGCGTTAAACCCCAGTTGCCACTCTTCTGACCATTTTGCCAGTTTATCCAGATCTCTTCTCATTCTGTCCACCCCATCTGGATCATCTACTCTGTTGCAGATGTTGGTGTCATCTGCAGACAGACAAACCTTACCCTCCAGTCCATCTGCAATGTCACTGATGAAGATATTGAAGAGGACTGGCCCCAGGACTGATCCCTGAGGTACCCCACTTGTGACTTGCATCTTTTCTGACTGTATACCATTTACACCATTCTCTGTTTTCTGCCCATCAACCAGTTTGCCACCCAGTTGACCAACTTCTGACCCACACCTACCCTGCCCAGCTTATCAATCGTCAATGTGGAACAGTATCAGAAGCTTTGCTGAAGTCAAGGTAGGCGACATCAACTGCCCCCCCTTGGTCCCCCACTCTGGTTTCCCAGTCAAAGAAATCTATGAGATTAGTTTGACAGGACCTTCCTGTTGTAAACCCATGCTGTCTTGGATCCTGTGCTCCTATGGATTCCAGGTGTTGTACTATCCTTTCCTTAAGGAGTGCCTTCATAATCTTGCCCACTACTGAGGTAAGGCTGACTGGTCTGTAGTTCCCTGACTTCTCCCTGCTACCACTCTTGTGGAGTGGGATCACATGAGCCCTTCTTCGGCCTTCTGGGACCTCTCCTGTGCTCAGAGACTCACTAAACAGTTCTGATAATGGCTCTGCTAGTTCCACCCTTAGCCCCCTTAGTATCCTGGGATGTATGCCATCAGGTCTCATTGCCTTGTCCACCCTGAGCTTATCGAGCCCTTGTAGTACCCTTTCTTTTGTGACGGGACTAGTGCACACCTTCTCTCCCCCCCCCCCGTCCATGGAGCTGAGATGTGGGCCCTGCCCTACCTTCTCCTCAGTAAATACTGAGCAGAAGTATCTATTTAGGATAGATGCTTTTACATGGTCCTCCTCCTTACATGCTCCCTATTCCCCATTGATCTTAGCAATACCCCCTCTGGACTTTCTCCTTTCACTAATGTATCTATGGAAAGTCTTGTCACTTTCTTGTAACGTTAATGGTACACAGACTAGATTTCATCCTGAATTTGGACAAATCCAGATTGGAACTAGCACAGAACCTGCATTTCATAGGGACAGAACCGGATGCAGTTCATACCATGGTATTCCTGCAGTGGGACAGGGTATACATGCTACCCTGCTTTGCAGCCTCATTCCAAAAACGGACAAAGAGGACTGTTCGGGATTCCCTCAGGCTGTTACATATTTCATGTCCACCGCTACCGCAACGGTGCCCTTGGCGAGAAAATACACGAGGCCAGTCCAGTGGACCCTAAAGGAATGCAAGTTACAACTCCTCCTCTGAACACAGTACAAGGAAAATCTAGTTTCACTCAAATGGTGGCCACAGGTGCTTCATTTGAGAAACTTTGTTTTTTGCTATTAAAATTTTTATTGTATTTTATCAAAGGACAGACATAAATAAACTACAACAAAGCAAAGTACATCTGCAACAGGCAGTAGTGTTTGGTGCTCACCAGAAATGAGCTGCCAGCTCGTAACAGAATAATCCAGTCTCCACAAGGTTGGTGTCACTCAAGTCCCTTCAATAATGGAAGAATCCATAAAAATTAAAATGCAAGTTGCAAAAAGTAGATTTAATGAGGACCATCAACATCAGAGCTTCCTCTAGCCACCCAGCGCTTCGACTCTTCGCGAGTCTTCCTCAGGGATGTGCTCTAGAATGCCAGGTCAGTTATTTAAGTACAGGCTGTTAATAAATATTCGTGTTTCCATGTCAACAACAGTATATATAAAATCACCAAGTGCAATTGGGAAATATATGTTTTGGGGGGGAGAGAAGGATGGATTCCAAAAGTGCCTGGTTTACAAATTTCTTGTTTTAATACATTTATATATTTAATAATTACAATCTCTATAAATTGATAGTTTTATATAAATTGTGAAACTTAAGAAAACATATTATTTAATTTTCTATTTACTTTACTGATTTGTCTCACTGAAGCCTTAGTACATATGTACAAACCGCTTAGTGGCTGCTGTTAGCGCTCAACTAAATGAAAATGTGTATGTATTATACTGTTATACATACTGTATGGAAATATCACATTTTGCTTTATGAAATTTTAAGAAACTCTATTTGACTAAGGCAAGAGGTGAAAAAAACAGATCCTGGACAAGATGTCCTACCTAGACTTTAGAAAGGCATTTGACACAGTCCTGCACAAAAGATTAATAATCAAGCTAGCCAGCCTGGTAGTGGGTCACAGGGTGGTAGCCTGGGTGGCAAACTGGCTGCAAAACATGATACAGAA
Source organism: Neoceratodus forsteri (assembly GCA_016271365.2). Classification (NCBI taxonomy): domain Eukaryota; kingdom Metazoa; phylum Chordata; order Ceratodontiformes; family Ceratodontidae; genus Neoceratodus; species Neoceratodus forsteri. The sequence continues at coordinate 930,502,124 of CM057450.1, read as the reverse complement.
GGTAATAGTGAATGGAACACATTCCGAAGAAAGGGGGGTCACTAGTGGAGTACCTCAGGGCTCAGTACTGGGTCCAGTCCTCTTTAACATCTTTATAGGTGACATTGCAGAGGGTCTGAAGGGAAAGGTATGCGTTTTTGCAGATGACACAAAGATCTATAACAGAGTTGATACACAAGGGAGGGGTAGAAAGGACGAGAAGGGACTTGGCAAGGTTGGAGGAATGGTCAGACATATGGCAACTTAGAGTCAATGTAAAGAAGTGCAAAGTAATGCACCTGGGATACGAAAACTCAGAAGAAGAGTACACAGTAGCAGGGGAGGTACTAACAACAACAAAAATGGAAAGGGACCTGCGGGGTAGTCATATCAGATGATCTAAAGGTTGGTAAGCAATGTGAGAATTCAATAAGGAGAGCCAGAGGGATACTGGGATGCATAGGAAGGGGCATCACAAGTAGAAAAAGGGAAGTGGTTATCCCTCTGTACAGACAGTTGGTGAGACCCCATCTGGAGTACCGTGTGCAGTTTTGGAGACCTCATCTACGCAAGGACATAGACAGGATGGAAGCAGTCCAGAGGAGGGCAACTAAAATGGTGCAGGGTCTGCATCAGAAACCATATGAAGAGAGACTGAGAGAGCTTAATATGTATACCCTTGATGAAAGGAGGGTCAGGGGGGACATGATAGAAATGTTCAAGTACCTGAAGGGAATCAACAAAGTCCAGGAGGGTAGCATCTTTCAGAAAAAGAGATTGTAAGAACAAGGGGGCACAATTTAAAGATAGAGGGGGGATGGCTCAAAGGTAATGTGAGGAAATTTTTTTTCAGGGAGAGAGTGGTGGATGCATGGAACCGCCTTCCTGGGGAGGTTGTTGGGTCTAAAACAGTGGGGGAATTCAAACATGCATGGGACAGACATAAGGCAGTTGTAGTTGGGGGTGGCAGGAAGTAGGCTGTTGGTTAACTAGAATCTGCAGCTTGTCCAGTAGGTAGGGAAATGGGCAGACTGGGTGGGCCAAGTGGTCCTTATCTGCCGTTAAAGTCTATGTTTCTATGTTAAGATGTGAATTTTAATCAGATGATTAGCATTCTTTACAGAGTAGTGATCTGTATGTCCATGGTTCTTGGTGAATCAGAACTTCTGGTGAAAGGAAGAGAAAAGAGAGAAACAAGACATATTAATCTGTGTAATGATTCTATAGACATCTCACACAAAATCATTTTTGGTTTTTTGTTTGTTTTTTGTTATTAGAGAAAACAACTTCTTTCTTAGCTTAATCTTTTCAAAGCTTATTTTTTCATTTTCTTTTAAGGAATGGTTTCAAGTCCCATCTGTCATTTAAACCAGATGGTTTCACACTGTTCAGTTTATAAATCCATATGCTCCCTTTTTTAAGTAAAGTAAATGGAGAATTAAATAATGTATTCTTAAGTTTCACAATTTATATATAACTATAAATTTATAGAGATCATACCTCTCAACCTCCTGCCTCATAAATCAGGGACAAGGCTTAAAAAAATCAGGGACAAAGGACCAAAATCAGGGACACATCTTCAAAATTAGAGATATCCATCCAGAAAGTTGGTAGAATATGGGTCTTAGTGCAAAATGCATTTTCTAAAGAAGAACAAGTCTGTAACTTTAATGCTTGACATTGTTTTGTGCTTACAGTCCCCACTGTTTAGCCACAAAAACACAAATTTTAGGAGGGACAGAGTAAAATTTTGAGGCAAAATCAGGGACGTCCCTGAAAATCAGGGACACTTGAGAGGTATGATAGAGATTGTGATTGTTAAATATATACATGAATTAAAACAAGAAATTTGTAAACCAAGCACTTTTGGAATCCATCCTTCTTTCCACCCCACCCACATCTTTCCCAATTTTACTTGGTGATTTTGAATATACTGTTGTTGACATGGAAACATGAATATTTATGAACTGCCTGTGTTTAAATGGCCGACCTGGCACTCTAGACCACACCCCTGAGGAAGACTCGCAAGGAGTCGAAGAACTGGGTGGCTAGAGGAAGCTCTGATGTTGAAGGTCCTCAATAAATCTGCTTTTTGCAACTTGCATTTTAATTTTTGTGGATTATTCCATTATTGAAGGGACCTGAGTGACATCAACCTTGTGGAGACTAAATAAAATACAGAAATAAAAACAGCAGAGTCAGAGTCATACGGTGTACAGATCCTATTTTCACATGGACTGCCTTGCACTATCCCAAAAGAAGCTGCAAAAGATAACAGTTGTGACATATGGAGGAACCCTAGTAAAATAACCATGGTTATGAACCTCAAGGAAGTAAGTCTTCATCAACTTCCAGTTGGTGAAGAACCCAGTGGCAATGGGTTTTGTCAAAAACTTGGATACTTTTATTTAGGGAAGTAGATAAATCTTTCTAGATTGTAAATATCTATTCGAGGGGCATGGAAGTAGTCTACACATAGGCAGTTCCACTGGATAATGCAGATTCATTGGAATGTCTTCAAGCTAAACTCTTCCCATCACCTGGGCGGTATATTCCTTGGCTCCGCCCCATGATGTCAGATCTTCCTTTCTGCTGGAAGAGTTCCTTCTCCTCCTGAAGGCAGTATAGCGTAGTGGTTAAGGGCACTGAGCTGCAAACTTGGAGACCTGGGTTTGAATTCCACAGCCCCCATTTGCATACTTTGTGATCCTGAGCAAGTCACTTAACTTCCTTGTGCTCTCAGGTCTCACCTGGAAACAAGTTCCGACTTAGTGTGCTTTTCCTGGTTAAACAATTTCCCCTTTCCCTTTCCTTTCGCAGCTCTGTGCATTGTGGACTGCCTCATGCACCATCAGCAATTTCTACCTGTTTGATTTTTTTCAGTTATTTCCTCTATTGCTTTCCTCTCCTGTGCTCTGACTTCAGTTTTGTAGATGGAATCCGAGTAAGTGAAGCCACCTCCTGACTTCAAGTTTTATGTCACATGCTGACAAAAGATATTGCAGACGGACCCACATGTGTCTTGCCTCTACTGTTTACGGAATGCACATGATGTTTGTGGCATGTGTCAGACAATGCTTCCTTCTTCATTGGAAGATTCTGTGGCCTGGCTTCTTCTCGGCCGGCTGACAGGAATCCGAAGCTCTGGCTGTAAGGCTGCAAGAAGCCCTCTGCTGTGACGAGGTCTGCTGCTCTACTTGTGGCCATGGAAGAGGCAACAGCTACTGCTACTGTGGACACCCCTTTAGCCCTGGTGCTGCTCCTGGCTATAGCCAGCATCACAGCATCCTTCACCGGACATTTCTGGGAGATGTCAGACCCTCCAAGCCTTTGGGAGAGCCCTGCCCCCCAGAGTAAGATACATAAGCACCGTTGGTGCTGGTTGTGGGACCAGGAGAGATAGAGGTCTTCATGTTCTCTTGACTCCCCGACCATTTGACGTGTTTCGAGAGCTTGACTCTGGTCGAGCTTTCTGTTGGTGGCCAGGTTGAAAGGGCCACAGTGCCCCTTTCGGACTTGCCGACCTCGACACTGGCCAGTTGGGTGATCGAGAGCTTTCTCTACCTTGTTGACCAGTTGTCAGAGTTGATCGACAAGGAGGCAGTCTCAAAGACCATTGTCTTCCCGGTCCTCTCAGGAGGACTTCGAACCGATTAGTGTCTCCGACCAACTCCACAGCAGTTGTGCAGCCAAAGCTGGTGCTCCTCCATCCACCTTGGCATGTGGTCTATACCAACCCTCCGGTTGCATCTCCTTGGCTTTGGCGCTCAGGTTGACTCATATGGTATTGAGTTACCAGAAGGTATTTGCTCCAGCTCCACCCTTTCCTCTTGCAGTGAGGAGACAGCTGTCTACTCACCCAGATCTCCTCCTGAGGATGCCTTTTTTTCAAGCCCTCATGAATCAAATGTAACAGACTTTAGGGTTTATTGCTGAGGAGAAGGACTCATCTAATTGTAACCTCTGTGAATTCCTGGAGATTCCAGCTATGCCCTGTATTGCTATTCCTGCTATTTACCCTGCCCTGGCAGCTAGCACGGATCCAGCACACTTCCTGCTTTGCCCAGGAAGGCTGACAAGCAGTATCCTGCTCTGACTACTAAGGCCTGTTATTCTTCACAGCCTGAAACAAATTCTGTTGTGATTATGGTGGCCCATGGTAGGTCAAAAGCACATCATCACATGAGCTCCTTGCCTCCGGACAAAGAACCCAGAAGGGTTGACATGATTGGGAAAAGGACCAATGCATCATTGTCCTTAGGCCTTTGTATTGGGAATTACTAGGCTTGCATGATTTAAAGGGAAAGTATCCCCAACCTATTTTCTATATACCTATGTAGTTTGTAGGCATAAACAATTTGTCTTACTTCGTGGATTGCTCCTGCAGCAGGCATCACAGGTAGGACTAAGCCACCAGGTGCTAGGACCCCGTGGAAAACTTCTAGCCAGCAATATACAGTGGAGGACCACCCCCTGACATCTGCCCGCCCCCAACATTGGCCAATAGTATATAAAGGGTGATCTCCCAGCCCTACCTAACTTCTTTTCCCGCTGTCAACCCGCATACATCGGCTCCACAAGACGCCTCTTGCTAACAGTCGGCTGCCTTTTTTATCGCATGTTACCTTCACTTTTTTGTTTTACTTTCACAGTGTTCAACTTGTTCCTGTGTGACTTCTTCATCACCGTCTTCGTCTCCAGAGCGGCGGACGAATAAGTGTACCTTTGCCAAGCACATTCCTCACTCCGATGGTCATTCGGCCTGCCTGTTCTGCCTGGGCCCCAACCATGACACCGAGGCCTGCCAGCACTGCCGCAGCTTCAATCGGAGGACTAAGATTCGCCACCTGAAGGCCCTCAAGAGCTTTCTGCTTGAGCAACAGTTGGCCACCATGGAATCTTTTAGACCCACCGGGACATCGTCCTCCTCGAGCACTCACTGTGAGAAGTCCCACAGGAAGCACTCTTACCGGGATAAGGACAAGGAGAGGTCCCGGTTGAGCTCCCGTCCTCGGTCCCCGTGCCACGTGGTGACAAACTTGAGTTCTTCCTCCCACGGGCCTTCACTCTCACCGGGTTGCTGTTGGTTAGGACCCCCACTGTGGAACTGTTGTCCGGCGGGGTGCCTTCGGGGCCAGGGTCTTCTTTATTCCTAACTCCCCTGTGCCTTCAGTCCTACGTCCATCCTACTGGACCAAAGCTAGGAGGCCCAGCGGGTGCTCCCTTTTCGGGCGTCGGGTCCCTACCTGCCGCCTGCCCGGCTGGGGTGTCGACTCCGTCGGACTGGACGATAGGGTCCAACGGGCTCCCCTGGAGCCAGGAGCGGGACTAGCGGTCAGACATCCACTCCCTAGGTGGACGCCGCCTCAGCTGCCACTGGCCAGTACCATGGCTGGGATTCAGCAGCCCTCCGACAGTTTGACTCCAGCTTTGATGAACTCTAACCTAGTGAACCCCAAGTCGCCTAATCTTCGGTGTTCGCCAGCCAGTCTTTCGACCCCTGCAGGGCCAGTGCCCGAGGAGCAGCTGCCTCCAGACCAGATGACACCCGGCACCCCGCCATCAGGCAACCTGAATCTGGATATTCTGATGCTAAGCACCCAGACGCCCAACCTTTCAGGGCCCGCAGGCCAACGCTGCCTCACAACCTGATGCCGGGTCCATCGGAGAATGTTCATCGGGGTCCAGGGACCCCCCGATCCCCTTGTCGGAGGTGTGGGCCCTCTTTACTTCATGGTGTAACACCATCAAGGTGGACTTGCTGCCTCAAGGATGTGAAATGCCCCCTAAGGAGCCTCAGCCATGACCTCCTACTCCTCAACCTAGGCAACTGACCCCTCCGCAGATACCCTCACCTACACCGGAGCCCAGCCAATCTAGGTTCCCCGGGGGTAAGACAAGGCGCTCGTCCTCTAGGTCCACCTCCAGACGCTGCCTCAGCTCCCACGACCGTCGGCGGCACAGGTCCTGTTCTAACCCCAGTAATACTCAGGTATTCATAACTTTTACAGTGTCCCTTTAAGACTGAGCTGCCCGGAGAGATAGAATGCTATGCAAATGATGGAATCTTTGCACATACTATTTTTCAAATGCTGCCTTGAACTTACTGCCTTGGTTCTAAATCCTCAGATTTCACTTTCCGCCTGTCAAGACCAGAAGCCCGGAGTGTGTCTCCTCATCATCTAGTCCTGACGTGTTAAAACTTCAAAAAATACATAAGTATTGTTTTATCCTTTTCTTTTGCTGCCTTTAGAGAAGTGTAATTAGTTATTAAACCATTGTTTTAGTGTTAAATTCTTTGTTTTCTCAGTTTCTCCCGGTTTGGTATAACCGGTGGGAAACCTAGGCTTTTGTTTAGTGTTTTTGGAGTTCCTTGACTAAGGAGCCCCTTTAGTTTTATTAAATTTAAGTTTTTTTATTTTAAATTTGAACCGCTAATCCCGGTTCATGAACCGCTAGCGCTGGTTCTGTTTCTCGGTTCTGTTTTGGTTCCGAAAACATTTTCTTGGTTCAGGAACCGACCGCTACCACTAAATAAGAAGGATTTTAAAACCTTATTTAGCGGTTAGTGACCAATTTCTTTTTCCCACTCAGAATGCCTGAAAAAATGTAAAGAAGAACTGGTGAACCCAGTTTTAAACCATGTACTGATTGTGGTGAGATTTTTGCCAAAGCAGACAAGCACACTCTTTGTGTTGTCTGCTTGGGGTTTGAACATTTAAAAACAGACTGTGACATTTTTAAAACTTTTCCAGAAAAAACTGTGGAAAGTGCCTTGAAAGGCTTAAGAAAAAGATGTCAGTTTCCAAGGGTCCCTTGAGCTCTTACCAGCCGACACCCGCTGTTCCTGTGGCAGAAACCACTTTGATATCAACTTATGTAACTGCCACCGCTTAGACAGGTACGCAAGCAGTTTCAAAGAGGCTTGCTGAACCAGCTGACTCTCTGATTCCCTCTCAAAAATCTAAGAAAACAAAACACACAGAACCCCCTGCTGAGAAGCAATTGGGGACTTCTGTACCTGCAGTAAAAATGCCAAGTGCAGATGAGATTGCATAGGCCTTTCGTGTTATCCAGGCTTTACAAGGGTTGACTACCCCTTTGCCTCAGACACCAGCCAGACAGACTGGCTCTTCTTCTCAGTCTTCTATATATGAGCAAGAAGAGTATTTGGATGTTGAAGAATGGGAAGAAGGGGACTCCATTGAACCAGGGGTTTCCCCCTGAGCAAAAATTTGGCTCTCCTCCAAGGGCATCAGAGGATTTTTCCTCTCATTTTACCTTTGTAAGAAGGATGATGGATGCATTGGACATCCCCACAAGTGAAGTTATTGAGGATGAGGAAGAAGTTGAATACATGGAACTTATGGGGTTAACACCCACCAAAAAGCTTCTTCTTCCTGTTAATAAATTCTTCAGAAGAGATGCCCTAAAATTACTGCAAACTCCTAATGTTGTCCCATCTCTGGATAAGACAAAGTTCAGAATGGTAACTCTGGCATTGATCTTGCCAACCCTCCAAAAAGGAGACTGGTTGGCTTCACTGGACCTAAAGGATGCCTATTTCCACATCCCCATAAGGGAATCTCACAGAAAATATCTCAGGTTCAGACTCCCTTCAGGTCACTATGAGTTCTCAACCCTGCCATTCGGCCTTACTTCAGCACCAAAGGTGTTTACAAAGTCCCTGGCAGTGGTGGTGGCACACCTTCGAAAGCAGGGTGTCACAGTCTTTCTGTACCTAAACGACTGGTTGGTGGTGGGAAAATCCTCCCAGCATGTCAGGGAGTAGCTGCATCTCATTCAAGAGCTCCTGGAGTCTCTAGAATTCCTGATAAATCAGAAAAAGTCAGTTCTGCAACCTTCTTGGGTATTGCAGTTCATAGGAGCCGAGCTAAATACCCTGCAGGGCAGGGCATGCCTGCTACTGGACAGGGTAAGGAGCATCCAGCAGTTAGCAGGTTCATTTGTCCTAAACAAGTCAAAAACTGCAAGATGGTTCCTTCAGCTGTTAGGCCACATGGCAGCTGGCACAGTACTGGGGTCCAGATTCCAGATGAGGGACATCCAGTTTTACCTAAGAGCTCACTGGTGCCAGAAAAGAGAGACTCTTTCAAAATTGATTCCAGTAACAAGAACTCTATTTCAGACTCTCGAATGGTGGAAAGAGGAAAACAATCTGAGAGAAGGGGTTCCCTTCCAACAGGAGTCCCCCTCAGTGACTCACACTGTGGATGCATGACTGCTGGGATGGGGTGCCCATCTGGGAGATCACACTACCCAGGGGACTTGGTCAAGGGCAGAGTCACTCCTACACATAAACCTACTGGAACTCAGAGCAGTGTTGTTAGCACTGAAGGCCTTTACGCCTCTGCTACAGGGAAAGGTGGTACCAATTAGAACAGACAATGCCATGACTATGTACTACATAAACAAGCAGGGAGGGACAAGGTCCAGTCCTCTCTGCACAGAATTTATGAATATACAGGGTTTTATTTAACTGTAAAAATTGATTAGCGGTTTGCTCATAAAAGTTCTAAAACATCATGAAAATGCATAGCACTTGCCTCACTGTGTTTAACAAACATAACGCTTCTAGAAAACCTATATAAATACTTTCTGTACAGTTAGTATTGTCCCAAGGAAAAAAACTGCTAATCGATTATTTAAAACTCTGAAATATGGAGTCTGGCTTACTCCTTGGGAGTTTCTCTTCAAACCATTCATCTGACTGGCAAGGACAATACCTTGGTAGACACCTTGAGTCGGATCAACCAGGCCCGTCATGAATGGACCCTGAACAGGCAGATGGTGCAAGCAGTTTTCAAGAGGTGGGGTACTCCAGAGGTGGACTTTTTCGCATCCCACCAGAACCACTACCTGCCAAAATATTGTTGCAGACCACCAGAGTTGGTAACAATCCCTTTGGATGCTCTAATTCTAGATTGGCCAAGGAAACACCTATATGCTTTCCCTCCCTTCCCTCTGGTATACAGGGTTTTGCTCAAGCTCAGGTCCCAGTCAGCATGTATGATCTTGACAGCGCCAGATTGGCCCAGGCAGCCATGGTACTCTCTACTGCTCTCCATGTCTGTGGCTGAGCCAATACATCTTCCCAGGAGGCACAGTCTGTTAACTTTCAGTCAGGGGAGGCTCCTGTACCCGAACCTCAGATCCCTCAGGCTTAAGGCCTGGCTGTTGAGTACCTAGAATATGCAGGCCTAAACCTTTCTGAAGGTGTTCTGGACATTCTGAAGGGTTACAGGAAGCCCTCCACTAAGAAAACTTACTCGGCAAAGTGGAAAAGATTTTCTATTTGGTGTTCCACATAGGATATTGAACCAGCAAAGGCTGGGGTACCAGCCATGTTGGATTATCTTGCTCATTTACATTCTTTGGGCCTTCAGGCCAGCACCCCGAAGGTACATTTGCTGCAGCTTTTGCTTACATTTCAGACAGGCAAAAATTTTCATTGGCCTCAGATCCTATTTTCAAGAGGTTCTTGAAAGTCCTTTCCCATTTGCACCCCCTCACGGAACCAGTGCCTGCATGGGATCTCAGTGTGTCTATAGCCAAGCTCATGAGGCCCCCTTTTGAGCCCATGTCTTCAGTTCACCTAACATTTGTCACATAAAAAACAGTTTTTCTAGTGGCAGTAACTTCTGCTAGAAGAATCAGCGAGCTCCAGGCTGTTTGTGTAGACAAGGACCACATTTCCTTCCACAATGACAAAGTGGTCCTGAGAACAAACAGGAAATTTCTCCCAAAGTTGTCTCTGATTTCCATCTTAAGCAAACCATTACCCTAGCTGTATTTTTTTTTTTACTGAGCACTCCACCTCTGGTGAAAGGAGGCTCCACAGTTTGGATGTTGAGAGCCCTTAGTTACTACATGACAGCCACTAAGGACCATAGGCAGGACAGAAAACAGCTTTTCCTGACTTACAGGGATGTGGGAAAGGGTAACCCAGCATGTAAAAGGTCCGTTTCTCACTGGATAGTACAATGCATCCAATTCTGTTGTTCTAAAGCAGGAAGGAAACCCCTAACAGAGTTGAGGGCCCATTCTACAAGGGGCACAGCTGCTACCTTAGCAGCTGCCAGGGATGTCTCATTAGTGGACATCTGTAAAGCAGCCACCTGGAAAATAGTACACACCTTTACAAAGCATTAGAGTTTGGACGTCTTATCCAGGAGTGATGCCAGGTTTGGCACAGTAGTCCTGCAGAGTCTATTCCCAAAGTTGGTTCTGTGCCCACCTCCAAATGTACTGCTTTGTAGTCTATATAAGTTATGAATATCTGAGTATTACTGGGGTTAGAAGAAAAAATTACTTACCATAGTAACCTTGTTTCTTCCCAGTGTTATTCATAACTTCCCACCCTGCCTCCCCGTCAAGAACCAGTAGCCTCTGCATTTCTGGGAATGTTTTTCTGACTTACTATGTAGGTGCCACAATCAGGCACTATTGTTTGCAGATCAGGTTCTTCTTGTTCAAACACCATGAAGTCTTGCTATATTATAACAATAGCAGTCAGCCACTGCAGCTGAACTGCCCCGGAGAGGAAGGAGTTAACTCCAGAAGATCTGGAGTTCTACAGCGCGAGGGCGCTATGCCCAAAGCTCTATCTGGCAGTTTCAAATGAAACTGTCAAAATCTTTACTCCGCTTCACTGAACAGTCGCTCCGGAGATCAGCTCGGTTCATTCTCGGTTCAAGCGAGTATTTTTCGGTTCATTTGAACCGGCAAAAGTTATTATTTTTACCGCATTTCGGTTTTAAAGCTCTATCTGGTAACCGTAAGTACTAAAATTTAAGTCTGTGTGGAAAATTAATTATCGGTTTGGTTTTGAACCGATCGGTTGGTTTTTCTGCATTTTAAAAGTGTACAGTGGGTTTTAGAGTGCGGTTCGGTTCTTATCGGTTTCTAAAAACGGAATTATAACGTTTTTTCAATACCGTAACACGGTTAGGAACCGATAAGGGTGTCTTGCCTGGCACTGCCATCAAAAGGGCAAGTTTTGGTTAGGCTGGCATTATGTCTGAGAAACCCAAAAGAAAAACCGGCCCACTGGGTTTCAACACTGTGATGTATATGGGGCGCCTTGCCAAGGCTGACCCACACACCACTTGTGTTTATTGTCTGGGGCTGACCACCTCCTGTCAGACTGCCAGGTGTGTAAAAATTTCCTGCAGCCACCCTGGAGAAGAGATTGGGCGGCTCAGGAATGAGAGAACCAAAAGTCCGCTGACCCGATGGCCAGCCGGTCCAGTACCCACTGGACCAGAGGGAGTGCCCTCTGACCAGGGCGAGACTTCCTCGGCAAAGGAAGGCTGGTTCAGAGGAACCAGTCCCAAGAAAAAGACAAGGAAATCAGTAGGTCTGGAGTCCAAAATTGTGTCTCCAACTGCTGCAGAGATAGCTAAAGCCATTCAGATTGTCCAGTCACTGTCTCAGGGATCTGTAGAACCACCAACAGCTGGTAAAGGTTGGTTCGTTCAGTCCCAGTGGTTCAGGATTTTGAGGTTGAGGATTTTTATGAACCACAGGAGGGGAGGAGGAATTTGATCAATATATGTGTGGCTGGGGGTCTGACGTGCCCATTGAACCGGACATCTCTCCAGACAGACCTTTAGAATCTCCTCCTATTCTGTCTGAGTCCCTTCTTTCTTTATTTTTACAAAGGTTGTAGAAACCCTCCAGCTTCCTTTAGAGGAGGCTGTGGATGAGCAAGAGGAGCCTGATTATGTGGAAATGATGGATATTCCAGAGTCTAGGAGGTTGTCTATTCCTTTGCATAAGTCATTTAGGAAGCAAACAACAAAGATTTTAAAAAATCCTCATTCTGTCCCTCCTGTAGATAAAAAAATGGACAGAAGGTATACTTTGTCAGGCTCGGATACAGACTTCCTTACTGAGCAGTGTAGTCATGTAGGTGTGGTACAAGCTGCAGCCTGTGACAAGGCTAATATTCCTCTGGCCTCACATCCTCCTGATAAGGATTCCAGGAAGATTGATGCCATGGCGATAAGAAACAGTATATGGCAGCTTCTTTGGGACTCAGGCAGGCAAATTATATGGCTTATGTAGCTAGATATCAGAAATCTAGGTGGGACACAGTATTGCAGTTAGCCAAGCAGGCCCATGGCCAGCTGGCTAGTGAGTTGGAACAGGTGGCTGATGGCATTGAAGCCTCTAAAGTTCAATTTCATACTGCTGTTGATGTTAATGATGTTTCTTCTAGGGTCATGGCCACTTCTGTAGCTTCCGTGAGGTTGGCATGGCTCAGATGCACTAATCTGTCGCAAGATACCCAGTCAAAGGCTATGGATTTTCCTGTAGTGGGAAATTCTCTTTGGGGAGCAAACAGAAACTATATGAAAAAGATGGATGAATACAGAACTACCTACAAAAGTGCCCAGGCTAAGGAGAAGCATGCCATGCCACAAAGGCATGCTCCCAGAGGTAGGGGCAGGCCCTTTTCCAGGCCTTTTACCAATTTCAAGCCTCCTCTGCTGTCTCAGAGGGTTTCTTCAGAGGCAGGGTAGACGTGGCACAAGTAGACCGTCCCCTCCCTCAGCCTAGGCTGCTGCTAAGCAGGCACCCTGATGGGGTGTCCAGGGCGATTCTCCTGTACCAGTGGGGGCAGGTTGGCCTATTTCAGCGGAACTGGCTGTCCTAACCACGGACAGATGGGTTCTGGAGGTAATGAGCCAGGGTCTGTTCTCATCTTCAAACACTTTCCAAAGATGAGAGCCAGGCATTTTCCACCTGCAAATCCTTCAGAAGCCTTGCTTTGTAAGCAGAGGTTTCTGCTTTGCTGACTGCAAAGCAGTGAAAGGGTTCCTCCTTGCCATCAGGGCAAGGGGCTTTATTCAAGATACTTTCTTACCCCAAAAGACAGGAGAATGGCGGCCCATTCTAGATTTAAGATACTTGAACAAGCATCTGTTGAAACCAAAGTTCAAAATGTTGACTCTGGCAATGATATTGCCTTCCCTAAGGCCAGGGACTGGCTAGCTTCCCTGGACCTCAAGGATGCCTATTTTCATGTTCTGATCAGGCCTTCTCACGAAAGTACCTCAGGTTGAACTGCCCTCAGGCCACTACCAGTTCAGGCAATGCCCTTCGCCTTACCTCTGCGCCAAGGGTATTCACAAAATGTCTCGCTGTAGTAGTGGCTCACTTAAGAAGGCAAGGGTTGCTGTGTTTCCTACCTGGATGACTGGCTCATTGTGGGTCAGTCTCCAGGTCAGGTGAAATCCCACTTGCAAGTCACCCAGCAGCTTCTCACTTCCTGGGATTCCTGCTAAACTAACCAAAGTCAGTTCTGGAACCAGTTCAGGTCCCAACTTTCATGGGCGCAGAATTGAAACACAAGGTTAGCCAGGGCTTTTCTTCCCTCGGAAAGGGTGGACAGACCCATCGCCTGGCATCCTCCTTACCCTGCGGGTCTCTCGACCAGCAAGGCATTTTCTGCAACTCCTCGGGCACATGGCTGCTTCCACAGCTGTCGTGCAGGGAGCAAGATTCCAGATGAGGGACATTCAGTTCCATTTGAGGGCCTATTGGTCTCAAAGGAAGGACCCTTAACAAGTTGGTCCCAGTTACTCAAACTCTGATCCTAGCCCTCCACTGGTGGCAGGTCCAGAGCAATTTAAGACAGGGGTTCCTTCATTCCCATTTCTCACTCCCTCACCCTTACCACGGATGCCTCCCTGTTAGGTGGGGGCTCACCGCGACCTTGCCACTCAGGGGTATGGTCTTCTCAGGAGTCTCTGCTCCACATCAATCTTTGGAACTCAGAGCTGTCTTTTAGCTCTGGTGTTTTCAGATTCTGTCCAGAACAAAGTGGTTCAAGTCAGGACAGACAATACCACCACAATGTGGTACATCAACAAGCAAGGGCACTCGGTCTTCAGCCTTGTGCACCAAGCAATGAAGTTGTGGTCTCTGGCTTACTCCTGAACACCTCCTGATAGCGGTCCATCTCCCAGGGAAGGACAATGACCTACGGACGCCTCAGCAGAATTCTCAGGGCCATCACGTAATGGGCTTTGAATCCACAAGTGCTGGGGTCTGTCTTTTCCAGATGGGGCACCTCAGATAGATCTTTTCGCAGCCCCAGACAACCACCAACTTCTCTTTTCTGTTGCAGGCCTCCAGTTCTGGGCTCAGTCCTCTGGACGCTTTTCTGTTGGACTGGAAAGGGAAGTTCCTGTATGCCTTCCCCTTCCTCTCCTTTTCAGGGTACTAGTAAAAATCAGATCTCAACCTTGCAGAGTGATTCTGATTGCCCCAGATTGGGCCAGACAGCCCTGGTACCCTCTGCGCCTGTCCTGGCAGTTCACCTTGCCCTGAGCCTGCCCAGAGTCCACGACTTACTGGCCTGTGCACAGGGGAGTGTGGTATCCGGACCTCAAATCCCTCCACCTCAAGGCTTGGCTCTTGAGGAGCTAGAATTTGCTGACTTACACCTTTCTCAAGGTGTCATGGATATTTTAAAGGCTTCAAGGAAGCTCTTCCACTAGGGCCACTTATAATTCTAAGTGGAAGAGGTTTTCCATCTGGTGCTCTGAGAGGCAGATTATCCCAGAATCTGCTGATCTTCCCATTCTACTGGACTATTTGGTCCATCTGAATTCCCTAGGCCTTAGACCAGCTACCCTGAAGGTTCATCTGGCAGCTGTCTCTGCTTTTGTGTCAGCAGGGAAGCCTGCCTCCTTTCTTCTCACCCGTGTTCTCCAAGTTTTTTAAAGGGTTACTTCATACTAACCCTCCTTTTTCGAGAACCAGCTCCGCCTGGGACCTGAATATTTGCATTGCTCAATTAATGCAACCCCCTTTGAGCCTCTGTCTTCTGCAGAGCTCAAGTATTTAACTTGAAAACCGTTTTCCTAGTAGCTATCACCTCTGCCAGACGCATAAGTGAGCTACAGGCCCTGTCAGTGGAAGAAGATTTTATCTCTTTCCACAGAGATAAGGTAGTCCTTAGGACTAATAGAAAGTTTTTGCCTAAGGTGGTTTCTGATTTCCACCTGAATCAATCTATCTCTCTCCCAGTATTTTTCACTGAGCATTCACAGCTTGGATGTCAAAAGAGCCTTAAGCTACTATTTAGAGTGCACCAGAGGTCATAGGTTCGAATCCCTCCAACTCTTTCTTACCTATGGCGAGGTTGGCAAAGGGAAACCTGCCACTAAGAGAACAGTTGCAAGGTGGATTGTTTCTTGTATCCAATTCTGTTATCAGAAACTGGGTAGAGTACCCCCCTCAGGATTGAGGGCCCACTCCACCAGGGGTACAGCTGCGTCTCTAGCGGCTGCTAGAGACATCCCCATTCTGGAGATTTGTCAAGCTGCTACCTGGAAGACGGTTCACACCTTTACCAAGCATTATTCCCTGGATGTCCAGTCCAGGAGAGATGCTCGGTTTGGCACAGCTGTGCTTCAGAGCCTATTTCCTAAGTAGGTTCTGACCCTCCTCCATGGAGGTACTGCTGTGTAATCTGTTATTGTTATAATATAGCAAGACTTCATGGTGTTTGAAGAAAATATTACTCACCTTAGTAATTGCTTTTCTTCTCATGGAGTCTTGCATATATTATACTACCTCCTCCTACCCCTCTCAGAACTTCTACTTGGGTAGGGGTGGCGAATTGGTGCAAGCACTGTGTCATGCCATTGTAGTTTTTCCTTACCCTCTTTTCCTTTGGGTTAGGGATTTAGATTGTTTCATTTAGGTTATTTATATTGCCCCCTTCCTGGACTTGAGTCAGTCTTTGGGGAAGGGTCCATATGTGCTTGTCAAGGGTAGAAACGAACCATAATACCATCAATTTTGTTATTATGGCTCTGAGTGTTTCTTTGTTCTTTATATTGTTGTTATTACTACTAGTAGGTAGCCATGGGCTAGTGTAGTTTTTCCACAGACTTTCGTCTTTGATGTTAGCTTCGTAAAGATCTGACAGTTTCATTTGAAACTGCCAGATAGAGCTTTGGGCACAGCGTCAAAGTGTAGAACTCAGATCTTCTGGAGTTAACTCCTTCCTCTCCGGGGCAGTTCAGCTGCAGTGGCTGACTGCTATTGTTATAATATAGCAAGACTCCATGAGAAGAAAAGCAATTACTAAGGTGAGTAATTTTTTCTTCTTCTCCCCTTCAGATGTTTCTGACATTCAGGGGTATTGTTGTATTTGTTACCCCCTAACTTTGGGGTTTTGTGACCTCCCCTTGGGAGGATTTTTGGGGTATTACTTAATTATCATTATAATTCCAGTCATTAGAGTTGTAGATATAAATATGTAGTTCTGAGACCTGTCTTTCCAGGCTCCAAGGAAATCTGAGGGTTTAGAACCAGGCAGTTAGTTCAAGGCAGCATTTGAAAAATAGCACGTGCAAAGATTCCATCATTTGCATAGCATTCTATCTCTCCGTGCAGTTCAGTTTTAAAGGGCACTGCAGAAGCTATGAATACCTGAGTATCACTAGGAAGAAACAAGATTTTATGGTAAGTAATTTTTTTCTTCCTTGTCCTCAGAGTCGGGGAGCTATAGTGGAAGCTCCCATTATGACCCTGACTCTTCAGAGGATGGGTTTTCTCCTGCCCCAGTCCATCATCTGGACATTCCTCAGTCATGTATTGATGACCCCAGCTTCATGGATGTCATGAGGCACATCCAGGCACTTAACGGCTGGGACACTGAGGACCTCGATCCGGAAAGGTGCCGGCTGGCTGAACATTTGGAGTTGCAGGATCCCAAGCCAGTAGTCCTGCCTCCTCTAGTTCCTTCCTACCAAGACATTACCATGTTGGAATGGAACCACCCTTTTTCAGCCTCCACAGTCCCGAGGAAAGCTAACCGACTCCCTAAAGTCCCCAAAAACAATCCTTTCTTGGCAGAGAAACCCAGAGCCAATTTCATGAATTTCACGGTCCATGGGAGGTCCCAGTAATCCAGGCATCATGGTTCCCAGCCCCCGACAAGGAGTCCAAGTGGCTGGATCAGCTGGGCCACAAAGTTTACTCTTCGGCCACACGCAGCATCCGCTTGCTCAGCTTCTTGGCTCACATGGTGAAATACCAGAACACCCTGTGGAAGAAAGTCTTAGAACTGGCCAAGGGTTAACCTGAGTTCCCCCGGACTTCGAAGCTACTGGATATCCTTCAGTCGGGGCCTAACGTAAGTAAGCACGTCCTGCGTTGTGCTTACGATTCCACTGACACTTCAGCTCGGGCTGCTGCTACAGGTATCTGTTTATGTAGTTCTTCGTGGCTTAGGGTCTCCCGCTTCTGGCAGGATTTTCAGGAGGGAATTTTGGATGCTCCTTTCCAAGGGGAACTCACCGAAAAAATTATCCAGGGGCTCCAGGATTCCGGGAGAGCGGTCCAGTCTGTGTACAGAATGTGCCACTTGGAGCTGGACCCCAACAAGCGTCGGCCTTTTTGTTGCTCCAAGGGCCAGCAATTTCAGGGTCAGCAGCCTAGAGGTACCTTCAGGAGAAAGGTCACCTCTCAACCAGGAAGGGGCTCCAGTCCCAGAACCCTAAGACTCCCCCCAGCCTCCCTGCCCCACTCCCAGTGCCTCTGCCTGACTCCTTGCCCGACTCCCCCCCTCCAGCAGAGCATCTGGGGGAGTCGGTAGGAGTTTTTCTCTCCCTCTCCCTCTACCTTGATGGGTGGAGCTGCATTATGTTGGGTCGGTGGTCCTATATGTTGCAGAACGAGGCCATATTCTTGAGTTTACCGAGGTCCCTCCACACAACCCCCGATACCCTCTCGTTACCCTCCCTCTCATCTTTCCTTGATTTGAGAGGAGATCCATTCTCTGTTGTGCAAGCCATAGAGCCCATTCCTCCTGATCAAAGAGGAAAGGGCTGGCCCGGTGGCGCTGAGGGTTGAGGCACTGGACACCACACCTTGTGCCATGCTGGTGACCCGGGTTCGGGAACGAGCCTGGGTTGCCGGGGGTCAGTAGGGAAGAGAGAGGATCAAGTATCTGGAGGACTGCTGTCCTCTCTCGGGGAGGGATCCAGGGACAGCCCAGACTGCAGCAGCCCCCGGTGAGACCGGAGGCACTGCAACACCTAGGGCTAGAGTGCAGGGGGAAGACGGTGGGTGGCTGCCTTCCGGACGTGGGTGGGAGCATCCATGTCACGGGCTGGGTGACATTGCACGACCCACATCTGGGGACGAAGCCAAGTAACACCCCTGCACGCCGAGGAGGCGACTAGGGCCTCAGGGACCTCCCTCACGTCCCCAATACTGGACAAGCCACACCGGGGATCCATGGCAGACTTCCTGAGAGGGATGGACCCTCTAATTCCAGAAAGACGCCGCCAAAGGGAGTGGCGGGCCCTGCCCCAAGGGCTGATCTGGGACGCTTGGAAGTCCCTCGAAGGAAGGGAGAACCGGTGTGGTGAGTCACGGTGGGGAGCAGCAGGGGCTAGAGTCGCGTAGGCACCTTTTGAGAGATGCCTTTGTGTGAAGGAGGCATAAATAAAGTTTGAAAAAAAAAAAAGAAGTGGCCAGGGCAACTACTCTCATTTCTTCCTAGTCCTGAAGAAAGCAGGAGACCTACGATCCATTCTAGACCTGAGTCCGCTGAACTAGTTTGTGGAGTACAGATGGTTCAGAATGGTCACCCTGCTAGGCCTGCTCCCCCTCCTCCATCAGGGGGACTGGCTTTGTTCTCTGAACATGCAGGATGCATATCTGCACATTCAAATCTTTCAGCCCCACAGGAGGTTCCTACAGTTCCGCTTCCAGGAGGCCCATTATCAGTTCCGAGCCCTTCCCTTCAGCTTGTCCTCGGCTCCTTGTGTTTTCACCAAGTGCCAAGCCATGGTGGCTGCAGCCCTGAGAAAGAAAGGACACTATGTCTTTCCTTGTCTCGACGACTGGCTACTGGCGACTTCCACTGAGGATCAGCTTCTGAGGACTCTGGCAGATACCTTCACCCTATTCTGGTCTCTGGGTATCACCCTGAATGTTCCCAAGTCCTCTCCGTGGCCCGGTCACAGACTTCAGTACATAGGTGCCGTTCTGGACACCGAACAGGGACAGGCCTTTCTACCGGAGGATAGGGCGGAAAGGCTGCAGTCCTTAGCTCACCTAGTCTCTTCGTCTCGCCGGATTCCAGCTTGGACATACCTCAGCCTTCTAGGCCACGTGATGGCCACCATTCCCACAGTCCCTCTGGCATGCCTTCATATGAGGTACCCAATGGACCCTTCGGGTTCAATGGGACCAGCGATCAGATTCCCTGAATCATCAGGTGCTTGTTTCACAGGCAGTCTGGAGGACACTCGGGTGGTGGTTTGGCTTGCCAAATTTGATGAAGGGGGTCTCACCCACCTACTCATATTCTGACCAAGGATGCCTCCAACCAGTGCTGGGGAGCCCATCTGACTGACAAGCAGACTCGGCGGATGTGGTCTCCACTGGAGTGAAATCTCCACATCAGTGTGCTGGAGATGAGGGCGATCCTTTATGCCATGCAGGCTTTCCAATCAGATCTCCTTCCGGGCCCCTTGCTGATTCAGATGGACAACATGTCCATGGTCTTTTACATCAACAAACGGGGGCACCTACTCGTATCCACTTTGCGGAGAGGCCATGAGGGATTGTTATTGGGCCATAGATCACGGTCTGGGAACTAATAGCCGTCCATGTTCCAGATGCCCAAAACACCTTGGCCAACAGCCTAAGCAGGTCTCGATCCAAGGCCCATGAGTGGGAACTTCTGCAGGCAGTTGCATACAATCTCGTCGACAGGTGGGGATGTCCAGAGTTGGCCCTTTTTGCATCCCCATTCAATGCCAAACTGCTCAGTTTCTGCTTGCTTGATCCAGGGCCTGGTGTTTTTTGGCAAGACGCGTTGTCCTTCTGCTGGACAGGTAGGTTTCTTTACACTCGCCCTCCCTTTCCTCTGTGGCAGGTGGTGGATCTTAAGCTTCAGGCAGAAGGAGCAGACATGATCCTCATTGCTTCTTACTGGCCATGGCAGATTTGTTTTCCCCTGCTCTAACAGCTGGCAGCGGAGCCTCCAGCCCTGCTGCCCCTGTGCTCGCACTTGCTCTTCCAGGACCAGGGCACCTTAATCTATCCAGACCTCAAGTCTCTGCATCTGCACACGTGGCTCTTGCAAACCTAGCCATCTCCCATTTTGGGGTCTCCCCTGGGATGGCGGAAGTCCTGGTGGCTGCTAGGAAGCCTTCCACCCAAGCCACCTACGCTATGACGTGGAAACGGTTCTGCCTGTGGGCTTCCTCCTGTTCCCTCGAACCTTTCATCTGTCTGGTGACCTCAGTTTTGGAGTACCTCCTTGCCCTGTCGGACTCTGGCCTGGGTTACTCCTCCATTATGGTGCATTTATCAGCCATGTCTGCATACCATGCACCTATTGGAGGCAGGACCCTTGCTCAGTTGGACCTGTCCTGTACCTTTTTGAGGGACATTCTGCACTTCAGACCTCCCATTAGAGACCCTGTCCCTCCCTGGGATCTTTTATTTATGTTAGAGAGACTTACTTTGCCTCCCTTCAAACCGGCCACAGACTGCGAGTTACGCTTTCTGTCATGGAAAGCATTATTTTTAGTTACTTCTGCTCAGAGGATTTCTGAGCTTCAGGCTCTGATGAGTGAAGAGCCTTATTTAGTTTTCCGCAAGAACAGGGTGCCCTTGAGGACCAGTCTTAAGTTTCTGCCCAGGGTGGTGTCCGAATTTAAGCTGAACCAGGACATCCACTTGCCTGTTTATTACCTAGAGTACTCTAATCAAGGGAAGGCCTTACTTCATACTCTGGATCTCCATAAGGTGCTCTGTTATTAACAGAACTGCACCCATTCTATCAGAAAATTGGGTCAGTAATTTGTCTCTTTCGCCCCGAAGACCTTAGGTGCTCTGGTTTCTAAGCAGAAGTTATCCAAATGGTTGGTTAACTGTGTTGTGTTCTGCTACCAGAAATGTGACAAGCCTTTACTGGGCCCAGTTAAAGGCCATTCCAAAAAGGGAACGTCTGCCTCCTTCACTTCACTGTGGAGGGTCTCAGCGGCAGATATTTGTGCAGATGCCACTTGGAGTTCCATCCACACTTTCGTCAAGTACTACAGTTTGGACATTGCTTCCAGACACAGGGCAGGCTTTGATCTTGCGGTCCTGCAGGGTCTCCTTTTCTGAAGGATTGACTCCACTGTTTCTTTCCTGCTCCCTGTTAATGGGGCTTGTTTCCGGGTACTGCTTGGGACTCAGTCATACCGGTGTTGCCTGCTACAGGAGCTATCCTTAAAGTAAGATAGTACAGTTGCGTAAGAACTTACCATAACAGCAGATCTTCGAGAGAAGCTCCTGCAGCAGGCACTGCTTCCTCTCCCTCCCTCTTTCCTTCCTATGTTTGCTTGCTGGGCCTCCGGCGGGAGAACAGAGATAGGGCTGGGGGATTGCCCCTTATATACCATTGGCTGATGGGGGCGGTCCCCTGCTGTATACTGCTGACTAGAAATTTTCCGTGGAGTCCTAGCGCCTGGCGGCTTAGTCCTGCCGGTGTTCCCTGCTGCAGGAGCTTCTCTTGAAGATCTACTATTACCGTAAGTTCTTACGTAACTGTACTTTCCCTCTGTTGCATCCCCCAATGTCGTCCTAATTTAAATATAAATAAGGTTGTTTCACTCTGTTTTGCCCTTGTGTGAAAACCTGTTTGTCTCCATTGCAAAGTTCATGACCCCAGTCATGCAAGGCATCATGGGAGTTGATGATTCGTATCTGCACATGCCAGCAGAAGTTATGCTCTCATTTAGTTCTGTTACATGTCTTGTGATATTCCTGTATTCACTAATAGCATTTTTTCTAAATCAGATGCACTTTACAGAAAATACCAGGGCATGTACTGTGCCTTGAAAAGTTTCATGGCCAGCATAAGACAAGAACATAGGGACTGCAGTGGACAGCAACAGCACTGACTAATATAGTATAACTGCTGCAGGCTTTAGCACTAAAACATCATAAAATTCCAGGATGTCTTACATGAGTTGGGTCATGACCTTTGCAATGGAATCAAGCAAGTTTTCACACCAGACTTAAGTACCTTCATTTATTACTGTTCAATCATGATGAAATTAGGAGGGTGTGATAGAGGCAATCATTGTTCGTGCCTACAAACTACACAGGAAAATAGAAAAAAAGGCTGAGGGGGACCTTCCTTTTAACGTATGAATAGCCTTTGGAAATCCTTGGCCCATCGTAGACAGGCTGCCTGATTGCTCTACCAGATCTGACATTCAAAGGACTATTTCACAAGGCATGGATTCTGGTTAGCATCTCTTGAAATCGACTTATGATGCCTTTGATGCTTCGGCTCATGCTGCTGCTGAATTGTTACTTGTGGTTATGGATTGCTTGCTTTGCCACTGATTTCAACAGTCTGTCCTCAATTTTCTGTTTCATGGACAGAAGCTATTTGGCCACGATGTAGAATTTGCACAGTGGAAACTGCAGTCTTCAAGGATGACCCTTAGATCTTTGAAATCTCATACTTCGTAGCCCAGTCATGGTTGGGGTAGGGAAATTTTTCAGAGACTAGCTGCTGCGCAACTCCGTGTCACCCATCCATAAACCAGCGTGCTAAAGTGTATTCCTACACCTCCTCCATTGCCCCCCAGAGCCTGTACTAGAGCCCCCAAAGGTGCAGGTGCAGGCAGTATCCTTCTTGCCCCTGATACCTTCTGACTCCTTTATGCTTCCACCAAAAATCAGGGTATACAGGAGGGAGACAGTGTCTCCCTTTTTCGGTATAAATGGAGGGAGATCACCGAGACGAGTGGATCTTTGAGATAATGGAACAGAGACATGCACTGGAATTGCTGCCAAGCCCTCCTGTACATCTTCCTTCCTGTCATTATTCTCCAGAGCACTTGCATCTTCTTTTAACAGAAGCATAGTCCCTACTGACCAAACAGGTTATAGAACTCATTCCTGCCTCAGAACCGAATCAGGGATTTTGTTACCAGTATTTTCTTGTCCCAAAATGTACGGGGGTCCTGCATCTTGTTCTGGACCTTAGTGATCGAAAGAAGTTCACTGAATGCAAAAAGTTTAGAATGGTCACCCTTAAGTCCATATCCCTTTGATCTATGCTTTTGACATGAAGGATGCTTATTTTCATATAAAGATCCATTGCTGTCACAGACAGTATCTTAGATTTATGCTGGAGGGCAAGTGCTTTCAAGTTTATGTCTTGCCATTTGGCTGGTCCTCATGCTGCTGGTCTTCACCAGATGTTTGGCAGTGGAAACATAGAAATACACACACATGTTGGAAGGAAAAGAGCATCGGTCAATCCAGTCTGCCGTGTTTTTCCCTCTCCTACCCAGAGACTTCAAACAACATGAAGTCTTGCTATATTATGACAATTGCAGTTTGACCCAGCCTTCAAACTGCTCCGGAGGTGAAAGAGTTAAGTTCCATGCCAGGCATGGAATCTTGAGCGCGAGCTCCATTGAAAACTCTGTCTGTTGTGCTTTAAACTGTAACTGTCAGATTCTTTACTCCGCCTCACTGAACAGTCGCTCCGGAGATTTCTCCTACTGCTCGGTTCATTTTGTCGGTTTTAAAGTATTTTTTCTCGGTTTTTAAACCGCATTTGTCTAAAATTAAACCGCAACCGGTCGGTTCAAGCTCTGTCTGTGGTATCGTAAGTAATAGATAGGTTTTACATTTTATTCTGTGTGGAACTTGTAAACAATATTATCGGTTCGGTTTGAACCGATCAGGTTGTTGTAAAACTATTTTAAATTGCATTAGAAGTGCGGTTCCGGTTCTTATCAGTTCTAAAAACGGATTTCATTAAGGTTTTTCCACTACTTAGTGACACGGTCTGGAACCATAAGGTGTCTTTGCTTGGCTAAGGGCCGTAATCGACAAGTTTTCTGGTTAGGGCTGGCATTATGTCTGAGAAACCCAAAAGAAAAACCGGCCCACTGGGTTTCAACACTGTAGTGTCTGTGGGGAAGCTTTTGCTAAGGCTGACCCACACACCACATGTGTCTATTGTCTGGGGTTTGATCACCTCAATACAGACTGCCAGATTTGTTTGAATTTCCCTGCAGCTACCCTGGATAAGAGAGTTGGTAGGCTCAGGGAACGGGAGGCTAAGAAGTCCGCTGACCCGGATAGCCAGCCCGGTTCGGTTCCAACCGAACCAGAGGGAGTGTCCTCTGACCAGGGTGAGTCTTCCTCGGCCAAAAGGAGAGCTGACTCGGAGGAGTCAGTTCCAGCTAAAAGGACTAGGAAATCGGCAGGTGTGGAGCCAAAAAGTCTTTCTTCAACTGCTGCAGAGATAGCCAAAGCGATCAAAATTGTCCAGTCGCCTTCCCCGGTTCCGACCGAACCGGCACCATCAGGTAAGCGGTCGGTTCGGTCGGTTCCTCCGGTTCAGGAATATGATATAGAGGATTTTATGAACTGGGGATGTGATTTTGAGAGTCTGGATCTGCCCATTGAACCGAAATTTCTCCAGACAGACCTATAGAAGTGTCTCCCCAGGCTTTCTGAGTCCCTTCCATTTTATTTTTATAAGAAAGTGGTTGAAACCTCCAGCTTCCTATGGAAGAAGCTGTAGATGACCAAGAGGAGCCTGACTATGTAGAGATGATGGATATCCCAGAGTCTAGGAGACTGTCTATTCATATCCACAAATCCTTCAGGAAACAGTAAAATTTTAAAAGCTCCCATTCTATACTTCCTGTGGATAAGAAATGGACAGGAGGTACACTTTGTCAGGCTCTGACACGGAGTTCCTCTCACAACAGTGCAGCCATGTTGGGGTAGTGCAGGCTGCAGCCTGTGACAAGGCAAATATTCCTTTGGCTTCACACCCCCCTGACAAGGACTCCAGGAGGATTGATGCCATGGCAAAGAAACAGTACATGGCAGCATCTTTGGGTTTCAGACAGGCAAATTATATGGCTTATGTTGCAAGATATCAGAAATCCAGATGGGATACTGTTATGGCTCTAGCAAAGCAGGTCCTTGGCCAGCTTGCCAAGGAGCTGGAGCAGGTGGCTGCTGATGATATTGAGGCATCCAAGGTGCAATTCCATGCTGTAGTGGACTCTAATGGTGTATCTTCGAGAGTCATGGCTACATCTGTGGCTTTTCGTAGAATGGCTTGGCTCAGGTGTACTAGCCTGTCACAGGATACTCAGGCTAAGGCCATGGATTTTCCTGTTGTTGATAACTCTCTGTTTGGGGAGCAGACAGAGAATTACATGAAGAAAATGGATGAGTATAGGACCACCTATAGGAGTGCACAGGCCAAGGAAAGGCAGGCCACTCCTCAGAGGCAGCTTTCCAGGGGCAGGGGCAGGCCTTTTCACAGGCCTTTTTACCAAGCCCAGGCCTCCTCTTCAGCCTACGCCCAGAGGGGGTTCTTCAGAGGGAGAGGCAGACGGGGTACGAGCAGGCCTGCTCCCACCCCTCAGCCTAAAGCCCCTGCCAAGCAGGCACCCTGATGGGATGGCCAGGGCCGATTCTCCATTACCTGTAGGGGGCAGGCTGGCTTACTTCGTCCAGGACTGGAAGTCTTTAACATCAGACAAGTGGGTCCTGGAATTAGTAAGCCAGGGACTGGTTCTCAGCTTCAAAAAATTTCCAAAGATGAGAGCCAGATCCTTTCCACCTGCAAATCCATCAGAGGCTCTCACCTTAGAAACAGAAGTTTCAACCCTCCTGGCTCTCAGAGCTGTAGAAAGGGTTCCTCCCCCTACACCAGGGCAAAGGATTGTACTCCAGGTACTTCCTTACCCCAAAAAAGACAGGAGAATGGCGGCCCATCCTGGATCTCAGATACCTAAACAAGCACCTTTTAAAACCAAAATTCAAAATGGTGACTCTGGGAATTATTTTACCCTCTCTAAGGCCAGGGGATTGGCTAGCGTCCCTGGACCTCAAGGATGCCTACTTCCATGTTCTCATCAGAAGCTCCCACCGAAAGTACCTCAGATTCGAACTGCCCTCACCAGTTCAGAGCAATGCCCTTCGGCCTCACCTCTGCCCCAAGGGTATTCACAAAATGCCTGGCAGTAGCAGTTGCTCATTTAAGAAGGCAAAAGATTGCCATCTTTCCTTACCTGGACGACTGGCTCATAGTAGGCCAGTCTCCAGCCCAAGTCAAACTACACCTTCAGGTTACTCAGCAGCTGCTTACATCTCTAGGTTTCCTTCTCAATCTCCCAAAGTCAGTTCTAGAGCCTGTTCAGCTACTCACCTTCATAGGCGCAGAGCTGAACACACAACAGGCCAGAGCCTTCCTTCCTCTAGAAAGAGCAAAGACCCTGGTTTCTCTGGCCTCCTCCTTCACTCTGCAGGTCTCTCGACCAGCAAGGCATTTTTTGCAGCTCCTAGGGCACATGGCTGCTTCCACAGCAGTAGTGCAGGGAGCAAGATTTCAGATGAGGGACATTCAGTTCCACTTGAGAGCCTTCTGGTCTCAAAGAAGAGATCCTTTAACCAAACTGATCCCAGTAACTCAAACCCTGATCTAGGCCCTACAGCGGTGGCAGGATCAGAGCAATCTGAGACAAGGAGTTCTCTTCATCCCGCAGTCTCATTCCTTGACCCTTACTACAGATGCATCCCTCTTGGGGTGGGGAGCTCACATGGGCGACCTCACCACTCAGGGGTTGTGGTCCCCTCAGGAATCTCTGCTCCACATCGATCTGTTGGAACTCAGAGCAGTTTTTCTAGCCCTTCAAGCTTTTTCCAAATCTGTTCTGAACAAAGTGGTACAAGTCAGAACAGACAACACCACTACAATGTGGTACATCAACAAGCAAGGGGGCACTCGGTCTACGGCCTTGTGCACCAAAGCGATGAAGTTGTGGTCTCTGGCTTATTCCCTGAACACCTCCCTTATGGCAGTTCACCTCCCAGGCAAAGACAATGCCCTGGCAGATGCTCTCAGCAGGATTTCCCAGGGCCATCACGAATGGTCTCTGGATCCCCTTATCCTGGAGGTGGTGTTTGCCAGGTGGGGCACTCCTCAGATAGATCTTTTTGCAGCCCCGGACAATCACCAACTTCCTCTTTTTTGCTGCAGACTCCCAATGTTGGGCTCAGTTCCTCTGGATGCCTTCCTTCTCAAATGGGAAGGGAAGTTTCTCTATGCGTTTCCCCCTTTCCCTCTCCTTTTCAAGGTGCTAGTCAAGATCAGGTCTCAACCTTGCAAGATGATCCTGATTGCTCCAGATTGGGCCAGACAGCCCTGGTATCCACTTCTTCTGTCCCTAGCAGTCCACCTTCCCCTGTGCCTTCCCAGGAATCACAATCTGTTAACCTGTGCCCAGGGGAGAGTTTGGTACCCGAATCTCAAATCTCTCAATCTCAAGGCCTGGCTCTTGAAGAGTTAGAGTTTGCTGACTTACACCTTTCTCAGGGTGTACTCAATGTTTTGAAGGCTTAGAAGCCTTCTACCAGGGCTTTATCATTCCAAATGGAAAGGTTTTCCATATGGTGCTCTGATAAGAGTATTTCCCAGAGTCTGCCGGCTTGCCCACAGTTCTGGATTATATGGTGCACTTAAATGCTCTGGGTCTGAGACCAGCTACCTAAAAGTGCACCTGGCAGCAGTGTCTGCTTTCTTACCAGCAGGTAAACCTCTTCTCTTCAGCTCATCCGGTATTCTCCAAGTTTTTCAAGGATTGCTTCACATCAACCCTCCATTCAGGATCCTGCCCCTGCATGGGATCTTAATGTTTGCATTGCCCAGCTTATGCAACCTACTTTTGAGCCCATGTCTTCAGCAGAGCTTAAGTACTTGACTTGGAAGACTGTGTTTTTGGTAGCCATCACTTCTGCTAGGCGCATAAGTGAACTACAAGCATTGTCAGTGGAGCCTGATTTTATCTCCTTTCATAGGGATAAAGTGGTCCTCAGGACTAATAGAAAATTCTTGCTCAAGGTGGTTTCAGATTTTCACCTGAATCAATCTATGTCTCTCCCTGTTTACTTCACTGACCATTCCTCCTCTGGTGAGAGGAGATTGCACAGTTTAGATGTCAAAAGAGCCCTTAGCTACTACATAGAGCGTACCAAGGGTCACAGGTTTGATTCCCTCCAACTGTTCCTCACTTATGGTGAGGTTGGCAAAGGGAAACCTGCCACTAAAAGATCCATTGCCAGGTGGATTGTTTCTTGTATCCAGTTTTGTTATCAAAAACTGGGTAGGGTTCCCCCTTCAGGCCTGAGGGCTCACTCTACCAGAGGTACAGCTGCGTCCCTGGCTGCTGCCAGGGACGTCCCTATCATAGAGATATGTCAAGCAGCTACTTGGAAAACAGTCACACTTTCACGAAGCATTACTCCTTGGACATCCAGGCTAGGAGTGATGCTCGGTTTGGCACAGCTGTGCTTTAGAGCCTATTCCCTAAGTAGGTTCTGCCCTCCTCCATGGAGGTACTGCTGTGTAGTCTGCAATTGTCATAATATAGCAAGACTTCATGTTGTTTGAAGAAAAAATTACTCACCTTAGTAATGTTGTTTCTTCTAATGGAGTCTTGTTATATTATGACCTCCCCCCCTACCTGCCCCTCTCAGAACCACTGTTTTGTTTTTGGGATGTGGGTGGGCAGTGCTATGTTGGCACCTAGTGTTTGCCATTTTTTTGTTTGCTGTTGTATTTTCATTTTCTTGGTCCCCTGACTTGAGTCTTGCTTTTGGGACCAGAAAATGTGTTAGTATTTAGTAGCCAGTTGGCTAGTGTTGGTTTACAGCTTCCACACAGAACCTTAGTGAGTTTTGCTCGTAAAGATCTGACAGTTACAGTTTGAAGCACAACAGACAAAGTTTTCAACTGAGCTCGCGCTCAAGATTCCATGCCTGGCATGGAACTTAACTCTTTCACCTCCGGAGCAGTTCGAAGGCTGGGTCAAACTGCAATTGTCATAATATAGCAAGACTCCATTAGAAGAAACAACATTACTAAGGTGAGTAATTTTTTCTTGCTGTCTATATAAGGTTTTTGCCCTTAACTTCCACTCACTTGCTTTCTGCTTTACTGCTTCCCCGGTGAATAACTGTTAAGCCTTTAACTCTGTTCCAGCTGTGCTTAAATCCATTTGTGGGCTTTGCACACACCACCTCAGTCAGTAGGCTGTTTTACAGCTCAGCCACTCTCTATATAAGTAAAACTTTCTCGCATCCCTCCTGCCAGCTTCCACTCATATCCCCACCTTGTTTTCGACTTACTTTCCTGCTGAATAGCTCCTTACAATTTACCTTAATCATTCTTTCTAGGAATATGAAGGTCTCTTTCATGTTACCCCTTTTCCTTCAGGCCTCCAGTGAGTACATGCTGAGTGCTCTTAGCCGATCCTCATAGGGTCTGCCCTGTTGGCAGGGCATCATTTAAGTTATTCCATGCTGCACCGTCTCTAGCCTGTCTTCATCTTTCCTTAGGTGAGGACTCTAGACCTATTTATTTATTTTATTTATTTAAAATTTGGTGACCAGGTAGGCCCACTGAGCCCCAAGGGTCCCTTTTTCAGGACTACCCAAGAACAGTATTTCGGATGGGGTCTCACATGTAATCTGTAGAGATGTAGTATTACCTCTTTCCTCCTGCTGTTGAAACTCCTCCAAGTACATTCCAGTGTTCTGGTTGCCTTACTGTAGGCCTTGTTGCATTGGCTAGTTTGCTTGAGGAAGTTGCTTATGACTTCCAGGTCCCTTTCTTCTGAAGTAGTGCCCAGCATAACTCCTATTGTCTGTTATTCTGCCCTGAGATTGTTTTCTGTGTGCATCAGCTTGCATTTTTTGGTGCTGAATTTTAACTGCCGAACCTCAGACCAACTTTCTAGCCTTTGCAGGTTCCACTGTAACTCCCTTACCACCTTCTTGCAGTTCATCCTGCCACAGAACTTAGTGTCACCTGCAAAGAGACACATCTTGCCTTGTATTCCCTCCATGTCACTGATGAACATATTGAAAAGGACTGGTTTCAGGACTGGTAACTGCAGCTGTGTGGAGAGGAAAGCCTGTATGTTCTTCCTTATCTGGACAACGGGCTCCAAAAAGTTCCATCCAGAGATGCTGTCCTTCTCACTCTGTCTCTTATTTGTCAACTGTTCGAGCTACTGGGCATCATGGTGAAGGAACCAAAATCAGTGATGGTTCTAGGGACGTGGATATGATGTTCTATCCACACTTGTTGGCAGTCGCCGTTCCCCTTTAAGACTGGCTCCTCCCACCCACTCAGGTGGCAACTCCCTCGGCTCCGCCCCATGACGCCAGATTTTGCTTTCCATTGGAAGAAGCAGGTTCCCTCCTTATCACGCTCACGCAGAGTAGACCCTTTGTTATTAAATCTACTGATTTACTTCCAAACTTTAAAAAATAACTTTTTGTCTTCGGGCTTGTTCTTTGATCGTCACTGCGATGGACGACAAGTCTGCTCCGGGGTTCCAGTGATGTCCTTGCAGGCAGAAGATGTCCTGTACGGATCCACACACTGTCTGTGTCTACTGCCTGGCACACTAGCACGATCCCCAGGCCTGCGACATTTGTCGTACCTTCCACCCTGCCGATCTTGAGGACCGTCGTGCCTGTCTTACTCTCGGATGTCCGAGTGAAAGGAACCCTCCGGTCAAATTGAAGGATGCTGATCAGGTGGTCTGTTGAACAGCTAGCAGTGTTTGAAGAGGCGGCAGCCCAGGCCGTGGCTCATACCTCCTTGGCTTCGGCCTTCGTTCCACTTTTGCTGGGTGCCTCCTTCACGTGGACCTTCAAGGATTTGTGCCAGGCTTTACCGACTCTCAGTCAGGGCCCTTCTTTGGGGCACAAATCCAAATGGAAAAAAGAGACCAAAAAAATGTTCTTGCTGTCGATCGTGGGATCAGGAACGCTTTCGGTTGAGGGCTTCCAGTTCCTGCGCTTCTCCAGATCCAGCATTGGTCGAATCTTCGGCCCAGGCTGCCGGCTCCATGTTAACCCTGTCGGGCCAGTTGGCCAAGATGCTGGTCAGTCTTCCGGCCAAGATTTTCCTCGAGCCAGTCGACCAGTTGTCGACTGAGGAGGCCGACACTTCTTTATCCAGAACTTCGGTCCTGACAGACCATTTGAGGGACAGATCAGTCTGCTGACCCGCCACCTCTGGTCACTGACTAAGACCCGGAGGTGCCTTGGCTTTCTCTGACATCCTCTTAGCCCTGCCGCTGGTCCCCCCCGGCAGTTTTGGCCGAGGTCTCGGTCATACTCACGGGGGTTGCAGGGTTTTAAATAATTGATTAGCAGTTTTTTCCTTGGGACAATACTAACTGTCCAGAAAGTATTTATATAGATTTTCTAGAAATGCTGTGTTTGTTAAACACAGCGAGGCAAGAACTATTAATTTTCACAAAGTTTTAACACTTTTATGAGCAAAACGCTAATCAATTTTTAGAGTTAAATAAAACCCTGGGTTGAGTGGTTCCTGCCATTGGCACTCCTGCTCTTGATACTCTAGGAAGTGGTGCCACTGCTGTTGTTCTTCCTTGTCCTCCTTGGGTGAGGAAAGGCTGCGGTGCAAGTTGTTTCAATGCTATGAGGCTCTTATGTGGCAACAGCTGGTGTTCTCCGGTATGATGCCAATCCCGGCCTCTACCCTGGCCATCACCTGGCTGTCGCCTCAATGGCTGATGCCTTCTCTGCCTCAGGAGGCTGATCCTGATGTCTCTACTGATTCCTATGGAGCTACCACCTAAACATCTGAAGACTGGCACTCCGACCAAGGAGTCTCGGCCTGCCTCGGGGCTTCCCCATCCGCTGTCAGTCACCGTAACTCCTGACCGCCCATGGAGGGTCACTGGGGACTCTAGCGGTCAACTCCCCTTCACCACAGGGTTCCTCCTTGCATTCCCCTCAAATCGCCATGGAGTCAGTTGGGGGTCTCTTGATGGATGAAGGCCGTACCTCCTTTATGGGCTTCCTCCACCTAATCTCGGAATCTATGGGTCTTAGGATGGAACCAGTTCAGAAACGAGCCTGTTACTCCCTGACCAAGATCTTAGACTGGGGAGACTCCCGTGGCAAAGCTTTCCTGGTGGCAGAGGCCATCCTTGGTCCTGCTTTGGAACTTGGGCAGTGTCCCACTTTCTGTCCAGCACCGTCTGCCACAAGTATGCAGTCCCTACTGTCTCCCTTTCGGGATTCACAGAACACCCCTTGGCTGAGGGCTTGGTGGCCGATTCTGTGTTCTGGTGCTCTGGTGACGTGGGGGACATTGACAAGCTGCCTGAAAAAGAGTCCAAGAGGCAGGACCATGCGGCTAAAAAAGTGTATGCTGCCTCTTCCCTTGGTCTTCGCAAGGCGAGCTCGGCTCACCTCATGTCCCACTTCTCCCATGCCCTGTTGGGCACCCTGGATGAGGTGCTTCCTCACCTACCTGCGGTCCTCCAGACCATGGTCAAACAGGTCCGGGACCAGGGCTGCGCTGTAGCAAAGCAACAGCTCCAGACAGCCGTGGACATTGGGGAATCCTGTCCCCACTCCGTGGCAGCTACAGTGGCCATGCGCCTGCAGGGCTTGGCTACGGATCTCAACCTTCATGGCAGATACCCAGCATAAGCTGTGCCTTTCCAGGGCACCAACGTGTACGGGCCTGGAGTCGACCACCTCGTCCGCATTGAAAAGTCCAGAGCCACCTTGGACTTGGTGACATCCGCTCAGAGGGACCCCAAGGGCTCTAAGCAGCAGAAAAAGAAGCCCTTCCTATGGCTAAACCAGCCCAGCCCCAACTTGGCAGCAGGCTTAGGCCTGGAGACCTCATCCCAAGTTGGTGGTCTCAGTCGTCTGTAAGGCTGGAGGGAGAGGCCCCGGTGTCTTCTCTGCCTGGCCCTCCTCCAAGCCTGCCCAGTGATGGGATGAGGGGTGCCTCCCTTATGCCCATCACATCTCCCCTGAGTCCTCCAGTGGGGTGCCAGCTCCACCACTTTCCGCCTGGTCTTCTGTCACCATGGACAGGTGGGTTCTCGAGGTGGTCGGTTAGGGTCTGCCTCTGGAATTCAAGCAGTATCCCCCCTTGCAGAACCTGCGCCCCATGGGAGGACTTGGTATCTGCAGGTGGGACAGCATTGCCCAGCTCCTCCACAAGGAGGGCTTTGCTCCTGTCACGAGTCTTCCGAAACACCTAGGGTTTGTCTCCAGGTACTTCCTGGTGCCAAAACAGTGCCTCATTCTAGATCTACATGACCTGAACAAGTTTCTCAAGTCGCGCACCTTCAAGATGGTCACCCTCTCTCAGATCATACCATCTCTAGAGCACAACATTTGGTTTTGCTCCCCTGGATCTTCAGGACGCATTCTTTCATGTCTCGATCTGTCTGTCTCACAGAAGGTTCCTCCTCTTCCGAGCACAGGGAACCCTTCAAAAGTTCCAGACTATGCCATTCGGCCTCTCCTCGACCCCTAGGCTCTTCACCAGGTGCATTGCAGTGGTGGCAGCTTTCCTGAGGTGTTGAGGGGGCCAGATTTACCTCTGCCGGGACGACTGGCTGATCGCAGGTCCCTCCAGGCAGGAGGTGGAGAGGTCCAGGGACCTGGCTCTCCAGACCTGTGTCTCCCTTGGCCTCCTGGTCAACGAGGCCAAGTCGGAACTCGTGCCTTCGCAGGTGATCAACTTCATCGCTGTGGAGCTCGACTCTGGCAGAGCCAGATTCCGGCTCCTGGCAGACAGGGCGGAGGCTCTCTCCTCCTTTGCCTGATCATTTTGGGTTGGGCAATTGCGCCCTGCCTGGGACTTCCTGCACTTACTGGGTTACGTGATGACCTGTACCAACGTGGTCCATTGGGTCCACTGAAGGATGCACTCTCTGCAGTGGGAGCTGACTTGCTGGTGGTCTCAGCGCAGGGGTCACTTCAGCCAGCCTGGCCACTGTGACCCAGCGGATGTGGGACGCTCTCCAGTGGTGGTTAGTCCCAGAACATCTGCATGAAGGGGATCCCGTTTGTCCGCTCAGAGCCAACTGTCATCCTGATGACCGATGCATCTCTCATGGGCTGGAGTGCCCACCTGGAGGAACACAGATTCCATGGGCCCTGGACCTCCTAGGAGTCCCGATGCCACATCAGCTGGCTGGAACTCTCAGAAGTTTGGCTGGCGCTGACTGCCTTTGCTCCTCACATTCGGGGTCAGGTGGTCCAGGTCCAGGTGGACAACACCATGACCATGTACTACCTCAACAAACAGGGCAGAACGCACTCCCTGTGCAAGGAAACTCTCTATGTGTGGACCTTCGTGCACAGCCTGGAGACTGATCTCCTAGACATCCATGTGACAGGGGCCTTCAGCCAGCTGGCAGACTCTCTCAGCCATATGGGCGAGGCATCTCATGAGTGGTCTCGCCATGCAGAGATAGTACACAGTCTGTTCTCCCAATGGGCACCCCTGAGGTGGACCTCGTCGCCTCCAGGGAGATCGTAAAGCTAAGAATGGTTTGTGCCTATCCCCCTCAGCAGGGAATGCTGCAGGGGGGTGCTTTCTCAAGGCCTTGGACTCCAGGCCTCTTCTATGCCTTCTCTCCACTTCCGTTGATCCACAAGGTGCTTCTCAAGGCCAGGAGGGACAAGGCACAGGCGATCATGGTGACTCCAGACTGGCCGCACCAGTTTTGGTACTCCAATCTCCTCAACCTCAGCAGCAGGCTCCTGAACATCTTCCTGTCCACCCGGACCTGCTCTCCATCAATCAGGGGAAGGTACTCCATCTGGAGCTTCAGTCCCTGCAGTTGACAGCCTGGTTCCTGAGTGGCTAGAGTTCTAGGCTTTGGGTCTTTCTGAAGATGTCCTCACTGTTGTGGAGGCATCGCGGAAGGAGTCGACCAAGAAATGCTATGCCTTCAAATGGAAGAGGTTTTCCATTTGGTGTCAGGGCAAGGGGTTGGACCCTCTGTCCTGTCCAGTGGCTAGCATCCTTGACTATCTGTAGTCTCTCTCTCAGTCGGGGGGTTGGTGACCCTCAAAGTGCACCTAGCAGCCATTTCTGCTTACCAGGCGTGGGCCAGTCAGTAGTCAGTGGTGCAGGAGAAGGTGGGCTGGCGCTTCTTTAAAGGCCTTGACCACATTCCCCCTCCGGTGCTCCCTATCCAGGAAATCTGCAGGGGTGCTTCCTGGAGGTCAGCACACACCTTCATTTCCCATTACCACATCAACCTTGAGTCATGCCAGGATGCTGATTTGGGGTCTCAGTTCTCCAGTCTGTTTCCAAAGTAGGGGGGGTGTGCCTTGCCCCCTCCTCCTGGAGAACTGCTAGGAGTCTGTCAAGAATTGTGGATAGAACATCATATCCACGTCCTTAGAAAAACAGGTTACTCACCTGTAACAGTAGATCTTCCATGGAGTGGTCTCTTGCAGTAGGTAATACTTTTGGGTATCTGGCAGAGGTCGCTGTGGCGCATGGCAGCTCTTCTAGTGGTTTTTCACCAGGGACCGCCCACACATGACATCAGCTTCCTGTTTCCTGTTTAAGTGTGGGCAGTCCCTGGTATCCTCAGTTCATTTCCTGCTGCCTTCAGCTCGCGCAGCAGCTAGTGCAACTTCTGTGTAGCAATTGTCGACGAGAAATGTAGAATTAAGAGGAATGTGTACTGATTCTTCAAAGAAACTAGCTGTATTTTGTTCCTGCTATTGCAGTAGGAAGATCTACCGCTTTGACAATCATATACTTTGTGTAAGGTGTCTGGGACCCACATACGACACCAATTCCTGTAGTTTATGTCAGGAATTTAATTAGGCAACTCGTTGACGATGGTTGCTTGAAATTCAACACCTTTTGATGGAGCAGAAAATGTCTCTCTTTTGGAGAACCAGGGGTCTCGTATCAAGGACCCCCCTCTTCTGGTTCTCATTCCAGGCAGAAAAAGAAGGAGAAGGAGAAACCCTCCTCACACTCCCTGCCTCGTCGCCCGCCACCATTTCTTGTACCCCTCCGTCGACGGAGCGTCATTTAAACACTTATTCGACGAGGGCTCAGATCCTCTCGTCGTCAGCGGTTTCAAGCGCTTTAAATGCAGTTGGCCCAGTGCATGAAAATAGGGTACCAACAGTGGTGATAATGTTTCACCAACCACAAAATCAAAAAAAATGTTGCCATTAATTATTTTATATAGGATCATATAGCAGACTGTGTGTGCAGATAGATAAATTAAAATGAATTGAATCCTTCACTCCTGTGTTGTAAAATAAAAGTTTTAATATGGAAAGTGCATGAAGAAAGGAGGGCTGATTTGTGACATGGCTGTCCATGTCTTACTAATGGCCCAAATAGATCCTTTTTTAAGTAGTATTCAAATAAAAAAGTAATTTTTAATACAGTCGTTGTCTGTGTCTTTATTTTTGACAGCCTTTTAGCATGCCTCCGATATTCAAATCTGCACTTTGCAAGCACAATAAAAAACGGCCCCTGACGTAACTGTGCATGTCCCCAACACTGTGCACTTCATTTATGGCTCTGACTTGAAATTTATGTTTTTTGTGGTGGTTCTTTAGCTCTCCTGTGCTTTGCCCCATTAAAAAGAAAATCCTAGGCAGTTTCCTATTTTATAGCACTGCTTCAGTAGTTCATGTCCAGTTTCCCAGATGTTCGCACTGAGCCCTCACATGACCTTTGTGCCCCCCCCTCCGATGGGACCGGTGATATACAGTAAGTGCTGGGAGGTCTTTGGGGGGGGGGGTTAAAAGTCACGGTCCCAATCCGTTTGCCCCCTTTCTTCACTTACCAGCAAAGGAAGAAGTCATTGCTTCCCTCATTCCTCAGAGGCATGACATGTACAGCCAGGTGAGCCTCTCATTACGTGTGAGGGCAAATGACAATGTTTTTATGCATGTTGAGAGCACGGTGTTGCGCGCCTGTTCTGTTTATTTGTTTGCTCTGTTTGCTCAGCCTTGGGTGGTGTGGTGTATTCGTGCATGATCTGCACAGTTTGGGGGAATCTAGTGAACTTTGTGTGAGGGATCTGAAAAGCTGTAATGTCCCTGTTTGTCCAAGGCCAAGATGGTGCCAGGGGCATATTAGGCCCTGCATTTCAACATTTTAAAAGGTAAAGCCCTAATGTGAATGTGATTACCATGGGGAGCAGTGTGGTCAGTCATCAACTTCTTGGCATTGGAGTGCATTAGTGAGAGATTTTATATTAATTGGTGCTTTCTTGAAGAGGTCAGTGGTATGTGCTCAGATATTAAATATTATTGCCCTGCAGTGCAGTAAAGATGCTCGTTTGGATGCAAGTGTTTTGTACTTTACACCAGAAAAGCATCTTTGGACCATGTGGTTTGTGTGAGTGGTGTGTGTGTGTGTGTGTGTTTTCCGTCGTCTTGGGACCATGCAGTTTGTGTATGTTTGCCGGTGTGTGTGCCGGGGGGCTCAAATATTGTTCAAATGTTGATTTAATTAAAATGCGTGTGAACTGTTTGTGGATGTTAAGATGGTGGATGTGGAGTACTTCTTTGGTTGGTGCTGTGCATCCACCATCTTGGGACCATGCGGCTGCTTTGTGAGAGTGTGTGTGTGTGTGTGTGTGTGTGTGTGTGTGTGTGTGTGTGTGTGGGGTGGCTGATGCCCACTTACCTTTTCGATGCTTTTTGTGCACTTCGAGTGCTTAATGCTGATTACAAAATTTGGTCCATGTAATGTTTGTGCACTGTAGTGGCCCATTGTTTTGTGGATGTTAAGATGGTGGATGTGGAGTACTCCTTTGGTTGGTGCTGTGCATCCACCATCTTGGGACCATGCGGCTTCTTTGTGTGTGTGTGTGTGTGTGTGTGTGTGTGTGGCGGGAGGCTCAAATGTTTACTGCAGTAAAAATGTTGAAATGTTGATTTAATTTAAATGCATGCGAACTGTGTAACAATTGCAGAGTATGCTTTTTATTTAAGTTGTTTTTTCAAACTTCATCGGCATGCATTTTACAGACCACCAAAAGAAAATCCTTCTTTGGACCATGGTGTGTGTGTGTGTGTGTGTGTGTGTTTGTGTGTGTGTGCATCTGTTTTGTGGGGGGTGAAGGGGGTATGCTGACTACTTAATCTTGGTACAAGGCATGTTTTTTGTGCGCCATGAGTGTATTACTTGGATTTGTAATTTGCTCTTTGCAACCTTTACAGTGCCTGTAATTCTGCATTTGTATTTTGTAAATTTCATAGTCCACTAACAATGCATGCTTTAATGGTGTATATGTGTAATGACTCCATCTTATGTGCGTACCTACATGTGGCAGACTGGTTGATACGTGTCTCCATCTTGTTTGCAGGCGGGTGGATGCATGCCTCCATTTCGTTTGCAGGTGGATGGATGCTTGTCTCCATCTTGTTTGCAGGTGGGTGGATGCATGCCTCCATTTCATTTGCAGGTGGGTGGATGCGTGTCTCCATCTTGTTTGCAGGCGGGTGGATGCATGTCTCCATCTTGTTTGCAGGTGGGTGGATGCGTGTCTCCATCTTGTTTGCAGGCGGTTGGATGTGTGCCTTTATCTCGTTTGCAGGCGGTTGGATTAGTGCCTCCATCTTGTTTGCAGGTGGGTGGATGAATTCCTTCATTTCGTTTGCAGGCAGGTGGATGGGTGTCTCCATCTTGTTTTGGGAATCCTCTTTTCTAGGGACGTGGATATGTTGTTCAATCCACACTGTCTGTCAGGTTCCTTGCCGCTTTAAGTTGGGCCGGAAAGTCTTCAAGCTGGCTCCTCCCACCCACCCGGGTGGTAAAACCCTTGGCTCCGCCCCATGACGCCAGATCTTCCTCACTACTCTGAAGCTCAGGTTCCTCCTAGCGCCTCTTGCAACTTAGGCCTGGATCCTAATCCTTCGCTTTTTTCCGCAAAATCGTCTTAAAATTTACAAGACTTAAGTCTTCTACCCTTCATGGCTCGATGGATTGAAATCTCTCCTGGTTTCTCCAGTTTATGCCGGAGCCGAAGATGTCTCGGACTGACCTGCACGCCACGTGCGTTTACTGCCTGGGGCTTGCCCATGATCCGCAGGCCTGTGATCTCTGCAAGTCTTTTTTGGCTTCGGTTCTGGAAGACCGTACTGCCCGACTCCAACTGGGGTGCCCCGAGAAATGGTTTCCAATGGTGAAGTCGAAGGAGGGAGGGAGAAAAAACAGCAACAGCGTGCTAAAATGACAAGTCAGAAACAGAGATGACTCAATGAAAAGCAACGCCAGAAATACGCTGAAAGAAAGGAGCTAGAAAAGCAAACACAAGTCACTGCTGCCATCACCACCACACCACCACCACCTCCACCCCACCCGTGCCAGAACCAGCAGTCGTTCCAGAGAGAGAGCAGTGTGTGACACCAGAGAACCGCAGATATGATGGCGCCCTAAGAAAGGCTGTGCAGAGAGCCAGAAAAGGTTTACCAAAATCTCCCAATCGATTCACTTACGTAATGCAGAAGATCCTGTCTGCTTGTTCACCAGCCACACAAACTGCACTGATTTGGTGCAAAGTGCTTCCCAGTCCAAGCAACCTACAGGACAAATTGATGTCTGCTGTCATGGATACGATGTCTCACCTAAAAAAAAAAATGTGACCAATGCCTGAACAGAGAGTTCATAAGCACTTTTCTAGTGTTACAAAAGTACAGGCTGCTCAGAACAGCAAGTACAACACTAGGCATAAGCTGGAAAAGGCTTATGAAGGCATCCCGAGGGAAAAAGAAATGCACCACACGGCACAAGTCTGCACTGCCAGAGTCAACAACACAGAAAGTGGCAACCTTTTCTGAAGACTCTGCAACTCCACTGCCTCACAAAAAAGCCTTTTTGAAAAGAAGTGGAACATTCCATTCATATCTTGATAAACCCATTAATACTCTTTATTCAGAATTCACCCAACAGAACCCAGACACTCCAGCAGGAGCAAGGAAATTTGGAAGTCTACGGCCCAAGCACATTAAACTTGCAAAAGAACAAAAACTGGAGCAATACCTGTGCGAATACTGCGTAAATACTGCACTTAAACTGAAGGCACTGAACCGTACTGTCGCTCTTTACTGCCTGACATCATGCAAAGTTCTGAATGTCTACTGTGCAGTAGAGCTAACAATGTGTCAATGAGCTTCTTTGCAAAGGATTTACGGGTTGGACTGTGTTGAGAAAATATGTGAGCAATGCAGCACGGCAAATTTTGGAAGAGCCATGGAAGATCTAATTAAGGGCTATGGTCAAGACAGTATAACATGGCAGCAGTGGGAGAATATAATGGTCAAACGAGATGTCAGTGGTATACAGGTGCAGCAGACGGGAAAAGTTTTGAAAATTAAAAAAGCAACATTGAGACAGCTGGTGGAAGTCATAGAAGAGGAACTTTTGTTTTTGTGTTGGCACTTACATGTCGCAGTACGGCAGCACCATCAGTTTACTCAGATCAAAAAATTCCTACCTAAGGGATGGGTAGTGATGGTTCTGGACCTTGCCGAGAATTACGCCTGTAAATTGCAGGATGAAGTGCAGGCAGACCACTGGCATTATGAACAAGCCACAGTTCACCCGGTAGTGACCTATCACCCATGTGACCACTGTGACTCCACAGTGAAGGAGTCGTTAGTATTTATCTCGAGTGATTTAAAACACGATCACCATGCTGTGCGGTGCTTTGTGGAGATCGGAAATGCACACCTAAAAAAAGAATGCTCCTTAAATATCTGCATAGAAGTACATTTCATAGATGGCTGCGGCAGCCAGTATAAATCAAAATGGGCCTTCTTTGACATTTCAATGTCGCCCACTCAATATGGACTCCCCATCGAGAGGGCTTTTTTTGGTTCACGATATGGAAAGGGTCCTTCAGATGGTGAGAGTGGTGTTGTAAAATCGGCAACAAGCAGAGCCGTGCAATCACGGCAGGCCATAATCAGAAAAGCAAAGGAGCTGTACAGATTTTGCAGGACTGAACTGACCATTGAGCCAGCCATAGAAGGGTGCAATGATCATTTCAGGAGGACATTCTTCCGGGTTGGTGAAAGCCAAACAAGACCTGCCAGACCAAATTTAAAAATGGAACCTGGGACCCACAAGTTGCACAGTGTGAAGTGTTCAGAAGATGGTGTGGTGCCAACAAGAAACCTAACATTTTTGCACACACTGCATTACTGAAGATGGGGCCTGTGACAATGTGAGCCATGTTGAAGCATGGAACATTAAAAAAACGAATAGCTACTGGCACAAATTGGATGGCTTCAAAAAGAAACAAACAATACCATGCCCAGTGGCCACTCTGGTCGAGCAAACAAAACAGCATCCCACCCTTCAGCCTCCCATGTCGACTCTGATCCTGCGGACTTGGATGAAAATGCTGATCATGCCGGGGATCACCACACACCCTCCAATCAAGTTCCAGCAGAGGCCGCACCAGTAGCAAATACAGACAGTGATTGTGCACGTGACAGTGCGTCACATGACCCTGAAGTTCAGTGGGGTACACTACACTCCCCACCGACATTTCTGCTACAGTGTCCACAAACAACCCAGTTCCAAATAAGATGAGAACATTTGTCACCCAAGACATGATACAGATCAATCAGTACTATGCCTTGTACTACTCTAAGGAATTTTATATTGGGCTACTAACTACTGTGGATCCTGTGGGACAGTGGTATTCCTTCAAGTTCATGAAGTAGCGTGGGAATGGTTTTACATGGCCAAGGCATCAGGACAATGACCGTATGCGAAGAAAACACATTTTTCATTGGCCGATACAGTACCAGAATGGAGG
This sequence comes from Neoceratodus forsteri, assembly GCA_016271365.2. Taxonomy (NCBI): domain Eukaryota; kingdom Metazoa; phylum Chordata; order Ceratodontiformes; family Ceratodontidae; genus Neoceratodus; species Neoceratodus forsteri. Next base: position 930,460,410 of record CM057450.1, on the reverse strand, counting down.
TGGCACATTTAAAATCCACAGTGATGAAATACAGACAATTTCTGCAAAGTTCAGCAAGATACAGGAAAAATGGGGTTAAATGGATTTGATGTGCTTTTCAGTGCACTGTGTTGAACCCTAACAAATACATTCATTTTTCATACAACTTAACATAATGCGTTTTTACATAGATTAGCCCATAGTGATTCATCTGTCGTCCTAGATTAGCCTGTATTGATTTGTCTGTATTGATAGATTAGCCTGTATTTGAACTGTAAACAATAATTTCTCAGTGTTGGTCATATATAAATAGATATGTAAATGATTTATTCTGGTGGTAGCATAGTCTGTAGTTTCATGTAATTTATTTAGTCTGGTAGTGGTGTAGTCTGTAGTTTCAGGCAGCATAGTTAGCTGGTGTATTACTTATTATTGATTTTTTTGCTGTAAATATTGAATAATTATATTTTTCAGGTATGATTGTATAACATGTTACCTTTTTTATCTTCAATCATAAGGTCTTTAAACCTTTAAAAGCTATTTCCAATCTCTCTTATTACATGCTGTCATATGTTTATCTCCCCTGTTACATGGGCAGCCCTATTTTTATGTCCCCCGTTACACTTCTAGCCCTACTTTTCATGTCCTCGTTATATGTGCAGCCCTGCTTTTCTTGTCCCCCATTACACATACAGCCCTGCTTTTCTTGTCCCCCATTACACGTGCAGCCCTAATTTTCATGTCCCCCATTACATGTGCAACTTTGTGGGGGCTTTATCTCAATATCTGAAATGGGATTTATCCTGTGGCATACCACATTTTTATAAGGTGAGTAACAGCATAAAAAATTGCTTATAATTTGCACTATATTATCAGTTTTAACATTTGACACCAATGTCACACTTTGGTAGCCTATTTTCATGCACTGAGCCAGTTCAAACAGTGACTGCTTCATCAACAGAGGCGTATCCCCTCTCATCGACAACGCTTTCCAGTGCTTTGCATGCAGTTAAAATACTGCTGCTCCATCGACGGGGGCTTCTCTCCCGTTGACGGCATCTGACATTTTAAGTGAAAATAACTCATTTTCCCCTTTGGGCCAGTCGATGAGACCCTGCATTCCTCAGGGGAAACCTATGGCTTATGCCTTACTGACTGCCCCTCTGCCTACACAGGTAGCTTCTTATAGGGGTCAGGCGGACAGAGATTGTGACCCTGGTCTTTACTACCCAGGGGCGAGACCTGCTCATGCTACGCGTCCCATTCCATCTATCCACCCCCCCCCCTTGTTCCCTAACATGTCCCCCCTCCTTCCCAGGAACGGGACCTCACCAGCGTAGTCTGACAGGTTTTGCATGCCATGTGGCATTCTCAGCCCTCTGACGAGCCGAGTGATCCCACCCAATCTACTTTCCCCCCTCCACCTAAAAGATTTCATAACGACAGGGATACCATGCCACCCTGGTCTCCTCATCCATTCATAGAGGATTATTTGTCAGATGACCAAGATTTGCTGCCCGATTTCGCCAGTGAACTTGAGGATGTAGAGTTTCAAGATTTGGATTTTCCTAATCCCGAATCCCCCTATTCTGAAATCTCTTCCCTGGATGAGGATCTGCCTCTCCCTTCGGCAGCCTCACCCCCGGATGACCCGACCTTTAGTGAGATGATGACTCAAATCCAAAAGGTCATGGAAATTTCCACTACGGAACATGACAAACAACGTAAGAATATGGGAGAATACTGTATCTGTGAATTACCTGAGGAGCCTGTCTTAGTGGTTCCCCCACTAATTCCAGTTTACCAGAATGCCATGCTGGCTGCTTGGCATCAGCCTTCAGCTATCACAGCTGTTCCCCAGCAAAGTGGATCATCTATATCAGGCTCCTCTGGATAATAATAATAATAAAATTTATACAGCGCCTTTCTAAAAATCAAGGCGCTTTACATCAACAGTATAATAAAACACACATACAATAAATACTAATTCATAAAACAATAAATCAGGTCGTATATACTTGAAACCACAAATAGGTCTTAAGCACCTGTTTAAATTCCTCCACGGACATGCACTCCCGAAGCGGGCGGGGTAGAGAATTCCAAAGGGTTGGGGCTGCATACATAAAAGCACGGGCCCTGGAAGATTTTAAAGAAACCCTTGGGAATCTCTAGCAACCCCTCGTCCACCGAGCAGAGCGATCACCCAGGGCAGTAAGGTACCAGAAGCTCTTTCAGGTAGTCCGGGCCAAGTCCATGTAGGGCTTCATATGTCAGAAGTCCAACTTTAAAGGTGATCCGCCACTGTACCGGCAACCAGTGCAGTTCACGCTTCACGGGGGAAATGCGACAGGTACGAGGAGTACCCGTCAATAACTGGGCCGCAGCATTCTGCACTACCTGCAAGCGGCGGATATCAACCCCTGGAAGTCCTAGATAAAGGGAGTTGCAATAATCAAGGGGCAAGGTCACAAAGGCGTGGACCAAAGTTGGCAGATAACCGGACGGAACAAGGTGCTTAATCCTAGAGATGTTACTCAGATGGTAAAAGGATGATTTGACGACCGCCAACACCTGCGATCACAATGTCAGCCCGTCCTCAAAAATCGGCCTCAGATTTCGCACCTGTTCAAATGTGGGGAGCTGGGAACCACCGAGAAAAAGTCCAGAAGGTAAATCAGATCTCCACCCCCCCCCCCAATCCTGCAACCCAGGTCCACAACCAACACCTCCGTCTTCTCCGAGTTCAACCTCAGCCAACTCGAATCCATCCAATTCTGGATTTCAGTGAGGCAGTTGTTAAATGTCGAGAGAGCTCTATCCTGGTCGGGTGCAAAACACAGGTAGAGCTGGGTATCATCAGCATAGCAGTGAAACCTCAGTCCATACCTTCATAGAATGTCTCCGAGGAGCATCATATACACTGCAAACAACATGGGGGACAACACCGAACCCTGAGGCACCTCACATGACAGAGAGACTGGGCCGGAGTAATTAAGCCCCGACACCACCCTCTGAGTTCTGCCAGTGAGGAAAGATCTAAACCACCTGAAGACTGTACTAGACAGGCCACAGATGAACCTTAGGCGTTCGAGAAGAACCCCATGGTCCACAATGTCAAACGTTGAGGAGAGATCAAGAATGACCAAGATGGAACAGTTCTTCTGATCTCTCGCCATCATGAGATCACTGAGCACCCGAACCAGCGCAGTCTCGGTGCTATGCCTCTTCCGAAAACCAGACTGGAAAGGTTCATAAATGTCATGGATGGCCAAATGGTTCTCCAGCTGTATTGCCACTACTTTCTCAATCACCTTCCCCACAAAAGGAAGGTTAGGGTTTGGCCAGTAGTTTGCATGGCAGTCTGGGTCCAAAGAAGCTTTCTTCAAGACTGGCATCACCACTACCTCTTTCAGAGAGCTAGGAAACTCACCCTTTTCTGTCAAGTATTCCAGAGGCAGATTCTGTGGTTATTACTGCCGCTCATGACCATACTAAAAAACCCAAGCACATGAATTCCCGAAGAATTGACTATCTGGGGAAAAAAGGTATTTCTAGGGACATGGATATGTTGTTCATCCACATTGTCTGGCAGGTATCCTTGCCGCTTTAAATCTTATGAAGGTCTTCAAGCTGGCTCCTCCATGCAGGTGGTATTAAAACTCGGCTCCCTCATGGCGTAGATCTTCCTTACGCTTGGAAGCTCAGGTTCCCTCCTTAACGCTCTGCGTATAAGACTGGTTCCTAATTCTTCCAGTTTTCCAATTTAAAGTTTTTGCTTAATAGACTTGGTCTTCTATCCCTCGCTGCGATGGACCGTCGACTCGGTTTTGGTAGTTGCCCTTGTGGGCGGAAGATGTCTCGGACGGATCCGCCTCCGTGTCTGTACTGTTTAGGCCTTGAGCACGACCCGCAGGCTTGCGACCTGTGCTCTTCCTTCTCAGCCTACGTCCTCGAAGACCGTGCTGCCCGTTTACAACTAGGGCGCCCCGAGAAACGTTTTTCTCCGGTAAAGTCAAAAGAGGCCCGGTCGGCGGTTTCGCGGCAGCGGGCTCGGTGGATCAGCTAGAGCAGATGATCGCCCTCGAAGAGGAGGCGGCGCGGGCTGCATCTTCCTCGACCACGGCATTTATTCCGCTCTCCCTGGGTTCCTCTTACACAGCTTCCTTTAAGGAGCTTTGTCTGTCCCTCTCCACTAGGGGAGAGGGACCAACGTCTGCTGGACCTTCTTCTCGGTCCAAGAAGAAAGACAAGGGTAAGTCTCTTCGTCGACGCTCTTGGGAGCGGGAAAGGTCCCTCTCCCCGAGTTGTCGGCCATTGACTTCAGTCGATCGTTCGGCCTCGGCCACTGGTCTCACGGTATCCCCGTCAGGTCAGTTGACCGAGACTCCCGTCGACGCAGTCGAGATCTTCTCGACCTGTTGGACGGGTTGTCGACCGGTGAAGCCGAAAATCCCCTCTCCCCGGTTCCCCCGGTGGGAGTTGAGGATCCTGTGGGCTTGCCAGTGCCTCGGTTCCGGAGCCCTTGGATGTTCCCTCGAGCCGAGGAGGGCAGTTCCTCCGTCCCTCCCGCTGCGTCTTGGAAAAGCGAGGTTCTCGGTCTCGGACTTCTTGGCCGGTCCAGCCGATCCCGCCATCATAGGCGGTCTTGGTCTTAGCACCTTGATAAGCGGCGCCGCCCGCTCGTCCTCTTCCTCCTCCTCGGATGAGGAGGCTTCGGCGAAGTTGCGTCGGCGATCACGAGGACCTCATGTGGCAGCAGCTCCTTCTGACCGGGAACAAGCCGGCGCGTTGCCTTCCCGGCCATTAAGTGGCTGTCACTGGGGCGGCCGAAACAACCCCGCGTTGTTATCCGAGGAGCCTGTTATCAGGCCGGTTGTTCGGCCAAAACCAGCTGCCCCACCGATTCCGGTGGAACCTCCGCCTCCACAGCTGCGGTTTGGGGCTCCGACCAAGAACTCTCGGTCGGCTCAGGGTCTGCCCCATAGGCTGTCGGTCACCCTCACTCCCGATCGCCCTCGGCAGGTGGAGGGTGGCTCAGGCCAGGCAGCTCTTTGCGGACTCTTCTGAGTCGCGGCGATTCCTCCTTTTTCTCCAAGCGAGTGGACTTGGAGTCCTCTGGAGGTCAGTCGCTGGACGACAGCCCTTCGTCCTTCCTGGGGTTGCTCAGACTCATCTCGGAATCCACCGGGATGCAGCTTGAGCCTGTATCCAAGCGGGCCACGTATCCCCTCACGGAGATATTGGACCGAGGGGATTCTCCTACGGAGGCCTTCCCTGTGGCTGAGGCCATTGTGGGCCCGGCCTTGGAGCTCTGGCAGCGCCCTGCTTCCTGCCCTGCGCCTTCGGCCAGGATGGCCAGGAAGTATGTGGTCCCTACCGGTTCCCTGTCCGGTTTCTCGGAACATCCCTCAGCCGAGGGGTTAGTTACCGACAGCGTTTCTGGCGTGCCGGAAACGCTAGGAACGTGGACAAACCTCCCGACAAGGAGTCCAAGAAATTGGACTATGCCGGGCGAAAAGTCTACGCTACGTCCTCCCTTGGCCTTCGCTAGGCCAGGTCGGGCCGTGACTTGATGGCACACATTTTCTCATGCCCTGTTGGGCCCCTGACGAGGTGGTCCTCATCTCCGGCTGACCTGCAGACCACGGTTAAGCAGGTGCGGGACCAGGGCAGGGCAGTGGCCAAGCAGCAACTTCAGACTGCTTTGGACATCGGTGATTCATGCGCCAGGTCAGTAGCGGCTGCAGTGGCTATGCGCCATTGGGCATGGCTGAGGATATCCACCTTCACAGCGGATACCCAGCACAAATTGGCGGATGTCCCCTTCCTGGGGACCGACCTGTTCGGCCCTGGAGTGGAAGGCCACCTCCAGAGGATCGAAAAGTCCAATGCCACCTTGGACTCAGTCTCATCTGCTCAGAGGGACAAGGGCCGCAGACCTCAACCCAAGCCCTTTCGTCCGTCTGCGCCCCCGTCACGCCCGGCCCAGCAACACCAGGGCCAGCAGGCTCGCGCTTGGCGTCCCAAACCCAAGCCTGTGGCTTCCTCCTCCAGGAAGCAGGGAGATAAAGGCCCAGGTGGTCCCTCGGCCGGTCCCTCCTCCAAGCCTGCACAGTGACGGGTTGAGGGGTGTCGCCCCCAACCTCGTCACCTCACCCCAGGTTCCCCCCATGGGGGGACGGCTCCAGTACTTCCTTTCCGCCTGGTCTGCTATTACCACAGACAGGTGGGTGTTGGAGGTGGTGGGAAAGGGCCTGCCTCTGGAGTTCGAGCAGGCCCCACCCTTCAGAGCTGTCGCACCTCGGGGGGCCTCGGGTCGAAGCCTCGCTGTCAGCTCGCTGAGCCGACATCGCTCTCCTCCTCCTCGAGAAGGAGGTGATAAGAGAGGTGGCGGACCCTCCCTCAAACCCGGGGTTCGTGTCCAGGTACTTCCTGGTTCCGAAACGGACGGGGGGCTGGCGCCCCATTCTCGACCTACACGACCTGAACAAGTTCCTAAGGTCCCGAACCTTCAGGATGGTTACTCTGGCTCAGATAATCCCATGCTTGGAACACGGCGTGTGGTTCTGCTCTCTGGACCTACAGGACGCGTTCTTTCACGTCCCTATCCGTCCGTCTCATCAAAGGTTCCTTCGCTTTCAAGCGGAGGGTTCCCTTTTCGAGTTCCAAGCCATGCCCTTCGGCTTATCTCCAGCTCCCAGGGTCTTCACCAAATGCATGGCAGTGGTGACAGCATTCCTGCGGCGCCAAGGGGTCCGGGTTTACCCTTACTTGGACGATTGGCTGATAGCAGCCCCCTCCAGACAGGAGGTGGAGCGGTCCAGAGATCTGGCCCTCCAGGTTTGCTCTCAGGTCGTCCTCCTCATCAACGAGGCCAAGTCGGAACTCGAGCCGAAGCAGGTGATTCTTTTCATCGGGGCAGAGCTCGACTCTCTTCGAGCCAGAGCACGGCTCCCGGCGGACAGGGCCGAGGTTCTTTCCTCCTTTGCCCAATCATTTCTGGTTGGGCAATTGTGCCCTGCCTGGGACTTCCTGCGCCTCCTGGGTCTCATGGCGGCCTGTACCAGCGTGGTCCATTGGGCCCGCTGGAACATGCGCCCTCTTCAGTGGGGGCTGGCCAGCCAGTGGTCCCAACGCTGCGATCCATTGGACCAGCTAGTGACGGTGACCAGGGATGTGGAACGCTCTCCAGTGGTGGACCGTTCCAGTTCATCTGCAGGAGGGCATCCCGTTTGTCCGCCCCGAGCCGACGGTCTCTCTATCGACCGATGCCTCTCTGATGGGTTGGGGTGCCCATCTGGGGAACACCGGCCACGGCCTCTGGTCCCGTGGGAGTCCGATGCCACATCAACCTGCTGGAGCTCCGAGCGGTCCGCCTAGCTCTCACCGCCTTTGCTCCGTTTCTTGGGGTCAAGTGGTCCGGGTCCAGACGGACAGTACCACGACCATGTACTATCTAAACCGCCAGGGCGGGACCCGCTCCATGCTTCTATGCAAGGAAGCTCTCCGCATCTGGTCACTCGTGCGCAGCCTGGAGGCGGATCTCCTAGCCATTCATGTGGCAGGAGCCTCCAACACCCTGGCCGATGCCCTAAGCCGGATAGGGGCTGCGTCCCATGAGTGGTCTCTCCTGCCGGAGGTAGTACAAGATCTAGTCTCCCATTGGGGCACACCTCAGGTGGACCTGTTTGCCTCCAGGGAGAATGCGAAGTTGAGGCTGTTCCATGCCCGCCCCCCTCAGCAGGGCTCTCTGCAGGAGGATGCCTTCTCGAGGCCGTGGACCCCGGGCCTCTTCTCGCCTTCCCCCATTCCCCTTGATGCACAAGGTGCTGCTCAAAGCAAGGAGGGACAAGGCGCAGGTGATTCTGATAGCCCCAGACTGGCCCCGCCAGTACTGGTACCCAGATCTCCTCAGCCTCAGCTCCAGGCTTCCGAGGCAGCTTCCAGCTCGCCTGGACCTGCTCTCAGTCAATCAGGGGAAGGTATTCCATCCGGACTTTCAATCCCTGCACCTGACAGCCTGGTTCCTGAGCGGCTAGAGTTCCAGGCCTTGGGTCTTTCCGACGAGGTCCTCAACGTGAGTTGAGGCGTCCCGTAAGGAGTCGACCAGAAAATGCTATGCCTTCAAATGGAAAAGATTTTCCATTTGGTGTCAGGGCAAGGGCCTGGACCCTTCCTCCTGTTCCTTGGTGAGCATATTGGACTACCTGTGGTCCCTTTCTCAGCAAGGGCTTAGGTCGACGACCCTTAAGGTGCACCTGGCAGCCATCTCTGCTTACCGGGCGCGGGCCGGGAAGCAGTCGGTGGTGCAGGAGAAGGTGGTCTGGTGCTTTTTCAAAGGCCTTGATCACATTTCCCCTCCAGTGCGAGAACCTCTATGTCCGTGGGATCTACTGCTGGTACTGGCAAAGCTCATGGGCAAGCCATTCGAACCAATGCACAGGTGTGAACTCTCTCACCTGTCGTGGAAGACCGCCTTCTTGGTGGCTAACACGTCAGCCAGAAGGATGGGAGAGTTCCAGGCACTCTGCATCGAGTCTCCTTACCTGGTCTTCCACAGGGACAAGGTTGTCCTGCGCCCCCACCCGAAATTCCTTCCGAAGGTGGTGTTGGAGTTTCACCTTAACCAGGTGTTGACTCTGCCGGTGTTCTACCCCAATCACACCTCGGATGCCGAATATAGGCTCCATACTTTGGACCCTAGAAGGGCGCTCGCTTACTATAAGGAGCGCACGGCTGAAATTCGGGGAGAGGTTCGCCAGCTGTTTGTCACCTACGCTGAAGCAGCATCTGGCAGACCTGCAGCCAAGCGGACGATAGGCAGGTGGGTCACCTCCTGCATAGATCTCTGCTATAAGTTGGCGGGCATGGAGCCTCCCAGAGGGATAAGAGCTCATTCTACCCGCCATACTGCTGCATCGGTGGCTGCTTCCAGGGACGTCCCTATCCAGGAAATCTGCAAGGCTGCTACCTGAAGTCAGCACACACCTTCATCACCATCCATCGACCTTGAGTTATGCCGGATGCTGGTTTTGGGGCCTCGGTTCTCCAGCTCTCTTTCCCAAGTAAGTATCGGGTGGTGCGCTTGCCTCCTCCTCCCGGAGAACTGCTAGAGTCTGTCAGACAGTGTGGATGAACAACATATCCATGTCCCTAGAAATACAGGTTACTCACCTGTAACAGGAGTTCTAGGAATAGTATATTGTTCATCCACACACTCACCGACCTCCCCGGCTCGGCCAAGACAACCTGAGCTTCCAGCGGGCCAGATCTGGCGCCATGGGCGGAGCCGAATTTTACCACCCGGGTGGGTGGGAGGAGCCAGCTTGAAGACCTTCCGGCAAGATTTAAAGCGGCAAGGATACCTGCCAGACAGTGTGGTTGAACAACATATACCGTTCCTAGAACTCCTGTTACAGGTGAGTAACCTGTATTTTCCGCAGGTGCCATGAATATCAGAATTTTGAATTATATGGGTCATATGATTAAATATCGGCCTACCCTGGGGTCCTCTGCCATTGAGCTACCCACTTCTACAGATGTAGAAGTGAGTAGCCATCTGGGAACTAGCGACCATCGAACAGTATGGTTCACAATAAACACAGCAGTAGAGTCAAGCCATACAAAGGCAAAAGTACTGGACTTTAGGAGGGCTGACTTTGCCAAAATGGGTGAGTGCCTAAGGAATGCATTAGCAAATTGGCAGGAAGGAGGGGTGGAAGAACAATGGGGAATAATAAAAACTGCCATCACAGAGGTAACAAGCCTTTGTGTGAAGCAAATAAACAAAGCGAAGCGATGTAAGAAACCACTATGGTTCTCAAAGAGAGTGGCAGTGAAGGTTCAAGAGAAAAGAAAGCATTCAGGAAGTACAAGGAATCACAGAAGGAGCAGGACAGAGAACTGTATCAGTTAAAGCAAAAGGAAGCTGGGAAGGCAGTCAGAACAGCAAAGGCCCAAACCGAGGAAAAGATAGCCAACTCAGTTAAGAAGGGCTAAAACCTTTTATAGGTACATCAGGGAGGCGAAGGAAGACCAAGGAGGTTAGTGAGGCTTAATAAAGAGGAGGGGAGGGTGGGCAGAGGTGACTGTGAAAAGGCAGAGATACTAAACAAATATTTTCGCTCAGTATTTACAAAAGAAGAGGAGGTACCTAAAACAAACAGTAGAAACACTCTGGATACAGAAGTTGATACAGCCCATTTACAGAAGAAAGGGTTCTGAAAGAACTCTTAAAACTGAAAGTGGACAAAGCAATGGGGCCTGATGGGATTCATCCCAGAATTCTAAAAGAACTAAAGGTAGAACTAGTGATACCACTGACTACCTTTAACAAATCATGGGAAGATGGGGTGGTACCCGAGGACTGGAGAAGGGCAGATGTGATTCCCCTTCACAAAAGTGGGAGCAAGGCAGAAGCAGAAAACTACAGACCTGTTAGTTTAACCTCAGTGGTAGGGAAAATGATGGAATCACTTCTGAAGGAAAGAATTATTGAGTATCTAGAGGCCAGAGGGGCTCAGGACCCAAGGCAGCATGGATTCACAGCGGGAAGGTCATGCCAGACAAATCTGATAGATTTCTTTGACTGGGTGACCAAAGTAGTAGATCAGGGAGGGGCTGTGGACATGGCCTACCTAGACTTTAGCAAGGCATTTGACACAGTCCCACACAAAGATTAATATACAAGTTAGCCAGCCTGGGAGTGGGTCCCAAGATGACAGCCTGGGTAATTGGCTGGAGAATAGGACACAGAGAGTAATAGTAAATGGAGTCCACTCTGAAGAAGGGAGTTACTAGTGGGGTACCGCAGGGTTCAGTATTAGGACCGGTCCTCTTCAGTGTCTTTATAAGTGACATTGCAGAGGGACTGGAAGGAAAAGTATGTCTCTTTGCAGATGACACAAAGATCTGCAACAGAGTTGATGCACAAGGTGGGGTGGAAAGGATGAGAAGGACTTGGCAAGGTTAGAGGAATGGTCAAATGTATGGCAGCTTAGATTCAGTGCTAAAGTGCAAGGTAATGCATCTGGAAACAAAACCAGGGAAGAGTACACAATGGGGGGTGAGATACTAACAACAACAAAAATGGAAAGGGACCTGGGGATAGTCATATCAGATGACCTAAAGGTGGGCAAGCAATGTAGAGGGGCTGCAAAGAGGGCTGGGGGATACTGGGATGCATAAGGAGAGGCATCACCAGTAGAAAACAGGAAGTTATTATCTCTCTGTACAGACAGTTGGTGAGACCCCATCTGGAGTACTCATGCAGTTCTGGAGACCCAATCTCCGCAAAGGCGTGAACAGGATGGAGGCTGTCCAGAGGAGGGCAACTAAAATGGTGCAGGGTCTGCACGGAAGACATATGAAGAGAGACTTAAGGAGCTGAATATGTATAGCCTCGAGGAAAGGAGGAGAGGGGACATGATAGAAATTTTCAAGTACCTCAAGGGAATCGACAAAGTCCAAGAGGTAGCATCTTTCAGAAAAGAGGTGTGCAAGAACAAGAGGGCACAATTTGAAGATAGAAGAGTGACTCAGAGGTAATTTAAGGAAGTATTTTTCACAGAGAGGGTTGTGGATGCATGGAATGGCCTTCCGAGGAGGTTGTGGAGTCAAAACAGTGGTGGAATTCAAGCATGCATGGGACAGTCATAAAGGCAATTCTAGGGGGTGGGGGTAGGAAGAAGTAGGCTGCTGGTTAACTAGGATCTGCAGCTTATCCATTAGGTAGGGAAATGGGCAGACTGGGTGGGCCAAGCGGTCCTTATCTGCCGTCAAAAATCTATGTTTCTGTGAGCTTATCAGTAAACTCCCTCCTTCACAAGACAGGGATAAATTATTGTTTACAATGACAACTTGTAATTCTATCTCCCGTCACCTTCTCAGGTTGGGATATGATGCCGTAGATACCTCAGTCCGACTTTCATCCACTGGTATCATTTTGCGTTGCCATGCCTGGCTTCACATTTCAGGCTTTGCTCATGATATACAACGTAAAGTAGCTAATGCCCCTGTTAACTGGTCCAAGCTGTTCGGGCCAGATACTCAAACTTTACTGGATGACTTACGGGCATCAGGCAGAACCCTCCATGCGGTACATGGCATGTATCATACCACAGCTACAACCTACCGTACTCCGCACTCCTCTTATTCCAAAAGAGGTAGTAAATATAGAGGTAATAATAAAGGCGGCTTCAGAGGTCGTGCTCAGTCCACCAGAGGCAACACCTCTACCGCCTGGGGTGCCCGCTCCCACCCTTCAGGTGGAGCTGCCCAGCCCGCCTCCCAGTGACCCACTAGGGTTTTCCCCCCGCCTCCTCGACCAGGCCTCGGAGGCTGTGGGGGGTCATTTTGCCCTCTACCTGGAAGCCTGGCAAATGATCACGTCTGACAATTGGGTACTTCAGATTATACAGAACGGTCATACTCTGGAGTTTCTCTCCACCCGTCGCCCTTGCCCTCCACGGCAGATTCATGATCCTCCAGATCATATACCCATCTTACAGGAGGAATTGATGGCCCTCTTGACCAAACAGGCTGTTGTCCCAGTGCCCCTTCTGGAACATCAAAGTGAATTTTATTCCCACTTCTTTTTGGTGCCTAAATGTACGGGAGACCTCAGACCAATTCAGGATCTCAGACAACTGAATCTTTACATTCAGTACAAGTATTTCCACATGATTACCCTACCTGCCATCATGCCGATCCTAAAACAGGGCGATTGGCTTTGTGCCATATACATGAAGGATGCCTACCTTCATAATCCCATCCACCCTGCTCACCACAAATTTTTACGCTTCCACCTACTGGGTCAAAATTACCAGTTTTGAACACTCCCTTTCGGCCTATCATCAGCACCCAGAATGTTCACCAAGTGCCTAGTGATGGTAGCAGCAGCCTTACGACGAGAAGGGCACTTCATCTTTCTATATCTAGACGATTGGCTAATAATAGCAGACTCCAGAGTAGCTCTGCTTGCCTCTCTAGATGATACCTTGAAACTGTTCGCAGATTTGGTAATCTCTGTCAACTGGCCAAAGTCCAGTCCAAATCTGACACAGTCTCTCCAATACATTGGAGCTGTTGTAGATACAGTTACAGCCAGGGCTTACCTCCCACCTGCCTGGCAAGACACGCTTATAGCTCTGGCATTAGATATGCAGACTCAGAAAACAGTCACAGCCAGTCAAATGCTGCACCTTCTGGGTCACATGTCCACTGCCATACCTATGATAGCATTCATCCATCCAGTGGACCCTTCAGAATCAGTGGTCCCAAAAAACAGGACAGTTTGAAGACAAAATCAGGGTCACTCCCTCTTTGAAGTCTTCCCTGACATGGTGGACAATCAGAATCAATCTGAATCAAGGAATGCTTTCCATCTCCCCCGCCCCCCATGCAAGCGTTGACCACGGAAGCTTCCCTACAGGCTGGGGAGTGCACTTTGGTCCTTATCAGACCCAAGGCCAGTGACCTGCTTCTCCCCATCTGTCTCATATCAGTCTTTTAGAGTTGAGAGCGGTCCGTCTTGCCCTCCAGGCATTCCGGTCCTACCTCGAGCCAGGATCGTTACTGATCCAATCACACAACACTGCAATAGTGTTCTCCCTCAATAAGCAAGGGGGTATGAAGTCTAGCACTCCTTGCAGAGAGACCCTTGTTTGGCAAGAAGCCATATGACAATAACTGACGCTGATAGCTGTCCATTAACTGGGACATTGCAACTAGTTAGCCGATTTGCTGAGTCACCAGTCCACAACTCACAAATGGACACTTCACGAGCAAGTGCTCTAAGAAATCTTTAACTTATGGGGCACTCCACAGATGGATCTGTTTGCCTCCCCAGAGGAATTACTGACTTCCCAGGTATTTTTCTATTATCCCGAACAGAAAGGAACGATTCATAGATGCCTTCTCCCAGACCTGGACAGGTCTCTCCTTATATGTTCCCCCCCATCCCTCTCCTGCAATGGACTCTACTGAAAGTACAGTGAGAACCAGCCATGATGAGTCTCATAGCCCCAATTTGGCCTCGTCAGACATGGTTTCCCCAACTCCTTCAACTGTCAGTACAGGGTCCCATCCCATTGCCAATCAAACCAGACCTCCTGACTCAGTGTCACGGATCTCTCCTACATCCCAACCTGAAGGCTCTACACCTTCACACTTGGCTCTTGAGGATGCTTTCATAACTCGCTTACAGGTGTCCTCTCCTGTTGCCAATATCCTCTTGGCCTCCTGTAAACCAGCAACAAGAGCAACATGTAATTCCAAATGGAAATGTTTTTCCATATGGTCAGCCTCTCGATCTTTGGACCCTTAGTCTTGTTCACTGACGAAGGTTCTGGACTACCTGGCCTCACTATCTGAGTCCGACCTAAGCTATTCTTCCATTAAAGTCCACTTTGCCGCTATCTCCACTTTCCATGAGCCTCTGGATGGCAGGTTACTGTACCAGCATCATCTAGCTAAGATATTTTTGAAAGGAATGTTACATATTAAACCTCCTATTAGAAGACCCACTCCTCTGTGGATCTCAATTTTGTTACAGAAAAATTGACGCTTGAGCCTTTTGAGCCAGCTGCCACTTGTGAACTCCATTTTCTTTCATGGAAAACCCTATTTCCGGTGGCTATCACTTCCGCCCGATGTATTTCTGAGCTCCATGCCCTCATGTGTAGGGAACCTTACTTGATTTTCCTCAGACTGGGTGGTCCTTCATACTAGCCCTTTCTTCCTTCCTAAAGTAGCCTCAGAACATACTTTAAATCAGTCTTTGGAGCTTCTGGTCTACTATCCAGACTACTCCAATCAGGGTGAACATCTACTACATACTTTGGATGTCCACCGTATACTACGCTACTATAATAATTGGACACAGTCGATTAGAAAGACTTCTTAACTGTTCGTCTCTTTTGCCTCGGGTCACGACGGCCTCCCAGTTGCAACATGTACACTTTCATCCTGGTTGGCACATTGTATTTCATTTTGTTACAAAAAATACAACAAGCCTTTAGCTGAACCTGTCCAAGCCCACTCCACTAGAGCTATGGCCACCACTGCGGCTTGCTTTAAAGGAGCCTCTGTTTCAGATATCTGCAGTGCAGCTACCTGGTCCACGATCCACACATTCACAAGGCACTACAATCTGGATATTGCCTCACGATGTAGGACGGCCTTCGGCTGTGCAGTCCTACAAGGTCTCTTATCATAACTGTCTTCCCACATGGGAATCATCCCAAAAGTATTACCTACTGCAAGAGACCATTCCGTGGAAGATAGTACAGTTACGTAAAAACTTACCGTTACAGTAGATCTTTGAGGAGTGTCTCTTGCAGTAGGTTTGTTCCCACCCTCCATCCCCCTCCTTCTCTAAGAGAGCAAGTTCTAGTCCAATGACTAGGGTTGGGACTCCTTTGGTACCTCTGCTTCCCCTCGGTCCTCGCTTTTCGGGCTGAATCTGACAGGGGAATCGAGGAGACCAGGGACCGCCCACAGTTATATAGGAAACAGGAAGCTGATCTCATGTGTGGGCGGTCCCTGGTGAAAAACTGCTAGAAGAGCTGCCTTGCGCCACAGCGACCTCTGCTGTATACTCAAAAGTATTACCTACTGCAAAAGACACTCCTCAAAGATCTACTGTTATGGTAAGTTTTTATGTAACTGTGCTTTCTAGGAGTGGTATATGATGTTCATCCACATGGATCCACCCGATCTCCCCTGGCTTGGCATGCACAACTGCTTCCAGCAGGCAAAATCAGGCGTCAGAGTTTCCACCGGGTGGGTGGGAGGAGCCAGCTTGAAGATGTTCCGACCAGCCTTAAAGGGGAAAGGCGACTGCCAATAAGTGTGGATGAACATCATATACCATTCCTAGAACTGCTGTTACAAATTAGTAACCTGTTTTTTCATGCCAGTGCCTGCAGTATGTAGGAGCAGTGTGGGACACTACTGTTGCCAGGGCATTTCTGCCAGAGAGGATTTCCGGGGGTGGGGGCTGCACCACTGGCAAATCAAGCTGCAAATCCAGAAACAGGTTTGGTAAGAACAGAAGCGACTAAAGGATGACATGAATGCCACTGCTGTGCTCAGATAATTTCATATTTTCATTGCTGATGTTCAGGTAGTTGTAAGCAGATAGTGACCAGGAAACAAGGAACCCTGGCGCTTTGAGGCTTGACACAGCTTCTTCGTCAGGGGCTATTTGACTGTGCAGATGCTCTGATAGCACAAGCTTAACCTATAGCAAACAGTTCATATGCATTGGCCAGATCCATGCTAAGGCTTCTAGGCCTCATGGGTGCTGCCATAACAACAGTACCATAGCACGTCTCCACATGCGCATCCCACAGTTTATGCTTCACATGGAATGGGATCAACCGTTAGACTAACTAGACCACTTAATTCTGGTCATGTTTCTTCTTCACCGTGTCCTCCTATGGTGGAAGGATTGCTCTAATCTCATGAAGGAAGCTCCTTTTTTCCACCTGACACCTCTGTTGACTCTTTCCATAGATGCATCGAGATCCATTTGGTGTA
The DNA here is from genome assembly GCA_016271365.2 of Neoceratodus forsteri. Classification (NCBI taxonomy): domain Eukaryota; kingdom Metazoa; phylum Chordata; order Ceratodontiformes; family Ceratodontidae; genus Neoceratodus; species Neoceratodus forsteri. Next base: position 930,443,889 of record CM057450.1, on the reverse strand, counting down.
CCCATGTTGGTCATCTCGGGGCACAACCAGCTTTCTTTATGATGATGGAGATGAGAGCTGTTCCTTTTGACCTACAAGCATTTCCAGTGCATATAAGGGACAAAACCCCTCCTAATAAGAACTGGCAATATTAAGTGTTCTGCACTTTATAAACAAACAAGGGGGCACACACTCTTATCCCCGTTGCAGAGAAGCGATGAGAGTGTGGTACCGAGCAGTCAATCATGGTGAGTTCTTAATGGTGGTGTTTCTCCCAGGCTCCCAAAATGTTTCAGCAGATCATCTCTTGGTTCCAAACCTTATCCTACAAGTGGGAACTTCTAGACTCAGCGGTAGACGACATTGTTGCTAGATCGGGTTGTTCACTTAGATCATTTTATATACTCAGTAACCTGAAACTGTTGGGTTTTTGCCCGCTGTAGGGCGTGGAGTTTTGGGGCAAGATGTGTTGTCCCTCTCAAGCAAAGAGGAATTGCTTTATGCCTTTCCTCCAGTCTCTCTGATACAGAGGATAATGGTAAGCTTTTGGCAGAACCAGCCACTTTAATACTGGTGGCCCCTTGCTGGCCCTGACAAATTTGATTCTAACCCCAGTAATACTCAGGTATTCATAACTGTATGCAGTCTTCCTCCTAAGTAGAACTGCCCAGAGAGAATTTGGAACATATGCAAATGATGGAATCTTTTGCATGAGCCACTTTTCAAATGCTGCCTTATACTGCCTTAGTTCTACACCCTCTTAGATTTCTAGCTCTGCCTGACAAGTCTAGATGCTTAGAGATTCTCTCCTCTTCGTCATCTTGTTCTGACATGAGAAACCTTATAGAATATAAGTATTCTTTAACATTTCTTTTGCTGCCTTTTAGTTTTTGTAATTTTAGTAAACCTGTAGTTTTAGTGTTTGAATTGTAAGTTTCTCGGTTTCTCTCGGTTCGGTATAACCGGGGGTAAACCGAGATTTATTTTATAGTTATCGGAGTGTACCCTCCCCTCAGCTGGGCTGCTCCTCTCAAACCACCAAGGCGCCATCAAGAAGGGTTTGGGTAGTCACTACGATACACCGTTCTGTTGACCCATTACTTCTACTTTGGAGCCTGCTATTCTTAGACGGGCAAACCAAGTGTGGCAACTACTTGGCTCACGTTGGGGGACCATTTAGCATGGCCATCAACCTGGGTCCCTGGGGGAGAATGTTTGCTCAGTATTATGCTAGGTTTGTACTTCTGGTCAGGAGCACTCAAGTAAATCCAGATGCTGAAAGCAATAACTATACTGTCCAAACCAGGTTGGGATTCTAAAGTGTGGCTTTTATTCACATTCACAGAGAATAAACAAAGCAAAGATGGCCCCCCACAGGGCTACTCTCACTGGTAATGCAAATTACTGAGGTACAGAGCGCACACACACACAGTGAACCCTCAGGTTCTGAATGGAACTGGGCACACACGGCTCGAACTGGTACACTTTCCTTCTTTCCTTTGACTTGGCACCCCGGCCAGTACTAGGACACTTTTCCATATTGCATGGAGGTTAATGGTGGCTCCTTAAACCACCCATGAGCACATTCCGGCTCACAGGGAAATCCAAAATCCCATGTCTGGGTGCTTTCTTCAGGCATTGGCCAAATGTGCAAAGAGAAAACAAAGGTGCCCAAACTGAACCTGGAGAGGTAAATCTGGTTACTCCAGATGGGGGGGGGGGGGCCTTCCACCTTTTGTTCCAAAATCCTTACTCGGCCATTCATCTGGTTACAATACCTTTCTCTGAAACACACTCGTAGATACTCTCTCGAAATGTTTTTCACATTTAACATTCTACTTTTCACACTATGGAGGTGTTCTGACTTTAAAAGTTCTGTATGTGGCTGTCTTCACCCTAGACCTCCACTGTTGCAGATGCTTTTAAATCATACACAGTCTAAAAGTTCTGTACTTGGCAAGTCTCCCTCGGACCCCACAGTAGGCAGACACTTTTAATAGAAACAGTCTTGGTGAACAGAGTCCCTTCGTCAGAGAAAAACTCACCAAAGGAATGGAGGTACCCCAGGGCTTTTTCCCACTCACAGAACAGAACTCCTCTCAGGCAGCTTCACCCTCTCCAGGCTGGACCAGGGGATTGCCCCTAAATCCTGGAATTCCCCCCCATCCCTCCGAGGATGGGGCACTGGAAAAACTTCCAGGAACGGTTTCTACCACTTCCTTCTACAGGTCTTCTGTGTTTTTCTCTAGGGTGAGAACACGCAACCCCTTCTCCTGAGGTAGCTCTCTTTCAGATCCAAGTCTGAGGAGCTGCAATTGCAGCCCTCCTCACTACCCAATTCTCCACACAGACTAAACCTTGAATCTCCCATTGTTCTACTCCTAACCCCTGCAGCTAGCATTCCATTGTGGCTTATGCTGCTGCGAGAATTCTAAGGTGACATCATCACTCCAGCTCAGCAGAAACTGAAGACAGAGTGTGACAGTGTGAAACCCATTTAATTGGCATCTCACAAGCTGCCTCTCCCTGCCTGCCACTGATTCTAAGTGGGATTCTAGTAACCCCATGGGAACAGGGGGGTTATAGGAGTTGTCTGACTAAAAAAACTCAGTTTATGTTTAATTTTATTAAATTAGTTTGTTTTAAGAACTGCTAGCACTGGTTATTTAACTGATAGTCTCGGTTCATTTTTCCTTGGTTCCCGGTACCTGATCGGTACTTTCAGCGGTTCCGGAACTGACTGCAACTGCTAAATAAACTTTAAATTAAAATACTTTTTAGCAGTTGCAACTTTTATTGGTTTTACATTGAAAATGTCATAAAAAACTGAAAAGAAAATTGGTGACCTCGGTTTCAAACTATGTAATCTGTGTGGTTAAATCTGTTAAGTTCCTTCTGTGTACTTATCTGGACATGAACATTAAAAGCAGAGTGAAATCTGCATTTCATGTCCTGAGAAAACTATTGGAAAATGCCTGGATAAGGCTTACAAAAAAAAAGGGAAAACTTTCACCATCTAAGGGTCTCTCCAGCTCTGACCAGCTGACACCCTAAATTACTGTGGGTGAAACCACAACAATTCATGTAAACTGCTACCCCTGAGACAAGTATACAGTTCTTGAGAGGCTAGCTGAACTGGCTGACTACCTGGTTCCTCTAAGAAATCAAATAAAACTAAGTACACAGAACCCCCTACTGGACGCGGTATGGGGGGCCTTCTGTGCCTGCTAGAAAGCCTGCCAACTCCTGCAGATTGTCACCTATGGTGAAGCCCACCAGGATGAGGTACAGTGTCTCAGGTTTTCTGTATCACTTAAGGGATTAACTCCCACTGAAATGGTATTGTTTACTGCCGAATTTTGTAGCACCGTGCTCCATTCTGGTGGTTTTCAGTGTAAATGAAGGCTGTGAAAATTGTAAACTTTCCTAGAAAAAAGTATAAAGATACGCCTGGAATGGCTAAAGAAAACAGTTTTAGGCTTACAAGTGCTGTCTACTTCTCAGCAGCAGACCTCTGCACAGCAGCCTGTCTTCTCTGATCAGTCTTTCCATTATCTGGGAGGAAGACTATGTGATTTCATGGAATGTTTATTTTTTCCCAAAAACATTTGAAGATTATCCCTCACTCTTCACATGTGTGAGAAATGATTGGGCTGACACCCATTCATTGGGGAAGACACTTTAAAGATTTTACAAACTCTAAGCTCTGTTCCCCCTCTTGATAAGAGGATGTATAAGAAACGTCAGCTACACAGGGAGGGAACTCAAAGTTTGTTCCCTCACCCTATACATCAAGGAGTAGTTGAAGTAACAGCCTGTGACTAGGCAGAGAGATCCCTGGCAGCCTACTCTCCTAACACGTATCCCAGAAAAACTGACACATGGCATAAAAGGGATATTTATCAGGTTCCTTGACTATCGAGCAGGCACACTTTCAAGTCCATGTTACTCCCCTGCCAGATGATCTAGCTGAAACAACTAAATCTGGTTTGGAAGCAGTCAAATAACAGTTTAAATGGCTGCTGCTAGATGGATGACAAATACAGTGGTTCAAATGGGGTTTGCCTGGTTGTGAGTCACAAACCTAGCTCAGTATTCCCAAACCAAGGCTATGGATTTCCAAATTGAGGGTAATTCCTCTTTAGAGAAAAATTAAAAGTTAAATTAAAAAAAAAAAAAAAAAAGTGGATGAATACACCACAATAAGCTCCTTTTGTTACTTAATACCCTGTGAGACAGGGCCTACTTGCCTCCAAGCAGGGCAAGAAGTATTCCACTGATAGTGGTCTCATTCGTCCTGGATGAAATGAATAAATAAATCAAAAAACTGCAGAACAGTTTCTTCAGCTGCTGCACATGGCACCTGCCACTGGCACAGTCTTAGAACCCAGGTTACAAATTACTATTCAGTTTCACATCAGGATTCACTGGTGTCAGAGAAAGGACCCTCTGTCATAACCAATTTTAGTAACAGAAATACTGTTATAGGCCTTCAGTGGAGGAAAGAAGAAACCAACGTAATGGAAGAAGTATATTTGTTTCAGCAAAAAGCTCCATCAGTTGTCTGATAACAGAGGCATCTTGACTGGAGTGTGGCACCACCTGGGGGTTCACATCTCCCACGGCACATAAACCTGCTTGGGTTAAGAGTAGTGTTACTGGCACTAAAAGTTTTACATAACTACTACAAGGAGGGTGGTACAGGTCAGAACAGACAGAGTACCACCACAATGTAGTACATAAACATTTCAGGAGGGACAAGGTTAAGAACTTCCTGCACAGGATTCATGAAAATATGGTATCTATCATGCTCAATGGGCCCTTTCAGGATATTCATCTGCCACTGCCAGATAAGGACAGTACCTTGGCGGATACATCCACTCAAATCAGCCAGTCCCATCATGAATGGGCCTTAAACAGGTGGTGCAAGTTATCTTCAGGAGGTGGGCCACCACAGATGTTGACTTGTTCGCATCCCACCACAACCACCACCTGCCACAATACTATGGCAGGCAGCCAGATCTGGGAACAGTCCCCTGGATGCTCTGGCTTTGAGTTTGCAAGGCAAACATGTGCATGTTTCTTCTTTCTTCCTTCTGGTATACGGAGCAGTTTTTTCAAGCTCATGTCCCACTCAACATCAGTAGTCTTTTTTTTTCCTTTTTTTTTATTTTTTATTAAGTTGTTTTTTCCACCTAGATACACAATGGACAAATTGAATGATCTATATCTATAACAGTCGGTCTGAATAAAGTACAGTTTTTGACGTTAATAAAGTGCGTTTTCGGATTATTGTTATATAGAGAGGTAAGTAGATATACTTGCAGATGAAGTCTCAGGTTAATTACTCTTCGGGGATAGTACGACTTTGTAATCTTATTATTATTCCCTCCTCCCCCTCCTGTATTTAGTTTATGATTTATACACTCAGGTCAAGGTGTTGTGAGGATACATATTGGGTCCACTCTCCCATTTCAGCATTACGTGAGGTGGATCCCCTCGCTGTTCAAAATTGAAGGTCTCTGTTGTATAAATTTTGGACATTATTTGCTTCAATTCTGGACAGTTGGGATCTGGGTTCTCATCCAGCATCTTGTAATTGCCTTCTTGGCTGCTATAAAACAAATCGAAAGTAGGGTTTTCTCCTGGGGGGGGGGGGGCATGATCCAGAGAAACCCCTATAAGGAACTGCTCTATAGTAAATTCCACTGATTCAGAGAAAATTATAATTAACTCATTCTGAAAGGTTGGCCAAAAGGGCATGAGAAGTGGGCAGGACCAAAAAAAATGTCCTAGCATGGCTCGATGGCAACCACACCTCTTCCAACATTTCTCATATTCTTCTGGGAGATATTTCATTAGTATTGATGGAGCTCTGAAGTATCTAGAACAACATTTTCAAGAAAACTCTCTCCAGTAAGGGGATGAAGTAGATTTTATCTCAATTAGGGCCAACCTTGACCATAATTCGGGGGAGATGTATGTTTGCAAGTCTTTATTCCAGGAGGCTAATATGGGCATTGTAGATATAAGGAGGCCTGTCTGAAGCTCTCTATGGATAAGGCCTATTAAGTGGGTGCCCAAATTTCCCTTGTTTGCATCAGTAAACAACTTGAGAAATTCAGGAGTGGGGGTAGGTAATCTGCGGGGTATTATATTATTAGGGAGGATATGGTTACGAATCTGAAAATATCTAAAACGGTCGGAGTTCTTAAGGGGAAATGAAATTTGCAGTCTGTCAAAAGGGATATTCAAACAACATAAAGTCTTGCTGTATTCTGACTATTGCAGTGATCTCCAACCCTTGAACTGCCCTGGAGAACAAAGAGTTAACTTTCCATGCAAGGCATGGAACACTGAGCTCGAACTCGGTTGAAGCCTCTGTCTGCTGTTGTTTGAACCCCAACCGTCAGATTCTTTACTCCGCCTCACTGAACAGTCGCTCCGGAGATTTCTCCTTTGTTCAGTTCAAAAAAGTCGGTTAAAGTGTCGTTTTTTTCGCTCGGTTTCAACCGAATTTCTGCATCTAACCTGTCGGTTTAAGTCTCTGTCTGTGGTACCGTGAGTACTAGATAGTTTTTTATATTACTTTTCTGTGTGGAACTTGTCAACATTGGATCGGTTCAGTTTGAACCGATCAGGTTTGTGTCAAAAAACTGTTATCTTATTAGAGTGTGGTAACCGGTCCATATCGGTTCTAAAAAAGACGGATTTCATTCGTTTTTTACAAGACCATAATTGCAGTCCAGGAACCGATAGGGGTGTCTTGCCTGGCGGATTGCCGAAAAAAGGGTAAGTTTTGGTTAGGATTGGCCATGTCTGAGAAACCCAAGAAAAAAACCGGGCCCACTGGGTTTCAACACTGTAGTGTGTGTGGGGAAGCCTTTGCTAAGGCTGACCCCCACACCACCTGTGTTTATTGTCTGGGGTTTGACCACCTCAATGCTGACTGCCAAATTTGTAAAAGTTTTCCCAAAGCTACCCTGGATAAGAGAGTAGGATGGCTAGGCTCAGGTGTACTAGCCTGTCACAGGATACCCAGACTAAGGCCATGGATTTTTCTGTCATTGGTAATTCTCTGTTTGGGGAGCAGACAGAGAATTACATGAAGAAGATGGATGAGTACAGGACCTCCTACAGGAGTGCTCAGGCCAAAGAAAAGCAAGCTACTCCTCAGAGGCAGCATTCCAGGGGCAGGGGCAGGCCTTTTCACAGGCCTTTTTACCAAGCCCAGGCCTCCTCTTCTGCTTTTGCTCAGAGGGGGTTCTTTAGAGGGAGAGGCAGACGGGATATGAGCAGGCCTGCATCCACCCCTCAGCCTAAAGCCCTTGCCAAGCAGGCGCCTGATGGGTCTGCCGGGCCGATTCTCCACTACCTGTAGGGGCAGGCTGGCTTACTTTGTCCAGGACTGGAAGTCTTTAACATCAGACAAGTGGGTCCTGGAAGTAGTAAGCCAGGGACTGATTCTCAGCTTCAAAAATTTCCCAAGATGAGAACCAGATCCTTTCCACCTGCAAATCCTTCAGAGGCCCTTGCCCTAGAGGCAGAGGTTTGTTCCTCTTGGCTCTCAGAGCCATAGAAAGGTTCCTACCCTACACAGGGGCAAAGGTTGTACTCCAGGTACTTCCTAACCCCAAAAGACAGGAGAATGGCGGCCCATCCTGGATCTCAGATACCTAAACAAGCACCTTTTAAAGCCAAAATTCAAAATGGTGACTCGGGAATAATTCTGCCCTCTCTAAGGCCAGGGACTGGCTAGCCTCCCTGGACCTCAAGGATGCCTATTTTCACATTCCCATCAGGTGCTCCCACAGAAAGTACCTCAGGTTCAAGTTGCCCTCAGGCCACTATCAATTCAAGAGCAATGCCCTTTGGTCTAACATCAGCCCCAAGGGTGTTCACAAAGTGCCTGGCAGTAGTGGTTGCTTTCCTAAGGAGAAAAAAGATCTCCATCTTTCCATACCTGGACGACTGGCTCATAGTAGGTCAGTCTTCAGACCAAGTCAAGTCACATCTTCAGATAACTCAGCAACTGCTCACTTCCTTAGGGTTCCTCCTAAACCTTCCAAAGTCAGTTCTAGAGCCAGTGCAGCTCCTCACCTTTATAGGGGTGGAGCTGGATACAATAAGAACAAAGGCCTTCCTTCACCTGGACAGGGCAAGGACACTAATAGAGCTGGCCTCTTCTTTCACCCTTCAGGTGTCTCGACCAGCAAGGCACTTCTTGCAGCTCCTGGGCCACATGGCAGCCTCTACAGCAGTGGTCTAGGGTGCAGGATTTCAGATGAGGGACATTCAGTTCCACTTGAGAACCTTCTGGTCCCAGAGAAAGGATTCCCTGACCAAACTAGTCCCAGTGACTCGAACCCTGATCCAGGCTTTGCAGTGGTGGCAGGATCAGGACAATTTGAGGCAAGGAGTTCCTTTTGTCACTCAGTCTCCTTCTCTAATCCTCACCACAGACGCCTCCCTCTTGGGCTGGGGAGCCCACTTGGGGGGATCTTACCACCCAAGGGCTGTGGTCACCTCAAGAATCTCTGCTTCACATCAATCTCTTGGAACTCAGAGCAGTGTTTCTGGCACTATGAGTTTTTTCCAAGTCTGTTCAGAACAAAGTAGTCCAGATCAGAACAGACAATACCACCACAATGTGGTACATCAGCAAGCAAGGGGGCACTCGGTCTACAGCCTTGTGCACAGAAGTAATGAAGTTGTGGTCTCTGGCCTATTCCCCTGCAAACTTCTCTCACAGCAGTTCGCCTGCCAGGGAAGGACAATATCCTGGCAGATGCTCTCAGCAGGATATGTCAGGGCCACCACGAATGGTCCCTGGATCCCCTAGTTTTGAAGGTGATTTTCTCAAGATGGGGCACTCCACAGATAGATCTTTTTGCAGCCCCAGGCAATCACCAACTTCCTCTCTTTTGCTGCAGACCCCCAGTGTTGGGTTCAGACCCCCTGGATGCTCTGGTACTTAATTGGGAAGGGAAGTTCCTCTATGCTCCCCCCCCCTTCCCTCTACTGTTCAAAGTACTAATTAAGATCAGGTCTCAACCCTGCAAAGTGATTCTGATCGCTCCAGACTGGGCCAGACAGCCCTGGTACCCACTGTTGCTGTCCTTAGCAGTCCACCTTCCCCTGTCTCTTCCCAGGAATTACAACCTGTTGACATCCTCTCAGGGAAGGTTTGGTATCCGAATCTCAAATCTCTCAATCTCAAGGCCTGGCTCTTGAAGAGTTAGAGTTTGCTGATCTGCACCTCTCTCAAGGTGTCCTGGATATTCTAAAGGCTTCTCGAAAGCCTTCCACCAGAAAGACTTACAACTCCAAATGGAAAAGGTTCACTATTTGGTGTTCTGATAACCATATTTCTCCAGAATCTGCTGGGTTGCCTACAGTCCTGGAATATGTGGTTCATCTCAATGGCTTGGGACTCAGACCAGCTACACTCAAAGTACGTTTGGCAGCTGTTTCTGCTTTTTTGTCAGTAGGCAAGCCCTCTTCTCTTTCAGCCCCTCCTGTATTGTGCAAATTCTTCAAGGGACTGTTGCACACTAATCCTCCCTTCAGGGACCCTGCTCCTGCTTGGAACCTTAATGTTTGCATTGCTCAGCTTATGCATCTCCCTTTTGAGCCTTTGTCCTCTGCAGAGCTTAAGTACTTGACTTGGAAAACTGTGTTTTTGGTAGCCATTACCTCTGCCAGGCGCATCAGTGAATTGCAAGCCCTGTCAGTGGAACCTGATTTCATCTCTTTCCATAGAGATAAAGTGGTCCTAAGAACTAACAGGAAGTTTCTGCCTAAGGTGGTTTCAGATTTCCACCTTAATCAGTCTGTCTCTTCCTGTTTTCTTCACTGACCATTCCTCCTCTGGAGAGAGGAGGCTGCACAATCCTGGACGTAAAAGGGCCCTTAGCTACTACATAGAGTGTACCAAGGGTCACAGGTTTGACTCCCTAATTGTTCTCACTTATGGGAGGGTCGGTGAGGAAAACCTGCCACTAAAAGATCTTTGCCAGGTGGATTGTCTCTTGTATACAATTCTGCTACGAAAATTGGTAGAATCCCACCCTCAGGCCTGAGGGCTCACTCTACTAGAGGTACAGCTGCTTCCCTGGCTGCTGCAAGGGATATTCCTATCTTAGAGACTTGTTAAGCAGCCACCTGGAAAACAGTCCATACTTTCACCAAGCATTACTCTCTGGATATCCAGGCTAGGAGTGATGCTCGGTTTTATACAACAGTACTGAGCCTATTCCCAAAGTAGGTTCTGTCCCTCCTCCATGGAGGTACTGCTTAGTAATCTGCAATATTTAGAATACAGCAAGACTTCATGTTGTTTGAAGAAAAATTACTTACCTTAGTAATGTTGTTTCATCTAATGGAGTCTTGCTGTATTCTATACCCTCCTCTCAGAACTTGTTTTTGGGATATGGGTGGGCAGGAGCAGTGTTGGCACCTAGAAGTGCCCTTTTTCTCACCCTCCTTTATTTTGGGTGTGTGTTGTGTTTTTGGGGTTTCTTGACTTGAGTCTTTGCTTTGAAACGAAAAAAACCCTTTTTATCAAATTTAGTTGCCAGTTGGCTAGTGTGAGTTTACAGTTTCCACACAGAACTCCCAATGAGTATAGCTCGTAAAGATCTGACGGTTGAGGTCCAAACGACAGCAGACAGAGGCTTCAACCGAGCTCGAGCTCAGTGTTCCATGCCTTGCATGGAAAGTTAACTGTTTGTTCTCCAGGGCAGTTCAAGGGTTGGAGATCACTGCAATAGTCAGAATACAGCAAGACTCCATTAGAAGAAACAACATTACTAAGGTGAGTAATTTTTTCATTTCCTCCGTAGACAAGAACTGGTATATATGTGATAGACCTTTATCCTGCCAACGTGTAAAGGTTTGGTCCATGTAGTTTGGGGTAAATATATCGTCTTGTGATATTAGCTTACAGTATTCGTATACTTTTTGGGCAGGAACCTGCTTTTCTTGTCTCTTTCCATAGCTTGTATGTTTGAGTCGTTATTTCTGTCAACGCTGATGGGTTAAGGGATCTATTGTCAGAGGAAAACAGAATCTTTTTTATATTGTGTAAGTCATTGCTATGAAATTCTATAGATTTCCAAGGGGAAGTATAGGATTCAGTGAGCCATAGTACTGAAGTTCTTAGGAATACTGCTTGAGCGTATAAGTAGAAGTCTGGAAGGTTCAAACCACCTTGCGTTAGCAATAGTTTTAGAATGGGTAGCCTGACTCTGGGACGATTTTTTCCCCATAGAAAGTTTTGAACGATTTTATTCCAAGAGGTAAAGTAGAACTTAGAGGGGAAGTAAGGGATGGTCTGAAACAAATTGAGACGCCGGGGGAGGACATTGGTACGGATTACTGATATTTTTTGATGCAGGGAGATGCACATTGGAGACCATCTGTTTAGATCAGCCTGTATCTGGAGGGTTAATGGTTCGTAATTAGTGAGTTCCAAGACCCCAGGATCAGAAGGAAGGTGGATGCCTAAGTACTTTATTTTAGTTGTTCGCCATTTAATTGGGAAGGTCTTTTTTATCTGGGAAGAGGGGAGATAATTGAAGGATAGAATTTCCGTTTTACTTATGTTTAGTTTGAAATCCGCCAATTTTTCGAACAGAAATAAAATGTTCCAAGTAGACGGCATTGATTGTGGTGGGGACAACAGGGTCAGCATTATGTCATCCTCAAACAATCCTATTTTATATTTCCTTTGGCCGATCGGGATTCCCTCTACTATAGGAGAGTTTTGAAGGAGAGCTGCCAGTGGTTCTATAAATAGGGCAAAAAGATAGGGAGACAAAGGACAGCCTTGCCTTGTCCCTCTACCCAGCGGAAAGGGCTGTGATAGGGAGCCATTAACCCTAACATATGCTTTAGGAGTACTGTATATTGTCTTTAAGCAGGTAATAAATTGAGGGGGGGAGCTTAAACGTCTTAAGGGTTGCCCATAGAAAAGGCCATGAGACGCGATCAAACGCCTTTTCCGCGTCTAGACTAATAAAAACCGCTGGGATTTTCCTAGTTCAAACAAATTCCTGCAATAGTAGTACCCTACGGATATTATCGGAAGTGTTCCGATTTTGAATAAATCCAGATTGATCAGGGTGTATGATATTTGGAATTATGTGTTCGAGTCTTGCTGAGAGAATGGCCACGTATATTTTGTAATCAACATGTAAAACTGAGATACGCCTATAGGATCTGTGGTCTGTGGGGTCTTTGTTAGGTTTTATTATCGGTGTTATAGTTGCATAGTCCCATGAGGGAGGGGGTAAACTGCCCTGGGAAATCTCATTGAAGAGAGCAAAAAGTTTTGGGATTAAATCTTTTTTGAATTTTTTGTACCACTCCGGTGTGTATCTGTCCGGGCCTGGACATTTTCCTGTTTTAATATTTTTTATTGCCTCTTCTATTTCCAGTAGAGAGATTGGAGCTTTTAGAGAATTGATTTGGAGAGAGGAGAGGGTTGGTAAATTTGTCTGTTTCAGAAATTGTATCAATTCGGCTTGGTTAGGTGTATTAAGGAGGGGAGTACAGTTCAGAAAAGTGGTCCGTAAAGGCTTTTTCGATGTGTGCCACAGTGTGATTTGTCTGTCCTGAGAAGGGATTTTTAAGATGGAGGATTGTAGCTGCTGCCTTGTTATTCCTTAATCTGCGTGTCAGGTGTTTAACGCTCCTGGGTCCACCATCGTGGATTGTTTGACGCAGGTAGTACAGAGATTGCTGAACTTTACTGTCTAATATCATCTGTAGATCTGCTTTCGTGTTTCTGATCAGAAGTTGCATTTCTGCATCCCCTTCCCTGTATAGCATCTGGTAGTTTTTTAACTGGTTAGACAATCTGTGGTATTCTAGGTGCCTTTCCTTGTTTTTCCTGTAAGAGTACACTATCAATTCGCCTTGCATAGTGGCTTTCATTGCATCCCATTGTATTGCTTGGGATATAGATGGGTCAGAATTTTCAGCAAAAAATTGGGAAATTTTGGAGGAAAGACTTTCGACATATTCTTGATCCGACAAAATTGCCGGGTTAAGTCTCCAAAGCGATCTCTTTCCCTCTCGCCCTAAATCCAAAGAAACGATCAGTGGATGGTGGTCCGATAGTAGTTTAGGGCCTATATTAATATCTTGAATTTGTGATAGGTGCTCACAGGTTGTAATGATATAATCTAGTCGTGAGTGTGTTTTAAATCTAGGGGAGTAGTAAGTATACCCTAGGTCGGAGGGAAATAGCCGGCGCCAGACATCTTGCAGTCCAAGCTGATCTATGGTAGACCTGAGTTGTCTAGCAGTTTTATTGTTTCTATGATTATGGGGGTTTGAGCAATCTAGATGGGGGGTTAGAGTTAGGTTCAGATCACCTCCCATGATTAGTTGTCCTTGCATAAGGTTGAGTAGAATGGATATAAACCCTCTATAGACTAGGAAAGTAGATTGGGGCAGAAAATATACACTGGCTAGGGTTACTTGTTTACCAAATAGTAATCCCTGTATTATAACATAACAGCCATTGGCGTCTGTGTGAGCTTGTTGAATTTCCAAAGGTGTATTCCTAGGGATGAGAATTGCTGTCCCTCTTTTCCTCCCTCTGGGATGAGATGAGGCAACCACTTTGTATCTTCCACCCCAACTCAGCTTGAGGTGCTCTATCTTTGAAAGGTGGGTTTCTTGTAAAAAAAAATTAGATCAGTAGTCTGCTTAGATAGATATTGCATCAATCTGGCACGCTTGATTGGGTTGTGTATCCCATTTATGTTGTGGGATAGTATCTTAACAGGGTTTAGCATACCCTATTTTGGGAGAATGACTATTAATTTTGTGTTTCCCTTTTTTTTTTTTTTTTTTTTACCCCTCCAGGACCATGCCCCCCCCAAGGCAGACCCAAGGCTTCATCAATTCACAGTTCGCTTTTTGACATTCGTAGATCAGAAAAGCTTGTTTACTTAAAGTTGTTCCATTGTGTAAGTGGTTATTTCTCCCCCCCACCTCCAAATTGGCATCTCTTTGGGTGCCATAACAAACAGTTAATCAGGAGACCCTGAACTGGGTCTAAAAACAATAATAATAAAGTTAACCAACAAACATTCCTAGAAACTGTTAGGCGAAATAGAAAGTTGGGTTTGTTTAAAGTAGATTTAGAATGCATAGATGTTTCCACGATTAAACCCATGTACAAATTGACCTCAAATTGGGAGGAGCGCTTTTTTAGCTTCTCCTGAGATCTCCTATCCCACAGGATCAGTGTGACCCTTGGAGGAGAAAGGGGTTCTTAACCTGAATCCGAATATGAAAGTATTCAGGTACAGGAACAGAACCCCAAAGGGAGTGATATCAAGACCACTCCAAAAGTGGTTCGGTGTCTTCGTTTTGTTAAATAAGGTTGTAGCAATAGGTGAACTCACTACCTTAGTCAGTCTGGGCTGGCAAATATTTGTAACCTTAAAGGTAGGGCGTTTAGTGGGGAACACCCTAATAGGTGAATTGAAGATGGGGAATCCAAGCCTTCTTTAACTTACGGTTTGAAAGTAAGAGGGTGAAGGGACTTGGGAGTTGTGGATCAGACGGGGCTCGGTGGGGGGACATCACATGTCTCCCGCCCCAATACTCAGAGCCCCAGTAAGTGGTCTGGGGTAAACCAATGCTCTCCCTTACTGAGCCGTCAGTATACTAAGGGGGGGGGGCAATCGAGCACTAGGATGTGAGGGCCGAGCCAAAGCCGGGTCGTGGAATTGGAGGGGAGGGCATAGGTACATTTGGGTCCATCAATCGGGGATCCCCTATCCTCCACCAGCCAGCCTGCTAGCCCCTAAGTGATATGCAACAAACATGTAGCCTCTCTGAGCCAACATGGTGAGGGGATGTCTATTTACTAGGTGTCCTGAGAGGTGACGGCTGGGGGGGGTGGAGGAGGAGAGAAAATCTCCCTCCCCCGGGCACTCGCGACTGTGAGGCTTGCCTCCGGGATGCAGATTTCGGTGAGAAAGAGAGAAGGGAGCTTGGGACACTTCTGTCTGCCTAAGGGCGAGAGTCTCCTATGGGGGGGGGCCCAGGGCTCGGTGACGTCCCCGTGGGGGGCTCACACCCACCGTTGAGGGCTTAGACCGAGCAAAGGGGAAATGACATGAGATCAGTCCAGCTGTAAGCTCGAGGCCAAGTTATTGGTGGTACATAGCCGGTGGGCGGGGAGGTGAAACGTCCCCAAAATACTGCAGGGAACCCTCCACCCTCATTGCACCCTAGAGGGAGGCGGAACTACAACTGGTGGGTGTCGCCTCACCTCTCCAATTCTCCAGTCAGCCCGTCACCAATTTTAAGGGGTGGTTGTGAGAGGTTGTCCTGGCTCAGCAGTATATGCCTCAAGGGGCACCCCCCGCCGACAAGGCCAAAGCAAGAAGTACCTGACACCCCCAGCCAAAACATGAGAGCTTTGGACTTAGTTTGGGGAGACCGACCATGCCCCCACCATTCAATCAGTCATTGGGTACTACTGGGGGAGGAAGAAAAAGAAAGAAAAAAAAAAGGGGGGGGCCCTGCCCCCCCCGACCCAAGTCTAGTGGAAATATAGCAGAGTGGTGACTATGCAAGGGGGGGTGGGTCCCGTTCTCCCAACACCTGGCCCATTCCGGACCCGACCCCGTAACAGCTAGATTTGGGCTAAGTTCCCCCCTTTCCCTCCTCTATCCGATTTCCCTTCCCCGAGTTCGGTAGACTAAAAGAAGAGCCAGGGGGAGAAGCACCCGCCCGAATACTGGGTCGGGAGACCTGAGAGGCTCTAAGAAAAGGTCAAGGAAACCTGAGCTGAAAGGAACCCCCACGTCCCTCCTTGGGCGGTTCTGCGCACTAGGAGTGCAAAGCCAATGAGGGCCACCCTAAGTAAATTCAGGTCCACCCCCCTGCTTGACCATCTCTGTGAAAGAAAGGACCAGGTCCTCACAGGAGCTAATCACAGAGAACAGGCCATAATAGGTTAAAAGGGGGACTCCCCAGGGAGGGGGAGCTAAGGGAGCCATAGCAGACAGGCCAGGCTCAGCTGACCCCACGGGAAAACCCAGCACCTCGGGGGGCCAGCCAGCCTGCCAGTAACCAAATCAGTTCCGTTGCCTGGCGTCTAGACCACCTCAAAGTTGAGTTGGGGTTAAAAGAGAGGGGGAACAGAAAACAGAAACCTCGCAGTTGGGTAGATAGACAGAGCCGGAGCGCTCTAGCCAACCCACAGGGGAGGGGATCCCCCGTCTCGCCATACCTCTTTCCAGCGGGACTGAACCTTACTACCCTAGGTCGCCCGTCAAAGTGATCCTTCGACCTCCCAGCATCTTCGCAGCAGGCAAGAGTGTTCGTTTAATAGTGAAAGGGCTACCGGCGGTCAGGGTAGTGCGAATTCAAGGAGGTAAGCTAATCGACAAGTAATCCAACTAGCCCCCACGCTACCCCAGAAAGATATATTTTTCTTCCCTTTCTTTCTCCTTTCTCCCTCCCCTCCTTCCCTTCCCTCCCCTCTCTCCCCTTATTCTCTTCTTTTCCAGTCTGACTGTGAGAATCACTGGAACCAGCTGTTAGATTGTGGAGTTCTAGTTCAATCAGTCCATAGCCCAAATCTGGCTTTTTATATAAGGTGAGATTAGCTTATGTAGATTAGTTTCAGGGTGGGATGAATTTCATGGAGACCCAGCCCAGACGGGGATACCGGGGGGGAGGAAGGCCCGACCCAGCCGCCAGCCAAGGAGCTGCCGCACGAGGATGCAGAGTTCCTGAGTTAGGGAAAGCTCCCCACAATCCAGGAGTCCACACTGAGTCTCTTGAGCTGGTCCCGAACAGAAGCTGGGAGAATTCTTTAAGTGAGAGTCATGATTCGTTTCCATGGCTCCTCAAAAGACTACCACGGGCCAGCCCCTCCCCCACCCCCAACGATTGTCTCCCGAACAACCACACTCACCCCAGTCAAAACAGTGTCCTCACCGCTATCTCGTATTGAGTTAGTTAAGTTGCGGTATTGCTGAAGTTGCAAAATAAGTTCTGCGATCTTCAAGTTGGGCTGTGTCTCTTGCTGCTTCTGTTGTCTTGGGGCTTGCTTAGGGCACTGAACTGTCGTCTCTCTAGTCTTCTCCAATATGATGCCTCTTGATTGAAGATCTAAAGCTGCTTCACTGGCTGAAGAATAAACTTGGGTTCCAGAGGGAAGGTGGACCACGAGCTTAGCAGGGTAGGGGGTCTTAAAACGGATTTGCTTGGCTCTGAGAACTGGAAAGAGGGGGCCATATTCCCTACCTTGTCGCTGAGTCAGAGGAGCATAGTCGTTATCGAACAGGAGACGGGACTGTCCCCACATTAGCTATCCTTTTTGCCACGCTTTAATTAGGAGGGCCTCCTTTACTTGGTAGCTAAGGAACCGAATGAGGAAGGAACGTGGCCTGGCATTTGGGCACATGGGCTTGGGGCCTAAGGCGCGGTGCACCCTCTCTACATTGATCTGGAATTCAGGGTTGAGGGTTAAAACAGACCGGAGAAGGTAATCAGAAAAGCTTTGCGGATTGTTCCCCTCTTCCCCCTCCTGG
Organism: Neoceratodus forsteri; assembly: GCA_016271365.2. NCBI lineage: Eukaryota > Metazoa > Chordata > Ceratodontiformes > Ceratodontidae > Neoceratodus > Neoceratodus forsteri. Next base: position 930,426,337 of record CM057450.1, on the reverse strand, counting down.
ATCCCGAACACTCTAATATTGCGCCGTCGGCCCCTGTTCTCAGCGTCTTCTTGCTGCGTCGAAATGGCAGTCTGTTCAGTTAGGATACTTCTGATTGCCTCCTCCAAGGTGTCCAGCCGCGTGGTGTTCGTGGAAATCTTTTGGTCAGCTTTAGAGATTCTGGCTTCCAGGTGAGTGATGTCCTGTCTTAGATTTTTGAGCGAATCTCGAACTTCCCCTCTGAAATCTGTTATGGCTTGTAAGATGGTATCAGATGTGTACTCTGTGATCTTTTTGGACGCCTTAGATTTTTGTTGTTTTTTCTCTGAGCCCTGGGAGTATTTAGCGTAGGCCTCTCCCTCGTCTGACTGCATGTTGTCCGTTTCTATGGTCTCGGCTATCAGCTGGAATCGGTTCCGTGAAGCTTTTGCCATGCTTTATTATTGTCGTCAAGCAATGCAGAAAAATGTTTTGAGGTTTTGGTCAGGATTTTGATAGTTGGCTCGTTTAGTAGGATAATGCAGGCAGGAGCTCACCACTGATGCTACTTCATGGAGGCATACTGGAACCGGAAGTCCAACATCAGTAGTCTTGATAGCACTAGAATGGGCTACACAGGCATGGCTCCCTCTGCTACCCTCCACGTCTGGGCCCGAACCAATACACCTCCTGTATCCAAATCTCGGGTCACTCGCGTTCAAGGCATGGCTCTTGAGTACCTATGGTACAATATGCAGGTTTGCATCTTTCTCAGAGTGTCTTAGGCATGTGATGTGGTTACAGGAAGCTTTCCACTAAGAAAATCTATGCTTCAGAATGGGAAAAAAAAGTTTAATTATTAGTGTGCAACCAGGAAATTGCTGAGTCCCAGCTGTCTATCTTAGCCAATCCAATGAATGTAAATAGATATCTGGCACCTTCAAGGTCCACCTGGTTGCAGCATCTGCTGGCATATTAGTTGGACAAAATGTTTTTATTGCTTCAGATCCTAGCTCCAAAAGGCTCTTTATGAGCCTAGCACATGTCAATACAGGCTGGTGTTCCTGTTGTACTGGACTATCTCACCTATTTGCTCTTACTGGGCTTGCAGTTCAGTACCTTAACCATCCACCTGGCTGCAACATCTGCTTGCACTTCAGTTGGACAAAATGTTTTTCAGGCCTCGGACCCTATCTTCAGAGGGTTCTTTAAAGGCCTATCCCATTTGCGCCCCCCTCACAGGAAACCAGTGCCAGCATGTGGCCTAGATGTGTATATAGTTAGGCTCATGGGTCCCCTTTTTGAGCCTATATCTTCAGTTTATTTTAAATATGTCAAAAAAAAAAAAATGTGTGTTTCCTGTGATAATCACTTCTCACAGAAGAATCAGTGAGCTCAAGTCTCTCTGAATTGAACAGGTCTACATTTCATTCCACAGAGACAAAATTGTCCTGGGAACAAACAGGAAGTTTTCTTTTAACATGACCTCTGATTATTATTTGAACCAAACCATTCAAACAACATAAAGTCTTGCTGTATTCTGACATAATGCAGTTAGCCCCAGCACTTGAACTGCCCCGGAGAGGAGAGAGCTAACTCTATGCAGAAGCATAGAACGTTGAGCTTGAGCTCGGCTTTCAAACCTCTGTCTGTGGTACTTCCCAGTGTAACCGTCAGATTCTTTATTCTACCTAACAGTGAAGTCACTCCGGAGATTCCTCTGCTCGGTTCGGTAAAGTTTTAAAATGCGTGTGGTTTAAACCATTCTGTTTATTTTTCGGACTTCCAGTCTCTGTCTATGGTACAGGTAGTGTAGTAGGTTGGTAGTGACTGTGTTTTATTTTGGAAAAATTGTGGAAGTTGTTCTTTTCTTCAGTTTCTTTTCAGTCGGTTCTGTTAGGAACCAACCTTATTTCTACTATTGTTTAAAAATTTAATTTTCCGGGGATTAGAGTGGTGTTCCGGTACCAGTCTGCTTCAAAAGAACTGGGCCTTTTTCTGGTTCATTTTCAAAACCCGTGACACGGTTTGTAACCGATAGGTTATTTATTACCTGGCTTGAAAGCTGCTATAGGGTAATTTAGTAGTTTGGCCATGTTTGAGAAACCCAAGAAGAAAAACCGGTCCCACTGGGTTTCAGCACTGTACTGAGTGTTGGAAGGCCTTTGCCAAGGCTGACCCCCACCTCATCTGTGTTTATTGTCTGGGGTTTGACCACCTCAGGTCAGACTGCCAAATTTGCAGAAACTTTCCCAAAGCCACTCTAGAAAAAAGATTGAGTAGGCTGAAGGAAAGGCAGGCCGAGAAGTCCACAGATCCGGATGGTCAGCCCGCTTCGGTTGCGGCCGAAACTGTGAAGGTACCTACTGACCTAGGCGATACCTCATTGGGCAAAAGGAGAGCCGACTCTGAGGGGCTGGTTCCATCAAAAGGGAAACGAAAGTCTGCTGGTTCGGATCCAGTACCGCATACTCCAACAGTGGATGAGATAGCCAAAGCGATTAGCATTGTTTAGTCGCTTCGCCCGGTTCCATTCAAACTGGTACCGCCAGTTAGGTGGTCGGTTCAGTCGGATCTGTCTCCTTAGGATTACGATCCAGATGCTTTTTGTGAGGGGTGGGAGGGAGACGAAGACTATCCCGATGATGACGACGAAGATGACGACCTGGGGGGTCTGGATGTACCCATTGAACCAGACATCTCCCCAGACAGGCTCTCTAATGTCTCCCCTATCAGGCTTTCTGAGTCCCCTTCACACTTCTTGTTTTATAAGAAGGTGGCCGAAATCCTCCAGCTCCCTATGGTTGAAGCTGCTGAGGAGGAAGAAGAGCCTGATTTTGTAGACATGATGGACATCCCAGAGTCCAGAAGATTGTCTATCCCTCTTCATAAGTCCTTGGGGAAACAGACTCAAAAGATTTTACAAACTCCTAACTCATTACCTCCTGTGGATAAAAGGATGGGCAGGAGGTATATGTTATCAGGCTCCGGTACGGAGTTCCTTTATACTCATAGCAGCCATGTTGGGGTAGTGCAGGCTGCAGCCTGTGACAGGGCTCATATTCCTTTGGCTTCACAAACCCCCCAGACAAGGACTCCAGGAAAGTTGATGCCATGCCATAGCCAAGAAACAATATTTGTCATCCTCTTTGGGACTCAGGCAGGCAAACTGTATGGCCTACACAGCCAGGTACCAGAAGTCCAGTTGGGATACTATTCTGGAACTGGCTAAACAAGCCTCCCCCCAGCTAGCCAAGGAGCTGGAGGAGATGGCTGTGGATGGAATTGAGACATCTAAAGTACAATTTCACGCTGTTGTGGACTCCAGTGATGTGGCATCAAGAGTCATGGCTACATCTGTGTCTCTCAGAAGACATGCTTGGCTCAGATGTACTAGCCTATCACAGGATACCCAGACTAAGGCTATGGATTTTCCTGTAGTTGGTAACTCTCTGTTTGGGGAGCAGACAGAGGCTTACATGAAGAAAATGGATAAATACAGGACCACTTACAGGAGTGCACAGGCCAAGGAAAGGCAAGCCACTCCACAAAAGCAGCAGTCCAGGGGCAGGGGAAAGCCCTTTCACAGGCCTTTTTACCAAGCCTAGGCCTGCTCTCCCTTCCCACAGAGGGTTTTTTCCGAGGGGGGCAGGAGGCGGATGAGCAGGGCTGTGTCCTCCTCCAAGTCTAAGGCTCCTACCAAGCAGACACCCTGATGTGTCAGCCTGGGTCGACTCCCCAATCCCAGTAGGAGGCAGGCTGTCTTACTACTTTCAGGCCTGGAAGTCTGTGACCTCAGACAAGTGGGTCCTGGAAGTAGTAAGCCAAGGACTGGCCCTCAGCTTCAAACGGTTCCCAAAAAGTAGGGCCAGGTCTTTTCCACCTGCATCAGTATCAGAAACCCTTGTCCTAGAGGCATAGGTTTCCTCTCTTCTGGCTCTCAGAGCTGTAGAGAAGGTTCCTACTCAACACAGGGGAAACAGGGGAGTGGTGACCTATCCTGGATCTAAGGTAGTTGAACAAACACATTTCAAAACCCAAATTCAAAATGGTAACTCTGGGAATAATCCTTCCCTCTTTAAGGCCAGGGGATTGGCTAGCATCCCTGGACCTCAATGATGCCTACTTCCATATCCCTATCAGGTGCTCCCACAGAAAATACCTCAGGTTCGAGTTGCCTTTAGGCCATTATCAGTTCAGGGCCATGCCATTTGGCCTGACATCAGCTCCAAGGGTGTTCACAAAGTGCCTTGCAGTGGTGGTGACTTACCTCAGAATACAGGGTATCACCATTTTCCCATATCTGGACGACTGGCTAATCGTAGGTCAGTCATCAGACCAGGACAGGTCAGCTGTGCAAACCACCCAGAACTTGCTCAGTTCTCTGGGGTTTCTTCTCAATCTTCCAAAATCTGTCCTCGAACCAGTACAACTTCTCGCCTTTATAGGGATAGAATTGGATACTATCCAAGCAAAAGCTTTCCTTCCCCTGGCAAGGGTGAAGGGCCTAGTAAATCTTGCTTCCTCTTTTCGACCTCAGGTTTCTCGTCCAGCGAGACAGTTCCTCCAACTCCTGGGCCACATGGCAGCCTCCACTGCAGTGGTGCAGGGAGCCAGATTTTAGATGAGGGACATTCAGTTCCACCTAAGGTCCTTTGGGTCACAGTGAAAGGACTCTTGCCCGAAACTGATTCCAGTGACTCAGACTCTGGTCGAAGCTCTCCAGTGGTGGCTGGACCAGGACAACCTCAGACAAGGAGTTCCATTTCTCCCTCAAGTCCCATGAGTAGTTCTAACTATGGATGCTTCTCTCCTAGGTTGGGGATCTCACCTGGGAGCCCTGACAGCTCAAGGGGTCTGGTCTCCACAGGAGTCTCTCCTTCATATCAATCTCCTGGAACTCAGGGCAGTTTTCCTAGCCCTTCAGAGCTTTTCAGATTCAGTCAAGGGCAAGGTGGTCCAAGTCAGAACAGACAACACTACCACAATGTGATACATCATCAAGCAGGGAGGCACTCTGTCCACGGCCTTGTGCACAGAAGCCATGAGGCTGTGGTCTCTGGCCTATTCTCTTCAGACTTCCCTGGTGGCAGTTCACCTTCCAGAAAAGGACAATGCACTAGCAGATGCCCTGAGCAGAATTTCACAGGGACGTCACAAATGGTCCCTGAATCCTCACATCTTGAAGGTCATCTTCTCCAGGTGGGGTACTCCAGAAATAAATCTTTTTGCAGCACCGGACAATCATCAACTTCCTCTGTTTTGTTGCAGACCTCCAGTCCTGGGGACGGTACCACTAAATGCTCTCATTTTGGATTGAAGGGGAAGGTTTCTCTATGCCTTCCCTCCCTTCTCTCTGCTGTTCAGAGTTCTGATCAAAATCAGAACTCAGCCATGCACAGTGATACGAGTGGCTCCAGATTGGGCCAGACAGCCATGGTGTCCTCTACTGCTGTCCTTGACAGTGTCACATCCCCTGTCTCTGCCCAGGAAATTTAATCTCCTGTCCTCGTGCCAGAGACGAATCTGGTACCCCAATCTCCAGTCTCTCAACCTCAAGGCCTGGCTCTTGAAGAATTAGAATATGCAGGACTACATCTCTCTCAGGGAGTTCTGGATATTCTGAAGGTCTCCAAGAAAACCTTCCACTAGAAAAACTTACGATTCCAAATGGAAGAGGTTCAGTATTTGGTGTTCTCAGAAGGCTTTGTGCCTGATTTCTGCAGACATCTCCACAGCCTTAGATTATCAGGTTTATCTGAATGGTCTAGGCCTTAGGCCTGCCACTCTGAAAGTTCATCTGGCAGCTGTCTCTGCATTCCTTTCAGCAAAGAAGGGATGTTCCCTGGCTTCTCATCCTGTTTTCAGGAAGTTTTTCAAAGGTCTGGTTCACATTAACCCTCCCTTTAGAGAGCCTACTCTGCCTTGGGATCTTAATGTCTGCATTGCTCAGCTTATGCAGCCACCTTTTGAACCTCTAGCTTCGGCCGAGTTGAAGTACTTGACCTGGAAAACTGTGTTCATGGTAGCTGTTACTTCTGCCAGGCGGATTAATGAATTATAGACCCTGTCAGTTGAACCTGACTTCATATCCTTCCATAGGGATAAAGTGGTCCTAAGAACCAATCGGAGGTTCTTGCCCAAAGTGGTATCAAATTTTCATCTGAACCAATCTATTTCTCTCCCTGTGTTTTTCACTGTCCACTCTTCTTCATGTGAAAGAAGATTACACAGTTTGGATGTTAAAAGTGCTCTTAGCTACTACGTAGAGTATACTAAGGCACACAGAAATGACTGTCTTCAATTGTTTCTCTCTTATGGTGAAGTGGGGAAAGGTAAGCCTGCCACTAAAAGAGCTGTTGCCAGGTGGATTGTTTCTTGTATACGATTCTGCTATGACAAATTGGGTAGGACACCTTCTTCAGGCCTGAGGGCTCACTCAACTAGGGGTACAGCTGCTACTCTAGTTGCGGCCAGAGATATACCCTTATTAGAGATCTGTAAAGCAGCCACCTGGAAAACAGTACATACATTCACCAAGCATTTCTCCCTGGACATCCAGGCTAGGAGTGATGCTAGGTTTGGCACAGCAGTATTGCAGAGCCTGTTCCCAAAGTAGGTTCTGCATTCCTTCCTCCATAGGGAACTGCTTAGTAGTCTGCATTATGTTAGAATACAGCAAGACATCATGTTGTTTGAAGAAAAAATTACTCACCATAGTAATGTTGTTTCTTCTAATGGAGTCTTGCTGTATTCTGACCTCCCCTCCTCAGAACCTAGTTTTTGGAATGTGGTCTGGAGGGAACAGTGTTGCACCTCAGGGGTGTACCTTGTACCCGCTCTCTTAAGGGTAGGGTAGCTGTTATTGTTACTTTCTTGTGTTTTTATAGTTAATTACTGTCACTGCCTTTCTTGGGTTCTCGACTTGAGTCTTTTGGACCCAAATTATTTGCCCATTGACTATATGCTTTGAACAATTTCCATAGTATAGTACTTACTTAGTTTGCTCATAAGAATCTGACGGTTACTCTGGGAAGTACCACAGACAGAGGTTTGAAAACCGAGCTCTAGCTCAACATTCTATGCTTCTGAATAGAGTTAACACTCTCCTCTCCGGGGCAGTTCAAGTGCTGGGGCTAACTGCATTATGTCAGAATACAGCAAGACTACATTAGAAGAAACAACATTACTATGGTGAGTAATTTTTTCTTACCTTACCTGTCTTTTTCATTGAACACTTTAGTCCTGGTGAAGAGAGTCTTCATAGTCTGGACATCAAAAGAGTTTTTAGCTACTATTTGACAGCCACTAAAGCCCTTAGGCAGGGCAGAAAACAGTTGCTCCTGACCTATGAGAATGAGAGAAAGGATGACCCAGCATCAAAAAGGTCAATTTATTACTGGATAGTACATTATAACCAGTTTGGTATTCTAAGGCTGGAAAGGAGCCCCTTATGGGTGGAGTGACATTCCACAAGGGGCATAGCTGCTACCATAGCATCCGTCAAGGATGTTTCCCTGGTGAATCTCTAAGGCAGCTACCTGGAAAAGAGTACACAGCTTTACGAAGCATTACACTCTGGATACTCTGTCCGGGGGGGGTCCATGTCAACTGCGCGCAAACATATCATCGTGGTCAAGTACCGCTCGGATATTTCAGCATGTGCATTCTTAGCGTTTAATGTTTACAGCGCTTGACAGTGCAGCGCAACATGCAGCTGCCTCCAATCTCAGTTGGGCACTGGACACCCGAGGTGGGACTCTTTTGGGTGCGATAATCTATGGAGGAAAGACTTAGGATGAACAGGCACAGAAAAGAGTGAAGCATTAACACTCAGATAGACAGAGCCACAGCGCTCTAGCCAACCCACAGGGAAGGGGATCCCCTATCTCGCCATACCTCTTTCCAGCGGGCCTGAACCTTACCACCCTAGGTCGCCCGTCAAAGCGATCCTCCGACCTCCCAACATCTTCGCAGCAGGCAAGAGTGCCACTCTCTCCCCACTACCTCGTGAACCACGAAAAACTCTCTGCTTAGACCACCTAAACCATTCTCTACCTTCCATATATAGGTATAGTTATTCATGGGGACCAATCAGGATAACCCCATTGCAACATAGATTTTCTATCAGAACTCCTGTTTAGTATAACAAATTTAAAAAAAACGCTGGCTGAAAGTAGCAGTGTAGCTGCAGAAATCCCAATGAAGTGATGGCTAATGATTCCACTAGTTCTCCACTGTCCCTGCATCCCTGGAAGTTGAATAAGTATGCAATGAAATCCAGCTGTGCCGAGGGGAAGCGGGAAGAGCAACAACCACTAGCTATGCAGCAACATACCAGTGATGTGACACAGAGCAAACCCCCGCATAGTCATCGCCCAAAATGCTGAAACAAATCCTGACTGTGAAAACTGAGAGCCCTGTTTGCTTTCTTTTTATATATGTATTTTTTTATTTTAGCTTCAAACTAAACTCTGCAATACCACTCTGCACTAACACTCTGCAATTAAGCGGTTAAGCGCTGTGTTGGTTATGCGCTAATTTGTTGTGTATGCTAAGAAGCATTACGCTTTATTGTTTACGATGAATTGTTTTCGCTGAGTTGTTTGTGCTGAAATGACGTGCTACCGTCCAGGGGTGATGCCAGATTCGGCACAGCAGGCCTGGAAAGTCTGTTCCTAAGATAAGGTTCTGTGCCCACCTCCAAAGGTACTGCTTGGTAGTCTGCATACAGTTATGAATACCTGAGTATTACTGGGGTTAGAAGAAAAAATGACTTACCTAGTAATCTTGCTTCTTCCAAGTGATACTCAGGTATTCATAACTCTTCCACCCTGCCTCCCGTTCTGGAACATGTAGCCTCTGCATTCCTGAATACTGTGCCCTCGGGTATTAATGCCATTTCTGACACACAAGTAGTGATTGGGTTCCTTATTGTTGTCTGTCTCCCCTTTTTCAGGTGATTTGGACATTCAAGGGTGTTCTTTCATATGTTATGCCCTCTAGCTGGAGGCCTTCTTTTTTTGGGGGGGGTGTTAAGGGAGTGCCCTCTGTTATTATTATTAAAGGGGCACTGTCAACCTGTTTTAAATCCTATTATTTCTAGTTGAAAACCCACATTTTATGATTGCTTACCCTCTCTAAAATTCATTGATGTTGCTGTTTGTTTTGTCTGTCTCCTTGCATAGTAGAACTGAAATGCATGGCAATGTATATTTATAAACAACATTGTTTTTGTTTACAATCCTGCCCACCCCCACTGTGCATGGCGCAGTGGCACTGTGCATGGCGCAGTGGCACTGCGCCAGCGCAAGTGGCCAGAGTGAAGCATGGAGATGCGGTGGTGCAAGTGCCATTGCGCCATGCACAGCACCTGCGATATTGAAACGGGGACATGCAAATGGGGCCATAAGTTATGCAAGTCGTACAGGGGGCCATTTGCATCTCATTACGGCCCCATTTGCATGCCATTAGCATGCAGGTGCGCTGATCCCCGACGACTTGCGCCTGGCGCCCTGCCAGGCAGCAGCCGTTGGGGACCGCCCCCTGCAGCCCGATCGCGAGAATTCCTGTAAGATAAAAGAAAAACAGTTCAATATCCCTGGTGGTCTAGTGGACTGCACTGAGCCCGATTGCGGGCATCTACAATCGCACACCCCCCAGTCCAATATCCCTGGTGGTCTAGTGGACGCACTGAGCCATCAGCGGGCATCTATATCGCTCCCAAGTCAGTATCCTGGTGTTCAGTGTACTCCACCCCTCCCACTGAGCCCCACCGCCCGCCCCTCCCGCCAGCTGGCGGGCGGCAGCACCACCGCCTGCCACCCGCCGACCGACAGCTCGGTAGGGCTGCACGCCCATTGGTTCACAGCATGAGCCAATGGGCTTGTACCCATACCTTACTCAGTCCATGCATGCCCATTGGCTCATGCTGTGAACCAATCGGATGCAGCCCTACCGAGCTGTCAGGCGGCGGCGGGCGGGCAGGTGGGTGCTGACGGGGAAGTGGGCGGTGGGCCCAGTGAGGGAGTACACTAGCCCACCAGGATGTTGGACCTGGGAGTGGGCGATTATACATGCCCGCGATCGGCCCAGTGCATCCACTAGACCACCAGGATATTGGACTTGGGGTGTGTGAATACAGATGCCCCCATGGGGGGCCGCTTAGGTGTGCAGGAACTGGGTGGCTACCCACAGGTGGCAGCTGCTATGTTGCACCCTGCAATGTGGCAACTCACCTGTGGATGGCCATCACTTGTTCCATTTTTTCCCGGTAACTTTGTGCAGGCGCGGGTAGGGGTTGCGCATGCATGACTCTGCACATCCTGGGCTGAATATCGGGCTGTGCAGGTTATGCATGGGCACCCCCACCTGTGCCTGCATACATTACTGATGCGCTCCGGAGCATCGGGATTTGTGCAGCGCACTTTTCCCTTTTAAATATCGCACCAGGGCGCATCAGTGGGTTGTGCATGGCGCAACACTGTTGCGCCATGCGCAACCCTTTTGAATATCTGGGCCACAGTCTGCATGCCAGCTGTAGAAGATGTGCCTACTTTGGCTTTGCTGTTCCCCAGGTCCTTCTGTCATAGGGTCATGTGGATTCCTGACACCTTCCTCCTCCCTGGGTGCATTTTGTACTGCTTGGGAATTGTTACAAAGGTGTGGCTCGATGGAGGAAGATGTCCCCGAAGAACATAGTGCAGTTACTTCCTGTAACAGTAGAGGTTTGAGAGAATTTCCCTTGAGCCATACCTCACCCTCCCTGTTTTTCTGGGTGTTGCATCTGGATAGCAATTTTGCTAGCAGTCTTGCTTGCTGTTGCATGTTGGGTACTTTCCTTTTGCCTTAATGGGCTTCTTTCTCTCAGTCTGTCATCTCCCATGTGATGGGTTCTGGTCTCCTGGTCCCTGCTGGTAGGATATCTTCAGAGCTTGTCTCTAGTAGGGAACCAAGGAGAGGAGGGCCACCTACATGACATAGAGGTGGTGTAAACATACGTTAGTGTGGACGGCCCCAGCTTACAAAAGTTTCTGAGTGCTCCTGATGCTGATGGCTCACAGTTCCAATACTGTGGCTCAATGGAGGAGATTCTCACAAAGATCTACTGTTACGGTAAGTGACTGCACTTTGCTGAGTAACCTGGAGAAAAAGATGATTTATTTCCACTCCATCTCTGCAAATAAATGTATTTTTTATTTATTGAAAATTTTAGAGATTCCCTTTTGAGTGCATGCTCATTTACAAAGGTTCCACGTCAAATGCACAATAATAAAAAAAAAAAAAGTATGGTAAGCAGTTCCAGAGGAAATGCAGTCGAGTCCAGCTCAGGACAGAACTATTACATACATTTTGAAAAAATCCATGCAGATCGTTGTTAAAAAGTCACAGGTATATATAGAGAGAAACTGAATAAAACATTTTAACAGTTACAGTTGCATTGGACTTTAAGGGTAGACAGCAGAGATCTCTTAAACTGATTAATCATGGGGAGATTCAGCAGTGTATCTGGCACTTTGTTTAACCAGTTAGCAGTCCTGACAGCAAATGACCATTTGCCCAGCTGAGTACGATGGAAAGGAGGCTTAAGGGCATTCCTGGCCATGTTCCTGGTGTTGCATTGGTTGGAGACGGTGCAGAAGCAGTTTGTTAAATAAGAGCGCCTCTTTGGCTAGCAAACAAGTGTGGAGCTTTATTCTGCTAGGCAAAGGTAGCCAGTTAGTGAGTGCGTAAAGGATACAACTTTGAGTGTGGTTATCAGCACCAAGTACAAAATGGCACACTTTATTACAGATCAGCTTTACTCTGTTTAGCACTATGACACAGGCAGCTGTGTAGACAGGGAGGCCATAATCTATAAGTTACAGAATGGAGCTGGCCACATTAAGGTGTCTAGCATCCCCAGTGAGAATGTTCCAGTTACGGTATATGGCACCCAGCCTTCTGTTAACTATGGCCATCAGATAGTCCACATGAGGGGGAAAAGATAAGGTGTCATTCAGAGTTACTCCAAGGTATTTGAAAATATCCACTTCTTCAAGGTTTTCCTCTTCTGTGGGAGGCCAGAGAAGAGCTTGGTCTTTTTTTTTTTTTAAATTGAGGACTAGTTTGTTGTTGGAAAACCAGCTTTATAGTGTCCTGAAGTTATACTTTGGAGAGTGGCGGTGAGGCTGTCTAAGTCAGGGTTTCTGGCATAGATGACAGCATTATTGGCATAGAGGAGTACACTGGCTGTCTGCCAGGCATCGGGCAGTTAATTTACGAATAGGCCAAATAGGAGTGGGTTCAAGACAGCCATGGGGGATACTGTTAGATACTCCCCTAGTGTTGAACAAGGATTTATTGATCCTCACCCACTGGTAACGGTTGGTGAAATAGCTGTGGAACCAGTTAGCTGTGTTCTGTGACAAACCCAGGCCAAGGAGTTTAAGTAGGAGCTTATAGTTGACCAAGTTGAAGACCTTAGTAAGGTCAGTACATATGGCTTTGAAGAGGTCACCATCGTTAAGGGCCTCATGAACATAGTTGGTGTTTTCCAACTGTATAGCTCTGAAAAGGTCACCATTGTCAAGGGCCTCATGAAGGGCCTCATGAACATAGTTGGTGTATTCCAGCACCGCTGTGTTTTTGCTGTGGAGCTTCCAGAAGCCATGCTGCTATACACACTGCACATTGTATTTTTTGAGGTGTGTGACAAGTTGGTCAGCGACTGTTCTGTCGAGGGCCTTGAGCAGGAGGGAGAGAACAGGAGTGGGTCTGTAACTAGCAAGGCTGGTGCGGTCTCCTTTTTTCAAAACTGATGTAAATACATTTATAGGGACGTGGATATGTTGTTCTATCCACACTTCTTGGCATGTACTTTCCCTTTAAGAATCTTGCTGGAAGGTCTAAAAGCTGGCTCCTCCCACGCGGGTGGTATAATCCTTAGCTCCGCCCCTTGATAACAGATCTTCGTTTCCGCTGGAAGATTCAGGTTCCTTCTTTATCGCTCCCGCGTTGAGTAGTCCCTTGTGCTTAAATCTTCGGATTATTTATCTAAGCTAAAACTCGTTAGAGTTTCTCTGCATCGTTTCACAATCATGACCGTGATGGAGGACAAGTCCTTGCCTGGGTTCCGCCAGTGCCTCAGCGGGCAGAAGATGTCTCGCACCAGTCTTCATGCCGCTAAACCTGGGCTCTACCTTTACAGGCTCCTTCAAGGAGTTGTGCCAGTCTCTCCCGACTAAGGGGGAGGGCCCATCGGCTTTGCACAGCTCCCATAAAAAGGAATTCAGGGAGTCGAGAGATGAGTCTTGTTGACGTTGTTCTTGGGATTGAGAGATGTCTTGGTCCCAGGAATCTCCTGTTTCAACTTAAGTTGAAATTGCGGCCTCAGCTGCTGGCTTCACGGTGCTCCCGTCAGGCTAGCCGACTAAAACGCAGGATGACGACTCAGTCAGAATTATCGACACAGTCGGCCCGCTGTCACTGGATGAGGCCGACAATTTCTTGTTCAGGACTCCGGTCCTGACTGGACCTACCGAGGAGGAAACCCAGCTTGCTGGGAACCTCCCAATGGTCCCTGACCCTGGCCTGGAGGAGCTGCAGATTTCCCTGGCTCCTTCTGTGCATCTCCGTCGGTTCCCCCAATGGTCAAGGTCTCAGTCGGTTGAGGAGAACTCACAGACGCCATTCTGGGTGTTTTAAGAAGCGGCACCGCCACTATTTATCCTCATCCTCCTCAGAAGAGAAGAGGCTTCGACGTAAGTTGCGTCGACGCTACGAGGATCTCATGTGGCAACAGTTGGTGTTCGCTGGTCCGAGGTCGACCCAGGGTTCCACACCGGCCATCACTTGGCTGCCACCCTCTAGGATGACGACGCCAACACCATCCCTCTGCCTGCAGAGCTGGTGAAGGCCCTCCCGGCTTGGCTGAAACCAGCCTTTCCACCGATTGTGGTGGAGCCACGACCAAAACAGCTTCCCTCCGGGGTTCTTGTTAAGGAGTCTCGGCCCGCTATGGGCCTCCTCGCTCTTAATCCAGACTGTCCGCAGCATGTCAAAAATGTCTCAGGTGGTCAGCTGATCTGTCTGGACTCCTCCTTGCACTCTTGTCAGTTCGAGGCTTCGATGGGGAGTCCCTTGACGGTGGAAGGTCCCACGTCCTCCATGGGTATTCTCCATCTCATCTCCGAATCCACGGGGATGAAACTGGAGCCTGTCCAGAACCAGGCTCAATATTCCCTAACAGATATTCTGACTAAAGGGGATTTTCTGACAGAGGCCTTCCCAATAGCCGAAGCCATTACTGACCCGGCTCTGGAGCCTTGGCAGCACACTGCCTCCTGCCCTGTGCCATCGGCCCAGATGGCCCGCAGGTATGCGGTTCCCATCAGCACCCTATTGGGATTCATAGAGCACCCCTCAGCTGAGTGATTGGTGACCGATTCTGTGTTTCGACACTCGGGAAATTCAGGAGGCACTGATAGACCTCCCAACAAAGAGTCCAAAAAACTGGACCATTCTGCCTGAAAAGTCTGTGCTGCCTCTTCACTCTGTCTCCATCAGGTGAGTTCAGCTGTCATCATGGCACACTTCTCCCATGCCTTCCTGGGTTCTCTAGATGAGGTGCTTCCTCATCTCCCCACGGACCTTCAGACTACAGCCAAGCAGATTCGGGATCAGGGTTGGGCTGTTGCAAAACAGCAACTCCAGATGGCTGTGGACATTGGGGATTCCTGTGCCTGTTCGGTGACTGCCGCGGTTGCCATGCGCTGCAGGGTCTAGCTGAGAGTCTCGACCTTTACAGCGGACACTTGACACAAACTGGTGGACATTCTCTTCCTGTGCACTGACTTGCTCGGTCCAGGAGTTGGTAGTCACCTCCAGCACATCGAGAAATCTAATGCCACCTTGGACTCCGTTGCCTCTGCCCAGAAGGAATCTCAGGGTTCCAAGTGGCAGAAGCGTAAGCCCTTTCGGCCTTCTGCCCCTGCGGCCAAGCAGCCTCAGTACCAGTCGGGGCAGCAACAGCAACAGGCTCAGTCTTGGCACCCTCGGCTCAAGTCAGGAGATTTGGTGGTCCGTAAGCCCGGAGGGAACGTCCTTGTGGTCCCGCGGCCGGATCCTACTCCTCCAGGCCTGCTCAGTGACGGGATGGGGGTGACCACCCCCATGCCCATCATGCGTACTCTGGATCCTACCGTGGGGGGCTGGCTCTGCCACTTCCTTTCCGCCTGGTCTGCTGTCACAATGGACAGGTGGGTATTGGAAGTGGTCGGCCAGGGTCTGCCTCTGGAATTCAAACAGTACCCACCAAGCTGAGCCTGCACCCCATGAGAGGAGAAGGTATCTGTGGACACTCAGTCAGCTGTCTGAAATGACATCACCCAACTCCTCAAGGAAGTAGTGGTCAGAGTTGTGGATCCCCCTGTCAACCCAGGGTTCATTTTCAGGTACTTCCTGGTGCCAAAGCGTACACGGGGCTAGCACCCCATTTTAGATCTGCATGACCTGAACAAGTTTCTCAGGTCTTGCACCTTCAGGATGGTAACTCTGTCTCAGATCATACCATCTGTCGAGCAGAACATGTGGTTTCGCTCTCTGGATCTCCAGGATGCGTTCTTTCACGTCCCGATCCATTTGTCTCACCAAAGTTTCCTTCGCTTTCGAGAGGAGGGAGCACTCTTCGAGTTCCAAGCCATGCCGTTCGGCCTGTTATTGACCCCCGGGGTCTTCACCAAATGCATTGCAGTGGTGGCGTCCCAGCTTCGGTGTCGAGGGGTCACAGTGTACCCCATCTCGATGACTGGCTCATAGGTGGGTTCCTCCAGACAGGAGGTGTAGAAGTCCAGGGCTCTGGCCCTCCAGACCTGCATCGAACATGCTCTTCTGGTCAATGAGACCAAGTTGGAACTCGTACCTTCGCAGGTGATCTGCTTCATTGGGGCAGAGCTTGACTCTTGCTGAGCCAGAGCCAGGCTCCCGATGGACACGGTGGCGGTTCTCTCCTCCTTTGCCCAATCATTTCTGGTTGGGCACTTGTGCCCTGCCCGGAACTTCCTGCACCTTCTGGGGTACATGATGGCCTACAGTGCCATGGTCCGATGGGCCTGGTGGCATATGCGCCCCCTTCAGTGGGAGCTGGCAAGCCAGTGGACTCAGCAACATGGTCACTTCGACCAGCTGGTCACACTGACTCAGAAGATGTGGAACACTCTGCAGTAGTGGACCATCCTAGCACATTTGCAGGAAGGGATCCCATTTGTCCGTCCCGATCTGATGGTTGTTCTCATGACCGATGCCTCTCTTGGGCTGGGGTGCCCACATGGGGAATCGGAGTCCATGGGCTCCGGACCCCCGAGGAATCCTGTTGTCCTATCAACCTGCTGGAGCTCAGAGCAGTCCGGCTGGCACTGTCAGCATTCGCTCCGCTCCTTTGGGGTCAAGTGGTGCAAGTCCAGATGGACGATACCACGACTATGTACTATCTCGGCAAGCAGGGCGGCACGCACTCGCGGCCTCTGTGCAGGGAAGCGTTCCACATCTGGACCCTTGTGAGACGACTGGAGGCAGATCTCCTAGCCATCCATGTGGCAGGAGCCTCAAATCAACTGGCGGACACTCTCAGCCATGTGGGTGAGACATTCCACAAGTGGTCTCTCCATCCAGAGGTAGTACACAGCTTGTTCTCCCACTGAGGCAAACCTCAGGTGGATCTTTTCGCCTCCAGGGAGAATGCAAAGCTGAGGCTGTTTCATGCCTGCCAACCTCAGCAGGGCTTGCTGCAGGGGGATGCCTTCTCGAGGCTGTGGACCCCAGGCCTCTTCTATGCCTTCCCTCCACTTCCCTTACTTCACAAGGTGATCCTCAAGGTCAGGAGGGACAAGGCACAGGTGATCCTGGTAGCCCCAGACTGGCCTCTCCAGTTTTGATATCCAGATCTCCTCTGTCTCAGCTCCAGGCCTCTGAGGTGTCTTCCAGTACGCCCGGACCTGATATCAGTCAATCAAGGGAAGGTATTCCATATTGACCTTCAATCCCTGCACCTGACTGCCTGGTTCCTGCGCGGCTAGAGTTCCAGGCTTTGTGTCTCTCTGAGGATGTACTCACAGTTGTGGAGGCATCCAGGAAGGTGAGTAACATGTGTTTCTTGCACCATTTTTACTCTCACAGTCATTGTACAGTATAAATTAGAATATTTCTAACTATTTTAGTGCATTTTTGTTTCAGTTTGCAGACAGTAGCAGTGGTGTGTCATGCACTTCACTGCAAATATTGCTCGTCTTGTTCCATTGCTAAGTGAAAATGTTTTTTAGCCATTCAAGTAAATGAAAGAATTGCATTGCATGGAAGCACGTCAATAAAATAATACGTTTGACTTTCTGTGTTGCAGTTTTAATTTCACTTATTTCAATGTTAAACTATTTCAGGACTCTTGGTGTCCAGTCTTTTTGCAGAATTTCTGCAGTTCTTCAGTCTGGATTTTACCATGGCAGTTTATCAGCCAGAGACAAATATGGTAAGATTACTCCTATTTAGTAATAATTATGTCTATGTGCTGGTATGTAGATAATGTTTGTGCACACACATTATTTATTGCAGTTGTCTTTACATGAAAGCTGTTATGTACTGTACAGTTTACAGTAAGAAGGCACAATCTGATACTGAATTGAGGAAGCAAAGGGGACAGTGAGAGGTAACAAAGAGTTATTTTGTTACACTCAGTTGAAATGCAGATTCAAGGAGGGGTAATATGGCTGAGAAAAGGGAATGGGTGAGAGGAGGGTAATGAAGGTAAAGCTAATGTACTGAACTACGGTTCATACTGTGCTTCATATTAAGGAGTTTAAGGAGCAAAAGGCGGAGTGGCTCTGTTCCAGCTAGCCGCTCGCCACATCGCCTGGAGGTGAGCGCCCGACCCATGTGGCGATAGCTTTAACCCCTAACGCCACGGAGGCTAAAAGAAGCAGCCGCAGTGAGCCGCCACTTCACAGAGTCCTAGACTACTGAGAGAGAGCAGCAGAAACATCGCGAGAGTTCGTGCAGTGGTCACCGCACCCACATGACCACAGTAAGTTGGAGACTGGCACCCACATGATCGGAGTCTTGGCGCGGAGGAGAGTTGTGCCTGATTGGTGCAGTTACACAGACATCTCTCCTCCTGCCAATCAGAAGGGCTGCACGCAGGACTTGGGAGGGCTCGCGGTGGAAAGCGACTCACTCGGGCAGCGGCGGTGATAGTGAACAGACGCAGACTTGTAGCTCTGCTCTCTCCCCGGCGACCATTAAAAAAAAAAAAAAAAAAAAGGTTTATAGTCAGCCAGACAGTAGAGCAGTGTATATGGTAGGCAGGGAATGCAGTAAAACATTGAGATTTTTTTTTTTTAAAACGGGAAGACGGCTGTGGGCACAGAGCTATGGGGAAAAGCACTGATGATTTCAACAAGCAGGCTGATGATTTAAACAGAAGAGAGACTCAGAGGGGTAGTGCTTAATGCAAAACAAGATATAAAAGCTGGAAAAGAAAATAAATGAGAGAAGGCGACAGAATTAGCCCGATGAAGCTTAAAGACAGGGAATACTTTAGAAAAGAATGAAAAAAACGTGCTACAGAGTGAATATGTGAGAGAAAAGAACAAGCAAGGCTAAAGGGAGACAAGACAAGCAGGCTGGGCATATATGAGCTGCATTGAGAAAAACCTGAGAAATAAAGGGAGACAATCAGTACATGTTGCAAGTAATAACAGATATCTATAAGACAGGGAATACTTTAGAAAATAATGAAAATAAAATGTGCTACAGAGTGAATATAACGTAAGTAAAAGGCAGAACAAGCAAAGTACCTGAATATAAAGGGACAAGACAGATTATAGTCGGAGAAAAGTAATCATTGTGGTTTTATAACAAAGCAAGCAAGCTAGGCATTGAGAAAACCTGAAATAAGGGATATAAGGCAAGGGGATAATATTGGGTAGTGCTTAATGCAAAACAAAAGACAGAATAGAAATGTGAAGGCAACAGAATTTACAGATAGAACAAGCTGCCTGTGAGAGAAGAGAACAAGCAAAGCTAACTCCTGAATTACAAAGGGAGACTAAGACAAGACAAAGCAAGCAGGCTGGGCTGGGCATATATGAGCTGCGATTTGAGAAAACCTGAGAAATAAAGGGAGACAAATCAGTACATGTTGCAAGTAACGGGAAGATTATATTAAGGCAACAACATGAGGCATAGCATTTGAAAAGTAAAGCAAGAATAAAGCAAAGAAGTCTTTAGTAACTGAGATATAAAACAAGTACTAAGAGATATAAGACTATTAATAAGAGATGCAGTATAAGACAAGGGGAGATAAGGCAGCAACATGAGGCACAGCATTTGAAAAGTAAAGCAGAATAGAGCAAAGAAGTCAGAGTGAACTTGAAAGCATTGAGAAAAGTAAAGCACGGAACCAAAGAAGTCTTGAGTGACCTAGAAAACAAGAAGTGAAATTTTATACAACACACAGCCCCTGAAATAAAGGGGGAGGGAGTGAAGTAAAAGCCAGGATAGAAGCAAGTCAGAAGTATTATAGGAGACAGGGCACTCTAGAATCAAGCCTAAGATTGTGAACACATGACAGAAAAGGTAAATAAGCAGAGCAGACAAAGGAGACAGGGAAGCAGGTGTTTATACAACACACAACCCGTGAGATAAAGGGGGAGGGAGAAGTGAAGTAAAAGCCAGGATAGAAGTCAGGAAGTATAGGAGACAAGGCACTGTAGAAGCAAGCCTGAGATTGTGAATTCAAGGCAGGAGAGAAAACGCAAAATAAGGAGCAGACAAAGGAAAGGAGACAAGAGACAGGGAAGCAGGTGGAGATATATAAAAGAAAGCCAAGGCATCCAAGTTAAATGTGTGGGCCCCTGTGGAAAACAAAAGAAAACCCAGTGTGACTGCCATACCTCTCAACCCCCTGCCTCATAAATCAGGGACAAAGGACCAAAATCAGGGACACATCTTCAAAATTAGAGATATCCACCCAGAAAGCTGGTAGAATATGGGGCTTAGTGCAAAATACATTTTCTAAAGAAGAACAAGTCTGTAAATTTAATGCTTGACATTATTTTGTGCTTACAGTCCCCACTGTTTAGCTGCAAAAACACAAATTTTGGGAGGGACAGAGTAAAATTTTGAGGCAAAATCAGGGACGTCCCTGAAAATCAGGGACACTTGAGAGGTATGGTGACTGCTGGCAGCAAAAAGCTGCTTATTTACTGAGAATTTTGTGTGAAACAAGTGTAAATGGTGCTAAGCATACTCCACAACCTTCTGCCATAATAAAATGTGCCCCCCCCCACACAAAGAAACAGACCCTGAAATCTGTGTGTCATTTAACTTACTTCTGTCATATAAAATAAAACTCTCAGACACGGTCATGCAGTTTCAACTTGAACTTTATTAATGTGTGCATCTCAGACATCCCAATATGTACACAATACTTTAATGTGTAACTGAAATGTTCATGTCCCCAATATTTACTGCTGTCTGAAACTTAAGTATTTAATTGTCAAGAACTTATATTCACCCAATAAGCAAAGGTGTGCAGAGCGTACAGAAATTATGTTGTAGTACATCTTGTAATTGTCTCTGCAATTTTGAGTTACTATTTCAAGAGCTTTTATTCACAAAAAAGTAAGAAAGTGCATCTCCTTGAATTTACACAGTAAAGTAACGCTACAGTGAATTGTGATTTATTAGTACAAAACGGCACAAAAATGTCAGAAACAGCAAATATTGCTGATAAACAGAGTGACAGCAGGATGGCCACAGTAAAACAAAGAAAAATAACAGATATTTTCAAAAGGCCCAGATCATCAAGTACCGCTGAAACTGAGCAATCTGTACACACTAATCCAGAAATGTGTAGCACTGCCAGCACCTCTGTAGCTATGGAAAGCCAGTCTCAAACTGCAGTCAAGAAAACTAGAATTTATGACAGAGGCAACCACAGAGAAATAAAGGATTCCTGGTTTAAAACATACACATGGCTCATCCATGACAAAGCAGCGGCAGTATTCTATTGCAGAATTTGCAAAGCAACTGGCCGGAGAAATATTTTCACTGAAGGAAAATCAACCAGTAAGCCGAAGGCTGATGACTTCAATAAACATCAGATATCCAAAGATCACAAGTGAGTTTATTAATTATACCCCCGCAGCCAGGCTTCTGTCATTTTTTGTCTTCTGACTTCAATTTATCATGATACATTTTTTTAATTTTAAAACTGTTTCTCTCTTTTTTTGTGAGACCTGAAATGGAGGCAGAAAGAGGGAAAAAAGGAATGACGAAGGCAGTGAGCACAGCTTATTCATCTGTGAAAAGTGCTATTATAGCAAAATTGAGAAGCGTTTACTACATGGGAAAAACTCTGACTGCCACTCATAACTTCCATAAACTTTTGGAACTGCAAGTTCACAACGTAAGTATTTCTGACTTGCAGTTTCCATCAAGAATTGTAACTTGTAAAGATTGTAAAAAAAATACTGACAGCACCTGCTTCCATGCCTCTCATTTGGACATGTTTCTGACTTGCGTGGGGGTGGGGACAGCAAACTCTTGCTGTCACTTCAAAATTTCTTTTTTCTCTTTTTCCACACAGGATTGCACTGAGCTAGCACCTATCAAGCAATCCGTTCTCCAACACAGGCATCTATCACGCATTCTGAATCGATTAATGACTTTTACAAAGCAATATCTAAGACTGTGCAGGATGCTTTTTTAAAGGAATTGGAGAATGCTCCCTATAAATTATATTCCTTACAAATTGATGAGGGAACAGATGTGGCTAACAAGAGTACACTAATGGTTTACATCAAATTCATTGACAGCAAGGGTTTCGTTCAGTCAAAATTTTTAGGTGTGACTGAGCTTGCAGAATGTAAATCAGAAGCAGTATATAATTCTGTCAAGAACATGATCTTTGATCAAAATCTAGGACATTTACAGCTTATAGGACTTGCGACAGATGGGGCCTCTATTATGACAGGATGCAAAAAGGGTGTGACCACTCTAGCCAAAATAGATCACCCATATTTAGTTGCCACTCACTGTCTTGCACATAGACTCGCTTTAGCATCAGAGAAAGCAGCCAACCAACAGCAGTATCTGGTCAGTTTTATGTCAACAGTAAATCAGCTTGCGAAACTGATAAAGTACTCGCCCAAATTCTGTCGAATACTTGATCAGAGCAAACAGCTACACCAGGAGCATGCTGTGAAGCTTAAACAGATTTTCTTCACTAGATGGCTTTCGTTCTCTGATTCTGTGCAGGCATTACAAGCCTGCATTGCATCACTTATGTCTGCTTTGACACAAATGGTAGAGGATAACTATCAGAGAACTCTTGCTATGGGATGCCTTAAAAAAATGGGGACGTTCAAATTTGTTGCCACAGTTTTCTTTCTGGCAGATGCTGTAGGTCTTCTTGCAGTTCTTTCTAAACTTTTCCAGAAATGTGCGGTCCTATTCTCCGAGGCAAGACAGCAGCTGGTCAGCACCATTGATGCACTCCGTGCACTCCCTGAAAATCCAGGACCACATTTCAAAGGTTTTCTATCTGAGATGCCAAGTGAACCACCAGAGGAGGGTAAATCTATATTTAGATCAAATACACTGAAAGACACATGGGACAAAAGAGAAGAGTTTAAGAATCTACAAACTTCTTACATACACTCTACAGCTGAGCAACTAGAAAGCTACTTTCCAGAAGGGACATTGTTGGACAACTGGAAAGTTTTAGACCTGCGCAATGCACCTGAGGATGAGAACATTGTTAGCTACGGAGAAGAGGAGATTGAGAACATACTTATCCACTATGGTGTCCCTAAAGAAGCCAGTGTCCCACAAGTTACTAACATCCTGCCAGTTAACCCAGATAAAACCAGACTTGAATGGTCTTTAATACGTAAACTATTCTCAGTGCACAAACAGTGCACTATTGAAGAATTCAATGTCAAAGTTGTGGTCCCAAACAAGGAATCGTGGCCAAACATGTCCAAACTATATTCAATATGTCTGGCAACCCCATCAACTTCAGTGGAGTGTGAGCAGTGGGTTTAGTGCATACAACAACATTAAGACTGCTGAGAGGAATCGTCTTAAAGTGTGGAATGTGAACTGTCTAATGACTCTTCTGGTCGAGGCTCCAGATGACATTGGAAACTTTGATTTGAAAGTGCATTCCAGATTTGGGCATCTGAGAAGGACAGGCGTGGTTTCCTACAAACTGTCAAGGCAACTGATGCACCTCAAAGTTCCTCTGAAGATGATCTGCAGCATTGCATAACAGAAAAAGACAAAGAATCTCAGACAGACACTGGGCTGGTTGCTTGTTCTATGATACATTAATAGTCACTGGTATTTTAATCATTTAAGATTCAAAGTTACTGGGTTTGCTGATTTTTGAAATAGGCTCGTTGCCATGTTGTTTTCAATACTTGCAGAGCTGCAATAATGTCATAAAAAAACAGTAATTTACTGCTTTTCTTATGATTTAATAGCCGGAATCAATGAGTTGTTGGTGCCTAATGTTTTTCAAACAACCGGGGTTTACAGTATAAAAACACCTTTTCTGCTTTTAATAATTGTTTAAAACTGTTGCTTAATTTCTTATGTGAAAATTATTTCTGACTCTGCCTTGCTAGTGCCTTAAGTTTCAGGCTTACACATGACCCTGTGTGTGCTATGGCAGTCTGGGGGGGGGGGGGCATTAAAACACTTATGGCAACACTACTGGCCTTGTCATTTCACACAGAAATTACTAAAAACTTTCATAGAGTCTAATGCTCATTTTCCTGCTTTAAAAATATGTGGCGCCTTGCCTTTTACCGATGTCTCGACATTGTCTTGTCAGACTCACTGTTTGCCTGAACTGACCACAAACTAAAGTATCTTTTTTTTTCAAAATGGGCTGGGCTGCTGTGTGGCCACTGGCACTTCTCAATCTTAATGACCAGTATGCATTTATTTTGTATGCTTTTATACATTACAGTTCAGTATGAACCTGATAATAAAGATTTTATTTCAAATTTATTGTGTTTTAACCACTACAAAAGTGCTGTACACATGTTTAAGTACTTAAAGAATGTGATCTGCAGTTAATACAAGTCCATATAAATTTTTACCATTACTCGGCATGTGTGGCTAAGGGTCTCATGCGGTGGCTAAAAAATATTGGGTCTGATTAGCCACAGTGGCTAATAATTTTGAAACACTAGGGGGAACGGAGAGTGGCCATGAGGTATCTATCCCATAACTTTTTAACAGCCAGTAAATTGCTTCTTTAATAGCCATTTGTCCAACTTGTGCTTGAAAATATTTTTACTTTTATTCAGAATTAAATCCAGGGCAACGAGTTCCATGGCTTAATCACTCTGTAAGAGAACCAAGATCTTCTTTTCATGGTTTTGTATTTTCTGCAATGAAATTGCAGCAGATGACCCTGCGTATTAAAAATATTCTGTTCATATTCGAAGTTCATTTCAGTGAACAGATATGGGTCATTAAGTATGTACCATCAAAAAAATCTTCCCTAAGCCTCCTAGTCTCAAGGGACATAAGATTTAATTTTAATAATCTACTGCTATAATCAAGATTCTTTAAACCGCTACTTTATTTTGTAAATTTTCTTTGTAGTTTTTCGATCTGATTGACATCTCTCCTCTTATTTGGCAGGCAAAATTGTGAGCAATAATCCATATGGGGGCATACGATCTATAAAGGGGCAACAGTACAGATGAGCCTTTAGATTTAATGTTGTTCCCTATAGTCCATAACACCCTGTTTTTACATACAGATTGATTCATATGCTTGTTTTGTAAAGCTCAAATCATTAGTAATATAAACACCCAGCTCTTTTTCAGTCGTCATTTGTCAGCAGTTCACCACACAGAAAGTAATAAACTTTCACATTGTTCAAACAACATGAAGTCTTGCTGTATTCTGACAAGTGCAGTTAGCCCCAGCCTTTAAACTGCCCTGGAGAACAATGAGTTAACTTTTCTATGCAGGGCATAGAATGTTGATCTCGAGCTCGGTTGATGTCTCTGCCTGTTGTATTTTGAACTGCAACCGTCAGATTCTTTACTCCACCTCACTGAACAGTTGCTCCGGAGATTTCTCTTGCAGCTCGGTTCGAAGTCGGTTGAAGTGTCGGTTTTCGGCCCTTTTTTCTACCGAAATTTAGTTTCCGTATAGTCGGTTTCAAATCTCTGTCTGTGGTACTGTGAGTACTAGATAGGTTTTGTTCTGTTTTCTGTGTGGAACTTGTAAAAGGTGTGGATTGGTTCGGCTGAACTGATTGTTTAGGTAATTTTTGTATCTTACTTTAGTGTGTGGTTATCGGTCCATATCGGTTCTAAAAAAAAAACAGGTTTTAATACGTTTTTTTCCAAGACTCGTGACACGGTCAGGAATCGATAAGGGAGTCTTGCCTGGCGGTTGCCGAAAAAAGGGTAAGTTTGGTTAGGTTGGCCATGTCTGAGAAACCCAAGAAAAAAAACAGGCCCACTGGGTTTCAACACTGCAGTGAGTGTGGGGAGGTCTTTGCTAAGGCCGATCCCCACACCACCTGTGTTTATTGTCTGGGGTTTGACCACCTCGATTCAGACTGCCAAATTTGTAAAATTTTCCCAAATCTACCCTTGAAAAGAGATTAGGTAGATTGAGGAAAGGGAGGTGGGAAGTCGCTGACCCTGATGGCCAGCCGGTTGGTTCCGACCGAACCAGAAGGAGTGCCTTCTGACCAGGGCGATACTTCTTCGGGCAAAAGGAGATCCGATCCCGAGGGGTCGGTTCCGGCAAAAAAGAAACGCAAAGAAAAATAGTCCAGTTCGGATCCAGAATCTCATACTCCGACCACCGAAGAAATAGCCAAAGCGATTCGTATTGTGGAGTCGCTTCGCCCTGTTCCTACTGATACTGCACCTTTTGGCAGGGGCTTGGTTCGGTCGGTTCTCCCGGTTTACGATTATACCCTGGAAGAATTTTAAGAACTGGAGTTTGAGGAGGAAGGAGAGTTGGAAGATGAATATGGTGATGGTGAAAGTCTGGATGTGCCTGTTGACCCGGACATCTCCCCAGACATACCTTCAGGTGTTTCTCCTCCTCGGCTTTCTGAGTCCCCTTCCCACTTTATGTTTTACAGAAAGGTGGCTGAGACCCTCCAGCTTCTTATGGAGGAGGCAGTGGAGGATCAGGAGGAGCCTGACTATGTAGAGATGATGGACATCCCAGAGTCCAGGAGACTGTCTATTCCCCTCCACAAATCTTTTGGGAAACAGACACAAAAAATTCTGAAGTCTCCCAATTCCATACCTCCTGTGGATAGAAGAATGGACAAGAGGTATACACTTTCAGGCTCAGATACGGAGTTCCTTTATCAGCAATGCAGCCATGTTGGGGTTGTACAGGCTGCTGCCTACAAAGAGCAAACATTCCCTTGGTATCACACCCCCAGACAAGGACTCCAGGAAGACTGATGCCATGGCAAAGAAGCAGTACATGGCATCTTCCTTGGGACTCAGGCAGGCGAATTATATGGCCTATACAGCCAGATACCAGAAGTCCAGGTAGGACACTGTACTGGCACTGGCTAAACAGGCTTCCCCCAGCTTGCCAAGGAGCTGGAGGAGGTGGCTGCAGATGGGATTGAGGCATCAAAAGTTCAGTTTCATGCTGCTGTGGACTCCAGTGATGTGTCATCAAGAGTCATGGCTACATCTGTGGCTCTTTGGAGAATGGCTTGGCTGAGATGTACTAGCCTCTCACAGGATACCCAGGCTAAGGCCATGGATTTTCCTGTAGTGGGTAATTCTCTGTTTGGGAGCAGACAGAGAATTACATGAAGAAAATGGACGCGTACAGGACCACTTACAGGAGTGCTCAGGCCAAGGAAAGGCAGGCAGCTCCTCAAAGGCAGCAGTCTAGGGGCAGGGGCAGGCCTTTTCAAAGGCCTTTTCACCAAGCACAGGCCTCTTCTTCTTCCTTTTTGCAGAGGTGGTTCTTCAGAGGGAGAGGCAGAAGGGGGATGAGCAGGGCTGCATCCACCCCTCAGCTAAAAGCCCCTGCCAAGCAGACACCCTGATGGGTCTGCCCGGGTCGTTTCTCCTATCCCAGTAGGGGGCAGGCTGGCTTACTTTGTCCAGGGCTGGATGTCTGTTACATCAGACAAGTGGGTCCTGGAAGTAGTAAGCCAGGGACTGGTTCTCGGCTTCAAAAAATTTCCAAAAATGAGAGCCAGATCTTTTCCACCTGCAAATCTTTCAGAAACCCTTGCCATAGAGGCAGAGGTTTCTTCTGTCCTAGCTTTAAGAGCTATAGAGAGAGTACCTACCCTACACTGGGGCAAAGGACTGTACTCCAGGTACTTCCTGACCCCCAAAAAGACAGGAGAGTGGCGACCCATCCTGGACTTAAGATATCTGAACAAACATCTTTTAAAGCCAAAGTTCAAGATGATAACTCTGGGAATTATCCTTCCCTCTCTAAGGCCAGGGGACTGGCTAGCCTCTCTGGACCTCAAAGATGCCTACTTTCACATTCCCAGCAGGTGCTCTCACAGAAAGTACCTCGGGTTCGAGTTGCCCTCAGGCCACTATCAGTTCAGAGCAATGCCCTTTGGCCTAACCTCAGCTCCAAGGGTTTTCACAAAGTGCGTGGCAGTAGTTGTTGCCTTCCTAAGAAGACAAAAGATTTCCATTTTCCATATTTGGACAACTGGCTCATAGTGGGCCAGTCCCCAGACCAAGTCAAGTCAGACCTGCAAGTGACCCAGCAAGTGCTCACTTCTTTAGGTTTTCTTCTCAGCCTACCAAAGTCAGTTCTCGAACCAGTGTAGCTCCTCACCTTCATAGGGGCAGAGCTGGATAGGGTAAAAGCAAGAGCCTTCCTTCCCCTGGAAAGGGCAAGAGCTCTCATGGAGCTGGCTTCTTCATTCAGCCTTCAGGTGTCTCGACCAGCAAGGCATTTCCTTCAGCTCTTGGGCCACATGGCAGCTTCTACAGCAGTGGTCCAAAGCGCAAGGTTCCAGATGAGGGACATTCAGTTCCACCTAAGAGCTTTTTGGTCCCAAAGAAAGGATTCCCTTACCAAACTAATCCCAGTGACTCGAACTCTGCTCCAAGCCCTGCAGTGGTGGCAGGATCAGGACAATTTGAGGCAAGGGGTTCCATTTGCCACTCAGTCTCATTCAGTGGTCCTTGCCACAGATGCTTCCCTGCTGGGCTGGGGAGCTCATTTGGGGGACCTCACTACCCAGGGACTGTGGTCGCCTCAGGAATCTCTTCTACAGATCAGTCTCTTGGAACTCAGGGCAGTGTTTCTGGCACTGCAAGCTTTTTCCCAATCAGTACAGAACAAGGTGGTTCAGGTCAGAACAGACAACACCACCACCATGTGGTACATCAACAAGCAAGGAGGCACTCTGTCTACGGCCTTGTGTACAGAAGCAATGAAGTTGTGGTCCCTGGCTTATTCCCTGCAAACGTCTCTGATAGCAGTTCACCTTCCAGGGAAGGTCAATGTCCTGACAGATGCACTGAGTAGAATATCTCAGGGCCATCATGAATGGGCCCTGGATCCTCTGGTGTTGAAGGTGATTTTCTCAAGATGGGGCACTCCAGAGATAGATCTTTCTGCAGCCCCAGACAATCACCAACTTCCTCTCTTTTGTTGCAGACCCCCAGTCTTGGCCTCAGTCCCCCTGGATGCTCTGATTCTGAACTGGGAAGGGAAATTTCTGTATGCCTTTCCCCCCTTCCCTCTCCTGTTCAAAGTTCTAGTCAAGATAAGGTCACAACCTTGCAAAGTGATTCTGATTGCTCCAGACTGGGCCAGACAGCCATGGTACCCCTTGTTGCTGTCCCTAGCAGTCCATCTTCCCTGTCTCTTCCCAGGAATTACAACCTGTTAACCTCCTCTCGGGGGAGGATTTGGTACCCTAATCTTCAGTCTCTCAATCTCAAGGCATGGCTCTTGAAGAGTTAGAGTTTGCAGATTTGCATCTGTCTCATGGAGTTCTGGATATTCTCAAAGCTTCTCGAAAGCCTTCCACCAGAAAGACTTACAAGTCCAAATGGAAGAGATTCAGCATTTGGTGTTCCAAGAGGCATATCTCCCCAGTTACTGCTGAATTGCCTACAGTTCTGGATTATATGGTCCATCTCAATAGCATGGGCTTCAGAACAGCTACTCTCAGGGTACACTTGTCTGCTGTTTCTGCTTTCCTGTCAGTAGGCAAGTCTTCATCACTGTCATCCCACCCTGTATTCTGTAAGTTTCTCAAGGGATTGCTTCACACCAACCCCCCCTTTAGGGATCCTACTCCTGCTTGGGATCTTAATGTTTGCATTGCTCAGCTTATGCAACCCCCTTTTGAGCCTTTGTCCTCAGCAGAGCTTAAGTACTTGACTTGGAAAACTGTGTTTTTGGTAGTCATTACTTCTGCTAGACGTATCAGTGAATTGCAAGCCCTGTCAGTGGAACCTGATTTCATCTCTTTTCACAGAGATGAAGTGGTCCTTAGAACTAACAGAAAGTTCTTGCCTAAAGTGATTTCAGATTTCCACCTGAATCAGTCTGTCTCTCCCTGTTTTCTTCACTGACCATTCCTCCTTAGGAGAGAGAGGAGGCTACACAGTTTGGATGTTAAAAGAGCCCTTGGCTACTACATAGAGCGTACCAAGGGTCACAGGTTTGACTCCCTCCAGTTGTTCCTCACTTATGGAGAAGTTGGAAAGGGCAAACCTGCCACCAAGAGATCCATTGCCAGGTGGATTGTGTCTTGTATACAATTCTGCTATGAAAAACTGGGAAAAACTCCACCCTCAGGCCTGAGGGCTCATTCTACAAGAGGTACAGCTGCTTCCCTGGCTGCTGCCAGGGATATCCGTCTCTTAGAAATTTGTCAAGCAGCCTCCTAGAAAATGGTCCATACCTTTACCAAACATTATTCTCTGGATATCCAGGCTAGGAGTGATGCTCGGTTTGGCACAGCAGTACTTCAGAGCCTATTCCCAAAGTAGGTTCTGTCCCTCCTCCATGGAGGTACTGCTTGGTAGTCTGCACTTGTCAGAATACAGCAAGACTTCATGTTGTTAGAAGAAGAAATTACTCACCTTAGTAATTGTTTCTTCTAGTGGAGTCTTGCTGTATTCTGACTTCCCCCCTGCCTCCCCTCTCAGAACCTAGATTTTTTGGGATGTGGGTGGGCAGATGCAGTGTTGGCACCCCAGGGGTGCCCCTTTACACCCTCTGTTACTCCTGGGGTGAGATGTTATTTCAGTTTTATTGTTTTTTGTGTTTTGGGTTTCCTGACTTGAGTCTTCCTTTGAGAACCCAAAGGATTATTTTTCTGCCAGTTGGCTAGTAGAAATTTTTACAGTTTCCACACAGAACACCTAGAGAGTTTTGCTTGTAAAGATCTGATGGTTGCAGTTCAAAATACAACAGGCAGAGACATCAACTGAGCTCGAGATCAACATTCTGTGCCCTGCATAGAAAAGTTAACCCATTGTTCTCCAGGGCAGTTTAAAGGCTGGGGCTAGCTGCACTTGTCAGAATACAGCAAAACTCCACTAGAAGAAACAAAATTACTAAGGTGAGTAATTTTTTCTTACATCCTAGCTGAATTACTCTGCACTTCTCCAAGTTAAACTTTATGCCCCATTTTCTAGACCAGTGTATAATAATGTCCAGATCATCCTGAAGTCTAATACAGTCTAAGTTGGTTTTTGAGATCCCGCCTAGTTTGGTATCATGGGCGTATTTTGCCGCCCAGCTGCTCATATCATTTATAAGGTCATCAATAAATACATAGAACATGAACTGGTAATTTGGTTCATTGTTTGCGGTGGAGGATAAGGGACACCTGCCTTAGTGTCTCACGATGGCTGTGTGTTGGGGGGATGGATCAGTCAGTTAGTACTGGTCCAAGAGAGGTGGGTATTGAAATGACTTAATGCCCTAAAGGCAGATAAATCAGTGGGGCCATATAGGTTACATCCACATGTGTTAAGGAAATCAAGTTAAGTCAAGCTTTATTTATATAAAGGCACCTTTCTAAAACTAATCCAATTAAAATTCTAATCCAAACTGCTCCATAAAATTGACAATAAAATTCAGAATGGATGAGAAATGGGACAGGTTCTGGCTGCGCCACTGGCAGATCTCTATTTGCTTGCTGTCTGCTGGAGAAGTGCGAAGGGATTGGAGGAAAGCAGATGTGGTGCCCCTGCATAAGAGTGGGAGAAGAGATGAACCTAGGAACTACAGACCAATCAACATAATGTCTAAAATTCCTATGATAGAGACATACAAGTATCTTACAGGGAGGAACAGGGCGCAGGAATACACTATTTTTAAGCGAAAAAGATGTTCCAGGACTAGAGGGCATGGGATGAGGTTGGAGGGAGGACGATTCCGAGGAAACCTGAGGAAGAATTTCTTCACAGAACGGGTGGTGGACAAGTGGAACACCCTGCCAGAGGAAGTGGTGGGGGCTGAAACAATCACGGGATTTAAGAATGCATGGGATAGACATAAAGGAATTCTGGAGGTCAGGGTTAAGGGGCAACAGACTTCTAGGAAAACAAAGTGAACTTAAAAGCTCAAATGGGCAGACTGGGTGGGCCATAGGCCCTTATCTGCTGACACTGACGATGTATCTATATATCTATGTATCTATAACTTAGAAATAGTCAGATCAACCTTCTGTTACTTGGGGCTGTGATATGGAATGCAATTCCCCATGCTTTAAAGCCACCGTTGGTAAAATCAGTACGGGCAAAATAAAATCATGGTTGGACCTTAAAGCTAATGAATTCTTGCCTTGCTGTTGGGTATTATAATTCAAATTCCAGGAATTACTGTAGGGGATTCTTGTATGGACTTATGTCATTATTTCTTGTTGTTATTAACTGTTATTGAAATGAAATGTTCATTGTATATGTTTATTAACTTATAAAGAGTAACCAAACTGTAATATTACTGTATTGTGACAATTTTTATGGTAGTTGTAATGGGGACCTCTTTGTAAATGAGCCTCTGCTCAACTGAGTATATCCTTGTTCGTAACTTATTATGAATAAAATGTTACTATACTTCAATCCTGATTTCTGCGGCAGGGCTCCTGAGCTGCTGTAGCAGCAGAAGTTTTTCAATCCTGCAGCATGGATTGTTTTCTGTGTTAGAATGCAGTCCTGCCGTTGGCTAATGTATGATGTGACGTCATTGATGGCATCACTTGCTTAGCACATAGGAGGGGCTTCAGGTTAATCAAGGAGGAGAAGGGAGTCTGGTATGATGGAAAAACTAGATGTTAATGAAAAATCACCACAAACAATCCTGCAGCATTCTTTATATTCTGTGCTGAACATAAGTTCTATGTAAAATTCTGGTGCTGTAGAATTATAGAATTCTAGGGGCCTTGGCTGTAGAAGGGAGATGATCCTACCCCTGTACAGATCCCTAGTTTGACCTCACCCAGAAGATTGTGTGCAGTTCTGAGACCCTTACTTGGGAAACAATAGAAACTGTGGAGGCAGTTCAGAGATAATACCCCAAATGATTCAGGGACAGGCTGAGAATTCCCACTTTGTGAGGTTGCCTGACCTCGATATGTAAACTCTGGAGAAGAGACTGGAGAGATGGAGTATGATAGAGACGTTTAAGTACTTTAGTATAAAAGAAGGTGGATAGCAAGGGCGTTTCATTGTGAGTGGGAACACTGGGACCAAGGGAATCTCAGTGATGCTGGGGTGGGGGGGGGGTATTTCGCAATAACTGGTTACGTGAAATAAACTGCCAAGTGAAGTCATTTATGGTTAATTTAGTGGTGGAGTGCTGATATGGGTTAGTAAGAACAGGAGGAACAAATTTTGGTCAGATCTACCACTGCTGCATAATGAAGTTAGTAAAGTTGTGTGGAATTGTTAAGGAGGTATGGTGAAACAACACAATGACTTGTAAGTAGTAAGATTTTCATTTTTAGTTTCTGTTCTAAGGAAGGCATATGCATTATTAGGAAAATATATGGAGGTGTACATTTTAATGGAAGGAATAGGAAGCTTGAAGAAGAACCTCAGAGCAAATGCCACTGAGGTATATGTTATCCCGGATGATACTGGCCAGACAGCCACATTTTAAAGAAAACACAGTTGCACATATCCCAATAATGCAAAGCATCAAGGGAAACCTATGCAAATCCCCATGATGGTACAGAAGGTGGCAGTACATGAAAAAGTAATGTCTGGCGTATGTTCAGCCTTGGGATCATTTACGCATGATTTTTTTTTTTTTTTTTAAAGAGAAACAGGGTTTTTGTCCATGAGGTGATGTAAGTTATATTTAGGCAATGTGTTGCTGTCAGGAAGTCAGGTGTAATGATGATGGACTGTCAGAGAAAATGTGATATCATCTTTCAGAGGTGGTCGCTTTTGATAAGGGCAGGGTAGTTATGTAAGCAATAATACCCAACAGGGTGGGCGGTATTGGGCTATACCGGACTGCCCAGGGGCGTGATGAGGCCCGACGCCGCAGGCGGAGGGCCTTATAGCCCCTGGAAGGTCCGCTATAGCCCATACCGCCCACCCTGGAGGGTATTATTGCACTTAGAAAATGGGCTACATGTGGTATTTTAATATGGAATTTAATAAAATAAAAGTTAATAAAATAGTGTAAAGATGAAGCATGTCTATGCTGCAAAGTAGTCCCCCCTGCTCTTCCATAATCTGTTCCCCCCCAAAGAACCATTCTCTTCTCTTATATTCCCCCCCACACACACACCACCACTACCTCTAGATCAAGATGTGGAGTTTTTTTTAACACCTGTCTCTATCGTTGCTGTTCTTAACAAAACAACAAGAACAACAACAACATTTTCTGTCATTCCTGGTGGAGTCCTTTTTTTTTTTTTTGCCGCTTGGAAGCTGCGACGTTGCCAACAAATTTATTTACAGTAGTCAGTTAATATTTTGTGTTTTCCACATTCTTTGGCAGACCGAGCTAATGATCACGGTAAAGTGCTTTTTTCTTTATTATGGCAGTTTTAATATTTAAAAAAAATGAATATGTGAGCATGTCGCGAGACAGCACCTGCTAGGTACTGTACTAAGGCTGCCTTTGCTTTCTGCAGGTAGGAAATGAACGTTTAAGCTTTTTTATCGTTATATTTGTTATTTTGCTTCTTTTAACAGCTGCAGGGGGTAATTATATGGTGCATTGGAGAAAATGCTTTTTTTTTCATGTTGCTGCTTTGCTAGCGGTCTACGAGTAGGATTCTACAGTGCTTGGGAGATCACCGGTATTTTCTACTTCTGCCATGCCGCATATGAGCTTCCATCTGTGGTAGGGAGATGAAAGAAAATACCGAAGGTCTCATGATCGGTCTACTGCAGGCAAGCTACTTGCAGGGAGAACTGAACCACCGGCTGTTTTGTGGAATGGAAAGTATGTTTCTATATTTTATTCTGTTCGGCTGATTTATTTGGACTGTGAAGTCATTTTTTTTAAACGTGGGAGACAACGGCCTGAACACTGGCTGTTGTGATGGTTTGCTGAGCAGGGCAAGATGGTGGACGCATTTACTGAACATTCGGGGTGCACACTGATTAAATTGGTTATGGGGCACCCCAAATAGGCTCTTCTTTTTATGCGGGCTCTATCGGAAAATAAATGAATCTCTACTGCCATGCTTTAACCAATGAGATTGGTTTATTTTCCAATGCCATTTTCTAAGCTTGTGATAATGGGGATATTAGGAAAGTATGAGGTCTGTGCAGAAGTGGAGTACAAATATGCACAGTTTCATAAGTATGTGCTCAGAGTGCAGGCAAATGTGATATGCAGGTTTGTTTTAGAAATAGGTAAAAATAACGATACATGCAATTAATAGAAAGATAATTACATAGATGTATAGATAGAGAGAGAGAGACACACACACACAGACAGGCAGAATGGGAATGGCAGTGAAGTACTGAAGTGACGCTAACCCCACCTTCACCCTGCAGACATGGACAGGCATTGGGATATGCTTTTGGGTCATTGCCCATAACGCTCACGCCATTTCACCTCACCCTACCCTGCAGAAACAGACAAGAGTCGAGATGTGCCTTGGGGTTTTCAAACTTTACACTCACCCCATTCCATAAGGAAATTCGCTGAAATGGGTACAGTATAAGAGAATGGAGTGAACTTTGGGGCTGAAGAGTCAAAGGCACACCTCAGTACCTGTCACTGGCTGCAGGGTGGGGATGGGGGTGGAATGGCGTGAGCATTACTGTTGATAATCCCAAGTCACACCCCTGATGCCTGTCAGTCCCTACAGTGCAGGGTGTTATGGTCAAAAACCTTAATGCCCTGGTGTCTTGGTATTTTCACTCCAAGTTTTCAGCATGTGCTTTTTGTGACCCCATCGCATGAACAGTGACATTATCAGTTCATTAGCTGAAAGGAGATTTTGCACAGTGACTGTGCCATTTGGCACCACAGGTGCAAAAACACATTTTGAACAGGATGTAAAAAATGACAGCTGTACATTTCTTGCTTCAGTAACTGCTCAGCACATCTGTTGCATGACCAGTGGGAGAAGTAGGGGAATGGGATAGAAATCTAAAATAGAACCATTTAACCCATTTGTGATTTAAAGTTGCATGACCGAAATGCGGCTTCCAGAACTGGACACCATATTCCAAATGAGGTCTCACCAGTGATCTACACAGTGGCGTCACCACCTTCTTCCTTCTGCTGGTGATACCTCTCCCTGTGCACCACAGCAATCCACTGGCTCTCCTCACAGCTTTGGTACATTGTTTAGCCACTTTTAAGCCATCCAATATGATTACCCCAAAATCCCATTCCATTTTGATGACTATCAGCCCCCCCTTCCCCATAATCATTCCCTGGGTTCCTGCAACTCTTCCTTATTCAGCGGGCAGGTATTCCCAGGGCAGAGAGAACTTGCATCCAGGAGTAGGGAAGAGATACCTCATCATTTCTACCTTTCCTAGGTTGCAAGAACAGCCTCAGAGGAACACACACACACACAGAGCAGAACATAGCTACGAAATGATTAGATTGTCTACAAGCACTGTTTTCCATGCAAGACACAAGCAATTGAATCAAAGGCACACACACACACATCCCAGAACACAGCGGCAAAATGATTAGATTTGTCTACAAGCACTATCTTCTATGCAAGTTGGGGCATGGGGGTTTAAGGCTGGAGGTCAGTTGTGGTCCATGACATAATCACATGGTCAGAATATTAAATATTTTAAAATAAACATAAATGCAAAAGTAACTATTTCAAGAAGAAAATGCAGACTGTGACACTTAACAGTTGTTGGGTAAGTTAGCGCATCTGGACTTATTTGCTGCGTGTGCATCTCAGTTGCTAAGGGTTCCTGACCATGTTAACCCTTCCTCAAGCCAAGCTAGCTACATTATGTCTATCAATAACATGAATGGAAAGATTATGCATATGAAAACTTATTAATTATGCTGTACGTACCCTAAGACTAATTATGTCTACTTTGGCTGCCATGATGTGGTTCAATTTGAAACAAAAGCAAATGTAACAATTCACTGGCCTCCATCCGGAGCTATTAAACAATAGAGCAAACTGCATTCTGGGAAGATTGCCTGGGACAAGATGCAATTAAAAAAAAAAAAACCTGAATAGCAGGTTCCAGGAAGTATAAAACCACCAGGAAAGTTAGAAAAAACTCCCACTCACCACTCATTTATAGGTATCAATCAATGTATTTGTTAACCATGCTGGTTCATCTTCTTGCTTCCCTCACAGTAAAAATGTGAAACTACATTTGTGTTATTTTAAATGAGTGATAAATGGCATGTCCGGGGGGTGGCAGCTCTGATAGTCAGTTGTTCCAACATGATAGATCCACCTCATGCCACTCCCATGAAAAGGAAAGCATAGTGCATGCAACAGACCTTAGGAACATCACCATTTTTAATATCAGCTCTGATCTGTTTAGTATTACTTTTTTCCTGGCGCAGCTTATAATATCAGTGGGGAAAAAAAGTAGGGGAAAAAAAAAAAACACCCAGCCTTTTGCTTTTACAAGTAGTTGTTAAGTAGTTGCTGGTATAAACATGTGCAAGGCAACTCCACCCACACTTCCATAACACAGAGAAATGGTATCAGTGCTCACTGATGTGTTAACATCCTGTTTCTAGTGTCCCTGATAAAATAAAAGAAAAAATACAGTTGAGATTTTTTTTATTGTCAGCTCTGATCAGAATAGCTTTTAAACGTTTTGCCCAGTACATGATGGTTATATAAACAGTTAAAATCCGCAGAAAAAAACATGGGTTGCCATACTTGTTTTTAAGTTACACTGGTGAGACTTAATCTCTCTTTATGGAAAGAATACGGAAAGGTTCAGATTGTTTTATGTGGTTGTAACATCAATATTTTTGATGTCAACATGAGTGTGAAGGAAAATGTGAACTAAGGACACATAATTTGTCATGATGCTTGCTTCATTTATTTCCAGAAATGCAAAAAGAGAGTAAATTACCATTAGTCTGACACCCTCTTGAACTGATATTACCCCAAAAGGGGGAGAGATGTGTATGTTTTTATACATAAAACCATTTCAAACCTATGTCATTTTCATACACTTTATCATCAAAGGACAGTGTTTACGAAGTACTGTGCCCATGATTAAAATAATTTGAACCCCCTCCCTCAAAAAAATGTGCCGTCACATGAAACTGCATGTTTAACTGTAAAGACAATTACAAATGTATTTCTAAATGCATTACTTACACGAATGCTTTCAAAGTTTTGTAACTGCTAAAAAGACAAACTATGTATGTGTGTGTATATATATATATATATATATATATATATATATATACTGTGTATATATATATATATATATACTGAATATGGTCAACAAATATTGTTAATCCCAAAAGCTGAACTTTATGTTTTTAGTATGTAAATGTTTAAGACTTGAGTCAGAAAGCTGTGTGTATTGTTTTCCTTGGGAGCTGTATGCAACCCCTCACCCCTGCCTTTTTACCAAAACGACAGGTAGCATGCTGTTGAAGCTGACAGCAGTACCTGGTGGGGACTGGGTTCGGGGAGGATGAGGTTACTCGGCAAAGGGGGCCTAGGTTTGGCTACTCTGCACAGGGGCACCCAAGTAAATCCGTACACAGGAAGCAATAACTGTAATGTCCAGAACCAGGAATGGGATTCTTCAGTGTGGCTTTTATTCACATCCAAGCTGAACAAACAAAGCATAGACGGACCCCCGGGCTACATTCCTGGTAATGCAGATTAGAGACAACAGAACACTTCATCACTATTTCCAGCCCTCAGGCTCTGAACCCACCAGGCACACAGCCCGGACTTGCACGCAGCTTTGGGTACACAGCCCGACTTGTACACTACTTGGGTTTTCCCCACTGGCCTGGCTCCCCCGACGGCCACTTGATCTGCGGTCCATTTTGGGAATGAACCAGTTATCCTGTTGTGGCTTCCCAAACCACACTAGAGCCTTTGACTCCTAGAGGGAATTTTCCTTCCAATCCCACGTCTGGGTACTTCCCTCATCACTGGCCAAGTGCCTGAGGTAAAGTAGAAATCCACAGAGCAAATCTGTAGAGGTGGACCTGGTCACTAAAGATGGGGGGGTCTCCCACCTCCAGCTCCCACAGCCCATACCTGGCCATTTCTCTGGACACTAAACAATTCCTTTACTGAAAACTTGCAAATGCAGATTCTTGGGTAGACGTATGTCACATCTCCTCTACATATCATTTTCATCCCAATAAGCACTGGACTTGAACCTACTTTTACTTGTTGCTTAGCCGATTACTCTAGGCCTCCCACTCTCTCAGTAGTTCAATCCCCACATTGTCACACAAGTCCCAGGGTGAAAAACATAGGCCCTTTCAGGAAGAGCAGACACTCACCAACCGGTTGCAGGTGCCCCACAGGCGACTCACAAGTCTTCTTGTTCCCCAAATAAACTCTGGAACAGATAGGCAACTTCTCCATTACTAGCAGAACTAGGGGGTTGCCCCAGGAATTTGCAGGAAAACCTTTCTTGCCCCCATCCCCGGAGGGAGGGGGCACTGAGACCCGAAAAACAGCGGTCTCCACCACTTCAGTTATCTTCTGTGTCTCTCTTTTGGTAGAGACACACATCCTTTTTACCTAAAAGTAGCCCTCTGTCAGGGCTGAGGCTCCAAGAGCCTACACTGAGCTGCTGTGCTGCTTTCACAGCAAGCTGCCAACACCAGCTCACTACTGAATATGTTCAAACCTCCCAATGTTCTATTCCAACTCCCTTGCTGCAGATTCCAATGTGGCTCATGCAGCTGCGATACTTCTATGGTGATGTCATCCCTCAGTCTCAGCTGAGACTGAGAACAGAGTGAGACAGTGTGAAATCCATTTAACTGGAGTTTCACAAGCTGCCTTCCCTGCCTACCACTAGGTCTTACTGGGATTCTAGTAACCCCGGGTAACAAGGGGGTTACACTTGCCGTTGACCAGGAAAATGACTGTCCGCAGTCATTATTTACCGGGCCTTAGGCCATCCCACCCTATGTGCTACCTGCAGAGGGGGGTGATCAGGTCCCCTCCTACCATGTGCAAGCACAGGCAGGCAACACTAAGGGCCTAGAGGCCTTTAGCTGACATATCAGCCTCTACACTATCCACTTACTATGGACACCTAGTGGCTCTGGTAGAACTATCCAGAGCATAGCCCTGATAGATCAGCACGGCGGTCCCAGTGGTCATTCAGGACCACAGCCTGTCTATCCCCCCTCACCCTCTAGGGAAAACCTATCTGCCTTTAACCTCATACTCCCAAAAACAGAAACAACCCGGGGACCGCCCCGACCTTGGGCAACCTGCAGCCACACACCAAGAATAATACCACATTGTTATATATTTTACTGCCTCCTCCCTACCCCCACAGCCACACCTGTGGAAGGAGAGGGTTAATACAGTAACAACAACAATAACACCGCAGTACTTTAAATTACTACACACTAAAGTACTAATGAGGTACTCAGCTGACCCTCCTCCTCTTCTTGTCTTCTCTTCTATCTTTTTCAGGAACACCTGTAAGAAAAGAAAGACAACACACACTCCTAATCTGCATATACAGTCTACCTAAACCCCTACCATCAAAACACTGAAGAATCCCAAAAAGATTTTTTTAGAAAAGGTAGAAAAACAGTATTTACAATAGAAAACAACATTATTTACAGTACACATTTGGGGGGATGGAGTGCCCTAAAAGTCCCAACTAGTGACCACAATGCCCGAAGGCTAGTCCAATAAAGAGTCTCTCCTGGGC
Organism: Neoceratodus forsteri; assembly: GCA_016271365.2. Classification (NCBI taxonomy): domain Eukaryota; kingdom Metazoa; phylum Chordata; order Ceratodontiformes; family Ceratodontidae; genus Neoceratodus; species Neoceratodus forsteri. Next base: position 930,386,012 of record CM057450.1, on the reverse strand, counting down.
TGGAGCCCGGTGAAGCACAGTTCTAACAGGCCAAAGTCCCGAACGGGAGAGTCTTTGTGGACAGTTCACACATTTTGAAGTCTGCTAGTGTAGGGTGTGTACTGCAATGTCATAAAGATAGAAAAGTTCGGACTTACCAGCCCCTTGTAGAATGGAAATTTCTAAACCGACCTGCACCTCTGACGAAGACTCTCCCTGGCAGCATTTCTTCTGATACAGCTGGGCGGACATCTTCCGGGAACCACAGGAGAGCACATCTGGGAACTGCTGGACTGATGTCATCTCTGGAGATGGAACCTTAGAACAGGAACAAAAAGAAAACAGCTGGTCTGATGTCATCCGATTACCAGGCGATGGCTCAGGATACAGCTGGGCTGGTGTCCATTCTGGATCTGAAGTCATCTGGTGGGCCAGTCGATGGATTCTGGAAAGGCCAGTACGCTGTAGAACTGATGAATGTGGGGCACCTGAGTCCTGGATGTCCATACTGGCGGATCAATAAAGGCACCTCACAGTCTGGTGTGGCAGTATTGACTACCACTGCTTGGCTTTCCATTTAGTAGGCACGGGCACATTTGCTGGGAGGTCCTTGCACTGAGGCCAATAGTACCGGGGGTCAGGAGCTTGAATTATTACCCCGTCTGGGCGCACATAATTCACACAGTGGGAGATTTCACGTCCCTCTCCGTCCACTATTCGCACCCTGTCTATAAACAGTGTCCTGCCTCTCTTCCACTGGGTATACTTATCATGAAACAGTCTGTTTTTTACATGCTTGTTTGCCCCAGGATGCACACCTTTCATTGCTTCGGCCCAGATCCAGGATTTCCTGCTGTTCTCAATCTCCTCCCAGACTTTCCGAGGAAAGGTAAGAAAGGTCATACCATAGATCTCATTTGCCTTTCTACGAACCAGTCTCTCCTCTTTACTAGCTTTGGTCAATCTGAGACTGCTGGCCTGGCTTGGGGGTGGCCAGTCCTGGTTCTGCCAGCTACGCATCCTTAAAGAAATTAGAAACAGATCCCTGACTTCTTTCTCTTGCAAAGCCAGGGCAGTGGCATCACCACTTTCTTCCATGCATTCCTCCGAGGCAAGATCTTGAGGCTGTGTACCCGTTCCTTTTTCACAAGGCCACATAGGTTCCCCCTCATCTTCCTCTTCACTGAGGATCTGAGCCCAGGAGTGAGCAGTTGTTCTCACTCCTGAGACTATCCACTCATCACTAGGCGTGGAGGTTGACACCTCCCACTCTATGGCCTCCCACATCTCATCTTCGCCTAAGAGACTTGGGCTAGGCCCCCCCCCTCCAGGGGTCTATTGATGCTTTATCCAAACTTTCCTTCTGGGATCCAGCATCTGAAACTTCAACTTCTGGTTGTGTCTCTAACTCTGCACCCTCTAGCTTTGTGCCACACTCCCCCGAGGGGCCTTTCTCCACAGGCTCCGCCTGGTGCTGTGTGCTGCCAACTGCAGATTCCTGAACCTTTGTCCATGTGGGAGCCAACCGAATTTGACGCGCTTTATACAAGCCATATTTTTCTAGGCATCCAGCACAGTGAGGAATCATGAAGAAATCCCTTCCAGCTCTCAAGCATATTTGACATACATGCACTGGATATCCAGGAACCACCACATGAGGAGGCAGTTGTCCTCCATAGCACCACTTTTCAATATCCCTCAGTCTATTTACTGCTGCTGTTACTGCAACCCGGGCATGATCCAGATAGCGAGCTGGTCCTGAGGCCATAACTGCAGAAAAACAAACAAAAGTTCACTGTAACTGAAAGTCCCACTTTACTGAACACATCTTTAGTTGTAAAATGGCTCCTCTGCTGCTGTGTTTACTTTATTACCCCACCGTGTAATGGTGGCGGCAGCACACCTGTGCATCAACATTCAGAAATTGGGTCAAGCCACTGCACACCCGATTTACACAAACTACTGATAACTTTTGCTCAAACTGCACAAACTTGCACTGTTCTTGCTTTAAACACATTTACAGGATTTTCCACGGACTTTTTACATGCTGGAAACATTTCTTTTATTCACAGTCCCCTTAAAGCTTCAGGTTTTTAAGCACAGGATTGCCTGTATAACTAGTGCTGCACATTTGGCTACAACTCACAGTCTCTCTCTGGCTTCAAACTTTAAACTGAGGCTAAACTCATTACTATGCACACAGTCAATGGCTTAACAGACTTGCACTTGCTGGCAGGACTTGACACAGTCGTTACTTGCAAAGCGACTATACTGCTGCACACATATTTATATGGCATAGGGCAGAAAATCACTGTTTGAGCAGTTTCAATGTTGTTACTTACTGTTATCAGTAGCTGTTTGCTGCTATGGGGAAAAACGGCCTGCAGCCAGTTCTTGGAGGCCTCAGAACAGAAATGGGCGGGCAGTCCTGCCGATCGTCTTCTCGACCTCCACACTTGCAATTCCGATGATCGATTAGCGGGTTGAGCCCGATTTTGAACAAGAAAGTCTATTTTTAGAATGTTTACAGCGATTTTAACACTCCACGACGCTCCTCCACAAGCCAGTACACGTACTCCACTCACACTCCCTCTCGAATGCTGGGGTAGTCACTGTAGAGCTGGCTAAGGGGCGGGACTGATCGCAGCCTGACCAATCACACGACACCATGCAAATTAGCCTCCTCTTCCTCACGAGGGCTCTTCTCCTCACGGCGATCGTCGAGCAGGCAAATTTAAACTGCAGAATGCACCTTTTTTTTTTCTCAACTGACTCCACGGCGGGAGCCCATTTCAGCTATTTAACATAGCCATTTACACTGCAAGTCTCTCAATTCATTCAAAAGCATTTCCAACGTCCAGGGCACAATTTTCCTGTTGCTACCCCTAGTTTTCCACACTTTTCTTTACCACAGTTCTTTTTAAAAGCATTTCCAACGTCCAGGGCACAATTTTCCTGTTGCTTCCCCTAGTCTTTCACACTTTTCTTTACCACAGCTCATTTTAAAAGCAGGCAAAAATGCTGTAAACAACTGATGCAGGACAGGGGCACACTCTTTGGCTTTACTGCTCCTTGGTAAACAGTTGGCATTTTAAACAGCAGCATAAGATCCACAGCACACAGCGACACACTAGTTAAATTGCTTCAGCTTTTGGGCTACCCACTGCCAGATAGCCAGAATGCTAGCCCCTTGCCCAAGCACCTTCATTCCCAGAATAAAATCCAAAGCGGTGTCTCCATTTTTGTAACCCCTCACCCCTGCCTTTTTACCAAAATGACAGGTGGCATGCTGTTGAAGCTGACAGCAGTACCTGGTGGGGACTGGGTTCGGGGAGGATGAGGGTACTCTGTACAGGGGCACCCAAGTAAATCCGAACACAGGAAGCAATAACTGTAATGTCCAGAACCAGGAATGGGATTCTTCAGTGTGGCTTTTATTCACATCCAAGCTGAACAAACAAAGCATAGACGGACCCCATGGGGCTACATTCCTGGTAATGCAGATTAGAGACAACAGAACACTTTATCACTATTTCCAGCCCTCAGGCTCTAAACCCACCAGGCACACAGCCCGGACTTGCACGCAGCTTTGGGTACACAGCCCGACTTGTACACTACTTGGGTTTTCCCCACTGGCCTGGCTCCCCCGCCACTTGATCTGCGGTCCATTTTGGGAATGAACCAATTATCCTTTTGTGGCTCCCCAAACCACACTAGAGCCTTCGACTCCTAGACGGAATTTTCCTTCCAATCCCACGTCTGGGTACTTCCCTCATCACTGGCCAAGTGCCTGAGGTAAAGTAGAAATCCACAGAGCAAATCCGTAGAGGTGGACCTGGTCACTAAAGATGGGGGTCTCCCACCTCCAGCTCCCACAGCCCATACCCGGCTGTTTCTCTGGAAACTAAACAATTCCTTTACTGAAAACTTGCAAATGCAGATTCTTGGGTAGACGTATGTCACATCTCCTATACATATCATTTGGATCCCAACAAGCTCTGGACTTGAACCTACTTTTACTTGTTGCTTAGCCCATTACTCTAGGCCTCCCACTCTCTCAGTAGTTCAATCCCCACATTGTCACACAAGTCCCAGGGTGAAAAACATAGGCCCTTTCAGGAAGAGCAGACACTCACCCTCTGGTTGCAGGTGCCCCACAGGTGATTCACAAATCTTCTTGTTCCCCAAATGAACTCTGGAACAGATCGGCAACTTCTCCATTACTAGCAGAACTAGGGGGTTGCCCCAGGAATTTGCAGGAAAACCTTTCTTGCCCCCATCCCCGGAGGAAGGGGGCTCTGAGATCCGAAAAACAACGGTCTCCAACACTTCAGTTATCTTCTGTGTCTCTCTTTTGGTAGAGACACACACCCTTTTTACCTAAAAGTAGCCCTCTGTCAGGGCTGAGGCTCCAAGAGCCTACACTGAGCTGCTGTGCTGCTTTCACAGCAAGCTCCCAATACTACTAACTCACTGCTGAATCTGTTCAAACCTCCCAAAGTTCTATTCCAACTCCCTTGCTGCAGATTCCGATGTGGCTCATGCAGCTGCGATAGTTCTATGGTGATGTCCTCCCTCAGTCTCAGCTGAGACTGAGAACAGAGTGAGACAGTGTGAAACCCATTTAACTGGAGTTTCACAAGCTGCCTTCCCTGCCTACCTCTAGGTCTTACTGGGATTCTAGTAATCCTGGGTAAAAAGGGGGTTATATGTAGTTTCAGGCACTCCTTAATTACTCTTTCCTTCTGATGCCCCAGGTGGCTGTGATAATCATTTGTTCCAAGGGTTTTTAAGGCATTAAGTATCTTCTGTTCTCCTAGTCCTTAATAAAATGCAGGGACTCCACAGACTTGTTCTATTGCTTAGTCCAGGTCCCAAGCTAGTATATCTTGTTCCAACATGATAGATCCACCTCATGCCTCTCCCACATAAATGAAAAAAAAGGTGGGGATGGATCTTTAGGAGCTTCTCGGGTGGAGGTGTGGGTGGATCTTACTCCCCCCCCCCCAAAAAAAAAGTTAATGCTGCCTCCCGCTACTCAGGTTCCAGTTCGTGTACCGCCCATTTAAGAAAGAAAATAGTACCCTGCAACCATTGACTAACATATAAGTGTATTTATTTGAGGGCGGAAAACATTTCTTGGAGGAGGGTAAGGCGGAGGAGACTGTTTACACTTTGTCAGTTCCCTGGACAGAAAACATGACATCAATACTGTTGTTCATGCGAAATATCTGCAGGCTCCGCCTACTGCAGCCGTAAAAAGGGAGAGTGGAATGAAAGAATGATTGCTGCTTGGAGCATTTTACCCAGCTCTAGGTAGGGCTGGGCAGACTGGATGGGCTGCAAGGCCATTTTCTGCTGCCATCCTCTATGTTTCTCGGTCTTAGGGCTCTGTAGTAGGCAAGTATTTTCTGAGATCAGTGTGTGACTCCTCAGATGCCGCTGCTATGACATCTTTGTATAGTCTCAAGTGATTTATACTGTGGAAACCTTCAGCATGGGAGATAGCCTGTTTAAGTCCTTGCCAGTCCCAGGAGTCCTTGTCTCTGCTGACAGTTCTGTTAGGTCTCTAAGCCCTGTCAACCCCTTTTCTACATTCACTGAGTTCAGAAGTGCTGTGTTTCTACAAAAACTACACAAATTACTGTTGCTTAGATAGACTGCTAGTACCAGGACTACAGTAATCCAACAACGAATTAAATGAGAACATGGCTAAATATTGGTATGGCAGTATTCTTATTTTAAATGGAGATCTCGAGATTTCAGTGAATCACAGCTTGTTCATGGGAAGGTCCTGGCTTCATTGCTGTAGTTAATGACATTCCAAAGGATTTCTTCATAATGTTATCTAATAGACTTTGTCCATATCTATAAAAGAGTGAACTCTCTCAATTTTAACAGTGTAATATTAAAGTTCTTCAGTTGGAGAAATTCTGACAGCTGGAGTTTGCTAGTGATGCCATGCAGTCTGCAGTCATCTCGTGCCTGAGTTTCTGCCCCGGAGATAGAATTTGGAAATCTTTCAGATTTAAACTCTGAACTGTGGTCACACACCTCCTACTTTTCTAACATCAGATTTGTTTCTCTATTGAAGAGTACAGTCACCCCAGAGTCCTTTTTCTGTACTTGGGCTAAATGTTTTCCTAAATTTGTCAGTTTAGTTTATTTCTCGATACCCTGCATTAGTTTAGTTTTTATAGTTCAAACTGTATGTTTATTGCTGTCATTTATGCCCTTGCTGTTCCCTGGAACTTGTGTGAGCCAGTGCTGCTCCTTGGAACTTGTTTGAGCCAAGTTTTCAGTAGTTTCTGATTTGACGTTTTTAATTAAAAAAAAAAAAGCAACCCACACCTCTGTTTTGAAATAGAAACTATAGTTTCAGTTGGTTAGTGGTTTCTCTTTTATACAAAGGGCAACCTCAAAATCCAAATTTTGGAAGTGTTTTGGTGAATTTCGGTATGGCTGAGAAGCTTAAAAGGACAATAGGCCAAACACGATTTAACAATTGTGAATCCGGTCACAACTTTTGGCAAAGGCAGATTGCCACAGTTTGCTTTTTGATAGTCTTGGCTTGAGCCACAGTTTTGTAAATTATAATCTCTGCAAAGTTTATTTTGCCAAAAACGGCAGCAAAATGGGACTCTTGTCAGCTCTTCATCCACTTCAATGGCCTTGCAGTCTTCTCCAGTAAAGCACGCACACCATAAAATGGAGGTGGTCACTCCTGATAGTGGAAGGCATACAACAGCAGGTCTCTCACCCTTGCAGCAAACTTTAATTTTAAAAGTGGCTGAAAGTGCTGCAGTTGTCCCGGGCAAAGGAGCCAGACAAGGCTCTGAAGACATCCAGCTGATCCCAGTAAATAGAAACATAGAAATTGATGGCAGACAAGGACCGCCAGGCCCATCTAGCCTGCCCGCATACTGCTGCTGACACTACTTGGTCACTGGCTGCAGCACTGTGTGTCCAGCAGGGGGAGCTCAGATGACAGAGTTGGCAAGAAAAATAAGACTTTTTACCAGCTGTTACCTTCAGCATCTGGAAAGGCAACAACAACAAAAAAAATAAAAACAAACAAAAAAAAACAAACATATTTGGGTCTGGCAGTAAGGCCTAGAGGTTTGAATAACGAGTTGTGAATGAGCTTTGTATATCCAGCAGACAGTCCTGGGTTTGATTTCCACAACCTCCACCTGCATACTTTGTGACTCTGAGCAAGTCACTTAACCTCCTCAGTGCTCCCGGGTCGCCCCTGAATACAGGCACCTGTGCCTGGTGGGCCTTACCAGGTTACCAAAGAATAAAATAAAAATAAAAATATATGGTGCCCCCCCCCCGCCACCACCAAGAGTGGGACCAGAGGCCACCAGTTCACAATCTATATCCTCAGTGGAGGACACAAAAAAGAATGTGGCAGCTTGTTCAAGCTGTGCAAGCCATGGAAAACCCTGCCACTGTAACAGCCCCCTCCCTAATCCCTATACCTTATGTAGGAAGATGGGAGAGGAGGAACTGATGGAGCCTAAGGTAGCTCTCAAACCGGACTTCGGTTCCCCACCAGGAATAAAATGAAGATTTTTTTTTCACCCTATTCGTCATTTCTTTAACTATTTGGCCTCCGCACTAAACCTCAAGTCCACAGAAACAGAAGTGGTGGTAGAGGAAACTGAATCTATGATTATGCCGGGACTAACATCTTCTAAGTGGGATTGGTTCATATTAGTAACTCCATGAAAAAGACCACTGCCAGGGTGTTGGCTATGCCACACTTGGACCTGACTGTAAATAAAATGGTCAAAAAAGGTATCAGGTGGACAAGCAGGATTCAGAATACCTGCATGCTCATCTTAATAATGAAAGGGTAGTGTAAACAGCAGCTGGTAAGAAAGTGAAGGTTCCCCCTGTGTTATAGATCCTGATAGGTACTCCTGAAAACTGAACCACATGGCCTTTTCAGGCATACACAAATTCAGCAGTAATGTTGAGACAGGCTGCCTACTTAACTTACGCTGCCCACTTTCAGTAGGAATTGTGGACCGCAGTTCTGCCAGTCTGTGAGAGGCTGCCAGATGAGGAGCCAGTTGATCTGGCTGGCACAAATCGTGAGGGATGCATGGAAACCGTAAGTGATCAGTTTCAAGTAGCCATTAATGTAAATGACACAGCTTTGAGAGCTGTAGCAGTCTCAGTAGCTTTCATATTTGCATGGCTCAGTACAACTGACTTGACACAGGACACACAAGGTAAAGTATTGGATTTCTCATTAATTCATTCTTATTTGGAGAAAAAAATGGATGCATACATGAAAAAAGTTACAGAAATCAACTTTTAAAAACTTAACGGAAAGGGAAAGGGCCTTTGCTTCCTATTACAGAACCTATTGTGAAGGAGAGGGGATATGGAAATGACATATTACCCCAGACCGTCTCTGCACCTTTGAGTACTTCACTCAGAGAGGCATTGGGAGAGGCAGAAGTAGTAGGAGAAGCGCAAGGCAGAAAACTGTCTTAGCGCCTTCGGCTCGAGCAAGACCAAACCCCTGACAGTTTTGCTTGGGTTGTCACACCATTACCAGTAGGAGGGCTCCTGTCTCACTATTTCCAGGAATGGGAAAAAAAAATCCCTACCAAAGTGGGTCCTGGAGTTAGTGGAAAACGTCTATCATTTCATTTCACGTAGATTCCAAAATTAATCTGAAAAAACAATTTTCCCAGCTCTTACCGCGTAGCAGAAAACCCTACCGGACATGGAGGTGAAAAAACTTTATGCAGTTAGGTGCAGTAGAAAAAGTCCCTTTGTGACAGTGGGGGATGGGACTTCTTTCAAGGTATTTCTCACCCTCAAGAAAATGGGAATATCTTATCTGTGTCAATCTTCACCATTCATCACAGATGGGTTATCTGGCTGGAGGTCAGGACCCAGCGGGGAGCTTTTTTTTTTTTTAGGTAAAGGGTAGGCAAAGCCGACATACCGATACGCCGCCTCGAGGCCGACTTACCGGCGTGTAAAATAGGGTTGGCTGTTAGGCCATGTCGACTCTGCCTGCCTGCCAGTTCTTCATCTCCCGCTGTCGAGGTCTCCTCGTGGGAAGCTTCAAGAAGATTTTAGGCCTGTTTGCATTCTTCACCTTCAGCGTTAAGTCCGTTGGTTACCTGCCGGTTCTGTTTTCTGCCTCCACTCGACGTCGCCCGGTAAGATCTTTCCTTATTGTTTGAATTTTGCGTCGTCGAGTCTGTTTTGGTGTTTTTTTCCGTAGGTCATGTCTCGGTCAGAGGGCAAGAAGTCTTGGAAGACGGGTCTGCCCCCCATGCGACAGTTCCCATGCGGCCGAAAATTCTCCGTCACCGACCAGCACGACCGGTGTCTTGCGTGTCTTGGCCTGCTTCAGGACATGGACTCGTGCAATGCCTGCTTCTCCATGGACCGCGGTCCTCGAACAGCGCGCGTGGAAAGTGGGGCGAGCTCCGCCGACTTTCGGGGGTAGGGTTCACACTCATCGGGCCAAGCCGCGCTCTCTCGGCCTTTACTCCGGGTCCCCTCCCGGTTCTATACGGACTGAGGAGGAGGAAGCCTCGGCTACTTGTAGCCTGGCAATTGCCGAGGCTCCTTCCGTGGCACAGGAGGCCCACCCTGCTCCCCCCGGGAGCGGGTGGGAGGCGCCGCCACGGCAGTCGCTCATTCGGGGGTGAAGGCTCCCCGGTGTCGTTCCCGCGGCTTGGAAGGCCCGGGTCGGCGCCATCCTGAGCGCTGTCAGTTGGCGCCATTTACGCACCGTGGGCCCTAAGCGGTGAGCCGCCGTCGGTGCCCGACTTCGTCGCTCAGCGCCGTGGAGCTCGGTCGATGCCGTTCGCGGTACCAACACTGTTGCGGCGCCATGGGACCAGATCCAGCGTCGTCGCTGCTATGTCTAAGCCTTGGCGCCCGTCACCGGCGCCCGAGGTGGCTGCCAGCGCCATGTCCTGGGCTCGGCGCCGTGGGGCTCGACTCCTGTCGGTGCCGTCCAGCGGCACCGTCCATGCTCTGGCACGTTCGCGGCCTTGAGGGCGGGTGCGCCCGTGTTGGCGCCCGTGTCCGCCTTCAGGGCTGTCGTCGGTGCTGCCACGGTCCTTGGTGCACGCTCGCGGCACCGTGTTCTGACACCGGGTCGCCCGCCGGGGCCGTTATCGGTCGTCCGCGATCGCCCAGTGCTGCTCGCGGTGCCACCACGGTCCTCGGTGCCGCCGGGGCTGTTGTCGCGCCGTCCCTGTCCTTGGTACCGCTTCCGGTGCCGATGGATCAGATGGGGCCGCAACTGGCCCTGACATTGGACCTCTGGCTCAGGCTGGGGCCGTGCCTCCTGCAGATCCTGCTCGTTCTGCCCGCCCTCCTACGGTTTGGCTCAGAGCTTCGGACTCTACCTCGTCGGAGTCGAGCTCCGAGTCGGACAGGCAGCCGCACCCCTCGGGGTTGGCTGCGGACGTGGGCAGCACAGTGGTCTCGTTGATGAGTTGGAGCCAGCCCCCTCCTGAGGAGAGGTCGGTGGCCCCCGAGACTAGGGTCAGTGGTGCTGACCAGCAGACAGTGGTGCGTGCCACCATAGCTCTGCAGCCTGGTCTTGGGGGTTTCATCGATCCCTCGGTTGTGGTACCCCCTCGAGTGGTGTGTCTTGATCACCCGACTTTGGGGCCCATCAAGGCGCCTGCAGGGGGGGAGGGTACTGCTCCCTGGGTCTCCCCTTCGGGGGCTGCCCAGAGATGCCAGCTACCTAGGCTGGCCCTCTCGAGGAGGAGGACTCTTTCGGACTCTGAGGGGTCGAGGGGTGTCGGATCGGCGCGTCGGCCTTTTCTGGGGTCCACCCGGGCCCTGGAAGGAGCCGTAGTGCAGATTTCCACTCTTCCCCCTCGGGTTCTTTGAGGGAGTCCCGTTCTTTTGAGGCAGGGGACCGTCCTTCTGGACCTTTACGGCCCTGGTCGCCTCACTGGGGGGATTCTTCTGGGCGCAGCCAAGGCAGTACCAATGTGGTTGTGCAGCTGTCGGCTGTGGGGTCTTCCGGGGCACCTTCCTCGGGTGCTCACGGTCCACTCCCTAGCCCTGGCGGAGGTCAGCCGACTTCTTTTCTCAGCTCTGCCCCCATCCCTCTGCCACATTCTCCTGCGCTCCCAGGCATCCTCGGTCTTAGTGGCCCTCTCACCTGGGAGCAGTTCAGAGCGGTGGCTGCCCGGTTCCCTGCTTACGTTAGGGCAATGGACAGCCAGGTTTTTCAACCTCCCCCCGTGCAGCCACCCTCTGAGCACATGGTGACTTCCAGCTCCTCATCCCCCTCTTCAGGGGGAGAGGAACCTTCTGTTCACATCTCTCCGGCTGCTGATCTCTCGGAGTATCAGCGTTTCCTCGTGAAGATGTTGGAGGATTTGCACCTTTCACCCTCCACTATCAGCAATCCTGAATGTCTGACTGCGCCTTTCTAGGCGATTTTGGCGAGGCCACCCTTGTGGTGCCGCCTTGGCCGGCTCCCTTTCGGGAGGCGTCGTTGCGTTTCTGGCAGAGGCCCTTCTCCGGAGTTCTTGCCCCAAGGGATCTCAGCCAGAGGTATTGCGCACCCACGGAGTATCCAGGTTCCATGCCTCATCCACAGTCTGGTTTGACGCACTTGGATACGCCCTTCACCGTGACTGGCCCCAGATCAAGGCTCCTCGGATTTTGATTTTTGGGGGAGGAGGACCTTCTTCTCGGCACGGTTACTCCTTTCTATTTCTGCTCATCAGGCCCACTATGCAGCCTACAACAGGTTCTTGTGGTCCAGGCTAGGTCAACTCCTAGCCTCATTGTCTGACTCGGAGCAAACCAGACAAGCCATCGCACTTTCTGCACGTGGCCTGGAGCTAGCAAGGCACCAAGCGAGGGCACCTTATGACGCCAACGAGGTAGCTACCAGGGTCATAGGGACAGCGATCTGCACTAGCCGATTGGCATGGCTAAGTCTTTCCTGGTTGTCACCCTTGGCCCGGCATAGGGTGATTAGCTCCGCCCACCAGGGAACCTACCTTTTCTCCCGTAGAGTGAGATGGCGCTTGTCGGGGCAACTTCCTTCCCCGTCCGGGGGAACTCCGTCTCTCTCTGTCTCCCCACTCTTGGGCCTCTCCAGGCCCTGAAGGTTCCCCCCCTTAGTGTGTCACCCACTGAGGGCTAAGGGACTTTGTCCCTTAAGGTGTAAAAGAAACAACCCCCTTCGGGGGGGCTTGGTAGTCACCCATCTGTGATGAATGGTGAAGATTGACACAGATAAGATATAAAAATTACGTACCTACCGTAATTATGATCTTTCTGTGTATCTTTACCATTCATCACAACCCCACCCTCCATCCCCCTGGGGCCTCAGTCTCTGGGTCCTCCTCTCTATCTGTGACCCCCCCCCTCCTCCTTAGGAGTGGGGTAAAGTGGGGACACACAGGGGGGTGTTTTCCAATGAGAGTAGACAGCTCGAGCGGCACTCCTTCTCTACTACTTTGTCTCCACCCCAATGGGGTGGGAGTTGGTAGTTGCACTCCTTCTGTTCTCCTCCTGGTTTCCATCCAACTATTTGTCCTAAAAAAAAAACAAAAAAACCTTTTTCACCAAACACCTTTTCCTGAGAGAGTACTAAATTCCTGTACCCTGTCCTTCCTCCAGAATAGCCGACTCTGCTTCTGGGGTATTTGCCAGTTATTCTGTGCCTTGAATTCTGGCAGACAGCTTTGCTACTTCTTGCAGTTCCTATACAATCTGGTGACGGACAAGGGTCTCGGATACCTTAATACCTCTCCCTCTCTCCTAAATTCTTTCCCCTCCCTACCCTTCCCTTCCCTTCTTCCGCTTCCAGAGATTGGGGTCCCTACCCAATCCCCTTAGTCTAACCTCTTCTTTGCTATCCTCTCAGTCATTATTTCTCCTTTAGTTCAGTCATCCTTTCCTTTTTCTGTCCCTTGGACTCTCTTGTCCCACCCTCCATCCCTTCCTCTTACCTCTCCGGCGACTCAGAACTGGCAGGCAGGCAGAGTCGACACAGCCTAACGGCCAACCCTCGAGCGCCACGCAGTAAGTCGGGCTCGAGGGCGGCGCCGATGGTGTGTCGGCTCCGCCTACCCTTTAAAAAAAAAAAAATCCCGCGGGGTCCTGACCTCCGGCCAGATAACCCATTTGTGATGAATGGTGAAGATACACAGAAAGATCATAATTACGGTAGGTACGTAATTTTCATTTGCAACCCATTTTAGATTTGAAGTACCTGAACAGACATAAGTAAAAGGAAAAATTCAGGATGGTGACACTGCAAACAGTCACCCCATTGCTGCAAAAGAGAGACTGTCTGGGGTAGCTAGATGTAAAAGATATCTACTTTTGTATCCCCATAACATCAGGTCACAGAAAAATTTGAGGATTAGGCTGGGCAGTGTACAATATCAGTTCAAGGTAGTTCCTTTTGGTCTCCCTTCTGCACCAGGAGTGCAGTGGTATAGTATAGTATAGTGTAGTATAGTATAGTGTAGTGCTATTCCCTTACTTAGACTGCTGACTAGTAAGGGGAAACTTAAACAAGGAGGCAGTGTATTCAGTTCAGAACGTAAAGAAAAAAAATGGCAGGACTTCAGAGTTCCTTTTGAATCTGGAAAAAAATCACAGACCACAGTCAAGTGTTGGATTTCATACCATAGAAGCAGAACTGAACATGGTAAAGGGGAGGATATACCTGCCTTTAAGAAGAGCAGAGGCCCTCATTCTGTGCACAGAAACCTTTGTGGAAGGCCCCAAAAGAACCACCCAGAAGTTTCTCCAGTTATTAGGTCACAAGATGTCCACAACTTCAGTACTGCCATGGGCAAGACTTCAGATGAGGGATGTACACTATCACCCAAGCAGGCACTGTAGGCAAAAAAGTGTTCTCTGCATCAACCAGTTTTAGTAACCAGAAGACTGGTCAGATCACTGGACTGATGGAAGATGTAAGCAGCCTCAGAGAGGGCATTCCTTTTCTCCATTCCTCTCCAACAAGTTTGCTGACAACAGATGTCTCACTTACAGAATGGGGAGGACGTCTGGAAGACCTAACAGTAAATGGAGTGTAGACCTCAGAGGAAAAGCTGATACACAATAAACCTCCTGGAACTTACAACAGTTTTCCTGTCCACAGAGTCTTTCTCTTCACATCTGGGAGATCAGACAGTTCTGATCGAGATGGACAGCAGAACAAAAATCTTGTACATAAACAGGCAGGTACCAGATCCTCAAAACTGTTCAGAAGCAGTGAGAATATGGAACCTGTTATATTCATGAAATGCACCAATATCTACAGTACACATGGCAGGCAAGGATAGCATACTAGCAGATTCACTAAGCGGAATGACTCGTGGGGGCATTAGCGTCCCTGAATCAGCAGGTGTTAAACTTTGTGGTGACATAGTTTTCAAGTTTAAAACTGTGCAGAAGGACATTGGAAGTTTTGAAAGTAGCAAGAAAGTCAGTAACCAGCATACCATATTTGTCAAAATAGAAGAGGTTTTCAGTTTGATGCAAAATGCAGAATACCACAGCTATGGCAGCAGAATTACTTATGTTTTCTATTTTTCATATGTAACCCCTAGGCAGCACTATTCTAAGGGCTACTACTCCAGCCTATATGGCAATACACAGGTTGAGGGGGTCTGAGTTCTCTAAACAGGTGCCTCCACCCAGAGGAATGGTATTGGGGTAGCTTAACTGCTCTGGTATATCCCTCTGAGACGCTGTAACCACCCACCAACCCTGCTAGTGGCCTAAGAAATAACACAATGGTACATTCACAATCAGTAGACAGTAATAATAATGTGCTCACACCCTTTTCACTTACCACCAGGACTGGATCTGCAGCAGCTGCTCTGGAGACCCCCTGGAAAATAAGACCAGCAGTGTAGCAATACAGTCTTCAAACAACATGAAGTCTTGCTGTATTCTGACTATGTGCAGTTAGCCCCAGCACCTGAACTGCTCCAGAGAAGAAAGAGTTAACTCTGTGCAGAAGCATAGAACGTTGAACTCGAGCTTGGTTTTGAAACCTCTGTCACTGTTACATTCTAATGTAACATCAGATTCTTTACTCCGCCTAACTGGAAAGATACTCCGGAGAATTTCTCCTTGCTGCTTCGGTTCGGTAGGGTTATTTGATTGGTTTATTCCACTGCTTTCTTATTTTTTGGTCATCAAGTCTCTGTCTTCGGTACAGGTAGTGTGATTAGTGTAGATAGTGATAGAAGTTGTTTTGTTTCGGTTCCTTATCGGTCGGTCCAGTTGGGAACCAAAATATTGTTCTAAAACTTCTTTTTTCTGTGGTAAAAAGTGTGGTCTGGTACTTTTTGGTCTCAAAAAAACAACAATTTATTCCATTTTTTTTCAACAACCCTTGAACTGGTTGGTGACCTAAAAGTTTTGTATTACCTGCCGTAAAAGCCGTTAAGGATAATTTTTATGAGAAAAGGCAGTGTCTGAGAAACCCAAGAAGAAAACTGGTCCCACTGGGTTTCAACACTATAGAGTGTGGGGAGGTTTTACAAAGCTGCCCCACCCGCCTGTGTTTATTGTTGGGGGTCTGACCACCCTCAAAACAGATCCAGATATGTGCTAATTTCCCTAAAAGCCAGTTTAGAAAAAAGATTAGCTCGGCTTAGGGAAAGGGAGTCTAAAAAATCCGCTGATCCGGATTGCCAACTGGGTTCAGTTCCCACCGAACCTGAGGAGGTGCCTTCTAACCAGGGCGATACCTCCTCAGGCAAAAGGAAATCGGATTTAGAAGGATCAGTTCTGTCGAAAAAGAAATCGACTGGTTCAGCTTCTGCTCTTCAGATCCCAACCGCGGAAGAGATTGCGAGAGCGATAAGTATTGTGCAATTGCTCTGCCTGGTTCCGACCGAACCGACACCGCCTGGCAGGCGATTGGTTTGGTCGGTTCCAGCTCCTTCAGCATATGAACCGGAGGAGTATTATGAGTTGGCTTGGGAGGGGGGATCCTGAGACTGAGGATGAAGAGGATGAATATGAAGGCCTAGATGAGCCAGTAGAGCCTGAAATCTCCCCAGACAGGTCTACCATTATTTCCCCTCCCAGACTTTGAGTCCCCTTCACACTTTTTGTCTTATAAAAAAGTGGCAGAGACTCTCCAGCTACCAGCAGTGGAAGCTGTGGAGGAAACAAAAGAACCTGACTATGTGGAGATGATGGATGTCCCAGAGTCGGAGACTGTCTATTCCCTTGCATAAATCTTTGGGGAAAAAGACTAAAAAATTGCTACAGATGCCATCTTCCATACCTCCTGCCAAACAGACACCCTGATGTCAGTCTGGGTCGCCTTCTCACTTCCAGCGGGGAGCAGGTTGGCTTATTTCTTCCAGGCCTGGAAGTCTGTCACTTCGGAGACTAGTGGGTTCTGGAAGTAATAAGTTAAGGACTTGCTTTCACTTTCAAAAGAATTCCAAAAATTAGAGCAAGGTCCTTCAAACCAGCCTCTACACTGGAAACACTTGCTTTAGAGGCAGAGATTTCTCAGTTGTTGCTCCTAAAGGCTGTGGAGCAAGTACCTCTGCCATTTAGAGGGAAAGGCTTGTATTCAAGATACTTCCTTACCCCAAAAAAGACAGGGGAGTGGCGACCCATCCTAGACCTAAGATACCTGAATAAACATATCACAAAATCAAAATTCAAAATGGTGACTCTGGGAATCATTCTTCCCTGTCTGAGGCCAGGAGACTGGCGAGTCTCCCTGGACCTCAAGGATGCCTATTTCCACATTCCTATCAGGTGCTCCCATAGAAAGTATCTCAGGTTCGAGTTACCCTCAGGTCATTACCAGTTCAAAGTTATGCCCTTCGGCTTGACGTCTGCACCCAGGGTGTTCACCAAATGTCTGGCAGTGGTGGTAGCCTTCCTGAGAAGGCAGGGCATCTCAGTGTTTCCTTACCTAGACAACTGGCTCATTGTATGCCAGTCACCAGACCAAGTCAAGTCAGCTCTGGCTGTTACCCAGAGGCTTCTGGGTTCTCTAGGATTTCTTCTCAATTTGGCCAAATCAGTTTTGGAACCTGTTCAGCATCTCACTTTTATAGGGGTAGAGTTGGATACCATTCAAGCAAAGGCTTTTCTGCCTCTCTCTCAAGGGTAAAGGCTCTTACAGATCTGGTTTCCTCTTTCAAACTCTTGGTTTCTAGTCCAGCAAAACATTTCCTCCAACTTTTAGGCCACATGGCAGCTTCCACTGCATTGGTCCCAGGAGCCAGGTTTCGGATGAGGGACATTCAGTTCCACCTCCGGTCCTTCTGGTCTCAGAGGAAGGATCCTCTCACCAAGTTAGTTCCCGTGTCTCAGACCCTTGTCCAGGCTCTCCAGTGGTGGCTGGAGGAGGGCAGTCTCAGGCGGGGTGCCCCCTTTCTGCACTAGACACCCTCAGTTGTACTCACCATAGATGCTTCTCTCCTAGGCTGGGGAACCCACCAAGGAGACCTTACTGCACAGGGCACTTGGTCTCATCAGGAGTATCTCCTTCATATCAATCTTCTGGAACTCGGGGCAGTGTTTCCAGCCCTTCAAGCATTCTCAGAGTCAGTTCAGGGAAATGAGGTGCAGGTCAGAACAGACACCACTACCACCATGTGGTACGTAAACAAGCAGGGGGGCACTCTGTCCATGGCCTTGTGCATGGAAGCCATGAAGGTATGGACATTGGCCTACTTCCTTCAGACTTCTCTGGTATCAGTGCATCTCCCAGGGAAGGACAATGTGCTGGCAGATGCCCTGAGCAGGATTTCACAGGGTCACCACGAATGGACTCTGAATCAGCATGTTCTTCAGGTTATTTTCAGGAGGCAGGGCATTCCAGAGATAGATCTCTTTGCAGCCCCAGACAATCATCATCTTTCTCTGTTCTGTTGCAGATCCCCAGTCCTGGGGTCTGTGCCTCTAGATGCTCTCCTGTTGAACTGGACAGACAAGTTTCTTTATGTCTTTGCCCCCTTTCCTCTAATTTTCAGAGTATTGATCAAAATCAGGTCTCAGCCCTGCACAGATATTCTGGTGGCCCTGGACTGGGCCAGACAAGCTTGGTATCCACTACTGTTGTCTCTTTCAGCAACACTTCACCTGTTTCTCCTCAGGAGGCACGACCTCCTGACCTCCTCTCTGGGAAGAATTTGGTACCCCCAATCTCCAGCCTCTCAGGCTCAAAGCATGGCTCTTGAACAGTTAGAGTATGCAGGATTACATCTTTCTCTAGGGGTTATTGATATTCTCAAAGTTTCTAGGAAACCTTCTACTAGAAGGACTTGCAACTCCAAATGGAAAAGATTCACTGGTTGGTGTTCTCAAAGGGATATTCAGCCAAGTAATGTGACCATTGCTACAGCTCTGGACCATCTGGTTCATCTGAATAGCTTGGGCCTCAGGCCTGCTACTCTTAAAGTTCATCTGGCAGCTGTGTCTGCTTTCCTCTCAGTAGGGAAGGTTCCCTCCTTGGCTTCTCACCCTGTGTTCAGTAAGTTTTTCAAAGGTCTGGTTCATCTTAACCCTTCCTTTAGGGAGGCGGGAGCCTACCCCTGCTTGGGACCTGAATATCTGTATCGCACAGCTTATGCAGTCCCCCCTTGAACCTTTATCTTCAACTGAGCTAAAATTCTTGACTTGGAAGACTGTGTTCCCGGTAGCCATTACTTCTGCCAGGAGGATCAGTGAATTGCAGGCCTTGTCAGTGGAACCTGACTTTATTTCCTTTCATAAAGTTAAAGTGTTCGTTAGAACAAAGAATCCATCTGTAAAAGCAAGAAGTATTTCAGCAGTCGGCGCTTAATAGGCATTTTAACCAACTGTAGGAAAAAGGTTCACTATGGGAAGGAACTGGTTTTACAGCCCTCTAACCAGGGTGATGGTTCCCTGATTAAAGAAAAGAACTGCAGACACTGCCGCTGAACTGGTAAGTTCTGCTGAGAAAAAGAGGAAAGAAAAAACACTCAGTTCAGCAAAAAGTATTTCCTCAGTCGGCGCTTAATAGGCATTTTAACTGACTGTAGAAAAAAGGTTGAGTAGGGCTGCTAACCCAGCTGTGGACAGAACTTCCTCCTCTCATATGCAGAAACCAAAGGAACCGGTTTTACAGCCCTCTAATCCGGGTGATGGTTCCCCGATTAAAGAAAAGAACCGCAGACACTGCCGCTGAATCGATAAGTTCCGCTAAGAAAGAGGAAGGAAAAACACTTGGTTCAGGAACCGCAACCTACAAAACCGTCAGTTCCAACTGCAAATGAATAGCAAACGCTATACAAATTTTACAGGCACTGCAACCAGTACTGCGGTTCTGGTTCACAGACCTCGGTTCAGGACCTGGGTTCTTTCTCAGTTCCCGGTTCATTTGAATGGTTTGCTGAGGTGTGCATGGTGAGTTTGTACCTGATGTGTGCCCTGATCCTCAACATCCTGACCCCCCTGAAAAGGGAGCTGAGATTTTTCTTCTCACTTTGCCTTCATAAAGCACACAGACACTGGACCTCTCCACCTGGGAATCCACAGAGGAGGAAGAGGAGCCAGACTGTATGGATAGGATGGATGTGCCAGTAACAGAAAGACTGGTTCCCCAGTGGACAAGAGGTTGGACAGGAAATATTGGGTGGCTAAGTCTGGAGTAGAGCACCCCATGCATGAAGAGGTGGTGCAAGCTGTGGCTTGTGATAAGGAAGGGATTCCCCTGGCATCACACCCACCGGATAAAGACTCCACAAGATGGATTCTTTGGCACAAGAAATCCCACTTAGGTGCCTCTTTGTCCATTAGACAGACCACTCACATGGCCAACGTCTCTAGATAATAAATAAATAAATAAAACATCTCTGGAATGTAATTTCAGAGATTGCTAGGGCATAGACTTCTATATGCCAGTTCAGGAGGACAGTGGATGCATTAATATTGCAGCCAGGCAAATGGCAATTTCAGTGTCTCTGAGGAGATGGGCCTGGCTAGGGACAATTAATTTGTCCCAGGCCAGCCAAAAGGTGTTGGATTTTTCTTGTGAGCCCACATTCCTTTTGGGTGAACAAACAAGAGGCTTACATGGAAAACATGGATGGGTACAAGGTAGCTTGTAGGAGTGCTGCTGCAAAGGAGAAAGCAGCAACACCCCAGAAGTACCAAGACAGATAGTGGGCCAGGGGCTTGCCCTCAGGTTCAAGATCCTGCCCAAACTGAGGACAGGGTTTTTCAGACCTGCCAGTCTATCAGAAGTAACCCTGTTAGAGAGGGTGGTGACCCATTTGGGATCCCAGACATTTAAACAGGCATTTAACAAACCCAAAGTAAGAATGGTCACTCTGGCTACCATCCTCCCTGCACTCAGAAAGGGGGATTGGGCCTACATCTCTGGTCTTAAAGGGCACTTCCTCCCACACAGTTCAGAACCATTCCTTTTGGCCTTATCTCTGCTCCTGGGGTGCTTACCAAGTGCATAGCACTGGTAGAAGCACACCTAAGGAGGCAGGGGGTCATAGTCTCCCCATATCTGGACGGCTGGCTGATGGCAGGCCAGTCTCCTCTGCGGGTAGAAGTGCACTGATCACCATCTAGGATACCCTGTGTATGCTGGGTCTCCTGGCAAATCAAAAAAAAAAAAAAAAAAGTCAATGCTAACACCAGTTCAGCACCTGGAGTCTATAGGGGCAAAGACTGGACACACTGAGAGGAAGGGCCTTCCTCCCGCAGGGAATGGTAGACAGCTTGGTGCAGTTGGCAGGCTCATTCCAGCTGCATACCCCAGACCAGTGAGGCATTTTTCTACAGTTGCTAGGGCACATGGCTGCAGTAACAGCAACAGTGTCAGGATCAAGATTCCAGAGGAGATGCATTCCACCTCAGGTCTCACTGGTCCCAAAAAGAGATTCCCTGTCAAAAGATGGTCCCAGTCGCAAGAATCCTGCTGCAAGCTCTGCAGTGGTGGCCAGAAGACGACAGCCTTAGAGAGGGTATGCCTTTCCTCCAGCTGCCACCAGCAGCAGTCCTAACAACCTATGCCCCCCTCCTCGGGGAGCACACACTGCTTCACATAAAGCCTGCTGGAGCTCGGGGCAGCATAGCTGGGCATTCAGTCCTTCGCTCCAGTGCTTCAAGACGAGGTGATCTAGGGCAGGACAAGACAATACAACCACAGTGTACTACATAAACAAACAAGGGGGCACAAAGTCGTCCCTACTGTGAACAGAGGCCATGAAAGTGTGGAGTCTTTAACTCACTCCCTGACTTGTCAGTCATCCTACAATATTTGGCAAACCTTCTTTCTCTTGGACTTAGGCCTTCCACCCTCAAAGTACAATTACCAGTTGTCTCTACTTACCTCTCAGCAGGTAAGGTGTCATCTCTGGCAGTTAGTCAGGTGTTTAGCAAGTTTTTCAAGGGCGTCGTGTATTTGCATTCCCTCACAGGGAATACACCTCAGCATGGAACCTCAGTATATGCATTGGCTGGCTAATGAAACCACCATTTGAGCCCATGTCTTCAATAGAGTTTAGGTATGCAGCATGGAAAACAGTGTTCCTGGTAGCCATCACCTCCGCTGGGAGGATCAGTGAGCTCCAGGCCTTGTCCACTGAGTTAATTACATATCAGTTCATAGGGACAAGATATTCTTGAAGACTAACAGAAACTTTCTGCCCAAGGTGGTTTCAGACTGCTACCTAAATCAATCCATTACTTTGCCAGTCTTTATTTCACTGACCACTCTAGTTCAGGAGAATGTAGACTGCACAGCCTAGATGTCAAGTGAGCTATAAGCTATTGCCTTGGTCACACAAACGGTCAGAAGTAGGAAAGGGCAAGCCTGCCTCAAAGAGGTCTATTGCCCACTGGATGGTTGCTTGTAATCAGCTCTGCTACAGCAAAGCAGGTGAGGTATCCTTGCAGACCTTAGTGCTCTCTCTGCAAGGTATACAGCTGCTTCACTAGCAGCTGCAGGAGATATTCCTTTGTTGGAAATCGGTAAAACAGCTACCCGGAAAACAATTTACACCTTTACCAAGCACTACAGCCTGGATACCCAGGCCAGGGGTGATGGCAGGTTTGGCACAGCAGTACTGCAGAGCCTGTTTCCTAAAGAGGTTCTCTACCCTCCTCCAAAGGTACTGCTTGGGTAGTCTGCATATGTCAGAATGCAGTAAGATTTCCTGGGGTTTGAAGAAAACATTGCTTACCATAGTAATCTTGTTTCTTCTAAGGGAATCTTACTATATTCTGAGCTCCCACCCTATCTTCCCTGCTAGAACCTATGGGCACTGCAGCATAGCTGTCCGCGTTGTTGTAAACCCATGAGTGGTTCTGTTATTGGGCTTAGTGACTTGAGTCTTAGTGTAGCCCACATTTTCAACTGAAGGGGATTGTTGGTTGTCATTTATTTAGCTAATTGTTAAAGTTAATATAGATCGCTTGCTAGTATTCACCTTCAGTAAGAATCTGACAGTTGTAGAGTGTTTACCAGGGATAGTGGTTTGAAAACAGAGCATGAGCCTAGCATTCCGTCATTAGCATAGGTTCTATTAACCATTTCAGCTCTGGGGCAGTACAATGGGAGGACAATACTGCATATGTCAGAATACAGTAAGATTCCCTTAGAAGAAACAAGATTACTCTGGTAAGTAATGTTTTCTTATAGACTGGCAGATCCTTCAGTTTACTGACAACAATGTAGGGAGTGTGATGCCACCTGTCGTCAATCTTGTTTTTTCCATGCAGTCCCAAATTTTGTAACAGTTCTGTCTCCAGGTTGCAGTTCTTGGGCCTTGACACGTCTGTCATGCCTTTCTTTATTCGCTAAGTTTCTCTTTGCTGCCATGGTTTGAGCTAATTGGTAGGCATGCTTTAACTGAGCTTTTAGCTTCGGAACATATTGAAGGTAATTCTCAATTCTGACTCCATCAGGGGACACTCCAAAGCAGATGTCTACTGGCAACCGGGCTTCCCTGCCAAACATTAGGCAGTAAGGAGAGAACCCAGTGGCATCATTTTTTTTAGTGCAGTTACATGCATGGACTATGGTGCTTATCTGTTGGCTCCACTTGGGCATGTCCCAGAGGTGGAGTGTGCCCAGCATGTCTAGTAGTGTTTGATTAAACATTTCAGGCTGTGGGTCCCCTTGGGATTGATGGGTAGCTCAAACAACATGAAGTCTTGCTATATTATGACAGTAGCAGTTTGATCCAGTTCTAGAACTGCTCCGGAGGTGAAATGGTTAATACCATTCCAAAATAGAACTTTGAGCACCTCTAAGAAGCAGCTCTAATTGTGTAATTTCAAACCTGAACTGTCAGATTCTTTACTCCGCCTCAGTGAACAGTCGCTCCGGAGATTTCTCCTTCTGCTCGGTTCATTTCTCGGTTTAAACAGCGTTTTCTCAGTCCGATTCAACCGAGAATAGTTTTATTTTAACCGCAAAACCGTTCGGTTCAAGCTCTGTCTGTGGTAATCTTAAGTAATTAAAAGGTTTTGTCTGTGTGGAACTTGTAAGTTTATCGGTTCGGTTTTGAACCGATCAGCTGGGTTTAAAACTCATTAATTTTAAAGTTTAACATTTTAGAGTGCGGTTCCCGGTTCTTATTGGTTCTAAAAAATGGATTTTATTACGGTTTTCCAATACCCGTGCACGGTTGGGAACCGATAAAGGGTGTCTTGCCTGGCACTGCCGTTTAAAGGCAAGTTTTCTGGTTAGGCTGGCATTATGTCTGAGAAACCAAAAGAAAAACCGGGCCCACTGGGTTTCAACACTGTGATGTTGTGGGAAGCCTTTGCCAAGCCGACCCACACACCATGTGTCTATTGTCTGGGGTTTGACCACCTCAGTCAGACTGCCAGATATGTAAGAATTTCCTGCAGCCACCCTGGAAAAGAGATTGGGCAGGCTCAGGAGCGAGAGGCTAAAAGTCCACTGACCGGATGCCAGCCCGGTTCGGTGCCAACCGAACCGGAGGGAGTGCCCTCTGACCAGGGCGAGACTTCCTCGGGCAAAAGAAAAGCTGGTTCTGAGGAACCAGTTCCAGTAAAGAAAACAAGAAAGTCAGCAGGTTTGGAGCCCAAAATCCCTTCTCCAACTGCTGCAGAGATAGCAAAAGCCATACAAATTGTCCAGTCACTGTCTCAGGTTCCGTCCGAACCGCCACTATCTGGCAAAGGTCAGTTCGTCTGGTTCCAGTGGTTCAGGAATATGATGTTGAGGAGTTTATGAACCAGAGGAGGGAGGATGATTACGAACAGTATGAATGTGGCTGGGAAGGTCTGGTGTGCCCATTGAACGGACATTTCCCAGACAGACCTTTAGAATCTCCCTATGCTATCTGAGTCCCCATCTCATTTTATGTTTTACAAAAGTTGTTGAAACCCTCCAGCTTCCCTTGGAAGAAGCTGTGGATGAGCAAGAGGAGCCTGATTTTGTAGAAATGATGGATATTCCAGAGTCTAGGAATTGTCTATTCCTTTGCATAAGTCTTTTAGGAAGCAAACAATAAAAATTTTAAAAGCTCCTAATTCTGTGCCTCCTGTAGATAAAAGATGGACAGAAAGTCACATTGTCAGGTCCTGATACAGAATTCCTTTCTCAGCAATGCAGTCATGTTGGGGTAGTTCAGGCTGCAGCCTGTGATAAAGCTAACATTCCCCTGGCTTCACATCCTCCTGACAAGGATTCCAGGAAGATTGATGCCATGGCGAAAAAACAGTATATGGCAGCCTCTCTGGGACTCAGGCAAGCAAATTATATGGCTTATGTAGCTAGGTATCAGAAATCTAGATGGGATACTGTTATGGAATTAGCCAAGCAAGCCCATGGCCAGCTGGCTAGCGAACTAGAACAGGTGGCTGCTGATGGCATTGAGGCTTCTAAGGTACAGTTTCATGCTGCTGTGGATGTTAATGATGTTTTCTCTGGGTCATGGCCACATCTGTAGCTTTTCGAGGTTGGCCTGGCTCAGGTGTACTAGCCTGTCGCAGGATACCCAGACTAAGGCTATGGATTTTCCTGTGGTGGGAAATTCTCTGTTTGGGGAGCAGACAGAGAATTACATGAAAAAGATGGATGAATATAGGACTACTTACAAAAGTGCCCAAGCTAAGGAGCGGCAAGCCACTCCCCAGAGGCATACCCCAGGGGTAGGGGTAGGCCTTTTATCAGACTCAGGCCTCCTCTGCCTATGCTCAGAGGGGCTTCTTCAGAGGCAGAGGCAGACGGGGTGGGCAGGCCTGCTCCCACCCCTCAGCCTAAAGCACCTGCTAAGCAGGCACCCTGATGGGGTCCCAGGGCAGTCTTCTTTACCGGTGGGGGGCAGGCTAGCTTACTTCAGTCAGAACTGGGCTTCTTTAACCTCAGACAAGTGGGTTCTGGAAGTAGTAAGCCAGGGTCTGGTTCTCAGCTTCAAAAAGTTCCCCAAGTTGAGAACCAGATTTTTCCACCTGCAAGTGCTTAGAGACCCTTGCTCTAGAAGCAGAGTCTCAACCCTGTTGGCTCTCAGAGCAGTGGAAAGGGTTCCTCCCTTGCACCAGGGCAGGGGTGTATTCCAGATACTTCCTTACCCCAAAAGACAGGAGAATGGCGCCCATATTAGACCTCAGATATCTGAACAAGCATCTTTGAAACCAAAGTTCAAAATGGTAACTCTGGCAATGATTTTACCTCCCAAGGCCAGGGGACTGGTTAGCCTCCCTGGACCTCAAGGATGCCTATTTCCACGTCCTAATCAGAAGCTCCCATCGAAAGTACCTCAGATTCGAACTACCCTCAGGTCATTACCAGTTCAGAGCAATGCCCTTTGGCCTCACCTCTGCCCCAAGGGTATTCACAAAGTGTCTGGCAATGGCTCACTTAAGGAGGCAAAGGATTGCTGTTTTTCCCTATCTAGACGATTGGCTCATTGTAGGCCAGTCCCCAGAACAGGTAAAATCTCACCTGCAAGTCACCCAGCAGCTTCTCACCTCCCTGGGCTTTCTGCTAAATCTGCCAAAGTCGGTTCTGGAACCAGTCCAGGTACTCACCTTTATAGGGGCAGAGTTGGACACAAAGCTAGCCAGAGCTTTTCTTCCCTTAGAAAGGGTGACGAATTTAGTGGCTCTGGCCTCCTCCTTCACTCTGCAGGTCTCTCGACCAGCAAGACACTTTCTGCAGCTCCTGGGGCACATGGCTGCATCCACAGCTGTTGTGCAGGGAGCAAGATTTCAGATGAGAGACATTCAGTTTCACTTGAGAACCCTCGGTCTCAGAGGAGAGACCCCCTTTCCAAGTTGGTCCCAGTGACTCGAACCTTGATCCAGGCCCTCCAGTGGTGGCAGGATCAGAGCAATTTAAGATTGGGGGTCCCCTTCATTTCCCCTTCTCACAATTTGCCTCTCACCACAGATGCTTCCCTTCTGGGTTGGGGAGCCCACATGGGCAACCTTTCCACTCAGGGAGTGTGGTCCCCCCAGGAATCTCTGCTCCACATCAATTTGCTGGAACTCAGAGCTGTCTTTTTAGCTCTTCAAGCATTTTCTGCATCTGTCCACAACAAGGTGATACAAGTCAGAACAGACAACACCACAACAATGTGGTACATCAACAAACAGGGGGCACTCTGTCTTCGGCCTTGTGCACTGAGGCAATGAAGTTGTGGTCTCTGGCCTATTCCCTGAACACTTCCCTCATAGCAGTTCATCTTCCAGGGAAGGACAATGTCCTAGCAGATGATCTCAGCAGGATTTCCCAGGGCCATCACGAATGGTCCCTGGATCCTCAAGTGCTGGGGATAGTCTTTGCCAGATGGGGCACCCCTCAGACAGATCTTTTTGCAGCCCCAGACAATCACCAACTTCCTCTGTTCTGTTGCAGGCCTCCAGTGTTGGGCTCAGTCCCCCTGGATGCCCTCCTCCTGGATTGGGTGGGGAAGTTTCTTTATGCTCCCCTTCCCTCTCCTATTCAAAGTATTAGTCAAAATCAGATCTCAGCCTTGCAGGGTGATTCTGATTGCCCCAGATTGGGCCAGGCAGCCCTGGTACCCTCCTTCTGTCACTGACAATCCATCTTCCCTTGCCTCCCCAGGAATCACAACCTATTAACTTGTGCACAGGAAGGGTTTGGTATCCGGACCTCAAATCCCTCAACCTCAAGGCCTGGCTCTTGAGGAGTTAGAGTTGCTGATTTACACCTCTCTCAGGGTGTTCTTGAAATCCTAAAGGCTTCCAGAAAGCCTTCCACTAGGGCTACTTATAGTTCTAAATGGAAAAGGTTTCCATTTGGCGTGTGGAAAAATATTTCCCAGAATTTGCTGATTTGCCCATTGTATTAGATTACATGGTCCATCTTAATTCCTTGGGTCTCAGACCAGCTACCCTGAGAGTCCATTTGGCAGCTGTATCTGCTTTTGTTTCAGCAGGAAAGTCATCCCTCTTTCCACTCACCCTGTGTTTTCCAAGTTTTTAAAGGGATTACTCCATACTAATCCACCCTTTCGGGAACCGGCCCCTGCCTGGGACCTTAATGTTTGTATTGCCCAGTTAATGCAACCCCCTTTTGAACCCCTGTTTTCTGCAGAGCTTAAGTATCTAACTTGGAAAACTGTTTTTCTGGTGGCTATCACTTCTGCTAGACGCATAAGTGAGTTGCAAGCCTTGTCAGTAGAAACTACCTTTATTTCTTTCCACAGGGATAAGGTAGTCCTTAGGACTAATAGGAAGTTTTTACCTAAGGTGGTTTCAGATTTTCATCTTAACCAATCTGTCTCCCTTCCAGTATTTTTCACTGATCACTCCTCTTCTGGTGAGAGGAAATTGCACAGCCTGGGTGTTAAGAGAGCTCTTAGTTACTATATAGAGTGTACCAAAGGTCAGAGGTTCGAATCCCTCCAACTTTTCCTTACCTATGGTGAAGTTTTGAAAGGCAAACCTGCCACTAAGAGATCAGTTGCCAGGTGGATTGTCTCTTGTATCCAATTTTGTTATCAGAAACTGGGCAGAGATCCCCCCTCTGGCTTGAGGGCTCACTCTACCAGGGGTACAGCTGCATCTCTAGCTGCTGCCAGAGACATCCCTATATTAGAGATATGCCAGGCTGCTACTTGGAAAACAGTACACACTTTCACCAAGCATTACTCCCTGGATGTCCAGGCCAGGAGAGATGCTCGGTTTGGCACAGCTGTTCTTCAGAGCCTATTCCCTAAGTAGGTTCTGCCCCTCCTCCATGGAGGTACTGCTGTGTAGTCTGCTACTGTCATAATATAGCAAGACTTCATGTTGTTTGAAGAAAAAATTACTCACCTTAGTAATGTTGTTTCTTCTAATGGAGTCTTGCTATATTATGACCTCCCCCCCAGCCTGCCCCTCTCAGAACTTCTGCTTGGGTGGGGTGCGGGCAACTTAGTGTGGGCACTATTTTGTGCCCTTTTAGCGTTTCTCCCCCTTTTGGGGGTTTAGGTTGTGTTTTATTATACTGTTGTTTTATTCTCATGTTGTTAAAATTGTATTAGTAGTTCTGGTCCCCTGACTTGAGTCTTGGGTGTTGGGACCAGCAATGGTTGTTAGTATTTAGGTAGCCATTTGGCTAGTGTAGGTTACAGGTTCCACACAGACCTTAGTGAGTTTTTGCTCTTAAAAATCTGACAGTTCAGGTTTGAAATTACACAGATAGAGCTGCTTCTTAGAGCTCGTGCTCAAAGTTCTATTTTAGAAAGGTATTAACCATTTCACCTCCGGAGCAGTTCTAGAGCTGGATCAAACTGCTACTGTCATAATATAGCAAGACTCCATTAGAAGAAACAACATTACTAAGGTGAGTAATTTTTTCTTTGAGCCTTTGTCCTCAGCAGAGCTTAAGTACTTGACTTGGAAAACTGTGTTTCTGGTGGCCATCACTTCTGCCAGGCGCATAAGTGAGTTACAAGCCCTGTCAGTGGAGCCTGATTTTATCTCTTTCCATAGAGATAAGGTGGTCCTCAGGACTAACAGGAAGTTTTTACCTAAGGTGGTTTCAGATTTCCACCTTAACCAATCTATGTCTCTTCCTGTGTACTTCACTGACCATTCCTCCTGTGTTGAGAGGAGGTTGCACAGTTTGGATGTGAAAAGAGCCCTTGGCTACTACATAGAACGTAACAAGGGTCACAGGTTTGACTCCCTCCAACTGTTCCTCACTTATGGTGAGGTTGGTAAAGGGAAACCTGCCACTAAAAGATCCATTGCCAGGTGGATTGTCTCTTGCATTCAATTTTGTTATGAAAAACTAGGTAAGATTCCACCCTCAGGCCTGAGGGCTCACTCTACAGAGGTACAGCTGCTTCCTGGCTGCTGCCAGGATATTCCTATCTTAGAGATATGTCAAGCAGCTACCTGGAAAACAGTTCACACTTTTACCAAGCATTACTCTCTGGATATCCAGGCTAGGAGTGATGCTCGGTTTGGCACAACTGTGCTTCAGAGCCTATTTCCTAAGTAGGTTCTGTCCCTCCTCCATGGAGGTACTGCTTGGTAGTCTGCTATTGTCAGAATACAGCAAGACTTCATGTTGTTTGAAGAAAAAATTACTCACCTTAGTAATGTTGTTTCTTCTAATGGAGTCTTGCTGTATTCTGACCTCCCCCCCTGCCTTCCCCTCTCAGAACCTTTGTTTTTGGGATGTGGGTGGGCAGTAGCAGTGTTGGCACCCTCTTTTCTTTGGGTGAGTGGGTGTTGTGTTTATTTCATTTTTTGGGTTTCCTGACTTGAGTCTTTGTTTTCGGACCAAAAAATCTGTTATTATATTTAGTAGCCAGTTGGCTAGTGTAGGTTTACAGCTTCCACACAGGACCTCAGTGAGTTTGGCTCGTAAAGATCTGACGGTTTGAGTTCAAACAGCAACAGACAGAGTCTACCGAGCTCGAGCTCAGCGTTCCATGCCTGGCATGGAAAGTTAACTCTTTCATCTCCGGGGCAGTTCGAAGGTTGGGACTCACTGCTATTGTCAGAATACAGCAAGACTCCATTAGAAGAAACAACATTACTAAGGTGAGTAAGTTTTTCTTATCCTCCATCGCGGTTTAATTACCCTTACTACGGATACCCGAACTATGGATTTCTCCCACTGCCCCCACAACCGCAAGTGAATTTTCAGGTGGTCCTAAAGTCTTGGTGGATGTAAGCCAAGTCGCAGCTTACATCGGAGCTTGAGAAACGCCAGCAGCCGATGGTTTCTACGCCGATCCCTAGGCCTCTTTCTCCATCGCCACCTCTGCTGCTGGGCCCTCGGATCCAGACGTCTGACACAAAAAGGGAGTCATTGCTGCCTAATCCGTGGCCTATGGACATTTTCAGCCTTCTGAATTCTCAAGGCTGATGGGCATTGCGCCTCCGACAATCAGCTCACCTGACAAAGGCTGATCGTCGGACTCTGACAGTGATCTGGTTCCGTCTGGCTCTGACTTTGAGTCCCCTACGCCAGAAGACTGTGGACTGAAAGAATCTCCCAAATCCCCACTTGAGGACCCTTCCTCTTTGGAGCTCCTCAGGAAGATCCAAGCAGCATACGACTGGTGTACGGTTGCCTAGGATCCACAGACAGAGATTGGCTGCACACCTGGATTTGGCAGATACCTCACCAACCCTCATCTCACCATGGATAGAGCCGTTTTGCCTTGGACTGTTCTCCCACAACCCATCACTGTGACCTCTATAGGTCCTTAGACCTGCCCTCACTACAGGATCGGAGAATGGCGCACTGCGCTAGGATAACAGCGAAATTCTGGGCCCAGTCCCTCCCCCCCTTTACCTTGCAGCTGCCCTTAAAGCTCAACCTCCACCTGTGTACTCTCTCCGGAACACTGACTCCCGGCTTCTCTCTGTCCCACATATGTCCTCCTCTGCAGGACAATATGCTTTCAAGTACTGCATGCCTAATGTATGGAACTCCCTGCCAGTAGATATTAGACGCTCTGCCACCGCTCAACAGCTTAGCTCTCTCCTCAAGGTGCATTTCAAACAACATGAAGTCTTACTGTATTCAGACATAATGTATAATTTGTTGTTATTTTCTGATTTCCAGCCTCTGTCTATGGTACAGGTAGTGTGTAGATAGATAGTGACTATGTTTTATTCTGTGAAAAAGTTGGAAATTGTTCTTTTCTTCGGTTTCTTTCCGGTCGGTCCGGTTTGGAACCGACCCATTCTATTTAAATTTATTTTTGGGATTAGAGTGGTGTTCTGGTACCGATCGGTTTCAAAAGAACCAAGGTTTTTGGCCGGTTCTTTTAAAAAGCCCCTGACACGGTTTGTAACCGATCGGTTGTTGTATTGCCTGGCTTGAAAGCTGCAATAGGGTAATTTGTTAGGTTGGCCATGTCTGAGAAACCCAACAAGAAAACTGGTCCCAGTGGGTTTCAACACTGTACTCAGTGTGGGGAGGCCTTTGCTAAGGCTGACCCCCACCTCATCTGTGTTTATTGTCTGGGGTTTGACCACCTCAAGTCAAACTGCCAAATCTGTAAAAAATTTCCTAAATCCACTCTAGATAAAAGACTGAGTAGGCTGAAGGAAAGGAATCCGAGAAGTCCGTAGATCCGGATGGCCAGCCCGGTTCGGTTGTGGCCGAACCTGAGGAGGTGCCTACTGACCTAAGCGATACCGGCAAGGAGAGCTGGACTTCGAGGGGCCGGTTCCATCAAAAAGTAGTGTAAGTCTTCACGGGTTCGATCCCGTATCGCACTCTCCAACCATGGATGAAATAGCCAAAGCGATTAGCATTCTTCAATTGCTTAGACCGGTTCCGTCCGAACTGGTACCACCAGTTAGGCGGTCGGTTCAGTCGGATCCGGATTATGATCCAGACGCTTTTTATGAGAAGTGGGAGCTTTTTTTTTTAAGGTAGGTGGAGGCGACTTACCACCAGCGCTGCCCTCGAGGCCGACGCACTGTGTGGCGCTCGCGGGTTGGCCGTTAGGCTGCATCGACTCTGCCTGCCTGCCAGTTCTTTGTCTCCCGTCGTAGAGGTCACACCTCGTGTGGCAGCTGCTGCTTGAGGCCTAGTTGACGCCGAAAAACCTTCAACGGCACTTTCTATTTTACTTCGGTGCCGAAGTCCGTCGGTTCCTGCCAGTTCTGCTTTGCCATACTCGAAGTCGCCTGGTAAGATCTTTCCTTATCTTTATATTTCCGCGATGTCGAGTCTGTTTTTGGTGTTTTTTTTCCCCGTAGGTCATGTCTCGGTCGGAGGGCAAGAAATCTTCTAAGACGGGTCGGCCCCCCACGCAACGGTGCCCTTGCGGCCCAAAGTATTCTGTCACTGACCAGCATGACTGGTGTCTTTCATGTCTTGGCCCACTTCACGACATGGATTACGATGCGATACCTGTTTCTCCATGAACCGCTGGGTCGTGAACAGCAGCAGCGTGGAAGAATGGGGCGGCTCGCCGACCGGTCGGGGCATGCACTCGTCTGGACAAACCACGCTCTCTCGGCCTTTCCTCCGGTTCCCTCTCGGTTCTATATGGACCAAAGAGGGAGCCTCGGCTACTAGTATCCCTAGCCGTTGCGAGGCTTCTTCATGATGCAGGAGGCCGTCCGCTCCTCCCGGGGCGGGCAGGAGAACATCGCCATGGTAGTTGCCCCTCCGGTGAAGGCTCCCCCAGTGTCGGACCTGCAGTTCATAGGGCTCAGGTTGGCACCGTCTTCGACTCCGTCCAGCGCCGTTATGGGCCTCGGCGCCATTCGCGGTGCCTTGGGCCCTGACGCTGACTTGTCGCATGGCACCGTGGGTTCTGTCAGAGATGTTTGCGGCGTTGACATGGCTAGTGGCGCTATTGGGAGCTGCTACGGCGCCGTCTTTGTCTATTTCACGCCTCAGCACCGTCCACAGCGCAGAGGTTGAGCACGGCACCGTGTCCTCAGGGCTTGACGCCGTGGGGCCGTCTGATTCTTCCAGTGCTGTCGTCGGCGCCGCCTCTGCCCTTGGTGTTCGCGGCGCCATGGAGCCAGGCGGCTCCATCCTCGGCGCCGATAGTGCCGTCAGGGCCGTTGTCGGTGCTGTCTTCGTCCTCGGCGGCCGTGGGGCCGGATGGCACCGTGACTGGTCCCGACTCTGGAGCTCCTCTTTGGGCTGGAGCCGTGCCCCTGCGGATTCCACTCACGGTGCTGCGGGGGGGGGGGCACTGGTACCGGCTCAGGCATGGCTTTGGTTTCTGGCCATTTGGCAAAGATGGCAGTGGGTGCCCACCTATGGTTTGGCACAGGGCCACTGCCTCTAACTCCTCAGAGGCGGAGTTTAGCTCTGAGTCAGACGGATAGTCTAACCCTTTGGGGTTGGCTGTTGAGGTGGGCAGCCCAGTAGTCTCCTCGACAAGCCGGAGTCAGCCCCCTTCTGAGGTCGGGTCGGTGGCTACTGAAAAACTGGGGTCAAGGGTGCTGACCAGCAGGCAGTGGTGCAGGCCACCATAGCTCTGCAGCCTGGTCTTGGTGGGTTCACTGACCCCTCAGTAGTGGTACCCCCACCTGTGGTGTGCCTAGATCACCCAACTTTGGGGCCGATCAGAGCACCTACAAGAGGGAAGGGTACTGTGCTCTGGATAGCTCTTTCAGGTGCTGCCCAGAGCTGCCAGCTACCTAGGCTGGCCCTCTTGTGGAGGAGGGTTCTTTCAGACTCCGACGGGTTGAGGGGTGTGGGGTCGGCCTTTTTTAGGGGTCCACCCGGGATCTGGGAGAAGCCGTAGTGCGGATCTCCGCTTTTCCTCCTCGGTCTCTTTGAGAGAGCCACATTCTCTTAAGGTAGGGGACCATCCTTCTGAACCTGTACGGCGCCGGTCGCATCACAGGGAGGATTCTTCTGGGTGCAACCAAGGCAGTACCGAAATGGTTGTTCAGCTGTCGGCCTTGGGGTCTTCCGGGGCCCTTCTTCCGTGGGTGCTCCCGGTCCGCTCCTTAGCCCAGGCAGAGGTCGGCCGACATCTCTTCTCGGCTCTGTCCCCATCCCTCTGCCACATTCTCCTGCGCTCCCAGGCATCCTTGGTCCTAGTGGGCCTCTCTCCTGGGAGCAGTTCAGAGTGGTGGCTGCTCGGTTCCCAGCTTACGTTAGGGTGATGGAAAGCCAGGTTTTTCAACCTCCCCTCATGCAGCCACCCACTGAACAGCCGGTGCTCTCCAGCTCCTCATACCCCTTTTCTGGGGGAGAGGAACCTTCTGTCCACATCTCTCCAGCTGCTGATCTCGCTGAGTATCAGCGCTTCCTTGTGAGGATGTTGGAGGACTTGCACCTCACTCCTACTACTATCAGCAATCCTGAGCATTTGGCGCACACCTTTCTAGGCAATTTTGGCGAGGCCACCCTTGTGGTGCCGCCCTGGCCTGCTCCCTTTTGGGAGGCGTCATTGCCTTCCTGGCAGAGGCCTTTCTCTGGAGTTCCTGCCCCAAGGGATCTCAGCCAGAGGTATTGCGCACCCCCGGAGTCTCCAGGTTCCATGCCTCATCCACAGTCTGGATTGACGCAGTTGGATACTCCTGATGGGCATCGCGCCCTTCACCGTGACCGGCCCCCAGATCAAGACTCCTCGGATTTTGACTTCTGGGGTAGGAAGACTTCCTACTTGGCACGGCTATTGCTTTCCATTTCTGCATATCAGGCCCACTATGCAGCCTATGACAGGTTCTTGTGGTCCAGGCTGAGTCAGCTCCTAGCCTCATTGCCTGATATGGAGCAAACCAGACAAACCATTGCGCACTCTGCGCGTGGCCTAGAGCTAGCAAGGCACCAAACTAGGGCATCCTATGATGCCAGCAAGGTAGCTACCAGGGTCGTAAGGACAGCGATCTGCACTAGGCAGACTGCATGGCTGCGTCTTTCCTGGTTGTCACCCTTGGCCCGGCGAAGGGTGATTAACTCCGTTCACCAGAGAACCTATCTCTTCTCCCTTAGAGCGAGACGGGCTTTATCGGGCAACTTCTTCCCCTCCGGGGTCCCCGCCTCACTCCTCTCACTCGGCCTCCAGGCCCTGAAGGTTCTCCCTCTTAGTATGTCACCCACTGAGAGCTAAGGGACTTTGTCCCTTAGAGTGTAAAACAAACCCCCTGGGGGCTCAGTACTCACCCAACAGTGATGAATGGTGAAGATTGACACAGATAAGATATGAAAATTATGTACCTACCGTAGTTATGATCTTTCTGTGTATCTTCACCATTCATCACGATCCCACCCTCCATTCCCCTGGGGCCTCAGTCTCTGGGTCCCCCTCTCTCTCTGTGCCCATCCTCCCACTCTCCTTTCTTAGGAGTGGGATAAAACAGGGGCACACAGGGGGATAATGTTCTGGGGAGAGTAGACAGTAAGGGGCCACTCCTTCTCCAGTGCTCTGGCTCCACCCCTGTGAGGTGGGAGTTGTCAGTTGCCCTCCTTTCTCTTCTCCTCCCTGTTCCCGTCCAACCTCTTTCTCCTTGTTTCTCAAAAAAAAGGGGAAAATTGCCCCCTTTTTTCACCAATACTCTTTCCTTGAGAGGGTGTTAATTCCCTGTACCCTGTCCTTCTTCCAGAGTAGCCGACTCTGTTTTCAGGAGTGTTTGCCAGTCATTCTGTGCCTTGAATTCTGGCAGAAAGCCTTTGGCTGCTCCTTGCAGTTCCTATATAATCTGGAGACGGACCAGAGTCTGGGATGTTTAACTCCCCCCTGTCTTCCTAAATTCTTTACCCACCCTACCTCCCTCTTCCTTTCCAGAGATTGGGGCCCCTCCCAATCCCTCTAGTTTCCGACTTTCTCCCTTTCTGTCCTCTCAGTCGTAAAAAAAAAAAAAAATTCTCCTTTTGGTTTATATATCTTTTCCTTTTTCTGTCCCTTGGACTTCCTCGTCCCACCCTCCACTCCCTTCCTCTTACCTATCCGGCGACTCAAAACTTGCACTCAGACGGAGTCGACGCAGCCTAACGGCCAACTCACGAGCACCACACAGTGCGTTGACCCCACCTACCTTAAAAAAAAAAAAAAAAAGCTCCTGTGGGGTCCTGACCTCCGGCCAGATACCCAACAGTGATGAATGGTGAAGATACACAGAAAGATCATGATTACGGTAGGTACGTCATTTTCATTTTTCGTCCAAGAGGTTCCTTCTTGTCCGAGTCATGGATGTGCTGGTTCTGGTGCTAATCAATGAGGAAACAAAAAAAATACAGGGAGAACAAACGGAAGCTGCCGTCAGGTCAAAAGATAATGACACTTGCTGCGATTGTTGAATGCTCTATGGCACTAACGGCGCATCTGTGAGCTCGACAGCTGAGTGCCGGTAAGAATTCATAACTAGCACAGAATGTCAACAGAACGCTGTAATAACCTGGCTGCCCAGTTGTTATGGCGTTTGAAGCAGGAACTTGAGACAGTCATTAAAGGGGGTCACCAGTAATTATCTTCTGTTACAAGAAGTACAACAGATCCCTTCCGGGGAGGTCAAAAGACATTCAACCAGAGGCATGGCTGCTTCTGCTGCTTGCTTCAGGAATGTTTCAGCCACAGACATTTGTGTGGCTGTAACCTGGAGTTCTGTACATATCTTTTGCAAACATTACAGTTTGGACATTGCTTCAAGGTGCAGAGCGGGCTTCGGCCTTGCTGTTCTGCAGGGACTCTTATCATGAGTACCCTGCTTTTTCTGCAAACCCGTTTCTACCTCCCATGTCTTAGACTTGTCTCAGGTTACTGCTTGGGACTCAGTCCTATATGTGAATACCTACTGCAAGAGCCCTCTTGAAATAAGATAGTACAGTTACGTAAGAACTTACCGTAACAGTAGACCTTCGAGAGAGGCTCTTGCAGTAGGTACTGCTTTCCCTCCCACCTACTCCCTGAGTTTCTTCTACTCTTTCTTCTGTAATTGCTTTTAGCTCCAGGAGCTAACTCCTTCCCTCCTGTGGCACCTTTCTAGGTCTCCAGCCAGGGAGAACTATGAATGATGAGGACCGCTCCTATATAACTGCCGTATTTGGTCATGTGACATCAGAGCAGTTCCCTGCCAGACACTGCTAGCTAGAAGTTTTCCATGTGGTCCTAGCGCCTGGCAGCTTAGTCCTATATGCAAGTGTTTACAGTGGAAAGTACCGTTGCACCTGGGACCAGGGTTATGCCTTAGGTCAGTAAAGTACATATGCAAGTCTGAGGCTTAAAAGGCTTCGGGGACCCGGCACCGGCTAAGGCAGTATTGTTTTTTCAAAAACTGATAATATGGCTTAAAATGCGTGAAAAAGCACTATTTCAACTAATCTACAAATATTCTAAGTTAATTTCAGAGGATGAGCTTTTTGTCCCGTCCCATAACGATTTAACTTTCTCCTGCTGGCGCAGACAGGGATTGAAGCAGGTATTCCAGTTTTTGGGCCCAAACGGAATCTTATCATTTGAAGAACTAAAATCTAAATATAATCTCTCAAATATTGATCAATTTAGATATTTTCAAATCAGAAACCATCTTCTACGAAACAGAATCATTCAGGTCAAATTGAAGCCTCCCCTCCTCCCTCTCTTAAAGCTACTCATTGACCACTCTCTTGGGCAACACTGGAACCATTTAATTGGTAACTTATACAAAATGATGCAAGATCAATCTAAGGAATCAACAAACTCAATCTTAGAAAGTTGGAACAAGGACCTGGACCTAGCTGTGTCTCAGGAAGAATGGTCCCTTTCATCTCTGAGAGTGGTCAAAATCACTAGATCACACGTTTGGAGGGAATACTCTTGGAAATGTAGATCAAGATTTTTCAGGTCACCGGCCACCCTGACTAAATATCTCCCAAGAGAATATGGGGTTTGTTGGAGGGAGTGCGGAGCAGAACTAGCTGATTTAGCACATATAATGTGGCTATGTCCACATTTAATGCCTTTATGGCTAAACATACAGAATTAATTTAGTGAGGGCCTAGGTGAATGTGTTGAGCTCACAGCTGAGATGCTGCTCATGGCTGTCTACCCGGATCGCTCTCCCCCTTGGACAAAGACTTTGCTTCCCATTTTGCTGTTGGTGGCGAAAAAATCTTTGACAAGGAAGTGGATGACGAAAGTTGTCCCAGGTATTCAAGAATGGAGACAAATTGTGTATACTATATATCAGGTGGAAAACATTACAGCGAAACTAAACAATCAAATTGAAGGTTTCGCTGCCCTATGGCGGAGATGGTCGGCCAACCAGGCAAGAGTTGATCCAGAGTTTTGTCCTTAGGGAGTAGGTTTTGGAGAGGGGAGGATATGAGAAGTGGGAGGGGTCATGGACTGTTCCGATTATATACAAGATAAGGGTTGTTCAGATGGTGTCTCAATTTGTAACCAATGTGAAAGATATACAAGCACTACTTTATTTTATAACAACAAATCTGAAGTAATCACAGAAAATTACTAGTTTGTAAAATGTCTCCTGATGTATAAGTAAGGAAAATGGAAAAAAAACTGAGAAAATATTCACTTCACTTGAGTAGGTGGTAAAAGCAGTAAGAACTCACCGGAGGACTGCAGCATTTGTAGCATACACATGTAATCCTTTATTTGTAAATGGTTTAAAAAGTTCTCCATAAACTGCACGCTAAACACACCACTCTTTTTACTTCCTGGTTCCCACTCCCATATGTAACGGCTGACGCTACGTCTCACATCACCAAGCACTTGACATGTTTCGCTCTACAAAGAGCTTTCTCAAAGGTATATGTGAGTACCTCCTGCAAGAGCCTCTCTTGAAGATCTGTTACGGTAAGTTCTTACTTAACTGTACTTTTCCATGGAAGGGCCCACCATTTCGGACCAATCTGAGGAGGTCTGTTGTGCAGACTGGCTCACAGCAGTTTTGGAGGAAAAAGATTTTCATGGCGGGCCTGGCTGAGGTTTTGTATTGCTCTGTCAAACCAGATTGAGCAGTTTGGTAGTGACTTTCCGCAGGCCCTCAGGAAAATTGCAACTTCGGATATGCCTGTCTTCTCCACACCTATAGCAGAGCACCTTTTCTCTGTAATCACTAGGGCGGTTCGGTTCTTCACAAAATTTGTAACGGTCAGAGGAGGGAGTTCTACTGTCCTCTTTTGGTATGGGCTCGGGCTTCCTTTCTCCGCAGTTCCGCCAGGGAGCAGAGGCTTGGGTGGCACATATGAGGTCCCCCACTAAAGCGTGCAGTTCTCTCGTTTCTTCCACAAGTTTGGATTCAGCTCGAGGTTCAGTGGCAGGAGCATGGGCCCCCACTCCCACAGGCGGAGTCTCACTGCCAGTTTCAGTCTTAGGAGGGAAAAAGTTAAAAAGTTTTTGTCCGCTTCAGCAGCAGCTTGTTGGCTAGCTCACATCTCTTTTATCAGCTCTTGGACCTGTTGTGTCTCAAGGGCTTTCTCCTTCTCATCAGGTTGGTCTGATGTCGATGTAGTGCGTGCAGTTCCAGCATATGATTCCCAA
The DNA here is from genome assembly GCA_016271365.2 of Neoceratodus forsteri. Lineage (NCBI taxonomy): Eukaryota > Metazoa > Chordata > Ceratodontiformes > Ceratodontidae > Neoceratodus > Neoceratodus forsteri. The sequence continues at coordinate 930,346,656 of CM057450.1, read as the reverse complement.
CCATCCTCATTGTTCTCAGCCTCCCGGATCTCCTTCATCAGCTAACAGTATTCGCGCGGATTAGCTTTTCTGTCCTGAAACTTCAATTTTAACAGAAGCACACTTGAGTAACAGGCAGATTTTAGGATGTGCTCCAGCCTGACACGATTCAGTTCACTGGCCGGGATACCCCCTTTCTGTGTGCTCTGTGCAGGGTCCATTCAATTTGGGTGACAAAAGCAGACAACTTCTCATTCTTCCACTGTTTAGCAGACTTGAACTTCTATATTAAATCCTCCCCAGATTTGGTGCTACCAAACACCCCTTCTAAAGCGCATAGGTATTCCGCTGCAATGGCCTCCAGGTTTGTGGACTGAAGGAACTGAATAGCTTCCAGTGCAGGGCTCCTCAAACTTTCCAAAAGTCTCTTGTGCTTCTTCCCTTCAGAGCACTGCCATTCTTGGACCAGGGGAGTAGCATAGTCCATCCAAGTTTCTAAATCGTCCTCCCCCACTGTCACAGGAACTGCACCAGAGAACAGTCTGAGCCTGTGATAGGAGTCCAGGTGTACAGAGAGTATCACAGTGGGGGATGCTACAGTAGGGGGTGCCTTAGGTGTGGCCGGCCGGAGAGGCCGGAGGAGAGTGTAATGGAGTGGTCTCAGATGGATCCTTCAAGGCCTTAAACAAATCCTTAGCTGACTGCCCTTTGGCTGTTAGGAGTCTCGGTAGTTTGTCCTTAAACCCCTTGATCCTCGGGGGACCTCCCAGGGGAAGATGGGTCACTATGTAAAAAACTCTCCACCCATTTTGGATCATTCTGGCATAATGACAGGAGGTACTGTCTCAGGGTCTATGGGGAGGTTTCAAGAAAGGACGGCCACCAATGTCTGAGCAATTAGATCTGAGTCCCGTCCCCTGTACTTCAACCTTTTCCAGACATTTAACGTTGCCCACTGTTTCTTCAGTAGTTTCATTAGTAGTCCTGACAGGGATATCAAGTAGTAATATGGTGTGGTGGGGGTCAACCCCTTTGGCCTCACTCCACCCCATCATGCAGTGCACGACCAGCTTGGGGGGGGGATTTTCCATTTGGGTGTAACAAGCGCATCCATTTCAAATGCTGTTTTAATTTTACACTTGGCAGCAATTTTAATATTTGACTACTAGGGGGTGCTAATCCCAGTGGTGCCTCCAAGATGTAAGCCCTAGGCACTGCTATTCTAAGGGCTACTACCCCTGCCTGTATGGCAATATACAGGTTGAGGGGGCCTGAGTCCTCTAAGCGGGTGCCTCCGCCCAGAGGAATGGTATTGGGGTAGCTTAACTGCTGTGTTGTAGCCCTCTGGTATGCTATAACCACCCACCAACCCTGCTAGTGGCCTAAAAAATAATGCAACGGTGCATTCACAATCAGTAGATAGTGATAATGTGCTCACATCCTTTTCACTTACCTCCAGGGCTGGATCTGCAGCAGCTGCCCTGGAGATCCCCTGGAAAATAAGACCAGCAATGCAGCAATACAGTCTTACCACTGTAACCCAACTAATAATGCGCACACTAGCCAGGTTAAATGTGAAAAAAGACAATCAGATTTAAGGGCAGCGAACAAGGGAGGGGTGTGTATCTAGCAGAATGATTAGCAATCTGATTTAAATCAGAAGTGTACAGCATGCACTGTAAGTCCCAGTTAGACAGTTCAGCAACCCTGGGTACCCAGTATGTCATGCAGGCTAGCCCAGCTGTTGTTGGTGTCCTTAGGAACGGAAAAACAGTTAAACATGCACACAAGCCAATTATTTGTAATCTAAGCCAGATGGCTTAGTTTGTTGCAAGAACCCAGTGAAAAGAAACAATCAGATTGTACCACAATGATTTTGGCTTTTGTTGCAGGGAGCTACCCTGGTTTGTACTCACACTACCAGAACCTGGTTGTTGGACAGGCGGGATTTAGACCTTGTGGTGATGATCTGGGAAGCCAGGGGAAGCAGGGCTGACACGGCTCACCTCCAGGTGGTTGCTACCTGCTCAGTGGCACTGAACAGTGGGCTGAGTCCCCAGGCTGGTCTTTCACCGAGAAGGTCTGTGGAGAATGAATAATGGCCTAGGCCGAACTAGCAGGGCCCAGGCAGGATGGGCAGTTCTGCAGAAGTCTGTGATCTTCTGCTGATGAAGCCTTCAGCTGGCGTAATGGATCTGACTGTGGAGAACCAAATCACGACCCACGAAACACATTCAACACATTTAAATCTCTAATTGCTCTAAATAACAGTTTGGATATAGTCCAGTTACAAATTGACAGCTTTACTACGTAGATCTTCTGATATGAGTTCAGTTCTCTCACAGCTGGGCCGATTGCTTCTGGAGCTAGTCTTCTGTCCAAATCACAAGTCACAATAACACTTCTTTTCCTCTGCTACATTTCCAAGGCTAGAAATCGAAACGGGTCCGACTTCTGCAATAGGCAGTTCACCTGCAGGAGAACATGGCAGGAAGGCCTGCTGAGCCTTTTCCTGCCGATTCCCCTGCATTCAAAGCTCAAGCTGTTTACTCTTCCACTTCCAACTGTAACTGATCTACTGCTTCAGGCAGTTCTGGGCATTACGCTTGTAATCCAAAAGGTTCGGTTGGCTGAGGGAACTGTCAGTCACAGTAAGGGCTCCCCCTCTAGGTCCATTTAGGCGCCAACACTTAAAACTACAAAATCTACAGACTTCCTTTCCAAAAGACCACTGGGGACAGGCTCCATTTTAGGTCCTAGTGGTTCAATTGGTCCAAATACTGGAAGTCCAGAACCTAACATGGTGCCTCCCATCCAAATGTTCGAGCTGCAGTAAAAGCAGATTAGACGGACTTCTCTTGTCTTTACTATAACAGTGAATGAACAGTAAATAATCACAGTTCCTATTAGAGCTCCCTCTGCGCAAATAGCAACTGCAGAATGGAGCAAAATAATATACTGTCTGGTCGGTCGCAAGCCCTAAATCACTCGGACCCAGCCCAGCCCAATTTCTAAAAACAGATTAGCTATGCTCTTAAAGAGAAAGGTGCAGAGGCTCACTGGGGCACTCTCTCACACACAAATAGAACCACTGAAGACAGGACACCTGCCTGACAGTGGGCATTAGGGAGCCCAGGAAGACATTATAGTAAACCCCAATTTGTAGGGGGGGGTTACACATATTTTATTTTTTATTAAATCAGAAGACGGACCACGTACAGTATGTAATAATACAGCAGTTCACAGAACTAGATGGTACAGAATATTGTGGCATTTCCATAACATAAAGGAACAAACCCTTTTGTATAACAAACAAACGAACAAAAAAAAATACATCAAATGCAGTATTTACCTCAATTAAAAGATGGTACTCCCCCTGGAAAAGATCTTTGTAAGAACAAATAAGATTTCAGTGAGATACAGAGTCAAATATACTTTAAGGAACAAAACTCTCATCCACTGACAAAATATATGACACCCAACCCTGCCATAGTCCGAGACTGGGTAGGAAGTCAAATAGTACATACCATACATTTCATTAACTATCCCTTACTGCTGCTCTGCAATCGGGGATTCACTGTGCATCCAGAGTCTGACTCACCATAGTAATGTTATATAATAACTGGCTGTGTTCAATATCAACTCGTTTTCACGCTTGTTAAAAAGTCGTATCAACTCGCAGGTTGATACGAAAAAAGTCGTATCAACCTGTGAGTTGATACGACTTCCACATCCTCTGGCTGAGAATCATTGAAAAATCAGCTTACAGGCAGCGCAAGACACTTCCGTAATGGAAAAAAACACACAGGCAGTTCGTTAACTCTGAAAGCAGCACAAATAAAACAGAGACTCCCCATCTAAAGTGATATTACAATGGAGAACCATTTCATTACCTCTTGTTCTAATGACAGGGAAACATTTATAAACGAGCAAGCAAATCAAAACACAATTCGTAAGACAGCTAGCAACCTCTGAATTGAGGAAGCAACAGTCTAGGATTTCTACAAGGCACAAGTTATTTTTAGTTTTAAAAGACGTAGTTTACTAAAGAATAGAACATAAATTAGTTAAAAGTAGTACGTTTTCTCCTGCTGATCTTATCGGTTTATTAATGTTTAGCAGTCTAATGAACTTTGACCTTTCCCTCGTATTGAAAAAATCCCGATACTTATGCTAGGTAAAACCTAGAAACGAAGATTAAAAAAGGTACCGAATTTACATGTTATACCATTCTGTTCACGTCTCGCTTAGAAAAATTTGTCCTGAAGTTATAAATGCTGCATTTGAAGTTATGTGGGAGCTGTTTGTCTTTTGTACTGATGCAAGAGGTTTTTTAGCACCATAGCCTGATATTAATCATAGCCTGTTATTATATAAAATAAAACATATGAAGGGTGGTTAACATGGAGTTTTTTTACACACCCTTGATGTGTGATAATAAAAAAACAACCTGTCGAGCTATGCTCTCGAGGTTTTTTTATTATCACACATCTTGTGTGTGAAAAAAAACTCCACATCAACCACCTGCATATGCATTATTCTATATTTCTTCTAATAGATCCCTCACTATGTTTACATTTACAACATCTCATCTCATCTCCACGTAGAGATGTGCCCTGGTGATAGAACCTATGAAATGATAGAACGTTGAAACTAGGTTCAGACTCTGGTGTCTTGCTCCCCTCTAGGCAGTTGGAGTCAGATTTGTTTCGATAGCTACTAGCTAAGTGGCTACCGAAAATGTTTCAAAATATTTTTAGGAACAGACGTTTGAAAAAAATACCAAACAGACTGAAGGCAAACGTGTTGAAAACATTGAAGAACTTATAGAATAGTGTATGGGAGCCCATACGTAGCAAGGCTATTTTACCAACGAGTGGTTACCATTATGACAAGGACCTCAAGAATGAAGCTCAAGAGGTCTGTCAGCTATCATGGTAACCATGAGGTGGAAGACTAACCTTATTGTGTATGGGGACTCCCATGCACTATTTTATATAGTGTATGGTGTAAGAACCTCTCAACAAGACTTTCTTTATGTTAACATTTTTACTCACTGTGGTTGAATTTAGAGTGCCCAATCTGTTTGTCTCCATTCTCCACTCCCCTTCGACCTCCAAACTGCAACTTCATGATGCAGCCCCTCCCACCAGCTACCCTCTGATCTAGCAACTTGTTGCAATGACCATGTCCTCAACCCCCCTCCAAAGGGGGAAAAAGGACAGGCAGTCAAGTTGCAGGACATTTTATAATGTTTAACTTTCTCCCACCCATTTTCACTGAGACACAGGACATAAAAGTAAAGTGAAGTTTTCACACACTCACCTACTCCATATCTTTTCAAAAAGACGTTTGGATTCAGTATTGCGCTACCAGCGTGAGTGTATATCTCAAGATCTGCTGTATTGTGTGACGTCCTTAGTGCAGCAGGACAACAGAATTACTTTTCAGAAACTGCGGAAATCTGTCCTGAACTAGTGATCACCATACAATATAATGAAAAAATATTAGATAATCGCATTTTGTAATTGTTTAGTAACTGCAGTAGTAATGCTCAGGCACTTCAGTGCAAAAGACTTATTCTTACCCCAGGGGTCCTTTAGCATTAGTAACTTAAAGTAGCTAGCTGACCAGGTAGTACTGGCCCAGAGGTGTGGTTTATGCTAATTAATTAGCATCATCCAATCAAATGAGACTTTTGGGGTGTGCTGAGGAGAGACTGCTTGAGAAGGTGCCAACATTTTTTCTCCGCTGACTGAACAACACTGCCTCTGAGGCGTTCCACTCAATTGGCCAAGAAAACATTTTTTTCTTGAACTTTTCTGGTAAAATCTTTTCCTTTTATTTTTCTTTTACTGTGCTGAGTGTTTTTTAGTTGTTTTATTGTTCCCGGGAACCGCGTTTGTCGATTCCGCGGTTCCCGCCTATATTTTTATTTCTTTTCTGTGTATTTCAACGGTTCCTTTTAAACCTTTTATCGTGGTTCCCTTTTTTTTTTTTCTCCAGGAACTGCGATTTGAAGGATTTTTTTACTTCAGAAATAGCGGCTCTTTACTGCGAGGGAACCAATCGCATTCCACTACTAACTGTAGTGGAACCTTTCAATTTAAAACAGTTTCTTTCAGAGAGAGTCTAAGCTCAGAAGAGGCACTGGTGAAGTGTCTTTAAAAGAAAAAAATAACTCTGGTGCTGATGAAGTGCCTACGAAATTAAAAGCTTCCAAAGGGGCTAATGAAGTTCCTTCAAAAATAGAAATAATAGGGGTTCTGATGAGTACCTGGATCAAAAAGGAAGCCAGATTTTGCCACTGATGAAGTGGCACCAAAAAATTGTGTAAAGACAAATTGCCTCCTGTTCCTCCCGGCAATGGAAAGGGTGATCAAGCAGGAGGCAGAAAGCATAAAGAGAAGTGTAAGCACCCACAACCCGACAGTCTTCCTGAGTTTCAGAAGGAGCTGCCCTCTCCTGAAGATATGGCAGAGGCTTGGCACATTTTCCAGACCTTACAAGGCATATGGTCTATTTTTTCTGCCCTATCAAGAAAACACCCTTCTGCAGCCTCCTCTGATGTAGGGGCCTATGGGGGTGAGGATGAGGATGATTATTATGATGCTTCAGACAATCTTTCGGGTATTAATCCCCTGGAGCCTGACATTTCCCCTCACCCTAATTTTGGTGCTTCCCCTTCAGATCAGGAGGAAAATTCCTCTATGTTAACCTTCCTCCAGCACTTGGTGGATACTCTTGACATGCCTTGCCAGGAGTACAACCAGGAGAAAGAGGAAGATGATGACTACAGAGAAATGAAAGTCTCCTTCCTGCTAAAAAGATGGTTCTCCCTATTTACAAAGCTTTCAGGAGAAAAACTATGAAGCTGTTACCTGGGGTTGACAAATGCACTGATAAGAAATACCAGCTCTCCAGAGCAGATGCTGACTTTTTGCCTGTCCCCCCTGGGCATGAGGGAGTAGTGCAGCAAGATCCCTGCGATAAAGTTGGAGTGCCTTTGTCTTCTTTACCCCCCTGACAAGAACTCCAGAAAAACAAATTACATTGGAAAGAAAATTTACACTTCTGCTTCTTTGCTTCTCCACCTGTCTTCCTACTTGGCCTACACAGCCAAGTATCAGAAGGCTTTGCGGAACTCTTTACTGGCCATCGCACAACAAGTGTCTGAGTCTGTGGTCCAGGACTTAAAAGAAATGGATAAGACTGCCCTGGAAGCAACCAAGTGCCAGTTCCCTATGGTAGACAACAACAATGATGCTGCATCTAGGGTTATGGCCCAGGCCATATCTCTCAGAAGGTTTACCTGGCTGAGAACCACTAATTTGACTCAGGATACTCTGTCCAAAGCTCTGGACTTTCCCTGTGATAAAAATCTTCTGTTTGACTCCAGGACAGAAGAGTACATGAAAAAGTTGGATGAGTACAAGTCCACTTGCCAGAGCGATACAACCTAGCAAATATCTTCCACTCAGAAGTCTCAGCCCAAGGCAGGCAGAGGAAGGGGTTATTTTCCTAAGCCCTGTTACCCCTGTCCTCCCCCTCAGTACGACTACTCTCAGACAAGAAGGTACTATAGGAGAAGGGGCAGGAGAGGCCAGCGAAAGATGACCACTACCCAGGACCCTGCATATCGGTCTAAGCCCTGACTTCTATGCCTTGGTCGCCTCCCCTCCACCAGTAGGGGGCAGGCTCTCCCACTACCTCCAAGCCTGGACCCACATAACCTCAGACAAATGGGTCTTGGAGGTAGTGGAAAAGGGCCTGCCTCTTCACTTTAAGAAGATGCCAGCCTTAAGAGGCTCTGTGGTTTCAAAACCCCTAACCCCATCAGAAGAACTCCTGCTGGAGGTCAGCAACCTTGTGGCATCAAAAGTGACAGGAAAAGTGGCAGCCTTATAGAAAAACAAAGGCCTTTACTCCAGGTAGTTCCTCACCTCACCCAAAAGAAAAAAGGAGAGTGGCGACCTATCCTGGACCTCACGTAACCCAACAGACACCACCTGAAACCAAAATTCAGGATGGTGACACTAAAAATGGTCATTCAGTCTCTGCAACAAGGATACTGGCTAGTCTCTCTGGATCTTAAAGATCTAGTTTCACATTCCCGTAAGGCAGTCCCACAGAAAATTCCTGAGATTCAGGCTTCCCTTAGGGCATTACCAGTTAACAGCCATGCCCTTCAGGCTAACATCTACGCCAAGGGTGTTTACCAAATGTCTGGCTGTCATAGCAGCACATTTCAGGAAACAAGGGGCATCAGTGTATCCCTACCTAGACGACTGGCTGTTAGTAGGGAAAACTCCAGCTCAGGTTCAGGAGTCCCTATCGATACAATCCCTTATCACTCTGGCTTCCTCTTTTCATCCTCTAGTGTCTCGGCCAGCTAGGCACTTCCTACAGTTGCTAGGCCACATGGGTGCTTCCACTACTGTGGTGCAAGGGGCAAGATTTCAAATGAGAGATATTCAGTTTCATCTAAGATCTTACTGGTCTTAGAAAAAAGACCCTCTCTCCAAATTGGTTCCAGTGTCACAAACTCTTGTTCAGGCTCTCCAGTGGTGGCTGAAGGCGGACAATCTAAGACAAGGTGTCCCTTTTCTCAGTCAGGCTCCTTCAGTGGTTCTCACCACAGATGCCTCTCTACTGGGATGGGGAGCTCATCTGGACCAGCTTACTGCCCAGGGAACCTAGTCTCATCAGGAGTCTCTTCTGCACATAAATCTTATTGAACTCAGAGCTTTCTTTCTAGCACTTCAAACATTCTCAAACACTATTCAGGGGAAAGTGGTGCAGATCAGGACAGATAATACCACAACCATGTGGTACATCAACAAACAGGGAGGCACTCGATCCTCAGCCTTGTGCACATAGGCAATGAAAGTGTGGTCTCTAGCTTATTCCCTTCAGGTTCCCCGATAGCTGTGGATCTCCCAGGGAAGGACAACATACTAACAGATGCTCTCAGCAGGATTTCTCAAGGTCACCACGAACGGGCCCTGAATGCTCTGATTTTTCAGGTCATTTTCAAGATGTGGGGCACTCCAGAGACAGATCTCTGTGCAGCCCTGGACAATCACCAGCTTCCTCTGTTTTGCTGCAGACCCCCTCTTCTGGGGTCTGTCCCCCAGGATGCTCTCCTACTGAATTGGACAAGCAGGTTTTTGTATGCTTTTCCTCCTTTTCCTCTGATATTCAGGGTTTTGATCAAGATCAGATCTCAGCCTTGCAAAGTGATTCTGGTGGTTCCAGACTGGGCCAGACAGCCTTGGTACCCTCTATTATTGTCCATGTTAGTGACAATACCACTGTGTCTTCCCAGACTGTACAATCTCCTCACCTCTTCGCAGGGGAGGATACTGTATCCCAGCCTTCAGACTCTCAGTCTCAAAGCCTGGCTCTTGAAGAGCTAGAATATGCAAGCCTGCAACTTTCTCAGTCAGTCTTGGACATTCTTAAGGTTAGTAGAAAACCTTCTGCTAGAAACACTTACAACTCCAAATAGAAGAGATTTGGTTTTTGGTGTTCTCAGAGGCACATTCAGCCAGAATCAGCTGATATTGCAACTACTTTGGATTATTTAGTGCATCTTAACAGTTTAGGCTCAGCCTACTACTCTCAAGGTACATCTGGCAGCTGTCTCTGCTTTCCTTTCAGCTGGCAAGGGCTGTTCCCTAGCTTCTCATCCAGTTTTCAGGAAATTTTTCAAAGGTCTGGGTCATATTAATCCTCCTTTTAGGGAGCCTACTCCTGTTTGGGACCAGAATATCTGTATTGCACAGCTTATGTAGCCCCCTTTTGAACCATTATCTTCGGCTGAGCTGAAATACTTGATTTGGAAAACTGTATTCCTGGTAGCCATTACTTCTGCCAGGAGAATCAGTGAATTACAGGCCTTATCAGTGGAACCTGATTTCATTTCATTTCACAGGGATAAGGTGGTCCTTCAAACCAATAGAACGTTCCTTCCCAAGGTGGTATCAAGACTTTCATCTGAATCAGTCTATATCATTGCCTGTATTTTTCACTAAACATTACTCCTCTGAGGAGAGAAGACTGTACAGTCTTGATGTAAAAAGGCCCCTTAGTTATTATATAGAACACACTAAGGCCCATAGAAACAGTTGTTCATAGCTGTTTCTCACTTATGGAGAGGTGGGTAAAGGTAAACCTTCTACTAAGAGGACTATTTTCAGGTTGATTGTCTCCTGTATCCAGTTCTGCTATTCAAAATTGGGGAAAGAGCCACCCTCAGGCCTGTGGTCTCACTCTACCAGAGGCACAGCTGCTTCGGTTGCAGCAGCTAGAGACATACCTTTAGTACAAATCTGTAAAGCAGCCACCTGGAAAACTGTTCATACATTTACCAAGCATTACTCTCTTGACATTCAGTTAAGAAGTGATGCTAGGTTTGGTACAGCAGTGCTGCAGAGCCTGTTCCCAAAATAGGTTCTGTAACTCCCTTTTCCAAGTGGGTACTGCTTGGTAGTCTGCATATAGTCAGAATACAGCAACACTTCTTGTTGTTTGAAGAAAAAATTACTCACCATAGTAATGTTGTTTCTTCTAATGGAGTCTTGCTGTATTCTGACCTCCCACCCTGCTTCCCCTCCTGGAACCTAGTGTTGTGGGATATGGTGTGGCAGGCGCAGTGCTGCATCCCAGAGGTGTACTTGGGATACCTCATCTTTATTTGAGGTTTTCTTATGATTTTACTTAGCTATATATTGGTTGTTTCACTACCTACTTGGATTCGTTTTGGGGTTTCTCAACTTGAGTGTTTTGGACCCACACAAAATATGTTTATTGCCCTGTGGCACAAACATTTTAAAACAATTTCTAGTTGTTAGTTAGCATAGTGCTCATAGGAATCTGACGGTTACACTGAAGAGTACCAGGGACAGAGGTTTGAAAACTGAGTTCGAGCTCAGTTCCATGCCCTGGCATACAGTTAACCCTTTCCTCTCTGGAGCAGTTCAAGTGCTGGGGCTAACGGCATATAGTCAGAATACAGCGAGACTCCATTAGAAGAAACAACATTATTATGGTGAGTAATTATTTCTTCACATCCCCCTGACGATGATTCCAGAAAAGTGGATTCCCTTGCCAAAAAGACATACCTGGCGTCCTCTCTGGGCATTAGGCAAGCCTCCTATATGGCTTATGCCTCTAGGTATCAGAAATCCCTCTGGGAGTCAGTGGAGCAGTTAACTAAAAAGGCTTCTCCTGAGCTGGCTTCGGATCTTCAGGAGTTAGTCACCAAGGGGGTACAGGCATCAGAGTCCCAGTTCCATATGGCTGTGGACTCCAGTGATGCAGCCTCAAGAGCCATGGCATCTGCCATCTCTCTCGCAGGCATTTTTCCTGACTAAGATGCACCAACTTATCCCAGGATACACAGAATAATGCATTGGACTTTCCCATTACACAGAATTCTTTGTTTGGGGAACAGACTAAAGCACATATGAAAAAGATGAATGAATACAGGGTGGCTTACAGGGATGCTTCAGTCAAGGAGAAGGCTGACACTCCTCAGAAACAATAGGGCAGGGGCAGACCTTACCCCAGACCTTTCCACCAGGCGCAAGCTTTTCCCTTTTATTAGCAACCCAGGGGCTTCTTTAGAGGGAGAGGCAGAAGGGATGCTGGCAGGGCTGCTTGCACCTCCCAGTCTACTACTCCAACTAAACAGACACCCTGAGGACTCTGTCTGGGTTGCCTCCCCCCCTCCTGTAGGGGGCAGGCTGACCTACTACCTCCAGGCATGGCAATCCAGTACTTCAGACAAGTGGGTCCTGGAGATAGTAGGTTAGGGTCTTGCTCTCAGCTTCAAGCTGTTTCCAAAACTGTCTCCAAGGGCATTCTCATCTGCCAGCCCTGCAGAAACAACCTTGTTGGAAGCAGAGGTTTCCAATCTTCTACTTTCAAGGGCAGTGGAGCCTGTGACCATTCAGCACAGGGCAAAAGGATTGTACTCCAGGTACTTCCTAGTATTAAAGAAAAATAGGGAGCGGCAGCCCATTCTGGATCCCAGATTCCTCAACAGGCATCTTACAAAGCCAGAGTTCAAAATGACAACCCTGGCTACCATTTTACCTTCTCTCAGGCAAGGGGACTGGCTAGCATCCCTAGATTTAAAGGATGCCTACTTCCACATCCCCATCAGGCAGTCCCACAGAAAGTATCTCAGATTTTGACTACCTTCAGGCCACTGTCAGTTCAGGGCCATGCCCTTTGGACTAACCTCTACCCCAAGGGTATTTACAGAGTGTCTGGCAGTGGTAGTGGCATACCTCAGAAGGCAAGGGGTTTCAGTTTATCCCTACCTGGACAACTGTCTGCTGGTGGGTCAGTCCTCCCAGCAGGTAAAAGAGGCACTAAACCTCACTCAGGACACTCTTCAGACCCTGGGTCTCATAGTGAATCTAAAGAAGTCAGTATTGACCCCAGTACTGGTGTTAGACTTTATAGGGACAGAACTGAACACCATTCAGGCAAGGGCCTTTCTGTCCCATGCAAGGTCACAAGCCTTCATCAATCTAGCACAGTCCTTCCACCTTCGGGTCCCTCGACCAGCAAGGTATTTCCTACAGCTCCTAGGTCACATGGCCTCCACCACAGCTATGGTCCTGGGGGCCAGGTTCCAGATGAGGGATATTCAGTTCCACCTGAGATCCTTCTGGTCCCAGAAGAACGATCCTCTCTCCAAGCTGATTCCAGTTTCTCAAACACTTCTCTTAGCTCTTCTGTGGTGACAGGACATGGACAGCCTCAGAGTAGGGTTCCTTTTCTCCCTCAGGTACCCTCTCTGGTGTTGACAACAGATGCTTCTCTACTGGGCTGGGGTGCCCACCTAGGGGACCACAAAGCCCACGGCAATTGGCTTTCTCAAGAGTCTCTCTTGCACATGAACCTTCTGGAACTCAGGGCAGTGTTCCTGGCTGTCCAGGAGTTTACCAGTCTTTTTCAAGACAAGGTGGTGCTGGTCAGGACAGACAATACCACCACCATGTACTACATCAGCAAGCAGGGGGGAACAAGGTCCTCACTACTCTGCACAGAGTCCATGAAGATTTGGACTCTGGCCTATTCTCTGAACATATCTCTGTCAGCTGTACACCTGCCAGGGAAGGTCAGTGCACTGGCAGATGCTCTCAGCGTGATCAGCCAGGGCCATCACGAATGGACCCTGAACAGGCAGGTCCTTCTATCAAGATTCAGGAGATGGGGGTGCCAGATATAGATCTCTTTGCAGCCCCAGACAATCATCAGTTGCCACTGTATTGCTGCAGGCCTCCACTTCAAGGCTCAGTTCCATTGGAGGCTGTCCTTCTGGATTGGTCAAACAGGTTCCTTTATGCCTTTCTTCCTTTCCCCCTGATATTCAGTCCTGGTCAAGCTGAGGTCTCAGCCTGCCTCCATGATTCTCATAGCCCCAGACTGGGCCAGACAACCGTGGTACCCAGTGTTACTGTTCCTGTCTGTGACCAGTCCCATTTGTCTCCCCAGGAGGTACAACCTGCTGACATCCTCTCAGGGGAGAATCCTCTACCCCAGTCTTCAGTCCCTTCGCCTAAGGGCTTGGCTCTTGAAGACTTAGAGTATGCAGATTTGCATCTTTCCGAATCTGTCCTGGACATATTAAGAGTGTCCAGGAAACCTGCAACTAAGAAAACCTGTTTCTCGTTAAGTGGAAAAGATTTTCCATCTGGTGCTCTCTGAAAGGCCTGGATTCTCAACAGGCTGGCCTTCCAACACTTCTGGATTACCTGGGAGTGTGGCTGATCCCAGGCGGAGCCTTCGCCTATCTGCAGACCGAGATATTTTTTCTTACTTTCCCCCGGCCTGGCAGTGCAGTGCTCTCCAGTGTGGTACGGTGCACTCTTGTGCACGCCCACAGTAGAGCCGCTGCGGCAGGTCCCCATTGGGTGGACCCCAACTGCTGCAAGGACTCCCAGTCTCCACTGGGAGTCGCCAGAACGGTGAGGTCATGTCCCCACTTCCTCCCAGGGAAGGAGAGCAGTCCTCTGGATGCTCGATCCTTCCCTGCCCCGCCGACCCCCGATGGCCCGAGTCTGTTCCCCAACCCGGCCGCCGCGTGATGCGAGGTGTGGCGTCCATCACCTCAACCCTTAGCGCCACCGGGGCTGTAAGCAAGACTTCATGTTGTTTGAAGAAAAAATTACTACTTATAGTAATCTTGTTTCTTCCAATGGAGTCTTGCTGTATTCTGACCTCCCACCCTGCCTCCCCTCCAGAACCAGGGGAAAGGTGGCCCTCTGCATCACAGTTCTGATTTACCCATCAATGGGTATCTGTTTTTTTTTCTTGGGTATCAGTGACTTGAGTCTTCTTTATGCCCTTTTTGACTGTACTGTTACCCCTGGGGGTGCTTAGATCTGGTTGAGAGTTTTTTCCTTTATTAGCGTTGTAAGAATCTGATCAGTTACTGGAACGTACTGAGGACAGTGGTTTGAAAACCGAGCTCAAGCTCAGCGCTCTATGCATTCGCATAGAGTTTAACTCTTTCTTCTCTGGGGCAGCTGAACTGGTTGGTCATACTGCATTTGTCAGAATACAGCAAGACTCCATTAGAAGAAACAAGATTACTATAGTAAGTAATTTTTTCTTGCTTACCATCTCTAAAATTCATTGATGTTGCTGTTTGTTTTGTCTGTCTCCTTGTATATGAACATAGAGGATAATGTATGCGGATCAGTTAACAACGCTGTATTCACTTCGAGAGGTTACCATGGCAACTGTGTAAACCTCGAGAGCGAAGCTGGAGAGGTTTACTGTTGCCTGGTAACCTCAAGAAGTGAATTCAGCGATGTTGTTAACTGATGCCCATACATTGTCTTGTATAGTGTATGGGCATCAGCAAAACATTTTCTTGATTGTGGCTGTAACAACTGTGTGCTGTTGCTCATCCCCCCACCCCCGATGTAAGAAGAAGCCCTGCTCGGTCCATGTTCTCCAACTGCCACAGACTAAAATTTTAAATAAACTACAACGCTACCCAGCGATGCCGAACATACGTACTGTCATTTCCTCAGTGCTGTTTGTTTTAAAAAAATCTCACCGCTGCAGCCATTTCTTCAAGATCCAATAGATCTGTCCTCTGTGCGGCTGAGTGCTGCCTAATGCGCATGTGCAGGGACATTCCATGTTGTTGTACCATCGATGTGACGTACTCAGGATGGTACAACAGCAATATTACGTCACAGCGATGGTACAACAACTCTCTTTTGATAGAATTCAGTGAACAACAAAGCTCTCCCATACACTATAACTTTGTTTGTTTCAAATCCTGAATCTGGTTTATTGAATACTTCCTGAACATTAGATGCATGCACCCCCTAACAGTGCAGTTTCTCATGAGACAGTAGCCACCTAAACTCCAACTGCATCATGAGTGGCTAGACTGTGTTGGAGGTGTTCCCAAGTCCAGGAAAGATGCGGTGGGAGTTGATAAAGGAATGTAAACAAACCTGTTTTTGTGTGGTAACACCAGTATGGTGGGCAGTCTGTTTTTCACTTTTTAAAAGAAAAAAAAGAATCAGAATCAAACTACTAACTACATCAGCAATCTTTATAGAATGTTGGACACTTTGAGGCCTGAGGGGGTTGACAGTGTCTTTTTAAAATTGAAGAACAACTAATAAGCAGTGATTTGGAAATAGCGGATAGGTTTAACATGTTTTTTACAGATATGACTATGTACATGAACAAATTAAAACAGGAACCCATGGAGACAGGTGTTGTGACTTCCAACAAATCTTGTTCACAGACTTAATTTTTTTAAGGTGAGGGAAAGGGAAGTTTTCATGCTGTTGACTAAATCGGGGGATAAGGGCCCAAGTATAGATGATTTACCTCCCAGACTGTTAAAACTAGCTGCAAAACAATTGTCTAAACCAGTAACTTATCTTTTCAATTTATCTTTGTGCAAACTATGCACATACTGCCTATGCACTAGACAGTTTACTCCTTATACAGTACATTCCCATCTCCCCCCCAACCCTGCCCTCCCCCTCCAGCTCCCCACTACACATATGCACTTATCTCCTTCCTTAACCATTGCTGCTCCAATCATCTTTGTAGCACTTACCCTGACTGAGTCCATCTACGGATGGCTACCTTATCTCCTTTGTCTATCTTCTATCCTGTCTTGCTAACTCCATGAGTATCCAGTATTTTTTCTATAACTACTCATTTGACATGTAACCCTTCACTCTGTAACCCATATTGTTTGTATTTTACATTGATTTGACTAACGCGGAGCCTTTGTGTAAAAGAACCTCTGGTTCAAAGGTAAATGTAATCCTAGTATTTGGATAAATAAATAAACTATGTACCAGATCAGTGGAAAATGGCGATTATAACTCCTATACACAAGGCAGGAGATAAGCAAACAGTTACAAATTACAGGCCAGTTTCTGCGTTACCTGCATTGGCAAAACTTCTAGAGAAAGTGGTATTTCGAGGCTTCCGGTGACGTCACTGGGATGACTGCAAGCTAACCTCTACAGCTCCGCTCCCGCTGAATTAAAAATTATAGACTCCTGTTAAAGATATAATTCTGCGGTGTCTGGTAATCGATTCCCTAGACAGCTGAAGATGGCAGGAAAGCAACAGCGTAATAAAAACTCTCAAGTCGTCAAGCAGCTCGGCGAAACTAAAGCAACTAGTACTTGACGAGGACATGGAGGGGTTTGCGGGCCAGACACACCGCAGGCACACGGCATCTGAATCCTTCGGAGAGACTGATGCGATGGAGACAACGGATCCAGAAATTATGCACAGAACCCTTCAACAAATCCTCTCAACAGTCACTAGAATCAACTCGTCTCTAGCAGACCTTAAAAAAGATGTACAAACATTAAATAAAAAAGTGACACTAAATGCCTCGAATCTCACCACGGTCTCGGAGGTCCAGGAGCAGTTGGACAGACTAGTCTTGCTACTGCTTCAGAGAGATAGGGAGACTCAACGCCGGCTAGAAGATCCAGAGAATAGATCTTGAAGAAATAACTTTAGAATTCATGGAGTGCCTGAAGATGCGGAAAACGGATTCCCATCATGGCCGACTTTATACAGCATATACTGCGTTCTGTACTGCCTCTCCCTTCAGACATCAAATTAGACATCGACCGTGCGCATCGGTCCCTTGTTGCAAAACACCAAGACCCTACGGCCAGGCCACGTTCTCTTATAGTTAGAATGGTCTTTTTCCAAAGTAAAGACTGGATTTTGCAAGAGGCATGGAGGCACAAATATCTTAAATACAAGGATGCACCTATCTTCTTCGATCAAGACTTCTCAGCCTTACAATCTGAGAGACAAATGGTCAAAGGGGTTATCAGAGACTTAAAACTAAAAAAAGGAATCAAGGCTCAATTGTTGTTTCCTGCCAGGATCAAAATCCACTTAGATACAGGCACTAAAATCTTCTCTAACCTAGTGGAAGCTATGCAGGTTCTTCAAAATCTGGACATACCTCTCCCTAACTTGGAGATGCAAAAGTTAGAAAATAGTCTCAAGTCGGAGATGTGGTCTAAAGTCCCTAACCCCAGAGGCAAGAAAAGAGCAGTTCCAGGATCTTACCCACAGGAGGCCTCTTCGGACATCCAGGATCTGATCACTAGAGCAAAGTTTCGTCTACACGAAGATAAAAGACCAACTCAATCGACCGAAAGATGATACTGATGTGAAGAGTAGAAATAGGAAGGCCTGAAGCACCTGTCATGGCGGAGCTATTGATTAAGGGAACAGACTGAATCAAGGAATAATATGTGGGGGAGGGGTGGGAGGGAAGGGAAAGAACTGAAAAAGTGAAGATATGTACAAACCCTGTGACTCTCGTAGACATTCAAATGGTGGACACCAAACAGTAGAGGTTGGGCGGGGTATAGTAATGTATAAAAGAGACTGGTTAATAGGGCCATGCAGCCGATGTTGGGGATGCATCCTTGGACGCAAATGAGAAGACTCCTTAAGGTAAGATAGGCTATATAGCCAGAGGGAAAGTAAATATACCTCAGGGGATAGGATTATCTTTAATAAGAGGTCTTGCCTGGATGCATAGACATGTGTTATAGACGACTTTGTAAGATTGCAAAAGGGCAAAATAACGAGGTTACAGCACGGAGTGCCTAAGACACCATTGATATGCATCTAGAGAAAAGGGAGAAAGGAGAGTTTGGGGTAACCAGCCAGGGGCAGTTCGATGGAGCTAAAGGGGGAACTCTTGCAGGGAGGAGAGGAAGGGGGGTAAATACAGCGGCATTGCTGGCCGAGGGGAAAAAGACAACAGGGAACAATAACAAAACCGAACGGATAAATAATTAATTTGAAAAACCCAGGATATAGGGCAGAAGAAAGGTGGATGGAGAGAAGGTGGATAGGGAAAGGGGGCTCCCAGGGAAAGAGTTTCCCCCAGGAATTCCGGACGGATCAGAATAGAAGAGGGGAGAGAGGCCGGTTTCCGACCTCCTGGTATGTTAAGCAAATATGTGTGCTGAAATGGCCTCCAGTTTAGTATAGTGACAACTCGTGCGAAGACTGGGGAGGGACGAGGACAAGGAGGCATAGGGTGAAACAGATGAGTCTGACAGATCCAAAGGTATGGGATCCCAGACAGGTCTGGAATGGGATCTCCCCCCTCTGATTTTCTTGATCTCCCCCTTGGGAAATATATAAAGGAAGTAAAGTACGCCACTGAAGGGACGCTAGAAAGTGAGAGAGGGGTGTTAATGAAATATGAGAGTTAGGAAATATAAGGCGACAAGAGACAGGGAGGTGTCCCGTACAATGACTGTAGTTTGACTTTTAGGATGGCTCTTATAAAAGGGAATTGAGGATGGGAGGGTAGAATAATGAGAAGGAACCCCTTGGAATGGATAGACTAAGGTTCCTGGCTGCCAATCCTTTCGGCCAGGAGTGGTATTATAGGGGGAAGACCTCGTAGAGAACGGAACCTCCATATTAGAGTTCATAAGGGATGGAAGTAGGCTACTTGTCTTATCACAGCAGAGAGAGAGAAGAGGAGGAAATAACATGGGGCAGAAGATGAACAGGTATTAAAGAAAAAGGGGGCGGGGGAGGGAAATTAAAGAGGGAAATTTGAAATCGAATTTATAGCTTGGGTTTAATCCTGAAGTGACGGGTTAAAAGGGGTGGTAGGGGTTTCCCAGAAGGGAATCAACCTATACCTCTTGCCCCAGTCGTAAGGGGCATTTCTTGGGTCGAGTCGACCCCCCCCAGTAATTCTGTGGGATTCACATGAAAGTCAGGAAAAACGACGCCAACACCATGTACATAGTTCTAAAGTTTATTGTTATGATAGTACCGAAGATAGGTACTAAGTTTGTAGTTAAGTGTTTGTATTTTAAAGTTTTAAATATTTTAATTTTCAGTTTATGGGTCTTGCAGGCTGGACAGAAGGCATCGGGGAAAAATAAGTGGGAACGATGACTCACAGCAGACACACTTCTACACACAGTATGTCTTTCCTGAATGTCATCTCTTACAACGTGAAAGGGGTTAATTCCCCAGTTAAACGGTCAAGGTTACTGACTGAGCTGCAACATCTAAGATGCAGTGTTGCTTTTTTACAGGAGACACATCTCTCGCAGTTGGAACACTCCAAACTTAGGAGGAGATGGGTGGGCCAGGTAATAGTAGCTTCACACCCCACTAGTAAAAAGGCAGGGGTAGCAGTACTACTTAGACACAATAGCCCCCCAAAGGTACACTCTACAGAAGAAGGGTTCCAAGGTAGATTTGTTAGGGCAAAATGCACGATGCATGATAAAACGCTGCATCTTGTAATATATATGCCCCTAACGTGGGCACAGAGAGATTCTTAGGGGATGTCTTTAACAAACTAGCAGATCTACCCCAAGGCCAGATATTAATTGGGGTGACTTTAATACGGTACCCTCACCGCAGCTAGACCATTCATTTGGTAACCAAAATACTAATAGAGCAGCAAGTAAGAAGCTAAAGGCTTTAATGGCTGAATTCAGTATGACAGATATATGAAGAGCGCAACATGTGGGAGAAAGGGACTACACTTTTTTTTTTCAGGGGCACAAAGCTCTTACTCGCGTATAGACCTCTTTCACACACGTAAAACTGACCTACATCTATTTGGACAATCAAAAATATACTCTCTCACTCTGTCAGATCACAGCCCAGTCTCTGTTATCCTTACCATAGGTCAAGAAAATAAAACTCCCCTGTGGAGACTCAATGTCTCCCTGTTAAATGAAAAGCCCTTTATAACACTTATGAAGACGACAATTAAAAATTTGGAGAAAGACTCACCTATGGAAAGCTGCTCACCAATGATATGGTGGGACACCCTAAAAGCAGTTGTTAGGGGACAAATAATCAGCTAGGCCTCGGCTAGGAAAAAACAAGCGAAAGCCACAGAAAAAACCCTTAGAGACAAACTATCGGATCTGGAGGCCATTCATAAGAAAGGCACAGGATCAAAAGAAACGCTTAAGGACCTGAATCGAGTCCAATCTGAGCTGCAGGAACTGGGGAACGAAAGAGCTGAGGGTCTTCTTAGGTTCTCCAGTCAAAAATATCACGAGACAGCGGGAAAAGCTTTGAGACTTCTTGCCTTCCGTATCCGGAAGAGACAAGCCGAAAGGAACGTCTCAGTAATAAAGGACATATCAGACCCAGAGAAGTCCTGGGTCAAACCAGAAGAGAGTGCCTCCCAGTTCAGGACATTTTATAAGGAACTATATACAGAAAATAGAGTGGAAGCGAGGGTCAGACCTGAAACCCTAACCTTTCTAAATTCTATTAAGCTGCCAACTCTGCCTATAAAGGCGCAGGAAGCACTTTCTGCCCCAATCACGGAGCAAGAGGCCTTGAGAGCCATCAGAGATCTCCCGACCAGGAAAACACCGGGTATGGATGGACTGCCAGCTGAGTGGTACAAGAAGTTGAGCAAAGCCCTAGTACCCCGATTAGTGCATATTTAAAACACTAGCCTGGAGGAAGGTGCTCTCCCTAAGTCTTGGCAGGAAGCCTTGGTTACAGTCATCCCAAAACCGGGGAAACCTCGATCCCAGTGCTCCTCTTATAGACCCATTTCGCTCCCTAACCAGGATTTAAAAATCCTAACCTGCATACTTGCATCAAGGTTGCAACAATATATAGAGCTCCTAGTTCACCCTGATCAAACAGGATTCATACCACACAGACATTTACAAGATAATGTCAGGAAACTCCTGAACATCATCACACATAAGCACCCTTCAAAGGCAAACCCAATGGCAATTTTTTTAGACGCTGAAAAAGCGTTTGACAGGGTGAATTGGGTGTATATGGGGGAGGTAATGTCCAGAATGGGGGTGGGAGGCAGTTTCCTCAAATGGGTAACCATGTGCTACCAGAGCTGAACAGCCCGAGTCAGAGTCAATGGCACAAATTCGGAATTCTTTGCTATAAATAGAGGAACAAGGCAGGGATGCCCTCTGTCCCCACTACTGTTTGCTCTAACCATGGAACCGTTGGCGCAGGCAATTCGTGAAAACCCAAACATGAAGGGGATAGTAATTAATAATACAGAAAACAAAATCTCATTATACGCAGATGTTACCGTAATATATTTAGAAGATCCCGAAGCTTCAGTTCCTGAAATGCTCCAATTACTAGATAGATTTGGTCGGATTTCGGGCTTTAAAGTAAATATTGAAAAAACAGAAATTCTAAGTCTGGATGGACTCCCACATAAGAACCTACAAAACCTTCTGCCTTTCAAATGGGTTAGGGCCAAATTAAATATTTAGGGGTATCAATACCAACAGACTTAACTAAATTGTACCTTTATAAATATCAAGTATTAAAAGAAAAAGTGTATGAAGATCTGCAGAGATGGCAAAACATACCCCTTAGCTTTATGAATAGAGTGGAGACTATCAAGATGAATATCTTGCCCAGATTCATATTTTTATTCTCAACTCTACCTATACTTATAGATGGAGGGGAGTGGCGGGAACTGAGAAGAAAATTATCTAAATTTATTTGGGCAGGGCGCCGTCCGTGCAAGAAATGGGGCATCCTAACTGAAGCTAAAGACAAAGGAGGACTGGGTGTTCCTGACCTCCTAAAATACTATCTGGCTGCACAGACAGCTCCAGTACTAAAAATGTTGAAACCTGAAAAAGAGGGAGGTTGGTACATGCTAGAGGAGAGAGCTCATCCCTGGATTCCCTTGAAGTTTCTACCTTGGACAATCAGGTTCTCGGACCTGAAAATTCTGAGTAATATCTGGACAAGAAACACTCTCAAAATTTGGCTCAGGGTCAGACAATGGTGGGAGATATTCTCCCCTACCTGGAAATACATCCCACTGAAATATTTGCCGCAATTTACAACCACACACAAAGACCCCTGCTGGGGCAGATGGTCAGATATAGGGCTCAGATATTTGCATCAGATGGTTAACAATGAAGGGGTTAAAACCTTTGCACTACTTCAAGAGGAGTTTGGGCTCCCCCACAAAGATTTTTTAGATACCTTCAGTGTAGACATTTTATAACTAATACAGTTGGGACTAGTGCAATACAAAGTGACCCAGCCCCACCACTGATGTATATGCATCAGAAAAGTCACATGGAAGATACTAAAAAACTCATCTCATATATACAACAAACCTTACAAGAAGGCTCGGGCGCCCTACATGTTCAAGTGGTGGAAAATAATTGACAAGCTGAATATGAAGGCCAAATATCAGCTAAAGAATGGTCTCTCATTTGGTAGGGAATACATAAAACAACAAACTCTCCGGTATGGAGAGAGTTCAGGTGGAAAATTTCAACAAGGTATTTTATTACCCCAGATATCTCCTCAAAATATGGAGCTTCCCAAACTAACAAATGTTGGAG
The DNA here is from genome assembly GCA_016271365.2 of Neoceratodus forsteri. NCBI lineage: Eukaryota > Metazoa > Chordata > Ceratodontiformes > Ceratodontidae > Neoceratodus > Neoceratodus forsteri. The sequence goes on along the minus strand of CM057450.1, from coordinate 930,323,758 downwards.
GGGTTGCCCAGATATAGGCTCACAGTTCCACATCCTTTGGAGTTGTCCTAGGCTTAGGGACTTTTGGGAGGACATAACCACTGCCACCAAAGAAATTTTGCAACTGGAAAGCCTACCAGAGTTTCCTCACATGATCCTAGGGCTTCCCCCCCTTGGGGTTAAAACCAAAGCTCAAAGGTACCTATTCTACATATTAATAGCAACGGCCTCTAAAGCTGTTACACAAAGATGGCTCTCCTCAGACAGGGTCTCATATTCCGGGTGGTGGACAAATGTAATTCATATTAAAAGTATGGAGGCTCTCACAGCCATACTCAGACTCCAAACAGACCAATTTAATTCAAGGTGGCTCCCATTCTTTGAATATGTAGAAGCTAAAAAAGGCACCCCAGTACTAGATCAATTTCTGTTAATATAGACTTGAGAGGCCGAACATTCTAACTGGATAGGGGAAAACCCTCGGAGCCCCTGTCTCCAGCCTGTGGGACTCTATTTTATTTTAACTCCATATATAAATTGTCTGAATAAACACTAGGCCTGACTAAACCCAAAATTTCTACTAGAAATTCCCCCTTTTTTTCCCCTTGGGATTGTTATCCCTTTTATATGTTGTAAACATTTTAAGAGTAGATAGCTTTTGTGATTAGTAAAATGATAAGATATGTTCACTTTATACACTATAACAACAACATATACAGAAAAAATGGATTGATAATAGGAAAGACACAGGACAAAGTGCTGTTTTACATTTACACAATAGTTTATTGGGATAGTGCTGGTTAAAGGAATGGCAAGAACTGTTGGACGTGAGGAGACAGGAATAGAAGGGTGTATCCTCTGGTGGCGGGAAGGGTGAGAGGGTTAGTGATCGGACACTCCATCTGTGGAGATGCTACAACTCGGTCCAGCCTGCAAAAGTAAAAAACATAAAATAATAAGTTATAAGTTTAAAAGTAAAAATAGATACAAGGACTGTATGCAGAGTAACCTGGTCTTGTACAATGTTCTGTAACCACATCATTAATTTTAGTACAGATGTAAGTCTTTCCTGTTTATTCTTGTAATGAAGTTTAATGTAAGTTGAAATGAAGTATGGAAAATCAATAAAAACTAAGTTCAAAAAAAAAAAGAAAGTGGTATTTAATCAATTATCAAAATATTTGGGAAACGATCAACTCTTATCACAGGGCCAATATGGTTTCAGGGGAGAGGGTACAGTATGTTGACGGCCTTGGTTAGGTTGGCTAGTGATATATACGATGGTATGGATAACGGTTTGCTCACTGGTGGAGTATTTGTCGACCTGATCAAGGCCTTCGACCTGTTGGACCACTCCATACTGATCCATAAGCTTGGAAATATGGGAGTGGGGAATTATACACCTGAATGGTTTAGACAGTAAGTGACAAACAGGAGACAGCTTGTTACAACTGGATCAGCAAGATCTTCTATGGGGGTAATGCACACAGGGGTTCCACAGGGTTTGGTTCTGGGCCCTCTCCTGTTTTCGGTATTCATAAATAATTTACAAAAAATCTACAACAGAGTATCAGCAATAATGTATGCAGATGACACAGTGCTTTACTGCACTGGGAAAACGGGAGCGGACCTGGAAGTGAAAATGAATCTCTGTATACTTCTTTTTTTTTATACTTGTTTATTGGTAAATCCACAGTACATACAAACAATAATAAAATACTTTTCAAGATCCACATACCTTAAGTTTTGATATTCTCGTATATCATTTAAACAGAAGTTTAAAATACCTAAATTACTTTTGTAAACCAGAACTGTATAAAACCCTCACTGAACAAGTAGGGAGAGTAAACAGTCAGTCATAATCGTACCATCATGCCTACTAAAGAAGGGAGGAAAAGTTCAAGGTGGGGAGCTTAAGGGAAGGGGGGTGAAATAATATCTATTGAGTCTGCATATAGAATAACAAAGAATTAATCAGTTTACCATTCAAAAAAATTAAATTAATTTATCATTTCTTTATACAGGTCCAACCTATTCCACCGATTAGTGAACCTTTCTTTCTGACAGTTTACAGCAAAGGGTTATTCTTTGCACATTATAAATTTGGGATACTATTTCTACCCAGTCCTGCATTGTGGGAATGACCTGCTGGAGCCACTTCCTAGTCACAGCTTTCAATGCTGCTATTGTGAGAATTGCCCACAAGTATTGACTTTCTTTCCCTTTAATTTCAGTCGGATATAGCCCCAAAATCAGATGTTCAGCGCCCACCTCCAAAGTTATACCAAACAGTTCCTTTAAGTGAAGGCCTGTCCGGTCCCAGTAACCTTGGAGTTTATTACAATGCCAGAATATATGTACTCTGTCTGCTTCTGCAACCCACAGTGTCTCCAGCAAGACACATGTGGCTGGAAACCTGCCTTAAATAGTTTATAAGGAGTGTGAAAATACCGGATTCTAATCTTCCAGGCGTATTCACGTCAGTTTGGCGAAGAGGTAGTTCTCCAGATATTTCTAAAAATCTTTATAAAGGAGAAGGAGTACAGAGTTGGGTCCAACTCCCCCTCCCACTTATTATGAATTAGTTGTATAGTGTGGGCTTTGTCAGCAATCAAGTTCCAGTAGAGCATGGTGATTGCCCCCTTGTCATGGGTGCCTTTCCATACTGTCTCAAAAGCCATGGGAAATGGTCTCTTATCCTGCCAGCTCAATTGCTGGCGTGTTTTGTTGTTGATATGGTCCCTGATCTGGTAATAATAAATACAATCTGTTGGGAGTCAATTGGTATTAAGTCTGATTGCCTCAAGTGGAAGTATGTCTTGCCCCTTAAGGAGCTGCCAAGGAGCACATAAATCCTGTTCCATCTGTCTCCTGTACCATCCTGATTGGGCAGCTAGGGGAAACGCTCATCAAAGCACCAGCATCTATCTTTCCACATATTTTTAGCAGTGAATCCCTTTCTAGTACCCTGGATCCAGCCCTGTAAAGTCATGCAAACTGTATACTTTTGATAGTCGATAGAGTGTATTTGGGATGAGGAATTAAATATAACTGCTGTGAGGGGCACTCTACTTTTAGTTTGAGTTTCCATTCGCTTCCAGTGAGCAATATATTGTGGGTGTGTCCGGGGCACCTTCATTTGGGATGCTAACCAGTAGTCTTGTAAACTGGGACAGGCTCTCCCTCCTTGCTGTCTAGGTAGATAAAGGGTCTTCCTTGAGATCCTAGGGCATAAATGGGCCCAAAGGAAAGCCATCATTTTTTTCTGCCGAACCACCAGGTCTCTTTGGGGGATTGGACAGGGAACAGCTTGGAATAAATAAATAAAATGTGGTAGTACATTTGTTTTAAGTGTTTGTAATCTTGAATAAAAAGGAAGGGGCAAAAGGTTCCATCTTTGTAGGTCAGCCCATATTGCCTTAAGGAGCACGGGGGTAATTATCTCTATAGAGATTATGCGGTGATTTGCCTAATCTCACCTCCAAGTACTTAATATCAGAGCAGTCCCATTTCATCGGATATTTAGCTATCAAGTCAGCTGGTACCCGGGGAGCCAAGACCAGCACCTCCGTCTTGGTCCAATTTAATCTATAGCCTGACAGTTGAGAAAAGATTTCAATCTGATCAGAAACTTGAGCCAGCGAATTTTCGGGGTCTGCCAAATATAACAAAACATCGTCCGCATGTAATGCAATTTTATTACAGGTACTGCCCCAGGTCACCCCCCTATACCTGCATTCAGCCTGATGCTCTGAGCTAGTTGCTTGATGTACAAAGCAAAAAGAAGAGGTGACGGGGCAGCCCTGCCTAGTACCCCTGGCAAGTCTAATTGGTTGGGATATATAATCGTTCATCCACACATAAGCTGTTGGGTTGGCATACATTTTGGCAATGATTTTGCGAAACTGACTGGGGAATCCGAAGCTGGCCAGGGGGCCCTGAAGAAAGGCCCAGGAGACTTGATCAAAAGCTTTTTCAGCATCTACACTCATGATATATGCTGGTTGAGCTGTTTTCTGTAGATGCTTTATAATATTAATAGATCTCCGAATATTATCCATTGTCTGTCACCCTGGACCGAATCCCGTCTGGTTCACCTGAATAAGACCAGGAAGGATCCGTTCTACTCTTCTAGCCAAAATACTTGCCATAATCTTATAATCAGTATTCAAAATGGAAATGGGACGGTAAGCGGAGCAGTTGGTGGTGTCCCTGGCCAGCTTCGGGATGACAGATATGATCGCCTGAGACCAAGAAAGGGGCATTAACCCATCCTTAGTACGGACGTGGTTATACGCTTGACATAATAAGGGGTTGACCTCCTCCCTAAATTGTTTGAAAATTTGCCTGGCAGTCGGTTTGAACCCGTACATTTACCAGACTTGAGTTATTTAATTTCTGTTAAAATTTCCCCTTCTGTGAAAAGCAAAACTAAGGCCTCTGTCTGACTTTGTGAGAGACGTGAGCATCGCAAAGGCTTCAGAAATTCCTGGACTTCTTCCCTGGTGGGGTTATGCCCCCCATTGTAAAGTGTCTCATAATATGACTTGAAGGCTTCGGCCACTCCTTCAGTAGTATGTTGCAAGGTGTGCTTAATAGGGTCACTAACTTTAGGGATGTGGGCTCTAACTCTATGCTGGTGAAGCCTACTAGTCAGTAGTTTAAGTGCCCTAGGCCCTCCTTCATAAAATCTCTGGCGCAGATAAATCAACTGCTGTTCCACTGTGTCGTCTAATAATTTTAAGAAATCTGCTTTGTTTTATCAACTGCTTCCCTGTCTTTCTATCTTCCTTCGGCTGCTGCTGTAATTCTAAGTCCCATATCTGCTCTTGAAGGTCTCTATGCCTCTGCTCTCTTTGTCTCTTAAGTCTAGAGAAAATTTCAATGAATTTTCCCCTTATGATTGCTTTCACCGTATCCCATAAGATATCTGGGGAGGTGTCTGGTGTTGGTTCAACTGTATATCTTGCTTAGTCTCTTGTTTAATGATATCTTGAGTCTCTTCGCTTTGCAGGAGAGAGACATTGAGTCTCCAGAAAGTGGAGCGTTTGGGAGGGCCCAGGGTTTACTTTAAAAAAAAAAAAACAGGGGAATGATCAGACAAGGCCCCAACTCCTATCCCAGAAGACTAACATATCCTCACTGATTCTTTGGGGGTAAGAAAATAATCCAGTCTGGAAAAGGTGTGGTACAGATGTGAGAAAAAGGTATATTGTCTGGCACCCCTATTCAGGTGACGCCATACGTCAAGTCAGGCCTACCTCCCATAGAAGTTTCACTACCTTTTTAGCCACCCCATCAATCCACCTTGGCAATTGCACCGAGGAGGGCTGAGTTTCAAATTCAAATCTTCCCCCAATCACTAAGTGACCCTCTGCCTAATTTAATATTTTGAGGAAAAAATCCTGAAAAAAGGAGCAATCTGTACCGGAAGGGGCATATAATGACACCAGGGTAACCAACAATCCTTGGAAAAAAAAAAACTTGATCCCTACAAATCTGCCTTCTTTGTCAAGTAGAGTATTTTTAATTCAAATTGGGTTTTGCAGGGAATCGGTATTGCTGTACCTCTCCTGTGACCTTTCCCATATGCTGATGCCACTACTGTCTGATAGCCAAATTTTGATAATTTCACATGTTTTTCTTTACTTATATGCGTTTCTTGTAATAAAATGAAAGCAGCCCCCGATTTCCACAAGTAAGACATCACCCTGCTCCGTTTAATAGGATGGGCTAAACCATTTACATTATAAGACAGTACCAATGTATCTGACTTATCCATAATTGTGAGTGTCAGTATCTAAATTAGATATTGCTACTCTATGACTCCTTGACACCTGTTCGTCACTTATCCCCCCAAGTGCAGGACTAGGCATGACATAAAATCTTTCTCCCTTAGAAAACATAACTGAACTGCTCAAATTTGGTAACTCTTGTTACAACTAGAAAAAACATTTGACTTCCAGTTGTGGAGATCTACTAAAGCCTTAGTAGTTCTCTTATTTGTCTGATTTCCCCTCCTCTTCCTTCCTTAAAAAAGAAGGAGAGAGAGAGAGAGGCAACCAGACCAAGTAGATGAAGGCTTCGCTTCTTGCCACTTTCTAAGTAGCTCTTCTGTAGAGCCTAAGGTGGTGAATAATGGCCCTTAACCTGAAAAAACAGCTCATGTGTGATGTCCGGCTGGTATATGAGCTGAGAAATTCAGCTATGGAGTGGAAGCAGCAAAGGACACACTGCACAAGTTGCAGTCACCAGCAAAAAAAACGAAACTGTCTGTTTCAGTCCCCCCCCCCCAAAGAGCCCAAGACATCCCCCTAGAAAATAAGACATCAACATAAATTTTGTGAAATTCTTGAAAGTAACACATCTGGTTAATCGTTTAACATTAAAGGAAAAACTGCCCTCAGATTTTGTAACAAGTAGCTCCAAAAGCTAGATTTAATAACACATGACATGGTAATATTAATCAATAGCATGAATCCCACATTAACTGTCTCTGTAGGTCTGGTTATGTGCTTAATTTGATTTGGCAGTAAAATCGAAACCTGAGCTACATACAGCAGAATTCGGCAAAAGTTCCTCTGAGAGACCAGTGACCCGCTGTACTTTGGTAGACTTTAGTTTAGCTCACCCACAACTCAGAGAGTGAAAAGACTCTCAGTCCTGGGTATCAGTAGTATGCGATTTCTTGCCTTCTTGAAGTTTCTGTAGGGCTAGTCTAATCATGCTCAAGGGTGCTAGTGATGATGCAGGGAGTCCGCGACCCCTTCTCTTCTTAGTAAGGGCTATGAGCCAATCAGATTGTCCTTGAGGGTCCTGCTGGGAATCTGAGTTTGGACGAGCTGAATCTTGTGCTTCCAGGAGGCATCTGTCCATTTAGGCCTTCCTCACTTCCTCAGGCGACTCATATATTTTGACCCCTTCAGACCAGAAAATCTTGAGATGAGCAGTGTAAGGGGTATTGAAACGAATGTGCTTTGCTCTAAGAACTTTCAGCATATTCATGTACCACAGGTGTTGTTTCTGCACCTCCGGGGGGTAGTCATGGTCAAAATACACTCTGCTACTTAGATATTTCACCTCTTTCTGCTGCCAGACCTTCAGTAGGATATCTTCCTTCACCCAAAAGCTGTTAAATTTGATAATAGTCGAGCGGGGCCTTGCATCTGAGGGGGTGTTTAGGCTGAAGCGCCCTGTGAGCACGCTGTATGCCTAGTTGATATCAGGGAGGTAGTTGTAGTACATCTGCCAGTAAATCTGCAATGAATTTAGCCATTCGGCTAGTTTCCGACCCCTCCGGCAGCCCATGTATTTGAATATTGTTACGCCTAGAGCGACCCTCTAGGTCCATGCACTTTTGTTGAAGTTTCTCCATGTGTTGCAGAAGGACTTGCAGGACTAGACCTGTTCTTGTGGTTTCATCCTCCATGGCACTGACTTTCTTCCACCTCCCTTACACGTTTCTCCAGGCCAGTAAGGTTGTGATTTAGTTTTCGGAATTCAGCCTTATTCTCTGCCCGCATCTCCTTAAGTTCTTGGAATAATTTTTCAAATCTGGATTGTGTGAGGTGATCTTGTTCTTCCTCTGTATCGGCCATGCTCGCGGGGGAAGGGCTCCGACTGCTGTCTCTGGTTTGTGTGCTCAATCCAGGTGCATCCAGGTGCATCCTGCCTCCTCGGGGCTGTTTTCATTTGTGATCTGCTCTTGCGATTGTTATTGCATTTCATATTTGCCATCGTTGTAGTTTTGGTGCCTTATAAAAGTGGTATTATAACTTTTAATGCTCTCTGGGAATGTAGCTGTCTCTAGTGAGCTGCTGCTAGCTCCGTGATGGAAGTCCGAATCTCAGTATACTTCACCTGTAAATTGTTTACTGCTTAATTGTTTGTAACCTCCCAGGTCGTGTCTGAAAATCGTCACTTCTGTGGCTATGGAACCTACCTGGTAAACAGAAACTAAATAAATACATAAATGAATGTGGCGTTACAAGATTGGTTTATGGAAAACAAGGTATTGTTAAATGGGAAAAAAACTAATACCACGACGTTTGGAACTAAGCAAAGATTTGAAGGAATAATATGACTATAATAGGAAAGAATGGTCTGTGTTTAGAGGGGTAACTTCCTTTAATTATTTGGGAATAACATTGGATAGTGTACTGTCTTTAAATGAGTATATTACAAAAGTGACCAAAAAATCAATAAATTAAGTTACTTACATAGAAACAAAACAGTCTTAACAGTACGGGTGAAAAGAATAGTAGCAAGTCAGGTGCGTTTGCCACCCTTGGAATATAATTCCATATTATTGTTGACTCTACCAAATACTCTGTTCCAGAGATATATGGTAACATTTACCAATATTATTAGGTTTGTCACTAATCTAAAAAGACAAGAATATCACCGTAATTTGTATCACAATTTTGGAATAATGCCACCTAAACAGAGAATCTTGAATGCAACACTGATGTTCCTGCATAGAGTTGTGAACTTAGAAGTTCTAAAAGTGTTACATGACAGGTTCTTACAGGTAAAAACAAGAAAGATAGTGCACACATCATCCATAATACAGTATCAAGAAACCCAGATTAAGACAAAGGTTGCATAACGTTCATTAACATTTCATAGTCCCAAATTGCTTAATGATTTATCAAAAATGGGAACTGATAAGCTGGCCCGTTGGCGCTGAGGGTTGAGGCGCTGGACGCCACCCCTTGCGCCACGCCGGCGACCGGGGTTCGGGAACGAGCCCGGGCCGCTGGAGGTCGGCAGGTGGGGAAGAGATTGAATGTCTGGATGACTGCTCTCTTCCCGGGAGGGAGAAGCCGACTGCCCTGGAGCAGCTCTGATAGAAATCGGGATGCTAGCATGGCGACGCATGGATGTAGGGGTGGAATTGCGGCATGATGTTGCCTTGATATGCGCCTCCGAGAGAAGGGAAAACAAAACAGTGGGAAAAAACTCTGGCACCTGGTAAGATGGCGGAGGCCCGGTGGGCAGCCCACGTTCCTATGCTGGCCCAGCGCACCCAGGTTTCTCCATGGGCTGACCTGGCGACAAAGGTAGGTCCCTCACACTTAGCTACAAAGAGCCACCAAGGGAGGGCGGACCCAGCCCCGGAGGGGATCCGGGGGTCAGGCTTGCTGATGTCATCCAGGAGGAGAACCGAGGGGAATGCAGGGGTTCAGGCCGGGAGTAGAGGCACATCCGAGAGGACGCTCCTGAAGGATGCCTGGGAGTTTCAGAGGAGATAAAGTTTAAAAAAAAAAAAAATGGGAATTGATATTTATTCAGAGAAACAGGCGTTTAAAAATAGCGGGAAAAATTATCAAAATACGATCTTGTCTGCTGTTTTGATAATATTGATCAGTTCACAATATTTTTGCAATAACTGTTTACTCGCTATTGTATTTATGCTTGTATATTTAATTTTTAGTTTGCATTCAAATACTTCTTGTATATTTCAGATCATTTATTTTAACTTGATTTTATGCAATTATAGACTTGCATTGTGTACCTACTGTTATCCCCCCTTCCCCAGGCATGGCTGAAATTGGGTCTTTGAACCAGTCCACTTTCATGGTAAATCAAATAAATGAAGTGAAAGAATGGAGTGGAGGAAACCTCCGCAACTAATAGATGGAACTGTTTGGTAAGGGGGAACATTATCAAATATACCTCTAAGGTGAAAAGGGACTGGGCAGAATGCAGGCTAGAGCTAGAGAGGGCCATCTTCAGTTTAGAAGCAGAATATCAGATTATGCTGGATGAGGAAATTAAGCATAGGGTAGAGGAGATGAAAGAATCTCTGACAGAGATATTGGGAGAGGCCATAAATGTAAACTCCAGTATACTAGGCCAGTATATAAAGAAGGAGGGAGAAGAGCAGGTAGGCTGTTGGCCCTGCAGTTCGGAAAGCAGGTGTGGAACAGGGCAGTGTTACAAATCAAAAACTCTGTCAGGAGAACAGCCTTATAGGGCATCCCAGAGTGATCTTTAGAGAGTTTGAGAAATATTATATAACATTATATAAGGCAGATGTACATAAGGACCTGACCACCTCTTTTCCAAAGTTAGATACCCACTGTATCCCAGCCAGAGATTGCCTAGAAAATACACATTTCACATACCTAGATACAGGATAAAATTAAAGTTATGAACAACATGAAATCACCTGGATTAGATGGGTTTCTAGCGCAGTTGTACAAGGCACTAACTGCAGTTGTTACTGAAATCCTGAGTAAGGTCTGTAATGAAATATTTGTGTGGGGGGGGGGGACTGTCTGCACTCTTGGAAACAGGCCCAAATACTGGTTCTGCAGAAACTGGCAAAGATACCAGTGAATGTGGGGTATATCTGCTGAAAAATATCTAGAGGCATTTTAGCCAACAGGCTACAAAACTATATTTCGTTGGTGGTGCACGCAGACCAAACAGGATTTATTAAAGGCCGCTTCCTCCAAGACAATATCCAGTACCTCCTAAATATTTTTTCAGCACAAAGAAATAACCTGCACCACCAATCAGCTATTTCTGTGGATGCAGAGAAAGCATTTGAAAGGAGAGACTGGCATATTTTTTTAATTACAGTATACTCCACATTCCTTTTAATTTGACCCTAAATTTATTCATAGCATTGAAGCTTTGTACACTTGACCATAAGCAGTAGTAAAAGTTAATGGTCTTATGTCAAACAGACTTTTCCTGAGAGAGAGGCACACAACAGGGATATCCCCTTTCACCTCTCCTATTTGCCCCAAGTATAGCACCAAAATAAAAATATTTCTAGGGTGGTGGTAGTGGGGGAGGGACACAGATTACCGTATATGCTGACTTATAAGTCGGTCTGCCTATAAGTCGGGTTCCCGACTTGCACTCTGCCACCTCAGTCATTGACCCATTTATAAGTTGGGTACACACTCTAACTGCATGCTGTGCAACCAAAAAAACAAGATATCTGAAAGTGAAAATAAAAAGTTTTTAATAATATAATGGATTTGTTAAAAACAGCAGGTTAAAAAAGCGTTAAGCAGCTGCACATTATTTAAAAACAGCTCCACAGTTTTAGTGAGCAGCAAGTGATTTAAAACAGCTCCACAGTTTTAGTGAGCAGCACATGATTTAAAAACAGCTCCACAGTTTTAGTGAGCAGCACAAGATTTAAAACAGCTCCAGTTTTAGTGAGCAGCACATGATTTAAAAACAGCTCGACAGTTTTAGTGAGCAGCACATGATTTAAAAACAGCTCCACAGTTTTAGTGAGCAGCATATGATTTAAAAACAGCTCCACAGTTTTAGTGAGCAGCACATGATTTAAAAACAGCTCGACAGTTTTAGTGAGCAGCACTCGATTTTAAAACAGCTCCACAGTTTTAGTGAGCAGCACATGATTTAAAAATGACTCCACAGTTTTAGTGAGCAGCACGTGATTTAAAAACAGCTCCACAGTTTTAGTGAGCAGCACGTGATTTAAAAACAGCTCCACAGTTTTAGTGAGCAGCACGTGATTTAAAAACAGCTCCACAGTTTTAGTGAGCAGCATGTGATTTAAAACAGCTCCACAGTTTTAGTGAGCAGCACATGATTTAAAAACAGCTCTACAGTTTTAGTTAGCACGTGATTTAAAAACAGCTCCACAGTTTTAGTGAGCAGTACGTGATTTAAAAACAGCTCCACAGTTTTAGTGAGCAGCACGTGATTTAAAAACGGCTCCACAGTTTTAGTGAGCAGCACATGATTTAAAAACAGCTCCACAGTTTTAGCGAGCAGCACATGATTTAAAGACGGCTCCACAGTTTTAGTGAGCGGCACATGATTTAAAAACAGCTCCACAGTTTTAGTGAGCAGCACGTGATTTAAAACAGCTCCACAGTTTTAGTAAGCAGTAAAAATGCATACATACAGTATATTCAGAGTCCCTTCGGAGTTCATCCAACAGTTTTTTTGGGGCGATGCCTTCCCATGTGGTACAGAACAAAAGGAATGGGCGTAATTAGAAGCCAAAAAACTCCTCTTCCTTGCCCTCCTCATCTGACTGGAACATCAAGTGCAGCTGTAATTCTGACACTGGTATGTCATCATACACATCATCCAGTTCAGTAACCAACAAGTCATCCTCCGGTGGTTAATTAGATGTAGGAGGGTTACTGGATGCACCATGCTCGTGTACCATGTCTTTGTACAGCATATCATCCTCTGTACCGTCCATTTCATTAAGATGCCACATTTTTTAAAAGCTTTGACCAGTTCAACGGGGATTTTGTCCCAGGCATCGCGAACCCACTGACAGAACAGGCTGTAGCTCGGCTTCTTTAAATCCACCCCCCCCGCAGTGAATTCCTTTTGGTCATCTATCATCCAGTTTCTCCATAGCTCGCTCTGTTGGATTTAAAGGGCTTGTTGATACTGACATCAAGTGGCTGCAGGAGCGATGTGCAACCGCCGGGAATTAGCCTGGTGAGTACTTTTGCGGCCAGATTATCTTTAACAGATTGCACCAGATGACAGCGGAACATGTCCCAGACCAGGAGACTTTTTTTCTGTAGCAGTGCTCCAGGTCTTTTGTCCCAAACCTCATTTACCCACTTGTTGACCAGATGTTCATCCATCCAGCCTTTTGGATGGACGTCTACAAGCACATTTCCAGGCAATTTTTCTTTGGGCAGTGTTTTTCTTTTAATTATTAACATTGATTTCAATTTTGTGCTTTCTGATAAACAAGCTAGAACCACTGTAAAGTGTGACTTTTCAGCACCAGTTGTTTGCACTGTAACAGTTTTCTCACCTTTTACATGGACTGCCCGGTTTGAGGGTAAGTTGAAGCTTATTGGAGTTTCGTCCATGTTGCCAATAGCAATTAGTGGTTACTGGTGCTACTTTCTTTCTTTTATTATAAATGAATGGAAGCTATCCAGTTTTTGATTCACATGAGAGTAGTTTCTGGGCAAAGTGTGTCCTTTGGCACAATGTTAACCTGAGTCGCCGCATGAGTCGGGTGCACCATCCAGCAGAAGCTTTGAATGGGTCAGTGGATGCGTAGCCATGTTTTTTGGCAAACTGTAGTGCTTGCAGCTGGATTGCCATGCGGGTAACAATGTAGCCCTGCAGCCTTAATTCATGGACCCAGACACTGAGTTTGTTTTCTGTTGGTGAGGGGTTTAAGCGATTCAAGTGGACACGCTTAACAGACCTGGCAACACTGAGTAGAGTGTCTTTCTTTTTTTTCCAGTCCCGGATCAATTTTTCATCTATGTTAAACTCCCTTTCAGCAGCAGCATTAGAATTGGCTTCTGCAAAACAGACAACCTTTAACTTAAAATCTGCCTCATATGCACACCGCTTCCTTTTCAGACACTGCATTTTCACAAATAGAGCTGCATAGTGAAACGATGCTGGGAAGTACATTTAAATACATCAGCTCGTGGTTAGTTCCTTAACTGGCCCTGATTGATTCATTGACTAGAATAAAATGCACTGAGCTGATGGCGCTGACAGTTTTGATGAGGTGCTAGTCACTACTCTGGCTACTACTGAGTGCTATTCAGGTGCAAATGTTAAGGTGTTAACTACGATCATTTCTGGCATCACAGGCAGCAAAAACATGAGATCAGTAGTACCAGTTACCTTTTCAGCATCTGGTACGTCTCACTTACAAATTGGATGATGGTTTTACAAACTAAATTATGAGCCGAAAAATCCGACTTATAAGCGAGTATATACGGTATATGCCGACAATTCCATTTACTTCTGCTGTAATATTTCAGACTCTATTCCACTAGTCCGCATACTGGAGGAATTTGGCAGCCTTTCAGGCTATAAAATAAACCAGGCTAAATCAGTAGTGATAATTGTGGTCAGTGATCGGGACAGTTCCAGTCAGCATTTACATTTTGGGCTCGCCAGAACCGCTTCAGATACCTGGGGGGGTGGAAGTTACACCACTCTTCTCATCACTGGAGACTGTTACTGTTATCCGTTCTAGGGAGAAAAAACACATCCAAAATGAATATTTTACCTTGTTACCATTTTCTTTCCCAGTTCCTGCTAATACATAACCCATTAGTCTACTGGAACAAACTAAATAGAATCCTTTGAAATGTGCATTGTGAGGAGCCAAATGAAAGATTAATAAAGAAGCACTGATGGTTCCTTGGGGGCTTGCAGTGTAAAATTTACTGAATTACTCCCTCGTAGCCCAAGCACTTTTCTTGATAACATGGGCCAAACTGAGACGAGGATTACAGTGGTATAACTCAGAAGACTTGTTAGGCATAGATGATCACTAATTTACTGTTCTCACTTCACAACCTCACCAGGAGATTAACAAAATTCAGAATTCAGTGGGTTGTGAATTCCCTTTCTGTTTTGAGACAGCTTTCAAAAAGACTAAAATGCCTACAGACCTAGGATCAATCATCGTGATTAGACATAGTACTAGGGTGGGGGTTATGTCAGATGGGAGGGACTGGGGTGACAAGATTTATGCAGTATATTTCCCAGGGAAACGTTATGTCCTTCACACAAATTCAGGAACAGTTTAAACTCCCACATTCTCAGTTTTTTAAGTACAGTATCTTCAAATTCGCTGTTTTTATGGAGACAGAGAATAACATACTGAAACTAACGAGTAAATACACCACTGGAAGATTTCATCCACTGGAGTGTAGTGTTAAAGACTAGATCCAAATGCATTTATGAGATGTACAGAGTGTTGATCACAGGGAAAGACACCCCTTTAGAGTCAATCGGTGAAGTAGGAGCAGGAAGGCGCAGTGGTTATTCCAAGTGAGGCGTGGCAAGACAGGCTATACTGTTGGAGTCTATGTGCAGAAGAAGACTCACACCATCATATACTCTAGGAGTGTCCTTGATTGGAGGGAAGTCGGTGAGTAACTGCAAAACATGTTGACTGTTAATATCCTATTCACCTTCACTACTGTGGTGCTGCAGTTGTCCAGAGACTTGCCCAGGGGTAAAACACATTGCCACCTGTTAAGGATTCCGTTACTGGCTGCACTAAAATGTACAACTCTGCACTGGTTGTTAGATGTAGTCCTGCCACTACCCACGCAGAAAAGCAAGTAATAGAGATTAGAGAAATGGAAAAGATCACAGCAGATCTTAGCCTCAGAAGGGAAACCTTCCTGGCTCAGTGGCAGCCTTGGGAGAACTACATTTATTTGAATGTTTGTGACTGGGAGCGGGCACACTGAGCCGTGGATCGTTTCCAGGTGCATCTCGGGAGGGGGGGGACAATGGAAGGTGAATATATGTATAGATGTAAACTGACTTACATAACCAGATTGAGCTGTTGGTGATATTTTTAGTGAATGGTGCTATCCATGGTCCAGCACCCCTGATTGGGCCCCCTACTTCGCAGACAGTAATACTTAGGGCATAGGCACTTACCGTATAAGCATAAGTGTCAGGATCTGAGTTCTATTATGCTTTATTGTCATATAATCATGCTATTATATGGTAATCCTAATTGTAATACTGGGGAGCATCTTTTGGACCATTGTATAATCATCCATTAGGCGATACTGCCATCTACAGCTTAGTGCAGAATAGCATATATTTGTACGAAATTGTATACGTAATTACCAGTAACCTTGTAATACACAGAGGGTGGGATATTCAAAGGTGTTGCGCATGGCGCAGCAGGGAATGCACCATGCGCAACCCACCAATGCACCTGGCGCGATATTCAGTCGGGTGGGTTGCGGTGCGCAACCCCCGATGTGCTGGGGCGCACCCGTAATGTATGCAGCTCAAGTGCGGGGGGGGGGGCGTGCCCATGCATATGCAGCACATCCTGATATTCAGCCCGAAATGTGCGGCGAATATGCAGGCATAACCCCACCTTGCGCCGCTCAGGGGGGTGCAGTGTTGCGCCCATACAAACGGGGAACAAGTTGGGGACACCCACAGGTGGGCTGTCTTATTGCTGGGTGCAACACAGCAGCCGCCTGCTGTGGGTGTCCACCTGACCTCCCAAAACTCCGACCCCATGCCCCTTGCCCAGGGAGCATTGTGGCCTCCCTGCCCCTTCGCATGATCGTGGGCATAAGTGTATAATCTCCCTGATGGTCCAATGGACCCTACCCCTTCACCCGATCGTGGGCATATGAATAACATCTCCCTGGTGGTCCAGTGGACCGATCCCCTGCGCCCTATTGCGGGCATGTAATGAACTATTCCCTGGTGATCCAGTGGACTGATCTCCTTCGCCCGCGGGCATTTGACAAACCCTCTGGTGGTCTGGTGGTACCCCTCCACCACCCACTGGGTCCCCTGCCACCCTGCACCCCTCGGTCAGCGGCGGGTGGCAGCTCCCTACGCAAGCCGCCTGGCTGCCGCTGACCGACACGTACGAATGCGCCTGTATGCCTATTGGTCCACTGCACTGGGCCAGTGGGCATGCCAGACCATACAGTACTACAGTCCCGAAATGTGAATGAACACTCTTTCACATTTCGAGGACTGTAGTACTGTATGGTCTGCACGCCCATTGGCCCATGCAGTGGACCAATAGGCGACTGCCACTGTACCTGTCAGTCGGGCGGCCGCTGGGTAACTGTGGGCGAGAGTTGCCGCCCGCCACTGACCGGGGAAATTGCAGAGGTGTCGAGACTCAGTAGAGTGGGTAGGGGAGGGGTACCACTGGACCACCAGGGCTTCACAAATACTACGACGGGCAAGGATTGCAGTCCACTGGACCACCAGAGAATAATTCATTACATGCCCGCGATCGAGCGCAGGGGATCGGTCCACTGGGCCACCAGGGAGATGTTATTCATATGCCCATGATCGGGCGACGGGGTAGGGTCCACTGGACCACCAGGGAGATTATACACTTATTCCCGCGATCGGGCGAAGGGGATCTGTCCACTGGACCACCAGGGCTTCTACATTCACATGCCTGTGATCAGGTGATGGGGCGCGGTGCCCGCCGAGGGGCAGGGGGCATTGGTCCCCGACGGGCTGCAGCCTGGCAGGACACCAGGTGCAAGTTGCCGGGATCGGCGCTCGCATGCAAATGGGGCCGTAATGACATGCAAATGGCCCCATTTGCGCTTTGCATGCATTATGGCCTCATTTGCATGCCCAGCGCTGAATGTTGTGGTTGATGTGCCTAAGCGCAACTGCACTTGCGCATCCCCGCTCCCGCCGCCTTTCGGCGCTGGTGGTGGTACTACTGCGCCATCGCGATCATTCACCCTCAGTGCCATATTCAACGGTGCTGAGCCATGGCGCAGCACCGTTGAATATTGCCTGGACCATGCCCTGGCTCAGCCCAGTTGCGCTGCGCCCAGGCTTGCGCCCCTGCCTGGCGCAATCTGAATATCTAGCCCAGAGTTCTTTGTTTTGCTTATCTCATGTTTTTTGCTAGTTCAGTACATTTTCCCAGGCTAGCTAGAAATCACACCATTTTGCTATTAGCCTATTATGTAAGTTCTTTATATCTTTTTAGTAGTTTCTATGGTAATTATCAGAAGTATAAGACCTATTACACTGCTTGTTCTCTCGGAGAAGAGACTGATGCAACCTATAGGTAGGAAAGAAGATTTGGGGTGTTCTCCTCAGTGTTTTAACACTGAGTTTGGTTATAAGCCTGCTTTATATACCAGAAATAAATCATTGTCAGACTCTGGACACCACTTGTTTGTTGTTTCTTCACTCTTGTACAGTTTCACCAAGAATCTGAGAGAGGGTGATTTATTACCCCACTTACTGGGGGGGAAATTTGGCCAGGATACCAGGGACATTCATCTACTCTTATCGAGAAGTGTCATGGGATCTTTAACATCTATCTTAACAACCACCAGAACAGGCATATGGGACCTCAGTTTAACATCTCATCTTAGGCGTGCAGCACCCCCCCCCCGATGCACTACAGTGTCAGTATTGGGATTTATCCCACGTTCCTGTTGTGGGACTAGAACCTACCACCTTCTTATCTTCCAGCTTCAGAGGCGAACGTGCTACCTGCTTGCATCACTGACATATCAATGGATTAATTGAGGAGGTATGAGTTCTGGGTATTTGGAGGAGTACAGAATAGAGAATGAACATACTGGTATGACATGGAGACTTAAAGCAGGTTGTATAAGTTGTGTTAGCCTGGGAGGGATATTTATTTTTTCTGTAGGATAAGTTTTTGGCATTACAGACTGTTATTAGATCTGCACACTGGATTACAGAGACTTACCTCACTGTGGGTTAATTCAGACAGAAGACTCCAAATGAAAGACCCACAGACATTCGTTGAGCAATAATGAAATGAACACTGGACACATTTTGTATAAGTAAACATTTTATTCCTGTATTTTGTATAATAACTATAATTCCTTGTGATTGCAGGTTGACCTTGTTACTGTTTTAAAGAGCTACTGACGCTTCAAAGAAAACTTTGAAAAACATAATGGGTACAATTCTGCTTGCATTCCATTTACATTTTATATATTTCTCCTCCCCATAATTTATTACTAAGAAAATGTGTATGAATATATGATTGTTGTCCCTTAGTTTTTGAGTTCATCTGCCTCTATAGCTTACTCCCTACTCCAAGTCATAATTCTCTGTTGTGACATCATGGTCTGTTGCCATGGGAGTAATTGTGAGGTCACAAGGAGAGCTCTATGACTTCAGGTCAGGAGAAAGCAACAGGAATAGACAAACTCTTCAGGAGCAGAAATCCTGTTTTCACACAGATGACCTCAGTAATAAAGAATGGTAAGAAGAAATACATAACAATGAGAAATACAAGGTGGACTGTGTCTAAATATTATGTTTTGTTAAAGTGCAGCTGAATGTGTCACCAGCTCTTTAAGTTTTAATGTTACATGGACCATGTTAAGTCCAAATCAAATGGTTTTAATTTTGTAGTTGCAATGTTGGAATGAAAAGATTGAGTGAAGCTGAGTTATAAAAAAAAAAAAAAAATAATAAAGATTGTGTTAATGGGATTGGTGTGAAATTAAAGATATATGATCATCAGATATCTGTAACTGTGTTATGTGACTGAAACAAATGGGTGTTTTTTCTTTCTGCTTTTAAATCTTTTGCTTCTGTGTTCAGTTTAGTGGGCCTGAAGACCGGAAGAGTCTAGCCAGAGATTTAGGTATTGTTGAAACAGAAGGAACGAAGGGTGCACCTCTGTTGCTAGAGCTGATAAAACGATGCCAGCTAAAGGAGGATTCCAGTTTTGCTGAGGTAACCATAATTAATGTGTTTTGCTGTGATGATTAATTCAGTGATTGTCAGGGCTAGAAAGTAAAGATATTCCACCTTGTTCCGCGTGTCAGTTTTCAAAGTGCAATACCATTTTAATCATGTTGGTATTCTGACTGGAATGCCACTCCCCCATGCCTCTACTCTGCACATTTTATCTGTAGCATTGCTTTTTTGGACAGGCAAGATTCCAGACCTTGAGATGACATTCCAAATTTAGGTTTTTAGTATTTCACCTCCCACATTAGATTAATTTTTACCCCTGGTGTATAAAAGCTGCCACTGTCTGTATCCTGAGGACTAGAAATGAGACTTCTTATCAGTGACTAATAAGCTTCCAGTAAATGACATTATGACACGATGGTTCTGTGTGATAACGGCGAAAGCCTAAAGGTGATCTGCATTATTGCTGAAGGTCAAAGTGCTGAACATTTTTCGGCACTCTGGACACCTCAAGCACAGCAAAACGGGCGCCGGAACTTTGTTTTTAATGTTTTCTGTGGGAGGCTGTATTCTCGCCCCTTCTCGTAGAGAGGACTTTGCACCCTGCACACCCCTGCTAAAGGATTCTACAACTCGGGGGGGGTGAAAACAGTTATTAAAAAAAAAAAAAAAAAAAAGGCCCTGCACAACAAAACGCAGCAGCTGCCTGGACTCGAACCCAGTACCCTGCAGACTGATGCTGGCAACCCACCCACCATGCCACAGGGTCAGCTTGGCAACCCACAGCGACACCACCCCTCCCACCCCTCACTGTAATGTGCCTGCCTCCCACCCCCGTACATATAGCTACATCTTGTCGCTGTACTCGCCCACCCCCTATTCAGCCGCCTACTGGCCCTGTGGCCGTCTCTGTAATGTGCTGGGGAAGGGGTCACTGTTATTGTAGGCGCCCTTTCCCCAGCACCAATATCACGGGATACCGACATGATACAGCTTGCAGCCATGACATATTTTGAAGTTTTGATCTCTAGTTCAGTAACAAAACTAGTTTTTAAAATGAACACTATAATGAGGCTCTGATAATCACTAGTGTTAGAAAACCATCCGTGGTCTTCCGTAATATGGGAGCTAAGCCAGTGCATCAATCTCATTATTACTAGAGTATGTGAAATCATTTTATTTAGATACAGTACAAAAGAAGCGATCTGAGAGGAGCTAATCTTCTTCCTAGAGTGCCATTTCTGGGTCTTAGCTGGAGGCACTAGGTTCCTGCTGGAGCAAGTCTTTTTTAGCCGGGGTGTCTGCATCCGCTATTGATGGCATCACATGCTTGACACCATGCAGCGCGCTTACCAAAAAACATTGCTTATGGCCTAACTTCACTCAGTTCCGGGTTTCCTGTCAGAAAGTGTGCACATTGGGAGTGAGTCATTGATACTTCAGTTTGCCTCTCTTCTCTTTTACCTTTCTCAATTTATTTCTTTTACCATTGGAATGTCCAGATTGTACTTCGAGTGGGAGCTCTTGCAGCAGACAGTAACCATTAGGACTGAGCCGCTAGGCACTAGGACCCCACGGAAACATTCTAGCTAGCAGTCTTCAGCGGGGGACCAACGTCGGCCCACCCCAACACCGGCCAATGGTATAAAGGGGGCGGTCCCCGGCCCCACCTCAGTTCTTTTCCCACCATCGACCTGCAAGCATGGGCTCCTTGGACACCCACTAGCTTCAGTTGAACCACCAGTTTTGCGTTTATAGCATTTATTCTTTATTTTCCTTTTAAAATGATCTTTTTTTTTCTGCATGTTGTCTTCTTCTTCATCCGTTTCTTCAGTGGAAAGGAGAAAATTGAAGTGTGCCTGTGGCAAACAGCTGCCGTCAAAAGATGGCCATGAGGCCTGTCTCTTTTGCCTAAGACCGAACCATGACACTGCCGCCTGTGAGCATTGTTGGGCGTTTAGCTCCTGGACTCTGATCTGCTGCCAGAAGGCCCTTAAGGCGCACCTCATTGAGCAGCAGCTTGCCACCATGCAGGCTGAGCCAGCGGGGAAAAGCCCCTCTTCCTCCTCGACAGTCTCCACGGCTTCCACCTCGAAGACCCACAAGGACAAGAAGAAGGACTCGCAGAAGCATCAGCCTCGGGACAAGCATCGAGAAAAGTCCCGGGGACACTCCCGCTCCAGGTTCCCGTTGCATAAAAAGTCCTCCTCCAGCGCTTCTTGTCATGGGGGAGGGGGATCGGACCATTCTTCCAGATCTACCTCCTCCTTTGGGGCAGGCTCCAGCTAAACACTCCGCCCTTCCCTCTGCGTCAGGCAGAGGTGGGTTGGGGGCTTTGGCCTCCTCCCCGTCATCCCTGAAGGTGCAGGCAGAACCTCATGCATCATCCTTCACCTCAGGAACCGGGACTGGTCACAAATAGGGCAGTGTCGCTTTGGCTCCCGTCCATTAGGTCCAGACGTTGGTGATGTCCAAAGCCTTGGACCAGTCCCATCGTCAAGGGCACGCATCGGACCCATTTGAACGCATGATACCTCTGCCCTGGTCTGCAGCTACTTCGCCCCAGACACCTTTTAGGTTCACAGCATCCTCCAAGCCACCGTCAGCCACAGGGATGCTTGCATGGACATTGGCCTGGGAGTCACCGTCCTTGTCGCCAGCTCATTCCGCGTTTCCTATGGTGGTGGACTCCCCTCGAGGGAGATCTCTGCTGACTGACCGCAGACATCAGGTGATCCCCCTCTCTCATCTGGCCCGGTCTTCTACTACTCCACCACCCCGGTCGCCGGTCACCCTGACCACGGCTACTCTGACACTGGACCCTCAGCCTCCGGCTGGTCCGTTGGCTCCACAATTTACTAAAGATGAGATTCAGGAACTGTTCTCATTCTGGTGGAGTCAGGTCAAACAGGACCTGCTCCCACCGAAAGAACCGGTTACAGTGATGCCGGGTCCGACCCCAGAACCCATCGAGGGGGGGAAATCTGGAACCCAAGCCACTGACTCCACCACTGAAAGATTGTATGCCCAGCCCAGAGGATACCGGTGGCAGACCCCCTCCCAGAGACTGGCATCACCCCAGGTCTTGGCGCTCATCGAGCCCCTGCTGTTGTCGGTCCTCTAGCCATTGTCTGTCTAAGGGTCATCAGTCACTTAGCCGCTGCCAGTCCCGTGATTGACATCACTCTAGCTCTTTCTCATCGGCCAACTCCAGGGAGAGCTCGGAGTCCTCGGGCTTAGGAAGTTCTGACCACAGGGGTCTCCCTTTGTCTCCTGACATAGGGACACTCCCAGGTCGCCTCCTGATGATCCTTCGTTCATGGACATCATGAGTCACATCCAGGCCTCCAGTGTATGGTAGATGGAAGACCCAGATCCCGAGTGGCGAAGGCTGGCTAAATACCTGAGGCAAAAGGAGCCCAAGCCTCTAGTGGTCCCTCCTTTGGTGGACATGTTCCAGGACCTAACAAGGCTCATCTGGAAACATCTGTCCTCCACCTCTGCCATCTCGAAGTAAATCGGATAGGCTGTAAAGAGCCCCTAGGGAGGAGCCTTTTTTGGCAGAACACCCTACTGTGGACTCTATGGTCATTACGGCAGCTCATGATAGATCAAAGAAGCTGAAACACCTTAGTACAAAGCCTCCCGATCTGGAATACAGATGCATTGACCAGATGGGCAAGAAAGTCTATTCTTTGTCTACTCCTCCATCCGGTCGCCTAACTTTCTCACTCATGTGGTTCAGTACCAGAATGCCTTGTGGGAGAAAGAGATGGAAATGTCCGAGGCTCTTCCAGACTCGGCGCAGTAGTCCGAGCTTCTGGATCTTTTGAAATTGGGGTCAGATGTGGGCACCCATGTTTTGAGGGCCTCACATGACACTGCAGCAACGGCAGCCAGAGCTATGGCTTCTGGTGTTTGCCTCAGGCACCACACCTGGCTTAGAATCTCAGGATTCTCCCAGGGTCTGCAGTCGGGCATCCTTGACCTCCCTTTGAAGGGTTCGGTTCTCTTTGGAGACGAGACTAAAGAACTCACTACTTGTCTCCAGGTTACTTGTCTCCAAGAATCTGGGAAGTCCATTTGGTCTGTCCAAAAAATGTATAAGAGGGACCAAAAACCTTTACAGAAATAGCCTTTTCTGAAGACCTCAGGTCAGCAGTCCCAAAATCGGCCTCAGCAGAGGGGAAGGCTATAAGACAAAGACAGCCTCCCAGGCTCCTAGTAGCTCTGTCTCTCGTGCCACAATGTC
The DNA here is from genome assembly GCA_016271365.2 of Neoceratodus forsteri. Taxonomy (NCBI): domain Eukaryota; kingdom Metazoa; phylum Chordata; order Ceratodontiformes; family Ceratodontidae; genus Neoceratodus; species Neoceratodus forsteri. The sequence continues at coordinate 930,300,351 of CM057450.1, read as the reverse complement.
CTTCCAAGCCCCTCTGCCCACTCCCGGGTCCGCACAGTGACTCCTTGCACGACCCCCCTCCTCCAGCAGAGTCAGTGGGGGAGTCAGTAGGGGGTTGCTTCTCCCTTTACCTAGAGGGCTGGAGAAGCATAGCATCAGACCTTTGGGTGTTACAGCTCATAGAGAGAAGCCATACTCTGGAGTTAGTGCAGATGCCTCTGGAAACGCCACCAGTGTCTTCCCATTATCCTCCTCACATCCCCCTGATTGAAGGGGAAATTCTAGGAGCGTGGATATGTTGTTCATCCACACTCATTGGCATTGTCCCTTTCCTCTTTAAATCTGCCGTAAGTCTTCTAGCTGGCTCCTCTCACCCACCTGGATGGTATATATCTCGGCTCCACCCAACAACGCCAGATCTTCCTTTCCTCTGGAAGATTCAGGTTGCCTTCCTCGTGCTCTCGCATTTCGTAGGCCATGGCTTTCAAATCTTCGGTTCGAGTTAGTGATTGCACTTTTGCAGCATCGATCACGGAGGAGAAATCTTCCCCGAGATTTCGCCAGTGTCCTTGTGGCCAAAAAATGTCTCATACCGATCCCCATCTCTCGTGGGTCTACTGCCTGGGTGTCGGCCATGACACGTCGTCCTGCAGTTACCGCTTTGCCTTCCATCCCAACGTCCTGAACGACCGTAGGGCATGTCTGAAACTGGGGAGACTGGAGAAAAGGAACCCTCCGGTGAAGTCCAAGGAGGCTAGGTGGGCAGTTTCCACAGGCGTTCGAGGAAGAAGCTGCTCATGCTTCAGCCAGTTGAAGCTTCTTCATCCCACTGAACCTAGGCTCCACCTTTAAACAGGTTCGTTCAAGAGTTGTGCCAGTCTCTCCCCACCCGGGGAGAGGTGCAAATGGGCTCGCACTCCTCCCGCTCTCGAAAGAGAGAAAAATAACTTTCTTCGTCTTCGTCTTGAAGGTAGTCTTGGGACCGAGAGGGGTCTCAGTCCCAGGAGCTTGTGGTCTCAACTTCGGTCGAGATTGCCTCCTCGGCCGCAGGCTTTATGGACCTTCCATCTGGCCAGATGACTGAGGAAGTGGCTGATGAGGCCGGGATCATTCTTGACCCGATCGACCCTTTGTCACCAGCCGTGGCCGATGACTCCTTAGAACGGACTACGGTCTTAGTGTTTCCTGATGAGGAGACCCAGCCTGCTGGTGTCCCCATCAAGAATCCGGTTCCAGACCCTTGAATCTCACTGATCCCTCCGGTGTCTCTCGATCGACCGAATCGGCCTGCCCGATCTCGGTCGAGGTCCAGAACCCCCTCGGCCGAACGACCGAGGAAGAGCCACAAGTGCTCCAAGAAGAGGCGATGCCATAGGTCGTCTTCATCCTCCTCGGACGAGGGAGAGGCTCCAGCGGAAACTCGGCCCGGTGCTTTTGAACCCCATAGTGGCAGCAGCTGATTTTGACGGGCAGAAGCCCACCCGGCCCGTCACTTGGCTCTTGCCTCCCAGGCCCGAGCGACCCTCAGAACAGGCCTTTGGTTCCTCCACCCGATGGGACCATCCCGTCCCACGGTTTGGCCTATTCCGGTCTCTCCACCTATTCGGGTGGAACCACCGCCTAAACAGCCTGTGAGAGGGTCTCCCTAGAAAGGCGACACTGGACTTCCCCGACGTCTGTCGATCACAGTCACCCCAGACCACCCTCGGCGGATCGAGGGTGATTTAGGCAGCAGGCCGCTATATCCTGACTCCTTGGACTCTGATGCCACCGGACTCCATTCTCATCCTGGAGATAACAAGTCGTCAGTTGGTACAGAGATGGAGGAAGGCCCTTCCTCCTTCTAAGGGATTCTCCATCTCATTTCCCGACTCCACTGGAATGCCCCTGGAGCCTTTCCAGAAAAAGGAGGAGTACCCTCTCATGGATATCCTGAAGAGAGGGGATACCCCGATGGAGGCCTTTCCTGTGGCCTAAGCCATCGTTGGCCTGGCCCTTGAACTTTGGCAGCGCCCTGACTCATGCCCAGCACTGTCTGCCCGCATGGCCCGCAAGTACGCGGTGCCCATGGGGTCCCTTGCGGTGTTCACAGAGCACCCTTCGGCCGAGAGCCTGGTGACCGCCTCTGTGTTCAGGCGTACTGGCAGTTCGGCCGACACTGACCGACCTCCAGACAGAGTCCAAAAATATGAACCACTCAGCTCGGAAGGTCTATGCGGCCTCTTCCTTGGGCCTTCGTCAAGCCAGCTCAGCTATCATCATGGCACACTTCTCTCATGCCCTTCTTGGGTCATTGGCCGAAGTCCTCCCTCATCTCCCAACGGACATGCAGACCACGGTCAAACAAGTCCGGGACCAGCGCCATGCTGTTGCCAAACAGCAGCTCCAGACGGCCCTGGACATTGGAGATTCTTGTGCCCGATCCATGGCCGCCGCAGTGGCCTCTCACTGCAGGACTTGGCTGAGGCTCTCCTCCTTCCCCGCGGATACTCAGCTTAAGCTTGCTGACGTGCCTTTCCTTGGGACCAACTTGTTAGGTCCAGGACTGGCCGGTCATTTACAACGTATAGAGCAGTCCAGTGCCACCCGACGCCACTTCTGCCAAGGGTTCTTCGGGCTAGAACCAGCAGAAGAAGAAGAAAAAGTATTTTCGGCACTCTTCCCCTGCGGTTCGGCAGCCCTCCTATCAAGGAGGTCAGCAGCAGCAGCATCAGCAGCAGGCTCTAGCTTGGCACCCTTGGCCCAAGCCTGGACCCCAACAGGCCTGCAAAGGAGTCCAAGGCTCGGGTCCTGGAGCCTCCTCCTCCTCCCTCTAAGCCTGCCCAGTGGCGGGATGGGGGGTTGCCTCCCCACTCCATCATCACGCCAGCTCTGGCCTCCCCGGGGTCGGCTCCGCCACTTCCTTTCCGCCTGGTCCGCTATCACTTTGGACAGGTGGGTTCTCGAAGTGGTCATTCAGGGACTGCCTCTAGAGTTCGAGTAGTACCCTCCCAGCCGAGCCTCCGCCCCTCGGGAGGAACGGATTTCCGCATGCACCCAGTTGGCTCTTTGAGACGACGTGGCTCAGCTCCTCCGCAAGGAGGCTGTAGCCCCCATGGCGGATCCTCCAGCAGACCCATGCTTTGTCTCCAGGTGTTTCCTGGTGTTCAAGCGGACGGGGGGTTGATGCCCCATTCTAGATTTCCACGACCTGAATCAGTTTCTCAGGTCTCGCACCTTTTGGATGGTCACTCTGTCCCAGATCATACCATCCCTGGAGAGAAACGTGGATCTGTTCACTGGATCTGCAGGACGCATTCTTTCACGTCCCAATCCGTCCGTCCCATCAGCGGTTCCTCCGCTTCAGGGTCGAAGGGACTGTGTACGAGTTCCGAGCCATGCTGTTTGGCCTGTCATTGGCCCCACGGGTCTTCACCAAATGCATAGCAGTGGTGGCGGACCATCTCCGGTGTCGAGGGGTCAGAATTTACCCCTACCTCGATGACTGGCTCCTGGCAGGTTCCACCCAACAGGAGGTGGAAAGGTCCAGGGATCTGGCCCTTCAAACCTGCTCCCAACTCAGCCTCCTGATCAACGAGGCCAAGTCGTAACTCGTGCCTTCCCAGGTGATGGGCTTCATCGGGGCAGAGCTTCACTCTTGTCAAGCCAGAGCTCGGCTCCCAGCGGACGGGGCGGAGGGTCTTTCCTCCTTTGCCCAGTCATTTCTGGTTGGGCATGTGTGCCCTGCCTGGGACTTTCTGCGCCTTCTGGGTTACATGGCGGCATGCACCTCGGTGGTCCATTGGGCCCGGTTGCACATGCGCCCCCTCCAATGGGAGCTGGTTGCCCAGTGGACTCAGCGCCACGGTCACTTCGACCAGCTGATCCCTGTAACCCAGAAGATGTGGGACGCTATCCAATGGTGGACCGTCCCAGACCAGTTGCAGGAAGGGACCCCGTTTGTCCACCCTGAGCTGACGGTCGTCCTCATGACTGACACCTCTCTAATGGGCTGGGGAGCCCACATGGGGGACAACAGGGCCCACGGGTTCTGGATCCCCGACGAGTCCTGATGCCACATCAACCTGTTGGAGCTCAGAACAGTCAGACTGGCACTGTCAGCTTTCGCTCCTCAGCTCCGGGGTCAAGTGGTTCAAGTCCAGATGGGCAACACCACGACCATGTACTACCTCAATAAACAGGGCGGCACGCACTCCTGTCTGCTGTGCAAGGAGGCGATCTGCATATGGACCCTCGTGAACCGGTTGGAGGTGGATTTCCTAGCCATCCATGTGGCAGGAGCCTCGAACCAGGTGACGGATGCTCTCAGCCGCGTAGGCCAGACATCCCACGAGTGGTCTCTCCATCTAGAGCTAGCTTACAGCCTGTTCTCCCATTGGGACAAACTGATGGTGGACCTGTTTGCCTCCAGGGAAAACACCAAGCTGAGGCTGTGTCATGCCTACCCCCCTCAGCAGGTCTCGCTGCAGGGGGATGCCTTCTCGAGGCCGTGGACCCCAGGCCTCCTCTGCGCCTTCCCTCCATTTCTCTTGATCCACAAGGTGTTACTCAAGGTGACGAGGGACAAGGCGAAGGTGATTCTGGTAGCCTCAGACTGGCCGTGCCAGTTCTGGTATCCAGATCTCCTCAGCTTCAGCTGCAGGCCCCCGAAGCAGCTTTGTACATGCCCGGAACCTGATATCTCTCAACCAGGGGAAGGTCTTCCATCTGAACCTTCAATCCCTGCACCTCACAGCCTGAGCAGCTAGAGTTCCAGGCTTTGGGTCTTTCCGAAGATGTCTACAGTGTGGTGGAGGCATCTAGAAAGGAATCAACCAGGAAATGCTTTGCCTTCAAATGGAAAAGATTTTCCATTTGGTGTCAGGGTAAGGGTCTGGACCCTTTATCCTGTTCTGTGGCTAACATTCTCGACTACCTTTGGTCTCTCTCCAAAGGGGGTCTACGGTCATCGACCCTTAGGGTGCACCTGGCAGCCATTTCTGCTTACTGGGCACGGGCCGGTCAGCTGACATTGGCACAGGAAACAGTGGTCGGGCGGTTTTTCAAAGGCCTGCATCACATATCCCCTCCGGTGCGTGAACCTTCACCTCTATGGGATCTACTGCTGGTTCTGGCAAAGCTCATGGGCAAATCATTCAAACCCATGCACAAGTGTGAGCTATCACACTTGTTGTGGAAGACGGTCTTCCTGGTGGCTGTCACGTCAGCCAGAAGGATGGGAGCTCCAGGCGCTTTCGGTGGACTCCTCTTATCTGGTCTTTCCCAGGGACAAAGTTGTCCTGCGCACCCACCCGAAATTCCTTCCGAAGGTGGTGTCAGAGTTTCACCTTAACCAGGTGTTGACTCTGCCGGTATACTACCCTAATTACACCTTGGACGCTGAGTACAGGCTCCATATCCTATTATAACGAGAGGACAGCAGAAATTTGCGGAGAGGTTCGCCAGCTGTTTGTCACTTATGCTGAAGCCGCTTCTGGCAGACCTGCAGCCAAATGGACCATAGCAAGATGGATTACATCATGCATAGGTCTGTGCTATGAGTTGGCGGGCAGGGAGCCTCCCCAGAGGGATAAGAGCTCATTCTACCCGCCATACTGCTGCATCAGTGGCTGCTTCCAGGGACATCCCTATCCAGGAAATCTGTTGTGCTGCTACCTGGAAGTCAGCAAACACCTTCATTGCCCACTACCACATCGCCCTTGAGTCATGCCGGAATGCTGGTTTTGGGGCCTCGGTTCTCCAATCTCTGTTCCCTAAGTAGGGGTTGTGCGCCTTGCCTCCCTCCTCCTGGAGAACTGCTAGGAGTCTGCCAATGAGTGTGGATGAACAACATATCCACGCCCCTAGAGAACAGGTTACTCACCTGTAACAGTAGTTCTAGGAGTGGTATATGTTGTTCATCTACACGGACCCACCTGACCTCCCCCGGCTGTGGACACATATAACCTGGGTTCCAGCAGGCTGAGATCTGGCGTCATGGGGCGGAGCCGAGACATATACCACCCGGGTGGGTGGGAGGAGCCAGCTTTAAGACTTCCAGAAGATTTAAAGGGGAAAGGGACGATGCCAGTGAGTGTTGGATGAACAACATATACCACTTTTAGAACTACCGTTACAGATGAGTAACCTGTTCTTCAGGCCTTCCTTCAAAAACTGGCTATAGAGCCAGTCCCCATGTCCCAGCACGGAAGAGGGTACTAGTCATACTTTTTCCTAGTGCCAAAAAAGATGGGAGATCTTCATCCCACCCTGGACCTCAGCCCTCTGAACCAGTTTATAGAATACAAGAGGTTCTGGATGGTGACACTTACGGGTCTCATCCCTCTCCTACATCGAGGGAACTGGTTCTGCTCCCTAGACATGCAGGACGCATACCTGCACATTGTAGCCTTTCCACCCTACAGGAGGCTCCTACGCTTCCTTTTTCAGGGTCACCACTACCAGTTTCGAGCCCTGCCTTTTGGCCTGTCCTCTGCTCCGAGTCTTCACCAAGTACCTCGCAGTGATTGCTGCAGCTCTACGATGCAAGGGCCATTATATCTTTCCCTACCTAGACGACTGGCTTCTGATGACTCCCACAAGGGATCAGCTGATTCACACTCTGAGACACGTTTACATTTTTCCGAGAGCTGGGAATTACCCTGAACCTTCCCAAGTCATCCCCAGATCCCAGTCAGAGATTCCAGTTCATAGGAGTGGTCCTGGATACCATTCAGGGCTAGACCTTCCTACCCTTGGACAGGGTGGATCACCTTCGAGATCAGGCATGTCTAGTGTCTTTGGCTGCTCAGGTTCCTGCTCGGATCTTCCTGAGACTCCTTAGCCACATGGCAGCAGCCATCCCTACAGTTCCCATGGCTTGCTTGCACATGAGGGTCCCTCAGTGGACGCTCAGGGTACAGTGGGACCAGAGGTCCGATGACCTCGACCAGCCAGTTCAAGTCTTGGACCTAGTTCGCAGGACACTTTCCTGGTGGCTCAGCCCTCCAATCTTTTGGCAGGGATTTGTGTCCGGTAGGAGCCCCCGAGACGGGTTCTCACCATGGACGCCTTGGGTTTAGGATGGGGAGTTTATCTGGAAAACAGGCAGATCCAGGGGTCTGGGCTATGGAAGAGCAGTTACTCCATATCAGTGTCCTGGAGATGCAGGCAGTCCTGAATGCTTTGCAGGCCTTTCAAGTGGATCTCCTTCCGGGCCCTCTTTTGATCCAGTCGGACAATATGTTGGTAGTGTTTTATACATCAACAAGCAGGGGGGAAGTCATTCGTGCCCCCTCTGCATCCCGGCAGTGAGGATCTGGTACTGGGCGCTGAAACACCGCCTAGAACTCACTGCTGTTCATGTTCCAGGTGTCCAAAACATTTTGGCCGACTGCCTAAGCTGATCTCGGTCCAGAGCTCACGAGTGGCAGCTCCTTCAGTCGGTAGCAGACCAGCTCTTCGACAGATGGGGCCATCCAGAGTTAGACCTTTTTGCATCCCCACTCAACACTAAACTGCCCAAATTTTGCTCATTAGTTCCAGGGCCTGGAGATTTTTTGGCGAGATGCATTGTCCCTCTGCTGGACAGGGAGGTTCCTTTACTCCTTCCCTCCCTTTCCTCTTCTGCAGAGGGTTCTTCTCAAGCTTCAAGCGGAGGGGGCAGAGGTGATTCTCATTGCCCCCTTTGGCCTCGGCAGATTTGGTTCCCACTCTGCTTCAGCAGTTGGAAGTGTGACAGTGGAGCCTTCGCTTCCTCTGCCTCTCAGCTCACACTTGCTCTCCCAAGATCAGGCCGCACTGATCTATCCAAACCTCAAGTCCCTGCATCTTCATGTGTGGCTCCTGCAGCCTTAGCAATGGATAGGTATGGGGTTTCTCAAAATGTGGCGTATGTCCTAGTGGCCACCAGAAAGCCATCCACTAGATCTACTTACGCTATGAAGTGGAAGAGATTTTGCTTCTGGGCTTCCGCACAACAGCTTAATCCCTTTTCCTTCCTTCTGAACTACATGCTCGAGTATCTCCTTGCTGTATATGAGCAGGGCCTGAGCTTTTCGTCTGTCAAGGTGTATTTATCCGCCATTTCGGCATATCATGCTCAGATAGAGGGAAAAAACATCACTCAGCTAGACGTGTGCCATACTTTCCTGTGGGACATCAGGCCTTGTGTTAGGGTCGGAAATCAGGGGGTCAGTCTGACCCCCTGCTTTCAAAGTAGGGGGTCAGAAGCCAAAAGTTGGGGGTCACTGCACCAAAATTCTAAATGTCCATGAAAAACAAAAATGACCTCTATTTAAAAGGCTTACGTATCAGCTTGCCAGAAGGTATAAATGTATTATTTTTTTTGCTGATAATTTAAACTGTATTGTCAGCAGTATGCATTTTTTATTTTTCAGAACGCTGATCCCCCCCCCCCCAATAACAGCTGAAGTAGATAATTATGTTTTAAAGTCAAAATGTAGAAGTAGTACACTAGGAATAATTTTTAGACCACCTGAGCCCCCAAAACAGCAGTCTGGGCTTTTAGTGAGCAGAGACTAGAATATTTTGTAAATCAAAATCTAGTAGTAATAGTAGAAAGATAGACTGTTACACCTGAGCCCCCAACAGCAAGCTGAGCTCTTAATGAGAATTATTTATAAGACTGAGCAAGCTGGTACAGTTAGTGCTACCAAGCTGAAGTTAGTAAATAACTGTATTCTTACTTGCTTGTGCTACTGTTTCTGTATTTGCACTGTTCTTTTCTCCTACTGTATGTAATCTATACTAACGTAGAACCTTTGAAAAAGAGTCTGTGACTCAAAGGTATTATTCTGAATCCTCAATAAATAAAAATAAAAAATAAATAAATAATTCATTTATCTGAGCAACAGTAGGTAGGAGATTTGTTTGTCAAGTTTCACATACTAAGCTCACTCACTTAGAACCCTTCCACCACGTCCAAATTCAAGATTTCTTGTATTCCCCTCTTCCTACCAAAAAAAATGGCCTGAGATAGGTTTTTGTTGGGTACTATCTGCTGCTTGCACTCTGCAATAATGATATTCAGGGCTGAAATCTGTAGCCACTAGTGTTTTTTCTAGTTTGTATGTTTTTAAATTGCAGATTAGTTGAACACCAGATGGTCCCCGAGAGAAATACAGCCCTCTAGCCCCACAGACTGCGTGGCCCTCTCAGGCTGTGTAGCTGGACAAACTAATTGCTCCTTTCTCCTTCAAAAGCTCACTCTGCCCCACCAGAAATTAGTAATAATGAAGATACAACAGAGTTCTCCACAACTGGAGAATGTTTAATCAAAACAAAGGTTTTTTTAAATGGTCTATAAGTCGTGAACAAGTACAACGCAAAGTAGATCAGAGCCACTCAAAGATCCGAACTGCCTGACTGCCAGTAACTGATTGATATCCCGTGCTCTAAACAGCTGTATTAAGTTCCAGATCAGTGTACCACATGTGCAACATAAGAACACACCATGTGGTACACTGAGCCAAGTTGTAGGCAGGCTGAATGATGGGCGATTGAGGCGGAAGCTTAGATGCCTCATTTGTACTCCTGATACTGTTAGGAAGCCTTCCCCACCACCAAACTGCCTCTGTAGTAACAAACACAAGTTACTGCCATGCCTCATCAATACAGTGGTGCTCTGTCCTGCATGACATGGAAAAGTGATGTGGGAGACCTCCCTGCATTTTCAGTTGTGTGCCACGCTGTCGAAGAATTAAAAAAATTCAAGTTACCGGCTGTTAGATGTAAATGCATGCGGCTGCCACATCATATTAGTAAAAGTGGAGGTACAATCTCTGTTTGCCTTGGCCACCTGACTGCTCCACAGACTGAATTGGATTCAGTGCGAGGCAGTCTGTGGAGCAGTCTACCAAAATAAAACACAGTTTTTGGTTGGCAGGTCAAACACAGAAAGTACCCCTGCTTTTCCTGATAATGATGGGGCAGGCATAGGCACTCATCTAGCAACCATAAACTTTTTTTTTTTTAATTTATCAGCCATAAAAAATGCAGGGAGTTGGCCTGTCGATCACCACTTTTCCGCCATGCAGCAGGGGAGGGTTGTACTACTGTAGGCACTGAGTAGAGTGACAGAATGCTTGGCTTTACCCTCCTCCCGCTGCAGTAACGGTTACAGTCTGTCTCCCTCTGAATTAATGTCAGCAATCTATGACCATCACCCAGTCTCCAGTATGGCACTATCCTGACACACTCCCCGGACCAGCAGATCCACACACAGAAGGAACACGGGTTCCGTTTCTATGTTTTACCCCATTACCTCTTAGATGGGATCCGACGAACTGGGCACTGTCTTCGGCTGCTGCTCCTCGAAGCTGCTGTCACACCCATCACCCCAGGCTCCTCCGTACTAAGTTCACCCGTTTCGCTGGCTCTTCTCCCAGACCCACACAGACAAGGGCTACAGAGTTTTCCTCGCTGGTTCAGCCGCCACAGATCATGTCAACAAGCAAAGTAATGCCGGCCCACATACTCCTCCCCCAGACTTAACAAATCACTACCCATGCTGATTACTTGGCCACTCCTACTCAGTTGGGACCCCAACCCCCTTACTGACACCTCACAATCGCAGCTCACCTCCAATATATGTTAAAAAAAAAAAAAATGGGGCCAATCATCACGGCCCCTCTCACTGTGTCCCACGGAGAAGCTAGGACTGTGCATTTAAAGTGACAGCAGCACCAATTAAGCCAAGAAGGGCTGCATCAAAGCAGATGCAGTGCTTTCAAAATAGTGCATCACAAATGGGATTTTGGCCCGAGGGGGACGTCAGTAGCACGTTAACGCAAGCCATGCTATTCAGGCAAAGTCATTTCTGTCTCTCTCAAGGGTTCGGTCCCTGGTCTCTCTGGCTTCCTCTTTTCATCCTCTAGTTTCTCATCCAGCCAGACACTTTCTGCAGTAGCTGGGCTACGTGGCAGCATCCACAGCTGTGGTCCAGGGAGCAGGGTTTCAGATGAGAGATATTCAGTTTCATCTCAGATCTTATTGGTCTCAGAAAAGAGACCCTCTCTCCAAATTGGTTCTAGTCCAGGCCCTTCAGTGGTGGCTGGAGAAGGACAATCTTCGACAAGGTGTCACATTTATCAGTCAGGCTCCGTCAGTGATTCTCACCACAGATTCCTCTCTAGTAGGTTGGGGGGCTCACCTAGATCAACTTATAGCTCAAGGAACCTGGTTGCACCAGGAGTCCCTTCTACACATAAACTTTCTCGAATTGAGAGCTGTCTTTCTAGCACTTCAGGGATTCTCAACTGTGGTTCAAGGGAAAGTGGTGCAGATCAGGACAGACAATACCACAACCATGTGGTACATCAACAAGCAGGGAGGCACTTGGTCCTCGGCCTTGTGCACAGAGGCCATGAATATATGGTCTCTGGCTTATTCTCTTCAGGCTTCCCTGATGGCTGTGCATCTCCCAGGGAAGGACATTTTGGCAGATGCTCTCAGCAGGATTTCTCAGGGTCATCACGAATGAACCCTGAATCCTTTAATTCTTCAGGTCATTTTCAAGAGATGGGGCACTCCAGCGATAGATCTCTTTGCAGCCCCGGACAAGCACCAACTTCCTCTCTTTTGTTGCAGACCACCTCTTTTGGATCCTGTCCATCAGGATGCTCTCTCGTTGAATTGGACAAGCAGGTTTCTGTATGCATTCCCTCCTTTTCCTCTGATATTCAGGGTCCAGATCAAGATCAGGTCTCAGCACTGCAGGGTGATTCTAATGGCTCCAGACTGGGCCAGACAGCCTTGGTACCCTCTTCTCTTATCACTATCAGTAACAGTGCCTCTGTGTCTTTCCAGATAGTTCAATCTTCTTACCTCCTCACACGGTGGGGGGGAGGATCCTTTGCCCCACTCTTCAGACTCTCAGACTCTCAGGCTTAAGGCCTGGCTCTTGAAGAGCTAGAATATGCAAGTCTAAACCTGCTCAGTCAGTCTTGGACATAGTAAAGGTTAGCATGAAACCTGCTACTAGAAAGACTTATAGCTCCAAATGGAAAAGATTTGGGTTTTGGTGTTCCCAGAAACATGTTCAGCCTGAGTTGGCTGATATTGCTACTGTACTGGACTATCTGGTGCATCTTAATAGCTTAGGCCTCTGGCCTACTACTCTCAAGGTACATTTGGCAGCTGTGTCTGCCCTCCTTTTTGCTGATAAGGGATCTTCCCTAGCTTCTCATCCAGTTTTCAAGACATTTTTCAAGGGTTTAGTGCATGTTAACCTTCCCTTTAGGGAGCCTACCCCTTCTTGGGATCTGAATATTTGTATAGCACAGCTTATGCAACCCCCTTTTGAGCTTTTATCCTTAGCTGAGCTGAAATACTTGACTTGGAAAACTGTATTCTTGGTAGCCATTACCTCTGCTAGGAGAATCGGTGAATTACAGGCTTTATCAGTGGAACCTAATTTCATTTAATTTCACAGCGATAAGGTGGTCCTTCGCACTAACAGAAAGCTTCTCCTTAAGGTGGTGTCAGACTTTCATTTGAATCAGTCTGTGTCATTGCCTGTATTTTTCACTGTTCATTCTTCCTCTGAAGAGAGAAGATTACACAGTCTTGATGTAAAGAGGGCTCTTAGTTACCACGTGGAGCATACTAAGGCCCATAGGAATGACTCTTCTCAGTTGTTTCTCAGTTATGGAGAAGTGGGAAAGGGTAAACCTGCTACCAAGAGAACAGTTGCCAGGTGGATTATCTCCTGTATCCAGTTCTGCTATTCAAAACTTGGGAAAGAGCCTCCCTCAGGCCTGAGGGCTCATTCTACCAGAGGTACAGCTGCTTCGGTCACAGCAGCTAGAGATATACCTTTAGTGGACATCTGTAAAGCAGCCACCTGGAAATCTGTTCACACATTTACCAAGCATTACTCGTTGGACATTCAGTCATGAAGTGATGCTAGCTTTGACACGGCTGTGCTGCAGAGCCTGTTGCCAAAATAGGTTCTATGACTCCCTCCTCCAAGGGGTACTGCTTGGTAGTCTGCATACAGTCAGAATACAGCAAGACTTCATGTTGTTTGAAGAAAAAATTACTCACCATAGTAATGTTGTTTCTTCTAACGGAGTCTTGCTGTATTCTGACTTCCCTCCCTGCCTCCCCTCCTGGAACCTAGTAGTTTTGGGATGTGGTTAGGCAGGCACAGTGCTGCACCCCAGAGGTTACTTGGCATGCCCTTATCTTATTAAGAGTTTTTTCTGTTTTTTTGTTATGAAAGTTGGTTGTTTCACTGCCTGCTTATATTCTTATTGGGGGTTCTCGACTTGAGTCTTTTGACCCTAAAAATCTGTTATTTGGCAAAACAATTTTAAAAAACAGTTTCTACCTATTGAGTTAGTTTAGTGCTCTTCAGAATCTGATGGTTACACTGCAGAGTACCAGAGACAGAGGTTTGAAAACCGAGCTCAAGCTCAACGTTCTGTGCTTCTGCATAGAGTTAACTCTTTCCTCTATGGAGCAGTTCAAGTGCTGGGGCTAACTGCATATAGTCAGAATACAGCAAGACTCCATCAGAAGAAACAACATTACTATGGTGAGTAAAGTTTTCTTTCTAGGTACATTGATATGTTGTTCAATCCACTCTTCATGGCAGGTTCCTTGCTGCTTTAAATCTTGCCGGAAGGTCTTCAAACTGGCTCCTCCTACCCACCTGGGTGGTAAAACTCTCAGTTCCGCCCCATGACGCTAGATCTTCCTTACGTCCTGGAAGCTCAGGTTCCCTCCTTAGCGCTCTGCATTTAGACTGGATCCAAACTCTTCAGTTAACCCGAAACTAATTTTAAAGTTTACAAGACTTCGGTCCGTTTCTTCCTTCGCAGCTGCGATGGATAAGTCGACTCCTGTTTTCGGCGGTGCCCATGCGGGTAGAAGATGTCTCGGACCGATCTGCACTCCACTTGCGTTTATTGCCTTGGGCTTGACCACGATCTGCAGGTCTGCGATTTGTGCAGGTCCTTCTCGGCCAATGTCCTCGAAGACCGTGCTGCCAGACTCCAACTTGGGCGCCCCGAGAGACGTATTCCACCGATGAAGTCAAAGGAGGCCCATTGGGTGGTGTCTGCAGCGGCGGGCTCGGCTGAGCAACAGGCAGATGATCTTCCTTGAAGAGAGGCGGCCCAGGCTGCATCTTCATCCTCTCGGTCGCTGCATTTTCCTGCTCTCCTTGGGCTCCTCCTACACGGCTTCTTTTAAGGAGCTTTGTCAGTCCCTCTCCACGAAAGGTGAGGGTCCATCGGGACACTCCTCTTGGTCCAAGAAGAAGGACTCGAAGGGTAAGTCCCACTGTCGGCGTTCGTGGGAGCGGGGAGGTCACCTTCCCTGGACAGTCAACACTCTACTTCGGTCGAGGTTGTGGCTAAGGCCGCTGGCTTCACGGTGTCCCCGTCAGGTCATCTGGCTGAGACACCCATCAACGCGGTTGAGATTTTTCTCGACCCATCGGACGGGCTGTCGACTGGAAAAGCCAACAGCCTTTCTTGACCGGTTCCCCCGATGGAAACTGAGGATTTGCCTGCGTCTCCTGTGCTGGAGTCCACAGTTAAGGTTCCCAAGCCGAGGGAGGAACGGGTGTCCCCCGCTACCTCTCAGATCCACCCTCGGAAATACCAACAGTCTCGGTCTCGGACTTCCTCTTGGTCCAGCTGATCCCGCCGACACCGGCGGTCTCGGTCTCGGCACTGAGGAAACCGGCGGCGCCGCTCGTTCTCGTTTTCTTCCTCCTCGGAGGAAGGCTTCAGCGCAAGTTGCGTCGACGCTACGAGGACTTAATGTGACAGCAGCTCCTTCTGACCGGGAACAAGCCGACCCCGTCGCCTTCCCCGGCCATTAAGTGACTGTCACCTGAACGGCCGAAACAACCCCTCGTGGTTGTCGAGGAGCCTAATCTGGCGCCGGTTGTTTGGCCGAAACCAGCTGCCGCACCTATTGTGGTGGAACCCCTGCCTCCACAACTTAAATCTGGGGCTTCGACCAAGGATTCTCGGTCAGGTCAGGGGTTGCCCCATCGGTTGTCGGTCACCCTCACTCCCGACCGTCCTTGGCAGGTGGAGGGTGGCTCAGGCCCTAGGCAGCTATTCACAGACTCCTCGGAGTCTGATGACGACTCTTCCCTGTTCGCCAGGCCCCTTGACCTGGAGTCCACTGGGGGACAGTCGGTGGACGAGAGCCCATCCTCATTCATGGGTCTGCTTCAGCTCATCTCAGAATCTACTGGGATGCAGCTCGAATCCGCATCGAAGCGGGCCAAGTATCCCCTCGCGGAGATACTGGACCGAGGGGATTCTCCCATGGTCGCTGAAGCCATTGTTGGCCCAGCCTTGGAGTTATGGCAGCGGCCAGCTTCTTGTCCTTCGTCCAGGATGGCCAGGAAGTACGCGGTCCCCACCGGTTCACTGTCCGGTTTTTCGGAGCACCCCTCTGCGGAGGGACTTGTTACTGATGGTGTTTTCCGGCATTCAGGGAACACCAGGGATGTCGACAAGCCTCCCGACAAAGAGTCCAAAAAGCTGGACTATGCCGGATGTAAGGTGTACACTGCGTCCTCCATAGGCCTCAGTCAGGCCAGTTCGGCCGTACTGATGGCACACTTCTCTCACACCCTTATGGGCTCCGTGGGTGAGGTGATCCCTCATCTCCCAGCTGACTTCCAGATTACGGTCAAGCAGGTGCAGGATCAGGGAAGGACGGTGGAGAAGCAGCAGCTCCAAACTGCTTTGGATATTGGAGACTTTTGTGCCCGTTCAGTAGCAGCTGCAGTGGCCATGCGCCGCAGAGCTTGGCTGCGGATCTCCGCCTTCATGGCAGATACCCAGCACAAGCTGGCAGACGTCCCCTTCCTGAGTACCGACTTGTTCGGGCCCGGGGTGGAAGGCCATCTCCAGAGGATCGAGAAGTCTAGTGCCACCTTGGACTCGGTCACGTCTGCCCAGAAGGACAAAGGCTGCCGGCAGCAATTTAAGCCCTTTCGCCCTTCTGCCTCTGCGGCATGTCCGGCCCAGCAACACCAGCATCAGGGCCAGCAGGCTCCGCACTTGGCACCCCAAAGCCAAGCCTGCAGCTTTCTCCAGCAGGAAGCCGGGAGGAAAAGGCCTGGGAGGCCCCTTGGCCGGTCCCTCCTCCAGGCCTGCCCAGTGATGGGTTGAGGGGAGTCGCCCCCAGCCTTGTCGCTCCCCCCTGGGTTCCCCCCATGGGGGGACGGCTCCGCCACTTTCTTTCCACCTGTTCCACTATCACCACGGACCGCTGGGTGTTGGAAGTGGTAGGAAAGGGTCTGCTTCTGGAGTTTGAGCAGGCCCCACCCTTCCGAGCCGTCGCCCCACGGGGGGCTACGAGACCCGCAGCCTCTCTGTCGGCCTGTCGAGCTGACATTGCCCTGCTCCTCCAGAAGGAGGTGATCAGGGAGGTGGCGGATCCTCCACCGGACCCCGGGTTTGTGTCCAGGTATTTCCGGGTCCTGAAACGGACGGGGGGGCTGGTGCCCCATTCTAGACCTGAACAGGTTCCTAAGGTCTCGAACCTTCAGGATGGTCACTCTGGCTCAGATCATTCCATCCTTGGAACGAGGCGTGTGGTTCTGTTCTCTGGACCTCCAGGATGCGTTCTTTTACGTCCCAATCCATCCGTCCCACCTGCGATTCCTCCACTTCAGAGCACAGAGGTCCCTTTACGGGTTCCGGGCCATGCCCTTCGGCCTCTTTCCAGCTCCCAGGGTCTTCACCAAATGCATGGCAGTGGGGACAGCATTCCTGTGGTGCCGAAGGGTCCGGGTGTATCCTTACCTGGACGACTGGATGATTGCGGCCTCCTCCAGACTGGAGGTGGAACGGTCCAGGGATCTGGCCCTCCAGGCTGGCCTCCCCTCATCAACAAGGCCAAGTTGCAACTCGTGCCAAAGCAGGTGATCCAATTCATCGGGGCAGAGCTCGACTCTCTTCAAGCCAGAGCACGGCTCGCGGCGGACAGGGCCGAGGTTCTTTCCTTCTTTGCCCAGTCATTTCAGGTTGGGCAATTGTGCCCTGCCTGGGAATTCCTGGGCCTCATGGCGGCCTGCACCAGTGTGGTCCGTTGAGCCCGTTGGCACATGCGTCCCCTACAATGGGGACTGGCCAGCCAATGGTCACAGCGCTCCAGTCCCTTGGACCAGCCACTGGCAGTGACCCAGGAGATGTGGAACGTTCTCCAGTTGTGGATCGTTCCAGCTGATCTGCAGGAGGGCATCCCATTTGTCCGCCCTGAGCCGACGGTCTATCGACCGACACCTCTCTGATGGGTTGGGGTGCCCATCTGGGGGAGCACAGAGCGCATGGCCTCTGGTCCCCTCGGGAGTCCGGATGCCACATCAACCTGCTGGAGCTTTGAGCAGTCCGTCTAGCCCTCACCGCCTTCGCTCTGTTTGTACGGGGTCAAGTGGTCCAGGTCAAGACGGACAATACTACGACCATGTACTACCTAAACAGCCAGGGTGGGACGCGCTCCATGCCCCTGTGCAAGGAAGCTCTCCGCACTTGGTCCCTCGTGCGCAGCCTGGAGGCGGATGTCCTAGCCATCCATGTGGGAGGAGCCTCCAACACTCTGGCCGATGCCCTAAGCTGGATAGGGGCTGCGTCTCACGAGTGGTCTCTTCTGCCGGAGGTAGTACAAGATCTGTTCTCCCACTGGGGCACACCTCAGGTGGACCTGTTTGCCTCCAGGGAGAATGCGAAGCTGAGGCTGTTTCATGCCCGCCCCTCTCAGCAGGGCTCGCTGCAGGGGGATGCCTTCTTGAGGCTGTGGAACCCGGGACTCTTCTACGCCTTTTCCCCATTTCCCTTGATCCACAAGGTGCTTCTCAAGGCGAGGAAGGACTAGGCGCAGGTGATTCTGGTAGCCCCAGATTGGCCCCGCCAGTTCTGGTATCCAGATCTCCTCAGCCTCAGCTCCAGGCTCCCGAGGTGGCTTCTAGCCTGCCCGGACCTGATCTCGGTCAACCAGGGGAAGGTTCTCCACCCGGACCTTCAATCCCTGTACCTGATGGCCTGGTTCCTGAGCTGCTAGAGTTCCAGGCCTTGGGTCTATCCGACGAGGTCCTCAACGTTGTTGAGGCATTCCGTAAGGAGTCGACCAGGAAATGCTATGCCTTCAAATGGAAGAGATTCTCCATTTGGTGTCAGGCCAAGGGGTTGGACCTGTCCTCCTGTTCCTTGGCAAGCATTCTGGACTACCTGTGGTCCCTTTCTCAGCTAGGGCTTCGGTCGACAACCCTTAAGGTGCACCTGGCAGCCATCTCTGCTGACGGGGCGCAGGCCGGGAAGCGGTCGGTGGCGCAGGAGAAGGTGGTCGGGCGCTTTTTCAAAGGCCTTGATTACATATCCCCTCTGGTGCGAGAACCTCCACCTCCATGGGATCTACTGCTGGTACTGGCTAAGCTCATGGGCAAGCCATTTGAACCGATGCACAGGTGTGACATCTCTCACCTGTCGTGGAAGACTGCCTTCTTGGTGGCTATCACGTCAGCCAGAAGGATGGGAGAGCTCCAGGCGCTTTCCATCGAGTCTCCTTATCTGGTCTTCCACAGGGGCAAGGTTGTCCTGTGCCCCCAACCCGAAATTCCTCCTGAAGGTGGTGGAGTTTCGCCTTAACCAGGTGTTGACTCTGCCGGTGTTCTGCCCCAGTCACACCTCGGAGGCCGAATATGCTCGGAGGCTGAATATAGGCTCCATACTCTGGACCCTAGAAGACTGCTCTCTTATTATAAGGAGCGGACGGCTGAAGTTCGGGGAGAGGTTCGCCAGCTGTTTGTCACCTACGCTGAAGCCGCACCTGGCAGACCTGCAGCCAAGCGGACGATAGGCAGGTGGGTCACCTCCTGCATAGATCTCTGCTATAGGTTGGCGGGCATGGAGCCTCCCAAAGGGATAAGAGCTCATTCTACCCACCATACCGCTGCTTCGGTGGCTGCTTCCAGGCACGTTCCTATCTAGGAAATCTGCAGGGCTGCTATCTGGAAGTCAGCACACACCTTCATTACCCATTACCACATCGACCTTGAGTCACGCCGGGATGCTGGTTCTGGGACCTCGGTTCTCCAGTCCTTGTTTCCTTAGTAGGGGGTGTGCGCCTTGCCTCCCTCCTACCGGAGAACTGCTAGGAGTCTGCCATGAAGTGTGGATTGAACAACATATCCATGTCCCTAGAAATACAGGTTACTCACCTGTAACAGGAGTTCTAGGAGTGGTATATGTTGTTCATCCACACAACCCACCCGACCTCCCCGGCTTCGATGCACAACCTGGCTTCCAGCGGGCTAGATCTGGTGTCATGGGGTGGAGCCGAGGGTTTTACCACCCAGATGGGTGGGAGGAGCCAGCTTGAAGACCTTCCGGCAAGATTTAAAGCGGCAAGGAACCTGCCATGAAGTGTGGATGAACAACATATACCATTCCTAGAACTCCTGTTACAGGTGAGTAACCTGTATTTTCTGCTCGCTCGATCGATTGCCTGGAGTTTTCTGGTGCTACATGTTGTCCCTTTACTGGAAGGGGAGGTTCATGTACATCTTCCCTCCCTCCCTTTCCACTTCTGCAGAGGGTTCTGCTCATGCTTCCGTTGGAGGGGGCAGAGATTATCCTCATAGCCCTTTTTAGCCGCATCAGCTTTGGTTCCCCTCACTGCAGCAGCTGGCGGTGGAACCTCCAGTGCCCTTGCCCCTGTGCACCAGCTTGCTCTCTCAGGAACAGTGCACCCTGGTCCATCAAGACCTAAAGTCCCTGCATCTGCATATGTGGCTCCTTCAGACTTAGCTATTACCCGCTTTGGGGTGTACTCCAGGGTTGCTGATGTCCTGGTGGCTGCTAGAAAGCCTTGCACTACAGCCTCCTATGCCTTAATGTGGAAACGATTCTCTCTGTGAGCCGCTGCTTGTCACCTGTATTCCTTCTCCTGTCCAGTGAGTCTGTCTGTAGTACCTGCTCTTCCTTTTGGACTCAGGCTTGGGGTACGCCTCCCCTAAGGTGCACCTTTCTGTCATCTCTGTGTACCATGCACCTATTAAGGGCAAATCTGTTGCCCAGCTGGAGGTATCTTGCACGTTCTTTTGGGGTATCCTGCATTTGAAGCCTCCCATTCAGGATCCTGCCCCTCCATGGAACCTTCTTTTCATGTTATAAAAACTCACTTTGCCTACTTTTGAACCAGCCACGAGTTGCGAACTGCACTTTCTGCCATGGAAAGCGCTATTTCTAACCCCAGGAATTTTTCAATATTCCTAACTCTTGCAGCCAGCCTTCAGAGTAGAACTGCCTGGAGAATGGAATTATATGTAAATGATGGAACCCATCACTGTCTCGTGCCACTATTCTGATGCTTCCCTTAGTAAGTGCTGTGTTCTGTAGCACCTCACATTTCATTCCCTGCCTGCGAAGCCAAGATGCTTCTGAGATTTCTCCTCACAGTTGTGAATCTTCTGTAGTGATACTTCCAAGATAATTTAAGAATCTTTAAGTTTATTTTTCATCTGCTGCCTTTATTATCTGTTTTTAGAGTTAGCGCTAGTTTATTTAGTGAAGAAACGTTTTAGTTTAGTGGTTCCTCTCGGTTCCTGGTAACTGCTGAGGAACCAGCATTTCCGTTAATTTTTCTATTTATCTGTGTTATTGATTGTGTTAGTTACTTTAGTTTATTGGTTATTTGAGTTTTTTTCTGTCAGAACCGATATTTTCGGTTCTTTTTTGGATCGCAATCACGGTTCCTATTAGAATTGAACCATGGTCACGGAACCAAGTTAAACCGGAAAAAAACAAACAAAAACAACTTGTTTTACAGTTACTGTTGCTTTGCATTTAACTAGAATGTCAGAAAAACCAAAGAAGAAAACTAGGCCCCCGGGCTTTAAAAATCGTGCACAGTGTGGAGAGGTTTTTGCCAAGGCAGACAAACATGATCAGTGTGTTGTCTCTCTTGGTGAATCTTACTTCACATTTGATTGTGAAATTTGCAAGTCTTTTCCTTCAAAAACCATTGAAAAACAGATGGAAAGACTGAAGAAGAAGAAGTTGACTCTGGAAACAACACAGGGAGATAACGTCTGTGACCAGCCTTCTCCATCTAAGAACGCGGGTGAAACCGCTAAACCAATGACAACCGCCCCTGACAAGGGTGAATCTTAACAAGGTAAATGAACCAGTGAACCAGTTGAAATTCTGGTTCTGGCCAAAAAACTAAAAAAGACAAAACAGAACCCCCTGCTGTAATGCAAAAGGAGGCTTCTGGTGGGAAAGGTGAGATGCCTGTGCCAGAGGCCATAGCTCAGGCATTTAAGGTTATTCAGGCTCTCCAGGGGATTTTACTGGCTCTGGTTCCACAGGCATGAATTCAGTCCTCGGTTCAGCAACCGGTGACTCCGGTTTAACCCTCTCTTCCTGAATTTGAGGATTCTGAGGAATATGAAGACTATGAAGAGGATGATGTGGAACCTATTGAGCCTGAGGTGTCCCCAGATTAGGAATTTGAATTTGAATCCCCACCGAGGGCTTCTGAGGATTTTTCCTCGTATTTTTCATTTGTGAGGAAAATGGTGGATGCACTTGATATTACTACTAATGAAGTGGTAGCAAACAAAGAGGAGGTGGAATACCTCGAACTTATGGGGCTTACCCCAACAAAGAAATTGTTACTCCCCATGAACAAATTCTTCAGAAAGGACATTTTGGAGATGCTGCAAACCCCAAACTCAATACCACCCCTTGACAAAAGGGCTGATAAGAAGTAACAGTTGGACAGAGAAGGGGCTGAATTCTTGTTTACCCATCCTGACGATCAGGGTGTTGTGCAGACTGCAGCCTGTGATAGGACAAAAGTACCTTTAGCATCTCACCCACCTGAGAAGGACTCTAGGAAGATCGACAGCATGGCCAAGAAGAGCTATTTGTCGGCTTTTTTATTTATTAGTCAAGCCAATTGTGTGGCCTATGCTGCCCAGTATCAGAAATCTCTGTGGCTGTCCTTGTTGGCCATTGCTGATAAGGCTCCTGCTGGATTATCAGCCGATCTGTCTGAAACTGCTAGATTTGGACTAGATGCTTCTAAATATCAATTTCAAATGGCAGCAGATGCTAATGATACTGCTGCCAGGTGGTTGACACTCACAGTGGCCTTCAGGAGATTTTCATGGCTTGGAGCCACCAGTCTCATGTAGGATACTCTGGCAAAGGCCATGGATTTCCCAGTGAAGAATAACTGGGGACAAGACAGAAGCCTACATGAAGAAGGTAGATGAGCACAAAGCCACCTATAAAAGTAATTCCGCCAAGGAGAAACCCTCACCTTCCAGTAGGCCTTACGGTAGGGGAGGCAAGGGTAGGTCTGGTTACACCAGGCCTTTCTTCCAAGCACAAGCTGTCCAGTAGTACCAGCAGTACCTTCAGCAGACAGGGTACTTCAGGAGAAGAGGCAGAAGGAGGTCAAGGCGTGGGTCCCAGACTAGCCAGGCTCAACCCCATTCTAAGCAGAACCCCTGATCTAGTTGCCAAGGCTGCCACTCACATTCCAGTAGGGGGCAGGCTGACTCGCTACTTCAAGGCTTGGAAAAACATTACTACAGACTGTGGGTCCTGGAGGTAGTGAGTCAAGGTTTGTCCCTAAGTTTTAAATCCTTCCTATTATTTAGGACAAGAGTGTTTGTTTATTTATTTAGTTTTTGTTGACCGGGTAAGTGCAGTAGACAAATCCTGCCTGTTTTCAGGAATGACCTGGAGGAGGGGGCTACAGATGAATGCCAACTGACCTTGAGCCAGATTAAGCTATTGGTGGTATTTTTAGTGAATGAGGGGAAATTTGGCCAGGGCACCGGGGAAATTCCCCTACGCTTTTCAAGAAGTGCCATGGGATCTTTAACATCCACCTGAACTACCACCAGAACAGGCAGATGGGACCTCGTTTTAACGTCTCGTCGGAAAGACGGCACCTTAGGAGTGCAGCACCCCTCTCATGCTGCACTACAGTGTCAGTATTGGGATTTTAACCCAAGTGCCTGGTTGTGGGGATAGAACCCACCGCTTTCTGATCTCCCGGCGTCAAGAGGCGAGTATGCTGTCTGCTGAGCCACTGACACTGCTAAATCAGCTTCAAACTCAGAGAGAAAGTTGCTAGAAGAGGAAGTGGCACATCTACTACTGTTTAAGGCAGTGGAGCCTGTCCTCTCACAACAGAAGGGGAAAGGTTTCTACTCAAGATCCTTCCTCTTCACAAAGAAAAATGGGGAGTGGCAGCCTATTCTAGACCTAAGGTTACTAAACAGACATTTGGCAAAGCCAAAATTCAAAATGGTAACATTGGCAGTGATTCTGCCAATCCTCAAAAAAGGAGACTGGTTGGCATTGCTGGATTTAAATGATTCTTACTTTCACATCCCCATAAGGGAGTCTAACAGAAAATAGCTCAGGTTCAGGCTCCTATCAGGTCACTACCAGTTCTCAGCAATGCCATTCAGCCTCACAAAGTGTCTGGCAGTGGTAGTGGCTCATCTAAGAAAGCAGGGAGTGACTGTCTTCTCGTACTTGGATGACTGGCTGATAGTGGGAAAATCACCACAGCAGATGACAGAGCCCCTAAGAACAACTCAGTACCTACAAAGTCTCTCAGGTTTCTGGTAAACCTAAAGAAATCTGTTCTACAACCAGTGCAGGTTCTGCACTTCATAGGGGCAGAACCAGACACACAGAAGGGAATGGCATTTTTACCCAAGGACAGGGTAAGCAACATCCTTCAGATAGCAGGGTCTTTCAGACTGCACAGGTCAAATCCAGCAAGGTAGTTCCTAGGCCATATGGCTGCAGCAACAGGTACAGTCTTAGGAGCCAGGTTCCAGATGGAGGATATTCAGTTCCACCTCAGGGCACATTGGTGCCAAAGAAGGGGCTCACTGGAAAAGCTGGTACCTGTAACAAAGACTCTGATACAGGCACTTCAATGGTGGTAAGTAAGGGACAACCTCAGAATGTGAGTCCCCTTCCAGCAAGAGCCACCATCAGTAACCGTCACTATAGATGCTGCCCTACTAGGCTAGGGAGCTCATCTGGGGGCGCACACCATACACGGCACTTGGTCAAGAGCAGAGTCACTCCAGCACATAAATTTGCTGTAACTCAGGGTAGTGTTCCTAGCTCTACAGGCCTTTTCATCCTTGATTTGGGGAAAGGTGGTACAGGTCAGAACAGACAATACCACCACCATGTACTACATAAACAGGGAGGAACAAGGCCCACCCCTTTGTGCACAGAGGCAATGAAGGTGTGGTCTCTGGTCTACTCGCTTCAGGCCTCCCTAGTGGCTATCCATCTGCCAGGCAAGGACAATACCCTGGCAGATGCTTTAAGTTGAATCAACCAGGATCATCATGAATGGACTCTCAACAGACAGGTACTGGCGGTGGTGTTCAGATGGTGGGGCACCCCAGAGATAGATCTATTTGCATCTCATGAAAACCACCAGCTGCCACAGTTTTGTTGCTGACTGCCAGCCAGGGGCACAATACTTCTGTATGCCCTGACTCTGGATTGGTCAGGGAAGCAGTTGTATGCCTTCCCTCCTTTTCCCCTGATTCTCAGAGTTCTAATCAAACTCAGATCCCAGCCAGCATCACTGATCTTGATAGCACCAGACTGGGCCAGGCAGCCATGGTACTTTTTGCTGCTTTCCATTTCTGTGGCATCACCAATGCACCTCCCACAGAGGCACAACCTGTTAACTTCCTCCCAGGGGAGGATCCTGTACCCAAACCTCGAGTCCCTCAGGCTCAAGGCCTGGCTCTTGAGGACCTAGAGTATGCAGGCTTACATCTCTCTGAAAGTGTTTTGAATGTTCTGTGGGGATACAGGAAACCCTCCACTAAGTCCTGTGCTTATAAGTGGAAGAGATTTACTATATGATGTTGTGATAACAATATAATAGCCTCACAGGCAGGGGTACCAGCATTGCTGGATTACCTTACTCACCTGCACTCCTTGGGTTTGTAACCCATTACTCTGAAGCTGCAGTTGGCATCTGTTTCAGCATACATCTCGGACGGAAAGGTTGTATCTCTAGCTTCCAATCCTATTTTTAAGCAATTTTTCAAGGGATTAGCTCATCTGCACCCCCCTAATACGGAACCGTTGCATGCATGGGATCTTAATGTTTGCATTGCCAAGCTCATGGGTCCACCATTCGAGTCAATTGCCACAGCTGCCTTGAAATATGTTATCTGGAAAATGAGGTTCTTGGTGGTTATCACTTCAGCCAGAAGAACTGGTCAACTTCAGGCCTTGTGCACTGAGCAGGACTACATTTCCTTCCAAAGGGACAAGGTAGAGCTTAGAACCAATAGGAAGTTCTACCAAAGATGGGTTCTGACTTCCACTTAAATCAGTCCATCACCTTACGTGTCTTTTTCACTGAGCATTCCAGCTCATGGGAACACAGACTTCATAGTCTTGATGTCAAGAAGGCTTTGAGCTACTACATGACTTACACTAAAAGCCATAAGCAGGACAGACAGTGACTGTTCCTGACATATGGGGATGTGGAAAAAGGGAAACTGGCATCCAAAAGGACTGTCTCTCGTTGGATAGTCCAATGCATCCAATTCTGTTACTCAAAAGCAAGAAAAGAGCCCCCAGTAGGGCTTACTGCTCATTCCACTAAGGGCACGGCTGCTACCGTAACAGCTGCCAGCGATGTTCCATTACTAGAAATCTGCAAAGCAGCTACTTGGAGAACAGTACACACTTTTACAAAGCACTACTGCCTGGACACCATTAAGGAGTGATGCTAGGTTTGGCACAGCAGTTCTGCAGAGTCTATTTTCAAAGTAGGTTCTGTGCCCACCTCCAAAGGTACTGCTTCATAGTCTGCAAGAGTTAGGAATGTTGGAGAATTCCTGGGGTTAGAAGAATCAAGCATTTGTCAATAATGAATGTTTGCTTACTGGCATTGGCATTGGTAGTGTAGAAGTTACAGAGCTGCATAATAGGAATGGCAGTGAAGTACTGAACTGAAGCCAACCCCACCACCACCCTGCAGAGACTGACAGGCATTGGGGTGTGCCTTTGGGTCGTCCGGCATAACGGCCACGCCATTTCACCCCACCCTAACCTGCAGACACTGACAAGTGTGACGGTGTGCCTTGGGGTCTTTGGCCCTTATGCGCACCCCATTCCATCAGGAAATACAGTGAGATGGGTGCGGTATAGGAGAATGGGGTGAACTTTGGGGCCGAAGAGTCCAAGGCATACCTCAATGCCTCTCACTGGCTGCAGGGTGTGGAATGGTGTGAGCATTACAGGCGAGAATCCCAAGTCACACCCCTGATGCCTGTCATTCTCTACAGGATGGGGCGTTATGGTCGGAAACCCTAACACCTCAGGCATTCGTTGGTATTTTCACTCCAAATTTTCAACATGGTTTTTTTGTGACCCCCACCTCATGAACAGTGGCAATATCAGTTTGTTAGCTGAAAGCTGCTTTTGCACAGCGACTACGGCATTTAGCACCACAGGTGCAAAAACACATTCCGAACAGGATGTGAAAAATGACAGCTGTACTGTTCATGGGGAGGTGTAAAAAATGGCAAAGTTGCAAATCTGCAGTGAAAATATTAAAAAAACTGGTGAAGTCTTGAGCGTGCATAGAAACTGTGCAACGCACACCCGTAATGTGATTAGTTTAGGAATTTTTTTTTTTACAGCAGATTGTCAACACAGGCATTTTGGGACCTCCAATCATGAACAGTGTCACTGTGATTTTCTTTATCTGTCCCGAACAATGATTTCCCTCAGCGACCTCGCATTTCTGCACTGAAAGTGTAAAAACACATTTCGGCCATGTTGTGAAAAACGACAGTTATACTGTTCATAAGGAAGTGTAGAAAAATGCCACTGGTGAAAATCTGGACTGAAAATATTACAAAGTCTTGAACTTACGAGGGTGCATGGAAACTGCGCAATGCTCACTCGTAACACAGTCATTTTATGGACGTTTGTCACCAAATTTTCAACATAGCCATTTTAAGACCTCTGCTCATGAACAGTGTAACTGTGATTTTCTTAATCTGTCCCAAACATTGCTTTCGCACACACCGACTGCACCATTGTGCGCTACAAGGGCGGAAACACATTTTGGGCAAGATGTGAAAAATGGCAGCTGTACTGCTCATATGGAAGTGTAATAAAATGGCAATGTTGAAAATCTGGCGTGCAGATATTAAAAATTCGCAAACTTGCGAGTGTGCATAGGAACTGCGCAATGTGCGCTCCTAAAACAGTCATTTTTAGGAATTTTGTCACCAAATCTTCAACATAGCCATTTTAAGACCTCTGCTCATGAACAGTGTCACTGTGATTTTCTAAATGTGTCCCATACGTTGATTTCGCACACCGACTGCGCCATTGTGTGCTATATGCGCGGAAACACATTTTGGGTGAGATGTGAAAAAATGACAGCTGTACTGCTCACAAGTAGGTGGCAATGTTGAAAATCCGGAGTGCAAATATTAAAAATTTGTGAACTTACGAGCGTGCGTGGGAACTGCGCAACGCACGCTTGTAAAACAGTCATTTTTATGAATTTTTTCACCAAATTTGCAACTTAGGCTTTTTGAGAGCCCACCTTATGAACACTGGCACTGTCGTTTCATTAATCGGTCCCAAAAGGTGATTTTGCACAGTGACTGCGAAATCACCCTTCGGGCCCGACTAACGCCATGACAGTTCACGAACTCTGAGGAGGGTCCCAAAACCTATGTTGAAAATTTGGTGCCAAAATTCCAAAAAATGCCTGAGATATGCAGTAAAGTTGAAAAAACCTTATTTGTTACATTATACAGCTTACTGGCATTTCCTCAGTTCGCGGTCAGCTTTGAAGAGTGCAGACGTGTTCCCAGTCCACGAAGATACGTCGCGTAGCTCCGGAGGTAAATATGGGGTGAGGGGCTGTGGGGAGGCAGGGTCGCAGTGGGTGGAGTGCTGACTGGGCTGGGGAGGGCGCCGAAGGCACGTTTTCTTGTTTACAGGTTTTTGTTTTTTTTTAAAAGGAAGACTACGCGGACATTTTTCATGCTAGGGGGCTCAAGCGTGGCAGCTAGAAGGCTGTTTGGGGGCTGGAGCCAGCGGGGATTGGGCACCCCATTGGCCCATACGGACTTGTGCCACACTGGGGTGGGCTCCGAGGTAGCCAAGGCTGGTTGGGGGGTTGAAGCAACGGGGATTGGGCATCCCCATCGCCATACAGAGGTGCCACGCTGGGGTGGGCTCCCAGCGTAACAAGCGGAAAGCTTTTTGGGGGCCTAGGCTGGCGTGGTTAGGCACCCCATTGGCCATACAGTATGTGCGTGGGGGCCGAGCGTGTGAGCACGCAATGTGCGTGCATGCGTGTGGAGGGGGGGAGCTCTGCTCACTGAAGCAGAGCTCTCCCTTTCAACTGTATGCCACTGCATTTTCAACTGCTGTCATAGACAGCTGGAGCAGTGATTGGAGAACTGCGACCGCACCTGCAAACACACTGACTAAATAGGAAGACGCTGACACACCTGTGAAAAACTCGGATGATGGCACTATGTTTCTTGCACATGCGTGCAAGCAAGCATAAAAATTATTCACCTTAGTAATCTTGTTTCTTCTAAGGTATCCTTCAGTATTTATAACTCTCCCACCCTGCCTTCCCTTCCAGAACCAGTGGCCTATGCATCTCAAGCTGGATACCTGTATTGAAAGGGGCCACTTTTGGGCCTAGTAAAAAAATGTTTAGTCCCGTTGGGCATTGTTTTACTTCTTCAGGTTATTGTGACATTCTGAAGAATTTTCCTGTATTGAGAGATTAGTTAGTGTGGGTGCTTTAGCTATAATTGACATTATTACTATTTTACTGTTAGGGATTATAGGAGCTTAGGTGATCAGTTGTTAGTATAGATTAGGGTACACCACACCAGCGACCCGGGTTCGGCAGGGGAGAGAGAGGATCGAGCGTCCAATGGACTGCTCTCCTCTCTCTAGGGAGGGCTTCGTGGTCTGCTCAGCTGCTTAGCGGCTCCCGGTGGAGACAGTGGGTACTACAGGCAAGCCAGCTGTACATAAGAGGGGAAGGGAGTCCAGCAGACGTCAGCAGGGCAGCCGTGCGTGGACATCATGGCATGTCGCACTCCCCGGGGCAACCACCAAGGAAAAATCCCTTCCTAGGATCATGGAGATGATGAGGGCTCCAGGGGCAGGACGCTCATCCCAATGCTGGCCCACTTTCTCGGTGATCCCCTGACCCCTGCCCACTCCCCACCCCCCTGTCGAACCAGGTAGGCTCTCTCTAATTTCAGACAGGCTGCTAGGGAAGAGCGTGCCCATCCCAGGAGGTGATCCATGGCGCTAGGGTCTGCCGGGTCGATGGAGGAGTTCACGGAGTCTAGGGTTCGGGCAGGGAGTAGAAAGTCCTTGCTGTGTGAGCACCCCAGAAGAATGCCCAGCTGAGGGAGAGCACAAATAAAGTCCACACAAAAAAAAAAAAAGTATAGATTAGGGTGTGTCTCTCCTTGTAGGCTCACCATGAAATCTGAGGTGCTACAGAATGCAGCAGTTACTAAGGGAAGCATTTGAATAGTAGCACGAGCCAATGATGGGTTCCATCATTTACATATTGTTTCATTCAACTGGCTGTTCTATTCTGAAGGCTGACTGCAGGAGTTATGAATATTGAAGAATACCTTGGAAGAAACAAGATTACCAAGGTGAGTAATTTTTTTCTTTTAGTTGCTATTACATCTGCCTGGAGGATTTCTGAGCTTCAGGCTCTGATGTGTAGTCTTATTTGGTTTTCCATAAAGACTGTGTCTTTGCGTACGAATCCGAAGTTTTTGCCCAAGGTGATGTAGGAGTTTACATTGAACCAATCCATCCACCTGCCAATTTGTTACCCTGAATATTCTAATTAGGGGGAGCTTTGCTCCATACTTTAGGTGTTTATAGGGCGCTGAGGTGTTACACCCACCGTACCAAGTCTGTTTGGAAATCTGACCAGTTGTTTGTTTCATTTGCTTCCAAGAGAGAGAGGGAGCACCTGTTTCAAAACAGTGTTTGTCTAAGTGGTTGGATGATTGCATTGCTTATTGTTACCGCAAGTACAACAAGCCCTTGCCCAGAGCGATTAAAGGTCATGCCTCCACAGCTTGCTTCAAAAATGTGTCTGCTGCAGTCATCTGTGTACATGCCACCTGGAGCTCTGTCCACACTTTCATTAGGCACTACAGTCTGGAGATCACTTCTAGGTGCAGGGCCAATTTAGGCCTCGCTGTCCTTCAGGGCCTTTCTCTCTTGAGCTATGTGCTGATGCCTAGTGTCTCCTCCTCCTGGCCGTCCTTTTGGTCTGTTCCGGTACTGCTTGGCAATCGGTTCTGCCGGTGTTGGCCTGCTGTAAGAGTCCCCTTGAAGTAAGATAGTACAGTTAATAAAACTTACCGTAACAGTAGATCTTAGAGAGGAGGTCTTGCAGCAGGTCCTGCTTTCCCTCCCTCCTTCCCCGTTAGCTTCTTTTCTATTGCACTTCTTCTGCTTATACTTTATTTCTTCTTGGCTCCACGGAACTGCCTTGGTTCTCCTTTTTGTTACCTGTTCAGGGTCTCTGGTGGGAGAACTGAGTTAGATGTGGGGGGACCACCCGCTTTATAGGATAGGTGGGCATCAGTATGCTGTCAGGGGCGGTCCCCCGTAATAGACTGCTAGCTTGTCGTTTTCCATGTGGTCTTGGTGCACGGTGGCTTCAGACCTGCTTTAAAGGTAAGATTATGTTGCTGTCATAAGAGTCACAGGAGGACCACCTTAAAGAACCTACCAGAGTTAGTGAGGATACGTGCTATGACCATGAAGTTTTTCTCAAAATGGTAGTTAATACTTTAGTTGATTTTTAATTTTTACGGCTTCAGTGGTGGAGCCCTGCAGATGTGTTGCTATCACAGTATAGAAATGGAGCTCTCCAGATTCCTAACAGACTCATAAAATTGGAGTTTTTTTAGAATTACTCTACTAGAGCAGTTTCCTTTCCCTGCTCCACACTATTTTGGCTGAAACTGATTCATTCATAAATCTCTTCTACATGGAGCATACTCATGCCAGCTCAAATTACAGTTAGCGGATGCGCTCAGTGTATTAACAGCTATGTTTTATCATCAGTTCAGGAGTGAGATCTACAAGAGTTAGTGTGTGGGTGTGTGACCTGTTAACCTTTTCATGGTACATTAACCTTTTCCTAGTCAGCTTGCAAATGGCTGTAATGCTGTATGTTAGCAGTGCACAGTTCAGAACATGAAGCAGTGCAAGTGTGTTAGTGTGTGTCACTTTGTTCTAGTCCTGCTATCATGGATACATATCTAGATACATAGAGTTGATGACAGGTAAGGGCCACATGGCCCACCCAGTCTGCCCTATTAATCCCCATCTAATGTGAGGCCCCATGCCCAAACTGAACTCTGGAGCCCCACCCCCTTTGCCTCCAGGATACCCTGTGTCTATCCCACTCCTTCTCAAATTCTGTGACCGTTTTAGCTCCATCCACCCCCTCTGGTAGGCTATTCCAGGCGTCCACCACGCTCTCCGTGAAAAAATATTTTCTCATGTTTCCCTTGAGCCCCCCCCCCCAACTTCATCTTGTGCCCCCTTGACTTGGAGCATCTCTTACTTTGGAAGATGTTTCTTTCCTGTACTCTGTTTATACCAGTGATGTATTTGTATGTCTCAATCATGCCCCCCCTTTCCTCCAGGGAATACATATTTAACTCCTTTAGTCTTTCCTCATAGGTTTTACCACACAGGCCCTGCACAGTTTTAGTTGTCCTCCATTGCACGGCCTCCAGCCTGTCTACATTCTTTCTCGGATGAGGCCTCCAGAACTGGACGCAGTATTCCAGGTGCAGTCTCACGAGTGTCTTACACAGGGGCAAGATGACCTCCTTCTTTCTACACGTGATGCCTCTCCCTATACATCCAAGCATCAGGTTAGCCTTTCCATCTACCTTATTGCACTGCCTAGTTTCTCTTAGGTCCTCTGAGATGATAGCTCCCAGGTCCCTTTCCTGCTTGGTGACTGTCAGTACCTCTCCACCTAGTTTGTATATTGCCCCTGGGTTTTTGTGCCCTATGTGCATGATCCTGCACTTCTTTGCATTGAATCCCAGCTGCCATTCTTCAGACCATTACTCCAGTTTTTTAAGGTCTTTCAACACCCCCTGGAGTGTCCACCCTATTGTGCATGCCTGTATCATCTTTGAAGAAGCATACCTTCCCCTCCAGTTCCTCTGCAGTGTCCCCAATAAAGACATTTAAGAGGACCGGCCCAAACACCGACCCCTGCGGCACCCTGCTCGTCACCTGTCCCTCTCCAGCATACTCCCTGTGTACCACAGCTCTGACTTCTGCCATTCAGCCAGTTCTCCACCCACAGAACTATTTTAAGATCCACTCCTAGGCTGTGCAGTTTGTTAATCAGCCTTCTATGTCAGAGTCCTTTCTGAAGTCCAAATAGGCCACATCCACTGCACCTCCCTGGTCCACTACCTTAGTTACCCAGTCATTCCGTAGATTAGTATAGTAAGTTAGTGCAAAACACAATGCTTATCCTAAATACAGTAAAGTGTTGGATGTATAAGCAAATAAATGCCATATAAGGCAGTGTATGTGTGTGGCAATACTCTGTGTGTGTAGACTGCACAATGCTATGTTATATTGGAATATATGTTTTTATGGTTTAGTGCGTGTGTATCACAGCAATTAGTGCAATTAGGTGGCTCAGTGATTGGTACAAAAATTGCTAGTCTACACTCCCCCGCCATTTAGATCAGTTTCAGCCTCATGCATGTCGTTGCTGATTTAAATGAGGTGTCTAGTGGTAACCTCCCCCCTCCGATTTCCCTCTGAGCCTGAAAAGAAGAAAATGGTTCCTCAATGTCTTTTTTTTTTTAATCTGTAAAAACGTGTGTAGACAGTGCACTGCTATGTTACACTGGAATATATATATGCATATATGTGCTTATGTATTAGTGTGTGTATCACAGATGTTAGAAAGTGCAGTTAGGTGGCTCAGTGGTTAGTGCAAAAATTGCTAGTTTACACATTTCTCACTGCCTACAGTACCGTCATTTTGCAGCTGTATTAGCTGTTGGTAGAGTTTATTTCTTCAGCAGTGACATTTGGTTATGCTTTGTTGGAGTAAATTGAGTTGAAGTGGAAAATAGGACTGTAAATACAGATGTTTCATAAATCTGTATTTTGGCACACTGTTGAATTTTAGTCATGAATAGAAAGCCCCCATATGCCTGACCCTCATACTATATTTCCCTCATAACCACTGGTGGGAGGTCTTTCAGCGTCTCTGCCCCTACAGTCTAGAACAACCTCCCTCCCTGTCAAGCCCCCTTCTGTTATCAAATCCTGTTTTATAACGCTTGTCTGTTAGCCCAGAGCTCTCAATTTCACCAGTTGTACTGTAGCGTCCATATAGTGCTGCACTGCTTTATTGGCATCCGTGCCAAGTGCTTTTGATTTTCTTGATTCTTTGAAAACTTCTGTATCAGTTCATTGCAATGATAGTTCTTTGCTTGCTTATTCTCATCAGATTTCACTTCCTTTGTTTTCATTTTGTTACTTGATCATTCCTTTTTGTATATGATTTCTGACGTTACATAGAGAATATTGGATGGACAACTATGCACAACCAGTGTGTTCTGCCACAGCAGGGTTCTGATTCCTTCTGACCTTGAGAATCAGAACCCCGCGGTGGCAGAAAACAATGGTTGTGCATAAAGTTGCTCATCCTGTATTTGTTATAGCGTATAGTATTATGTGAAATATGCACACAGCAGTTCTTTGGCTTTCAGAATGGAACTGACTTGTGGAGTCTCTAGAGGTTCCAGAATGCTGTTGTACCACAGAAGGGTACAGTCACATTACGAACATACAAAATTTGCCAGCAGATAAAGGCCTAGAGGTCTATCAAGTCTGCTTGAATGTGCAGCTAGCACCCCTTATTCTGCAGCTTGCTTGAATGTGCAGCTAGCACCCTTATTCTGCAGCTGCCCTCCCTCCCACCCTTCCTTTCATTAACCCTCCCTTGTCCTGTCCATCCTCGCTTGAAGCAGTCCACTGTTCTATTGCATACCACTTCAGCAGGTAATGCATTCCACCCAACCACCACCCTCTCTGTAAAAAGTGTCTCCTCATCTCCTCCTGAACCTTCCTCCAGTCTCATATCATGGCCCCTGGTGGCCCTCCCTTCCCTTACTTTGAACAGCCCCTCTGTACCCGTCTTGTTTGTTCCTTTCATGTATTTAAAGGTTTCAATCATGTCACCCCTGTCTTTCCTCTCCTCCAGTGAGCACATGTTCAGCTCCTTCAACCTCCTCTCGTATGATAAGTCCCCCAGCCCCTTGATCATCTTAGTCGCTCTGCGCTGCACCCCCTCCAGTAACTTAATGTCCCTCTTCAGATACGGAGGCCAGTACTGCACGCAGTACTCCAGGTGTGGTCTAACTAATGACCTATACAGTGGCAGAATCACCTCCTCCTCCTCGAGATATACCCTTGCAATACAACCCAGCATTTTGTTGGCCTTTGCAGCTGCATTCCTACATTGTGCCAAGTTGTTCATTGACCCTGTAATGAGCACACCAGATCCTTCTCCTCTGTCTGGGCTAGCTGCACCCCCAGCTGGTAACTCCTCCTTGGGTTCTTCATCCCAAAATGCAGCACCTTGCACTTTTGGCATTAAAGCCCAGTTGCCAGGTGTCTGACCAGGTTTCAAGCTTTGCCAGATCATCCTGCAACCCCTGCCATCCCCTAGGTCGCCCACCACCGCTACACCTTGGTATCATCAGCAAACAGACTGATCTTGCTCTTGATGTCCCATGATATGTCTGCAATGAATATCCCAAACAACACTGGTCCCAACACTGAGCCCTGTGGAACACCGCATCACTGCCCTTGGGTGTGAGAGCTCCCACCCACCACCACCCTCTGTTGCCTTCCCTGCAGCCAGTTTCCTACCCATCTCACCAGCTTTGCACCCCTGTGCCTACTAACTTCCTTCCCAGCCTTCCATGTGGCACTGAGTCAAATGCCTTACTGAAGTCCAGATACAGGACATCCACTGCATGGCCCTGTCCAGTTGCCTAGTTACCCAGTCATAGAACCTCGACCAGGTTGGTTTGGCAGGATCTGCCACGTATGAAGCCATGCTGTCTGCTCAGTCCTGTAGTCCTTGGCTCTAGGAGGGCCACCAGCCTCTCCTTCAGGATAGTCTCCATTAGCTACCCACGATGGATGTGAGGCTCACTGGTCTGTAGTTTCCGGTTCATCCTTGGGCACTCTTGTGGAGGGCACCACATGAACCATCCTCAGTCCTGAGGTACACACATTTCAGATGTAGTCAGGCACAATGGGTGCCAAGGTCCTGCAAGGACCTCTGCACTCCTTCAGTACCCTGGGTGGATGCCATCTGGGCCTGGCGCCTTGTCCACCTCAGTGCCTTCAAACCCTCTTGAACTCTGCTCTCCATGATTTCCCATCTGTCACCACTTTCCCCTGCTTCTGCCATTTCTCCCACCTTGGGTGTCACCCCCTCTCTCTTTAGTAAATACTGAGCAGAAGTACTCATTTAGTGCTTCCGCCTTATCGCACCCTGCTTCCACCCAACCCCTCCTTCCTAATCCTTACTATGTGGTCCCACAGCTCCTTTTCTCCCTGATGTACTTAAAGAAGTCCTTCTCCCCCTTCTTAATGCCTTGTGCCAGCCTGAGTTCCGTGGATGCTTTGGCTCCCCTTACTGCCCTTGTCACCTCCTTCGATTCTGTCAAGTACTCCTTCCTGTCCTCCCCCCTCCTGTTTTCTTACTTCTAAAGGCAGCTCTTTTCCTCCTTACCTTTTCCATGACCCTCCTTGCTCAACCAGATCGGGTTTCTTAGCCCTAGCCTTCTTGCTCTGGGCTTTGCAGCAGGTTTTAGTTGCCTCCACTATCCCCAGCTTTATGAGCTCCCACCTCTAGTTAGTGTCCATACTAGATTGAATTCTGGCCAGGTACCTTTACCACTTCCCCTATCCTCCCAAAGTCGGCCCTCCTGAAGTCCAGCACCATTGTGCCAGATCCACTCCTTCCTTGCCCATATCCAGTGTGAGCCATACTGGTGGTGGTCACTCCCTGACAGCGGTTCCTCCACTGTAAGTTCTCTCTCAAAGTCCCCATTTGCCAGCACAAGGTCAAGGGTATTTCCTAACCTGGTTGGTTCACTGACCATTTGCAGCAGGAAGCTGTCCTGGAAGGCATCCAGCAGTACCTGCTCCCTTCTGTTCCTGGTTGGGGTGCTCCAGTCCACTCCTGGCATGTAGAAGTCCCCCCCAATCACACACTACCCTTCTACATGGTCCTCCTGATCTGTCCCGCTTAGTTCCCTGTCTAACTCCTCCGCCTGAGATGGTGGCCTATACACCACTCCCATTCTAAGAATCCTATTTTAGGAATCCTGGATTTGCATCCAAAGTGACTCCGCTACTACCCTCTTCCCTTCCTCCCACACACTTCAGTCCTTCCTTCACATATAGTGCCACCCCCTCCTTTCCCAATCACTCTGTCCCTCACGAAATAATCTGTACCTGGTACAGACAGGTCCCAATCATTGTATTGGGTGGCCCATGTTTCCGTGATGACTGCAATGTCCACCTCTCCTCTGCCATGAGAACCTGTAACTGCAGTTTTCTCCCAAGGCTCCTAGCATTATGGGTAACCACCTTCCACCCTTTCCCCCCTTCCATCCTGCCCTCCTTTCAGAGCATCACCAACAGTACTTGCTATTTGTCCTTTGTCACTGTTATGGGGGTAGCTCATATGGTTTCCCAACCTGTGGTCTCTGCATATCTCTTCCCAACTGCCACCCCACTCCTAGTTTAAATTCCCAACTTCCTTTATGTACTCCTCCATCCTCTGTTTCAACACTTTCTTTCCTCCTCACTCAAGTGTAGTCTGTCCTTGGCATAGAGACTACTGTCCTCCCAGGTCCCTCCCCCCCAACAGCCCATACCCTTTAGCACAACACCAGGTTCTTGGCCATCCGTTAAATTCCTCTATTCTTAGCTTTCTTGTTGTCCTTGCCTTTGGCACAGAGTATCTCTGAAAAAGTTACTGATCTTCCTGCCCTTCTCATAATTGTGCTAGTTCCTCAAACCTCCTCTGGACTGTATCTGCTGTCTTGTCAGCCAGTCGTTTGTCCCAAGATGTATAATTAAATGAGGCTTGTCCCTACCCCTTCTAGCATATTCCAGAACAGACTGTCCCACCCTTTCCGCTGTCATTCCTGGCATGGCCTCCACCCAATGCGACTATGCTTCCCCTTGTTACCCCACCTAACTCCTCTAGTATTGAGTCCCCCAGCACTAAGATTCCACCCTCTTACTCCCTGCTTGCTTCCATTCATCTCCCTCTCTCATTCCAGCCTCTTCTTCCTCCTGTACATTATTTCCCTTTACCCCTGTTGCAATTCTCCCAGCAGAACTTCCCCCGCCCAGTTTGGTCCAGGCATTTATCAGTTACTCCTCAATTTCATCATTTCCTCCTCCACCTTCTTCCTCTCTAGCAGTGCACAACTATTTTCTGAAGGCCCTTCACAAATGCCGCTCCCTCTCTCTTCATAGTAACCTGTTCTCTCCTTTCCATTCCATGACTTTTGCCACTTCTTAGCACCCCTCACAAGTCCCTATCTCCTCCTTCCATTTGTCTTTTGTCTCCTTACCTGGTTTCCCGGCAATTGTTCTTCCTGGCCTGGGCCCTTTGTCTGTGCTTCCTTCTTCTGACCTCTCCTCACCACTGTTGGCTTAATCGCCCTCCCTCATCTCCCTTCTTCCTCCCACCAGTATTGGGCCAAACCCACCCCCAATCTGCCTTGCCTGTCTTAGTTCCTCCTGCAGACCCTCAATCTCCTTTCTAAGTTTTCTCATGTGGTTGCACACTAAACATCCTCCCACACTCCAGGCAATTTTTAGAAAGATTGGTGCACCGGTGATTGTTGCAGCCACCACCCTACCCATTGCTGTTGTTGCCCTAGCGACCCCCACCCTTCAGATGCAGGATACCAAACACTCCCCAAGTCTCCCTCTCCTCCTCTTTCAGTGCAAAACATTTTATTTCCCTTACCTCCTTTGTTGCACACGTTTAGATATATTGAGCAACTGCTTTTATATTCCTATCCTTCCTATCCACACTCAAAAACAGAGTTTAAGTAGCCATTGCTGAACAACCTTCAGACTCCTCTCCTCCTTTCCCCAATGCAATATCAATGCAAGTAAGTAAATGAAAGCTCTAGATTTGCATTTACTTCCCTCCACTGAGAGAGCAGTCACCTCTTCACTTGCTGCTGTTCCTTTCCTGGATGTCTCCTTTGCTATGATAGTTACATATCCTTTGCCTGTTTGAGGAAGTGATGTCAGAACCCTGTATAAAGGAAATAATGGACCAAGGGTGGGACCAGCCCAAGTCTTCCAGAAACAATCAGGTAGCTGAGGCCTCTGGTCAGACCATTGAACACTTCCCCACTCTGCACTCAAACTTTGCAGCTGGTGAGCCAGCAACAATGAATCACAATTCTACTCAAAGCCCCCAAAATAAGTTTTCATACCCAAAGAAAAACAGGACTCCAATTCAAACAGCTTCACCAGCAACACATCAAAATAGGCTTGGAATTAGAAGATATATGTCTCCAATTCAAAGAAACAGATCCAGTTACATCACACCAATTATGTTTTAATACAGAAGAAATAGGTCTCTACAAATGCAGCCTGCCACACAGTGAATCAAACAAATGAGCCCACTTATAGCTACCAAAACCGGTTTCAGAATTCCAACAGCCCCAAACAATACCCTGCTAGCCCCTTAGTAGTAAGAAAGAAAAGAAATAACCTTCTACCAAGTAGAATCCACAAGAAACAATGTAAAACAACAAGAAGCTACTGTACTGTAGATCTGATCTTGTCCCCCTTCTAGTTCCTTCTGAGAAGCCAAAGCACTGAGTTCCAAACTCTGATTTCCCTTGTGCTGCTTTCAAAATCAGACAGTTCCAAACTCTGACATTCTCTGACCTTTGAACTGTGGCACAAAAGCATTTTGAAAGGGATGGAATTCTATACAGAACAGTGCTCTACTATACACTGTATAGAGAATGGTGGATGGGCAAGTATGCACAACCGGTGTGTTGTGCCACTGAGGGGTTCTGATTCCTATGACCTCGAGGCGAAGCTCGAGGTCTGTGAAATCAGAATTTGAAGTAACACAGCACACAGTTGGCATAACATTCCCATCCATTATTTTTTGCAGTGTATGGTGCCCTCACGATAATTTAAGTGAGCATTTAATTTTTTTTTTTACACCGTGAAAGGAATTCTTTCTACCACGCTTTAATCTGGTATTCGTCAGGTTGCTAAGGTTAGTGCTGTGGTTGTTAGGGACCAAAGCGTCCCCATCTGTAGCGTGATCTGTCATTGGCTGTCAGTTCCCTTTGGTGATTCCAGGAAAAAAAACATGGCGGACGTATCCTCGCTAAGCTGAGAGAGCGTGAGTGAAATGATTCACCTGTTAATGTGAGTAGTTTTAAATATCTGGTTGATCCTGCATATTTTTTTAATAGTTTAAAGTATCTGGTCAATCCTGCCTTTTTTCGTGGTGCCTTGTTCGTCATCAGTTTGGTGGATAATCGTGCCGCTGGCTCCGAGTTTTTCTGTGTCTGGTCCAGTTTTAAAATGAGCTGAGCGTGTGCAGCCTCTAGAGGCTTTCAAAATGTTGTTGTAGTACAGTGTGGTACAATCACGTTCCATGACCTTTTGAACTGTAGTACTACAACATTTTGAAAGTCACTGAATTCCATACACAACAAGCCCTCACCATATACTATAGTACTGTTCTGTAATGTTACGTATTTGTGTGATAGTCCAGTATGAAACACTAAGAAACCATGTTGCAGCTTTATTATTTATAGTAGCACATAGTTATTTCAAACAAAATGTGGTTCTCTTTTAGGAATTATCCACAAAACAAATAGCAGAAGCGAAGAAGAAGTTTGACTTTTATGATAAGGTAAGTTTTCCATGATTTTAGGAGAAATTTAGGATTTGAACAAGACTGATCTATAAAGAAGAAAGTCTGTCATACTTATAATTATTTTGCTTGATTATGCAGCTTGCAGTATACGTTTACTTGTTTTGGGGGCAGCTGCAGTAAAAGTATACTGCGAGTTGCACAATCGGGCACACTTGATAGAGTTATGGACCTTTTTCTGCCTGTGTTTTTGTATGCTTAACTTCCAGTGTTGTCACTTGGCTGTTCATAACTACCAGGTAAATATGTCATACTGCTCGGGACACCAACACATAAAGCTGTGGCATCAACATGGAACCTGGGCTACCCCTGCATTCCATGAGTCAGTTATTGGCTCATGATACCTAGTTGCATTCTTGCCAAGCACTTGAGGGCGTTTCTATTAAACCTAAACTTTCACATTCTTTAAATAGTAAACAAACAAACAAAAAAAGGTTCCTACCTTGTAGTGATGCACTCATGTACTTTATCAGTGAGGGTGTATTTGTGGTGTTTTACAGTTTGCATCATCTCAGCCTTGAGGTGTTGCTCCATCCCAGAGATAGTAGTTTAAAATATTGAAGTTCAAACTCTGCAGCGTGATCACGCTCCACTTGACCCCAAACGGCAAGTGTAATTCTCTGTTGAAAAGATCAGATGCCTAGGAGTCCTGCTCGGTCACTGTGGGTATGTTTTTTTAGTTTTGACTATCATTTTGTTGTTTTATAATATTGAACAGTTTATTCGATACTGTATGTTAACTTAGTTTAGTTTTGTGCATTTTTGCCTTTTTTTCCCCTGGGAGAACCACGATTTTCACTGGTTTCCACTTCAGGATTCCTAGTTCCAAATTAAGTTTAAAAAAAAAAAAAAGCTTTTTTTTTTTCTTTTCAAATTGGACTTTATTTTAAAATGGGTATAC
This sequence comes from Neoceratodus forsteri, assembly GCA_016271365.2. Taxonomy (NCBI): domain Eukaryota; kingdom Metazoa; phylum Chordata; order Ceratodontiformes; family Ceratodontidae; genus Neoceratodus; species Neoceratodus forsteri. The sequence continues at coordinate 930,259,352 of CM057450.1, read as the reverse complement.
TTTCTCCCCAGTACAACTTAAAAAACATATTTTTCTTTTGTTTCCTGTCAAGTTGACATGTCAGGAAAGCCTTAAAAGAAAACCGGGCCTATAGGAGTTTAAGCATCATATTTCCTGTAAGCACTGGTTAGCTAACGCCAGTAGTCACAACCTTTGCTTCTATTGGGTGGATCCAAATCACGATTTTCAAAATTGTGAACTCTTATAACTGCCGCTCATGACTGCTTGGCTAACCCCAAGCACATAAGCATGTTCCCTCCGGGTAAGGAGTCCAGGCAGTTGGAGCAATTCGGGAAGAAGATTTACTCTTCTGCCACATGTGCCCTGCGCTCCCTGAATTACATGGCGTATATGGTGTCCTTTCAGAAGGCCACCTTGGCTAAGCTTGAGACCAAGATCTCGTCCCTGGAGGACTCAGATTTTAAGGAGGAGATTTCTGAAGAGCTTCATCTATCCAAAATTTCCTACAGACATGCTCTTTGGGCCACCTGTGATTCGGTGGACGCGGTGGCCCGCTCCTCTGCTACTGCGATCAGCTTCAGGAGGCACGCTTGGCTGCGTATTTCTGGTCTGGTGACAGATGTGCAAGCAGCCATTCAGGACACTCCCTTTCGGGGATCGGTCTTCTTTGGAGGGGACACTAAAGATTTGATTATGGGCCTCCAAGATAGTAGTCAGGCCCTCGGATCGGTCCGTTTCATGTACAGGACTGGTACTCAGGAAAAGCAACCCTTTCGGCACTAGTTCAAGTGCCAAGGGGAGCAGTCGGCCCTAAAGAAGCAGTCCAAAAGATGAGCCACTGGCTCCTTTTTCTCCTCTCCACCAGCCGCCAAATCCCAGAGACAGGCAGTAGGGCCTTTGCCCCCTTGCCTCCTGACTCGCCCAGTTTTCCCTCCCCTCCACTTCTAAACATGGAGCCAGTGGGGGGAAGATTCGCCCTTCACGTCCAGTATTGGGAGTGCATCACCTCAGATGCATGGGTCCTACAACTCATCTTTCGAGGGTACACACTAGAGTTTCTGGAGTTTCCTCCAGACTCTCCTCCCGGTTGCTTGCATTACTTCCCACACCATGCCATGTTGGTTGAGGAAGAGATCAGGACTCTGGAACTGAAGACAGCAATAGAATCTGTGCCTGTGTCTGAGAGGAAGGGGGTTTTACTCCCACTTCTTCCTGGTCCCAGAAAAGATGGGCGACCTCAGCAGTCTGAACCTCTTCATCGAGTACAAGAGGTTCCGCATGCTGACTGCTCAGAGCCTCCTGCCCCTTCTGCAGCAGGACCACTGGCTCTGTTCCCTGGGCATGCAGGATGCTTACCTGCATATCCCAATCTTCCCGGGCCACTGCCGTTTCCTGCGGTTTTGTTTCCAGGGGGGCACTTCCAGTTCAAAGCCCTTCCCTTTGGCCTTTCCTCTGCACCCAGGGTTTTTACCAAGTGTGTAGCGGTGGTGGCAGCGGCCTTATGCCGTTGGGGTATAGCGGTGTGCCCCTACCTGGATGACTGGCTACTGACAGCTGCGTCCAGGGACAGCCTTCTAGACTCCTCAGTTACCCTGGACCTTTTTCCCCGATTGGGGATCACAGTCAGTCTCCCCAAGTCATCTTTAACCCCCTCGCAGAACCTTCAGTTCATAGGGGCGGTCTTGGACACAGTCCATTGCAGAGCCTTTCTCCCCTCAGACAGAGTGGAGACTCTTCGAGAGCAGGTCCCCTGGTGATCTTGTCCAGATCTCTTCCAGCCAGAGCGTTGCTATGCTTGCTGGGCCTGATGGCAGCCTCTATCGCCACAGTTCCTTTTGCCAGGTTGCTTATGCGGATCTCCCAGTGGACATTATGCGTCCAATGGGACCAGTGCTCGGACGATCTGGACCATCTGGTTCTGGTCTCCAGCGCAGTCAAGAGGGCTCTACTATGGTGGCTAGATCCTCTGAATCTGTCCAAGGGACTTAACTTCCGAAGTTCCCCTCCTTTATGGACCCTCACTACAGACTCTTCCTATCTGGGTTGGGGAGTGCACCTGGGGGACCATCAAACCAAGGATTTATGGTAACAGCTGGAGATGTCCTTGCACATCAATGTTCAGGAGATGAGGGCGGTTCTTTATGCCCTTCAGGCCTTTCAGACCATCCTAACAAGAGGAACACTGCTGATCCAGACAGACAATATGTCGGTAGTCTGGTACATCAGCAAACTGGGAGGCACCCGGTCATACCCCCTCTGCAGGGAGGCGATGAGGGTGTGGAATTGGGCCATCCAGAACGACCTGTTTCTCACAGCCATGCATGTTCTAGGAGGTCACATCATCCTGGCGGACAGCCTCAATCGGACAGCGTCCCTTGCTCATGAATGGGAATTAAGTCTGGAGGTAACAGACTCTCCCTTCCAGAGGTGGGGTCACCCAGACATCGATCTGTTTGCCTCCCCATCCAACGCAAAACTTCACAGCTTTTGCATGCTCATTCCAGAGCCTGGACCTTTCTGGCATGACACATTGTCACTATGTTGGACAGGGAAGTTCTTGTACGCCTTCCCTCCCTTACTCATTCTTCAGAGGGTTCTTCTCAAGCTCCAGGCAGAGGGAGCTCAGATGATCCTGGTAGCTCCTCTCTAGCCGAGGCAAATCTGGTTTCAGCTAGTGCAGCAGCTATCAGTGGGAACCCCCAATTCCTTTACCTCTCTGGCACGATCTGTTGACTCAGGATTAAGGCAGGTTGGTACATCCAGGACTCAGGACCCTGCATCTTCATGTGTGGCTCCTTCAGACATAATCAGAGCTCGTTTCGGGGTCTCTCAAAAGGTCACTCTGGTCCTGGTGGAAGTGAAGAAACCCTCTACCAGGTCCACCTATGCCATGAAATGGAAGCGCTTTTCCATTTGGGTGGCTTCTATGGGCTGGGACCTTTTTATCTGCTCTGCTCCCCAGGTTTTGGAGTGCCTCCTGCACCTGTCTGATTCAGGTCTGTTGTACTCATCCCTTAAGGTTCACTTGTCGGCCATCTTGGCCTACCACATGTTGGTGGGAGGAAAAAACGTGGCTCAGCTCGAGGTCTCTAAGAACTTTTTGAAAGAGAGCCTCCACCTCAAACCTTCCATTCATAACCCCTCCCCACCTTGGGATTTGAATTTTGTGTTAGAGAAGCTTACGCTTACTCCCTTTGAACCAGCGATGAGCCGTGACATGTACTACCTTTCTTGGAAGGCACTATTTTTAGTTGCCATTACTTCTGCTCGTAGGATTTCCGAGCTTCAGGCCCTGATGCATAAGGAGCCTTATTCGATTTTCCACAAGGACCGGGCGGTCCTGTGTACTAATCCTAAGTTTCTTCCTAAGATGTTTTCTGAGTTCACCTTAAATCAGATGGTTGAACTTCCGGTTCATTACCCAGTTCATTCTAACAGGGGGAGGATCTCCTTCACACCATGGATGTTCATAGAACTAAGGAGTCCAGAAAGTCTGATCAGCTCTTCATCTCCTTTGCTTCCAAATCCTTGGGTTCGGCAGTTTCTAAACAGTGCCTTTCTAAGTGGCTTGGAAACTGCATTTGCTTCTGTTACCAGAAGTACAACAAACCTCTTCCGGGGGTGGTCAGAGGTCACACTACTAGAGGCATGGCTACTTTTATGGCGGTTCTGCAGAATGTTACTGCAGCAGAGATCTGCACAGCAGCAACCTGGAGTTCCGTCCATACCTTCATGAAACACTGCAGTCTGGACATTGCCTGTAGGTGTAGGGTCGGATTCGGCCTTGCCGTCTTGCAGGGCCTACTGTCTTAGGCTGGTTCTGTGCTGTCTTTCAGTTGCTCCTCCTCCCATGACTCTCTTGGTCTTTCTACGAGTGACCGCTTGGGATTCAGTCCTCTATGTGATGATCTGCTGCAGGAACCCTCTCGAAGTAAGATAGTACAGGTACATAAGAACTTACCGTAACAGTAGATCTTTGAGAGAGGTTCCTGCAGTAGGTCACCTTTTCCCTCCCTCCTGCCCTCAGTTTTCTGCTTTTCTTTCAGTCATTCTAAACTGGGCTCCAGGATTTCATCCTTTCTTCTGTTTCATCCTACTTGGATCTCCAGCGGGAGAACTGGAAGGCGGGCACGGGGACCGCCCACTATATAGGGTCATGTTGATGTCCATCATGTGATGTCTGGTGGGCGATCCCCCACCAGATACTGCTGGAAAAGTTTGCTGTGCGGTCCTGACGCCAGAGGGCGCAGTTCTATATGTGATAACCTACTGCAGGAACCTCTCTTGAAGATCTACTGTTACGGTAAGTTCTTACATAACTGTACTTTACCATACATTCCACCTCCGGGACAGTGATAGCTAGCCAGCTAACTGCAGTAGTTACTGAAGCTAAAGGACATCCTGGAAGAAAGAAGATTACTACAGTGAGTAATCTTTTCGAACAGGATGGTGCAGAAACAAAGATGAGTGAGGACCGCACCTGGGATTGTCGGTGCTCGGTAAAAAAAAACAAGAATATAAAGCAAGAAGTGTACCAGCACCTGCTTAAAGGCAAACACTAAGTGTTAATTATTTTGAAGCATCTTCAAATTTAAGAACTCTGATACTTTGGTCTTTGTGCAAAAAGTACAAAAAGTTTATTCACTCATGTGGTCTAAAAAGCACATACAAAAACTCACAAAATGTCCAGCATATCCAAAGCACAATAGACAGTTCAGAAGATAATGTAGGAAGTAGGCTCTGCAACAGAATGCAAAATTTCTAAAGTAGTTTAGTGTTCCATCATGGCAGGTCTCAGGCTCGAACCTTGGCCATCTTGATCTTATTAAGAGCAGCCACCAGATGTGTTTCACGATTGGCTCGCTTCCTCAAATGAGAAGGCGAGCGAGTTGCAAAATGCATCAGGTGACTGCTCTAAGAAGATCAAGATGGCTAAGGTTCAAGTCTGAGACCTAGGCATTTTGTGAGTCTTTCTACGTGCTTTTTAGACCACGTGAGTGAATAAACATTTTGTATTTTTGCAGAAAGACCAAAGTATCAGAGTTCTTTAATTTGAAGAGGCTTCAAAATAGTTAACACTCAGTGTTTGCCTTTGAGCAAGTGCTGGTACACTTCTTGCTACAAGAACATGATGCAGAATTTAATTGCCAGGGGAAAAAAAAACATCTTATAAAAAGCAAGCACTGTTTTATTTGGTGAGTTCGAGAGCTGGAGATTTGAAAGAGACACTCAGATGAAGGACTTCTGTGTGGTTGAATTGCCTGTATCAAGAGCTAGCCTACACAATTTTATTTTTTATTTTATTATTAATAAAAACAAAATGCTACTTGCGGATTTTAACTTCTGGTTTGCCTTTGCTTCTGACCCCAGTAATACTCTGGTATTCATAACTTCTATAGTGACCCTTTAAGACAGAACTGGCTGGAGTGAATTTGGAATTGTATGCAAATGATGGAATCATTGTACGTGCTATTTTCAGATGCTGCTAGTAAACTGCTAGGTTCTAAACCCCTCAGATTTCATCCTCCGCCTGTCAAGACCAGAAGCTTGGAGATCCTCTCCTCATCTACTTGTCCTGACGAGATAAAACGTATAAAAATACATAAGTATTTTTCTTCTTTTCATTTGTTGCCTTTTACTTCTTGATAATTTTAGCTAAACCATTTTTTTATCTGTTTAATTACAGTTTTCTCGGTTTCTCCTGGTTCGGTATAACTGGTGGGGAACCAAGGTTTATTTTGTATTTATCGGAGTTCCCTGACTAAGGAACTCCATTAGTTTTATTTAAATTTATTTTAAAATACTTATTTTGGGAACCACTATTTACGGTTCGTGAACCGCTATCCCCGGTTCATTTCTAACTCGGTTCCCAGTTCCAGTCGGTTCCGGAACTGTCCACAAGCGCTAAATAAACTTAAATCTTTTATTTAGCAGTTCTTTATTTTTGGGTTTTTTCACACAGAATGTCTGGAAAAAAAAAAAAAAACAGTGAACCTGGTTTCAGACCTTGTTCGGATTGTGGTGAGATTTTTGCCAAGGCAGACAAACATAGTTTATGTGTTGTCTGCCTTGGTTATGAGCATTTAAAAGCAGATTTCGACATCTGCAAAACTTTTCAGAGAAAACTGTTGAAAAACATCTTGAAAGGCTCAAGAAAAAGCTTTCTGCACCTAAGGGTCCCTCGAGCTCTGACCAGCCGACATCCTGTGTTTCTGTGGGTGAAACCACAACAACAACAGCTGTAACTGCCACCCCTGAGACGGGTATACAAACAATTCCAAAGAGGCTTGCTGAACTGTCTGACTCTCTGGTTCCCTCTAAGAAATCCAAGAAAACAAAGCACACAGAGCCCCCTGTTGAGCAGCATTTGGGGACCTCTGTGCCTGCAATAAAACTGCCAGCTGCTGAAGAGATTGCACAGGCCTTTCAAGTTATCCAGACACTACAGGGGCTGACTGCTCCTCTGTTTCAGACTCCTGCCAAACAGAATGGGTCATCTTCTTAATCTTCCCTTTTTGAGCAAGAAGAATATGGTGATGATGATGTGGAGGATGTCGGGAACCCCATTGAACCTGAGGTTTCCCCTGAACAAGATTTTGGTTCTCCTCCTAGGGCATCAGAGGATTTTTCCTTGCACTATACTTTTGTAAGAAGGATGGTGGATGCCTTAGACATCCCTACAAGTGAAGTAATTGAGGACGAAGAAGAAACTGAGTATATGGAAATGATGGGGCTGACACCCATTAAAAAGCTTCTCCCTCCTTTTAATAAGTTCTTTAAGAAGAATGCCTCAAAGATTTTGTGAACACCTAATACTGCACCCCCTCTGGATAAGAGGCTGGACAAAAAGTATAATTTGGAAAGGCAGGGTGCTGAATTCTTGTTCTCCCACCCTGACTACCAGGGGTTAGTGCAAGTGGCAGCCTGTGACAAGGCAAGGGTACCACTAGCATCTCACCCTCCCCGGACAGAGTCTAGGAAGATTGACAGCATGGCCAAGAAAGGTTACCTATCGGCTTCCTTGGCCATCAGGCAGGCAAACTTCCAGGCCTATGCTGCTCAATAACAAAAATATCTTTGGCAGTCAGTTCTTACTATGGCAGACAAGGCTCAGGTTCCCCTTTCAGCTGATCTAGCTGAAACAGCCAGGTTTGGTTTGGAAGCAGCCAAATATTAGTTCCAAATGACTGCTGATTCTAGCAACACTGCTGCCAGGTGGATGGCAAACACTGTGGCTCAGAGAAGGTTTGCCTAGCTGAGGGCCACAAACCTTACCCAAGATACACAAACCAAGGCATTGGATTTCCCATTGGAGGAAAATTTCCTCTTTGGAGAAAAGACAGAGGCTTACCTGAAGAAGGTGGACTGATACAAAGCCACCTACAGAAGCAACTCTGCAAAAGAAAAAGCTTCCCCATCCTCTAGACCATATAGAAGGGGAGGCAGGGGCAGGTCTTTCCAAAGCAGGCCCTTTTTCCAGGCCATGGCTACACCTCAGTACCGGCAGTATCCACAGCAGGGGTACGGCAGGGGTAGAATGGGTTCCAGGCGTGGTTCCCAATCCCAGGCCCAGCCTCAAGCAAAGCAGGCACCCTGACGTGTCTGCACAGGCTGCTTCCCTACCGCCTGTAGGAGGTAGACTGGCTCACTACTTTCATGCTTGGCAAAAAAATCACAACAGACAAGTGGGTCTTGGAAGTAGAGAGTCAGGAGTTGTCTCTAAGCTTCAAATCCCTTCCACCTTTAAGAACCCGAGTTTCAAGCAACATGAAGTCTTGCTGTAGTCTGACAATATGCAGTTAACCCCAGCACTTGAACTGCTCTGGAGAGGAAAGAGTTAACTCTGTGCCAGAGCATAGAACGTTGAGCTCGAGCTCGGTTCCAACCTCTGTCTGCTGCGCTTTCAAGTGTAACCGTCAGATTCTTTACTCCGCCTAACTGAACAGTCGCTCCGGAGAAATCTTCGCTTGATGGTTTGGTCTCAGTAAAACGTCGGTTTTAAATTGTAAATTTTATAATTTTTTGGTTCAGATCCCTGTCTGCGGTACAGTAAGTGTTGTAAGTAATGGACATTAGTTTATTGTTCTGTGTGTGGAAATTGAAAACTTTCTTTCGGTCTGGCTGGAACTGATTGATTTTTTCTTTCTTTATTTGTGAAATATTTGTATTAGTGTGAGGTACCGGTCCTTATCAGTTTCAAAAAAACTTGATTTTTAATGTTTTTTTCACAGCCCGTAACACGGTTGGTAACCGACAAGGGGGTCTTGCCTGGCTTTAAAGCTGCTAAATGGTAAGTGGATAGGATGGTTACAGCACTGTAGTGAGTGTGGGGATGCCTTTGCCAAGGCAGACCCTCACACCACCTGTGTATATTGTCTGGGGTTTGACCACCTCGATTCAGACTGCCAAATTTGTAAAAATTTCCCGAAGACCACCCTGGACAAGAGATTGGGTAGGCTTAGGGAAAAGCAGGCCAAGAAGTCCGCTGATCTGGATGGCTAGCCCAGTTCGGTTCCGACCGAACCTGAGGGAGTGCCCACTGACTTGGGTGATACTTCCTCGGCCAAAAGGAGAGCTGATCCCGAGGGTCGGTTCATAGGTTATACAGGCTACTAGACATATGTCCTCAATGCTTGCCATGAACTCCCATTTTATACTGTAACGTATTTGTTTTATAAAAGTTATCCAGCCTAATCTTAAAAGTGTCCATGGTTTTACTACCAACTGTCTCTTTAGGTAAACTATTCCACAGTGTTATGCCCCTCTGATTAAACCATTTTTTTTCCTTTTAAGCGTCCTCCATTTATCCATTTCCAGTTGTAACATGTGTCTTCTACTCCCATATCCATATTCACCTTTGACTAGTAGGCCCAAATTGCTGCTCATTTGTTTGTCCTGCAGTGCCCTATAAATCATACACATATCCCCCCAATCCTTCTATACTGTAATGAATACAAACCCAAATCATGAAGTATCTGCTGATAACTTCCATTCTCCATCCCACAAATTATTTTTGCCGCTCTTCTCTGCACTCCTTCCCACTTCCCAATGTCTGACTTTAAATAAGGTGACCACACCTTCGCACAATATTCCAGATGCGGTCTGACCAAGGCCTGGTAGAGTGGCAGGATCACCTTGCTATCCCTCCTCCCAGTGTGTCTAAATATACAATTCAATACTTGATTGGCCTTTCTAACCATATACCCACAGTGTGCACGGTTCTGTAAAAAAGGAAAAAGAAATTGGCTGGTTCGGATCCAAAACCATCATGATCAACCGCTGAAGAAATTGCCAGAGGCGTTAGCATAGTGGAATCGCTCCGTTGTTCGCGATCCGCACTGCTGCTGGTACACTCAGTTCGGTCTGTTCCTCGGTTCTGGAATATTGTCCGATGATTACTATGAACTGGATTTGGAGAGGAAGAAGGTTTTGATGATGATGGTGATGGTGTGAAGGTCTGGATGAGCCCATTGAACCGGACATCTCCCCAGACAAGCCTTCCAATGTTTTCCCTCCTGGGCTTTCTGAGTCCCCTTCCCACTATTTGTTTTACAAAAAGGTGGCAGAGACCCTCCAGCTTCCTATGGTTGAAGCTGTTGAGAAACAAGAAGAGCCTGACTGTATAGAGATGATGGACATCCGAGTCCAAAAGGCTGTCTATTCCCCTCCATAAATCTTTTGGGAAACGGACACAAAAAATACTTCAGACACTAAATTCATTACCTCCTGTAGACAAGAGAATGGACAGGAAGTATATTCTGTCAGGCTCTGGTACAGAGTACTTGTTCCAACAATGCAGCTGTGTTGGGGTTGTGCAGGCTGCAGCCTGTGACAAGACTAATATACCTTTAGCGTCACACACCCCAGATAAAGACTCTAGGAAGGTGGATGCTATGGCCAAGAAACAGTACTTGGCATCCTCCTTGGGACTCAGGCAGGCAAACTACATGGCCTACACAGTCAGATACCAAAAGTCCAGGTGGGATACTGTTCTGGAGCTGGCTAAACAGGCTTCCCCCCAGCTAGCCAAAGAGCTGGAGGAGGTGGTTGCTGATGGGATTGAGACATCCAGAGTCCAATTTCATGCTGCTGTGGACTCTAATGATGTTTCATCACGAGTCATGGCTATATCTTTGTCTCTTAAGAAATTTGCTTGGCTCAGATGTACTAGCCTCTTGCAGGACACCCAGGCTAAGGCTATGGATTTCCCTGTGGTAGGTAATTCTCTGTTTGGGGAGCAGACAGAGAATTTCATGAAAAAGATGGGCTCATATAGGACCACCTACAGGAGTGCACAGGCCAAGGAAAAGCAGGCAGCTCATCAGAAGCAGCAATGTAGGGCAGGCCTTTTCACAGACCTTTCTACCAGGCACAGGCGTCCTCTCCTTTTCCTCAGAGGGGCTTCTTCAGCGGGAGAGGCAGAAGGGGGATGAGCAGGGCTGCATCCTCTTCTCAGTCCAAGGCTTCTGCCAAGCAGACACCCTGATGTGTCAGTCGGGGTCGACTCCCGCGTTCCAGTAGGAGGCAGGCTGGCTTACTACTTCCAGGCCTGAAAGTCTGTTACCTCAGACAAGTGGGTCCTGGAGGTAGTAAGCCAGGGACTGGCTCTCAGCTTCAAAAAATTTCCAAAGCTGAGGGTCAGGTCTTTTCCATTTGCAATCATCTCCGAAACCTTTGCCCTAGAGGCAGAGGTTTCCGTCTCTGCTGGCTGTCAGAGCCATAGAGAGAGTTCCCCCTACACACAGGGGCAAAGGTCTGTGTTCCAGATACTTCCTTACCCCAAAAAAGACAGGGAAGTGGCAGCCCATCCTAGATCTAAAATACTTAAACAAGCACCTAGTCAAGCCAAAATTCAAAATGGTGACTCTGGGAATAATTCTGTCTTCTCTAAGGCCAGGGTTAGCCTCCCTGGACCTCAATGATGCCTGCTTTCATATATCCATCAGGTGCTCCCACAGAAAGTACCTCGGGTTCGAACTGCCTTCAGGTTATTATCAGTTCAGAGCAATAACCCTTCGGACTAACATCAGCACCAAGGGTGTTCACAAAATTTTAGTATTACCCGAGCTGCAGCATGAACGGACATGAAAGAAGTCAAGAATTGCCAATAGAAGGGGCTTTTTAGAAGTATTCTAAATAAAGATGTGCTGAAAAATCAGAATGTGAATAAGAAAATATATTGTTTCTGGCAAATTCAAAGTGAACAATTTGTATTTAGATTCATGAAAGGATGTTTTTTTAAAAGGCACCTCCTGATGAAGCCAACTGTGTATTGGCGAAATGTAGAGGAATTGGGCCAATATTTATAATAAAAAGTTTCAGATACTTGAAATACAGAAGAACTGTCTACAAGTGTGAATTCTTCTGGTTTGCGCCCTTCACTAACCCCCCCCCCCCAGACTTGTGTGGGGCTCATAGGATTCGGACAGACAACACATCAGAAGAGGCAGCTCAATTAAGGACTTAGTGTAGTGTAAATATTTACATTTCCCGTGGTTTCCCAGGTCATTTTCCTGGGCAGTTTTTAGTGGTGTTCACAAAATGCCAAGCAGTAGTAGTAGCCTTTCTAAGGAGACGAAACATTTCCATATTCCCATACCTGGACGACTGACTCATTGTGGGGCAGTCTCCAGACCAAGTCAAGTCAAATCTGCAAGTGACCCAGCAATTGCTCACTTCTCTAGGATTCCTCCTCAGTCTTCCAAAGTCAGTTCTCGAACCAGTGCAACTCTTGACCTTCATAGGGGTAGAGTTGGACACTGTCCAAGCAAGAGCCTTTCTTCCTCTAAGAGTAAAGGCCCTTGTAGACCTGGCCTCATCTTTTCGCCTTCTAGTATCTCGACCAGCAAGGCATTTTTTTCAACTCCTGGGCCACATGGCAGCTTCCACTGCAGTGGTACAGGGGGCCAGATTTCAGATGAGGGACATCCAGTTCCACTTGAGGGCTTTTTGGTCTCAGAAAAAAGATCTCTAACCAAACTAATTCCAGTGATTCAGACTCTGACCCAGATTCTCCAATGGTGGTTGGATCAGGACAACCTCAGACAAGGAGTCCCATTCATCACCCAGTCTTATTCTGTGGTACTAACCACAGATGCTTCCCTCCTGGGGTGGGGAGCTCACTTGGGAGTCCTCACAGCACAGGGTGTGTGATCCCCCCAGGAGTCTCTACTTCATATCAATCTTTTAGAGCTCAGGGCAGTGTACCTGACTCTACAAGCTTTCTTGGACTCTGTACAGAACAAGGTGGTTCAGGTCAGGACAGACAACACCACCACCATGTGAGTACATCAACAAGCAGGGAGGCACTCAGTCTACGGCCTTGTGCACGGAAGCCGTGGAATTCTGGTCCCTGGCTTATTCCCTTCAGACATCTCTGGTAGCAGTCCACCTTCCAGGAAAGGACAATGTGCTAGCAGATGCCCTGAGTAGGATCTCTCAGGGCCATCACGAATCGTCCCTGGATCCCCTGGTGTTAAAAGTGATTTTTTCAAGGTGGGGCACTCCAGAGGTAGATCTCTTTGCAGCCCCAGACAATCACCAACTTCCTCTCTTCTGTAGCAGACCCCCAGTCTTGGGCTCAGTCCCCCTGGATGCTTTATTTCTGGATTGGGAGGGGAAATTTCTGTATGCCTTTCCCCCAGTTCCTCTGTTGTTCAAAGTTCTGGTCAAGATAAGGTCACAGTCTTGCAAAGTGATCCTGATTGCTCCAAACTGGGCCAGGCAGCCTTGGTATCCTCTGTTGCTGTCCGTAGTAGTCCATCTTCCCGTATCTCTTCCCAAGAATCACAATCTGTTAACCTCCTCTCAAGGGAGGATTTGGTACCCCAACCTTCGGTCTCTCAGCCTCGAGGCATGACTCTTGAAGAGTTAGAATATGCAAGCCTGCATCTGTCTCGGGGTTCTGGGTATTCTCAAAACCTCTCGAAAACTTGCCACCAGAAAAACTTACAATTCCAAATGGAAAAGAGTCAGCATTTGGTGTTTCAATAAGATTTCTCCAGATACTGCTGATTTGGCTACAGTTGTGGATTACATGGTTCATCTTAATGGTTTAGGCCTCAGACCAGCTACTTTGAAAGTACACTTGGCAGCTGTTTCTGCATTTCTGTCAGTGGGGAAGGCTTCCTCACTGGCATCTCATCCTGTTTTCTATATATTTTTTAAAGGATTGCTCCATACCAATCCTCCTTTTAAGGATCCTACTCCTGCTTGGGATCCTAATGTTTGCATTGCCCAGCTTATGTAACCACCTTTTGAGCCTTTGGCCTCAGCAGAACTTAAGTACTTGACTTGAAAAGCTGTGTTCCTGGTAGCTATTACCTCTGCCAGGCGTATCATTGAATTACAAGCTCTGTCAGTGGAGCCTGATTTTATCTCATTCCATAGAGATAAGGTGGTCCTTAGAACAAACAGCAGGTTCTTACCCAAAGTGGTTTCAGATTCTCACCTGAACCAGTCTATGTCTCTTCCTGTCTTCTTCACTGATCATTCTTCTTCAGGGGAAAGGAAGTTACACAGCTTGGATGTTAAAAGGGCACTTAGCTACTACATTGAGCACACTGAGGCACTTAGGTTTGACTGTCCTCAGTTGTTTCTTACTTATGGTGAAGTGGGAAAGGCAAACCTGCTACTGAGAGGGCTGTTGCCAGGTGGATTGTCTCTTGTATGCAATTCTGCTATGAGAAGCTAGGCAAAATACCCCCTTCAGGCCTGAGGGCTGATTCGACTAGAGGTACAGCTGCTTCTCTGGCTGCTACCAGAGATATACCATCACTAGAAATATGCAAAGCAGCCACCTGGAAAACAGTCCATACATTCACCAAGCAGTACTCCCTGGATATCCAGGCTAGGAGTGATGCTAGGTTTGGTACAGCAGTACTGCAGAGGCTATTTCCAAAATAGGTTTGGTCTCTCCTCCATGGAGGTACTACTTGGTAGTCTGTATATTGTCAGAATACAGCAAGACTTCATGTTGTTTGAAAAAAAAATTACTCACTTTAGTAACTGTGTTTCTTCTAATGGAGTCTTGCCTGTATTCTGACCTCCCTCCTTGCCTCCCCTCTCAGAACCTAGTTTTTGGGAAGTGGGCTGGCAGGTACAGTGCTGCACCTCAGTGGTGTACTTGGCAGTCCCCTCTTTTAGAAAGGGAGAGTGGGTTATGTTTACGTTGTTTTTGATAGTTATGTTGTTCACTACCTAGGTTTTGTTTTGGAGTTCTCTACTTTAGTCCTTTGGGACTCAAAACATTTGGTTGCCTGTTGTCTAGTAAATTTACAATTTCCACCTAGCAGGTATAGCTAGTTAGTATTAGCTCATAAGAATCTGACGGTTACACTTGAAAGTGCAGCAGACAGAGGTCTGAACCGAGCTTGAGCTCAACGTTCTATGCTCTGGCATAGAGTTAACTCTTTCCTCTCCGGAGCAGTTCAAGTGCTGGGGCTAACTGCGTATTGTCAGAATACAGCACAACTCCATTAGAAGAAACACAATTACTTAGGTGAGTAATTTTTTCTTTCAAGCTGTCCACAAATACAGAGAGGGAACTCCTGGAAGCAGAGGTTCAGAAACTGCTTCTGTCATGAGCAGTGGAACCAGTGCATCTAAAGGGAAAGGAATTTTACTCAAGATACTCCCTTACCACAAAGCAAAATAGGGAGTGGTGGCCCATCTTAGACCTAAGAGTCTTAAACAGATATTTAGCAAAGCCAAAGTTCAAAATGCTAACTCTGGCATTGATTCTGCCAACCCTCCAAAAAGGTGACTGGTTGGCTTCACTGGACGTAAAAGATGCCTATTTTCACATCCCCATAAGGGAGTCTCACAGAAAGTACCTCAGGTTCAGACTCCCTTCAGGTCATTATGAGTTCTCAACCCTGCCATTTGATCTCACTTCAGCACCAAGGGAGTTGACAAAGTGCTTGGCAGTGGTCGTGGCCCACATTCGAAAACAAGGTGTCACTGTCTTCCCATATCTAGATGACTTGCTGGTGGTGGGAAAATTACCCCAGCACATGAGGGAGCAGCTGCAGCTCACCCAAGGGCTCCTGGAGTCTCTAGAGTTCCTGTTAAACCTAAAAGAGTCGGTCCTTCAGCCTGCTCAGGTACTGCAGTTCATTGGAGCCGAGTTGAATACCCTGCAGGGGCAGGGCCTACCTGCTCTGGACAGGGCAAGGGGTATCCTACAAATAGCAGATTCATTCAGCTTGAACAAACTATATACTGCAAGACAGTTCCTTCAGCTTCTGGGCCACATGGCAGCTGCCACTGGCACAGTACTGGGATCCAGATTCCAAATGAGGGACATCCAGTTTCACCTCAGGGTTCACTGGTGTCAAAGAAGAGACCCTCTCTCAAAATTGATTCCAGTAACAAACACTTTGTTACAGGCCCTCCAATGGTGGAAAGAGGAAACCAACCTAAGAGAAGGGGTTCCTGTTCAACAGGAGTCCCCATCAGTAGTTCTCACAATGGACGCATCACTACTGGGGTGGGGTGCCCACCTGGGAGACCGCACCACTCAAGGCACATGGTCAAGTGCAGTCTCACTCCTGCACATAAACCTGCTGGTGCTTAGAGCAGTATTGTTGGCACTAAAGGCCTTCACGCCACTGCTAGAGGGAAAGGTGGTACAGATCAGAACAGACAATACCACCACTGTGTACTACATAAACAAGCAGGGAGGGACAAGGTCAAACCCTCTCTGCACAGAAACCATGAAAATATAGAGTCTGGCATACTCATTGGGAGTTTTCCTGCAGGCCATCCTTCTGCCTGGCAATGACAATACCTTGGCAGACACCTTGAGTCGGATCAACCAAGCCCATCTCGAATGGACTCTGAACAGGCAAGTGGTGGAAGTAATTTTTGGAAGGTGGGGCATCCCAGAGGTAGACTTGTTCACAACCCACCAGAACTACCACCTGCCACAATACTGTTGCAGACCACGAGATCAGAGAACAGTCCCCCTGGATGCTCTAATTCTGGATTGGTCAGGGAAGCACCTGTATGCATTTCCTTCCTTTCCCTGGTGTACAGGGTATTGCTCAAGCTCAGGTCCCAGCCAGCATCCATGATCTTGATAGCACCAGATTGGCCCAGGCAGCCATGGTACTCTCTACTGCTGTCCATGTCTGTGGCCGAGCCAGTACACCTTCCCAGGATGCACAACCTGTTAACCTCTAGTCAGGGGAGGCTCCTGTACCCGAACGGCAGGCTCAAGGCCTGGCTCTTGAGGACCTAGAATATGCAGGCCTAAATATTTCTGAAAGTGTCCTGGACATTGTGAGGGGCTACAGGAAGCCTTCCACTAAGAAAACCTATGCTGCAAAATGGAAAAGGTTTTCTGTATGGTGTTCCACCCAAAATGTGGTGCCAACATAGGCTGGTGTTCCAGCCATGCTGGATTATCTTACCCATTTGCATTCATTGGGTCTACAGCCCAGTACCCTGAAGGTCCATCTGGCTGCAGCATCTGCTTACATTTCAGCCAGGCAAAGGATGTATCTTGCCTCAGATCCTATCTTTAAGAGGTTCTTTAAGGGCCTTGCCCATTTGCACCCCCCCTCCACAGGGAGCCAGTACCAGCATGGACTCTCAGTGTATGTATAGCCAAGCTTGTGGGGGCTCCTTTTAAGCCCATGTCTTCAGCTCATCTAAAGTATGTCACATGGAAAACAGTTTTCCTAGTGGTAGTGACTTCTGCCAGAAGGATCAGTGAGCTGTAGGCTCTCCGTATTGAACAGGACTATATTTCCTTCCACAAGGACAAAGTGATCCTGAGAATGAACAGGAAGTTTCTCCCTAAAGTGGTTTCTGATTTCCACTTGAACCAAACCATCACTGCCTGTCTTCTTCACTGAGCACTCTCCTTGTGGTAAAAAGAGGCTCCATAGTCTGGATGTCAAGTAAGGTGGGAAGGGAACCCCCAACAGGATTGAGGGCCCATTCCACAAGAAGCACAGCTGCTACCATAGTAGCTGCCAGGGATATCCCATCAGTAGACATCTGTAAAGCAGCTACATGGAAAACATTACACACCTTTACAAAGCATTACCCTGCCTCCCACTTGGGTAAACTGGATATACTCTATCACAGGGCATTGAGGTTTATCACAGGACTACCATATGACACCCATCATTGCTCTCTATATGCAGCAGTTGGATGAACTTCACTCCACTTTAGAAGGGACAGAAATGCAGCTTTATGGACACTCAGAGCCATATCCAAGCAATTGCTGCACTATATCTCGGACTGCCTCACACTAACCCCTATAAGCAAATATGCCCTAAGAAGCTACTCCAACATCCTGCTCAAAGTGCCCAAAGTCCATACCCACTTTGGAAGAACAGCCATTAGCTTCATGTTGCCCTCCCTATGGAATAAACTGCAGAAAATCCTAAAACTGAGTATACCTATATCCATTATGTCCTTCAAAACCCTGTACTCAAAGCTTATTAAAAAGCAATGCAATTGCTTTCAACAGCACTAGGGTGACTTATGCCCCTCTATTGTATCCTAGTCCCTCCCACTAATTGTCCATATGCTCTGCAATCCTACCATACTCCATCCACGATAATACCTTTTTCGTCCACCCTTTCTGGCCTGTGGTTGTCCTTCCTTCCCCTACATCTCTTCACCCTATCATTATCTGTTCTCACTCTCCCTTCCCCTCCTTACCTTCCCCCCACCACCCACTTCCCTCCCCTCTCCCTTCACCCCCCCGCTGATGCCCACCATCCACCTCCTACCCAGATCTTACATTGACCGCTTCCTTTGCCATCTGACAAATCCCCCTACTTAATCATGTATGTTAATTATCAACACTGCCTCTTTACTGTATTGCATGATTCTGATGACCTTAGCCATATGTAAAAATATAAATATGAATTAATAACATTATGTAAATATGAGAATATATGTTAATGTCTCATGACCTTTCATACGTGCATGTGGGTACTTCGTATTGGTTTGTATAGCCTTATCCTCCATGTACATTGTATCTTGTTCTATGTATTGCACTATGCCTATGTAATTTTACCCTGACCTAACCAGGTCCATCTTGCAAATGAGCACTGCTCAATGATGTCCGCCTGGATAAATAAAGATTTGATTGATTGATTACAGCTTGGACATCCTGTCCAGAGGTAATGCCAGGTTTGGCACAGCAGTCCTGCAGAGTCTGTTTCCAAAGTAGGTTCTGTGCCCACCTCGAAAGATACTGCTTCTTAGTCTGCAGACGTTATGAATACCTGAGTGTTACTGGGGTTAGAAAAAAAAATTACCATAATAATCTTGTTTCTTCCCAGTGATACTCAGGTATTCCGAACTTCAAAACAACATAAAGTCTTGCTGTATTCTGACAATATGTAGTTAGCCCCAGCACTTGAACTGCCCCGGAGAGGAAAGAGTTAACTCTGTGCCGGACCATAGAATGTTGAGCTGGAGCTCGGTTTTCAAATCTCTGTCCCTGGTACATTCTAATGTAACTGTCAGATTCTTTACTCCGCCTAACTGTGAAGATGCTCCGGAGAGTTCTCCTTCGCCGCTTCAGTTCGGTGTAAAATCGCCTTTTTTTTTTATTTTTTTCAGCCATTATCATTTCGGTCATCAAATCTCTGTCTATGGTACAGGTAGTGTAGTTGGTAGATAGTGGTAGGATATTATTCTGTTCAGTTCCTCATCGGTCGGTCCGGTGTAGAACCGAATACTTCTGTGGTAAATTTTGAAGTGTTTTTTTCTGGTAGTGGGTTCCGATATCTTTTAGTTTAAAAAAAAAAAACAAAAAACTAGATTTTATTTGTTTTTTTCCACAACCCTTGAACCGATTGGTGACCGAAAGTTTTTCTGTTACTCGGCTTGAACGCCTTCATAGGGTAACTTGAGTGAAAACAAGCACAATGTCTGAGAAATCCAAGAAGAAAACCAGTCCCACTGGGTTTCAGCACTGCACTAAGTGTGGGGAGGCTTTCGCTAAAGCTGATCCCCACCTTGTCTGTGTTTACTGTCTGGGGTTTCACCACCAGAAATCAGACTGCCAAATACGTGCTAATTTTCCTAAAAGCCATGCTGGAAAAGCGATTGAACTGGCTGAAGGAAAAAGTGGCCGAGAAATCTGCTGACCCGGATAGCCAGCCTGGTTTGGTTCTGACCAAACCTGAGGAGGTGTCTTTTGACCAGAGCGATACCTCCTCAGGCAAAAGGAAAGCCGATTCCGAGGGATCGGTTCCGTTAAAAAGAAAAAGAAAATCGTCTGGCTCAGATCCGAAACCACAGTTCCCAACCGCTGAAGAAACTGCAAAAGCGATAAAAATAGTTCAGTCGCTGCAAGCTGTTCCGATCGAACCGACGACTTCTACAAGATGGTTGGTTGAGTCAGTTCAGGTGCAGTCGGAATATGATCCGGAGGCCTTTGATGAAATAGGCTGGTGGGAGAAGAAGTGGAAGAAGAAGAAGAGGAAGAACAGGAGTATGAAGTCCTAGATGACCCAGTAGAGCCCGACCTCTCCCCAGACAGGCCTAATTTTGTTTCTCCTCCCAGACTTTTTGAGTCACCTTCCCACTTTTTGTTTTAAAAAAAGGTGGCAGAAACTCTTCAGCATCCTACTGTGGTAGCTTCTGAAGAGGAAGAGGAACCTGACTTTGTGGAAATGACTGATGTCCCAGAGTCAAAAAGACTGTCTGTCCCTTTACATAAATCTTTGGGGAAATGGACACAAAAAAGTCTACAGTTACCAACTTCCATACCCCCTGTGGATAAGAAAATGGACAGGAGGTATATGTTGTCAGGTTCGGGGATGGAATTCCTTTATAATCACTGCAGCTATGTTGGTGTAGTGCAGGCTGCAGCCTGTGACAAGGCTAATATTTCCTTGGCTTCACACCCCCCAGACAAGGATTCCAGGAAGCTGGATGCTATGACTAAGAAGCAATACTTAGCATCCTCCTTGGGAATCAGGCAGGCCTCCTATATGGCTTATGTGGCTAGATAGCAGAAGTCTAGTTGGGTTACTATTCTGGATCTGGTGAAGAATGCTCCCTCCCCCCCAAGCTGGCCAAGGAGCTGGAACAGGTGGCTGCAGATGGGATTGAGGCATCCAAGGTCCAGTTTCATGCTGCAGTTGACTTAAATGATGTTTCTTCACGAGTCATGGCTACATCTGTCTCCTTGAGAAGATCTGCCTGGCTCAGATTTACCAGTCTTTCTCAGGATACCCAGGCTAAGGCCATGGATTTTCCTGTAGTTCAAAACTCTCTGTTTGGGGAGCAGACAGAGATGTACAGTATATGAAGAAAATGGATGAATACAGGACCACCTATATGAGTGCAGTGGCCAAGGAAAGGTCTGCTACTCCTCAGAAGCAGCAGTCTAGTCTGGCAGGGGTAGGCCTTTTACCAAGCACAGGATTCCTCTACCTTTCAGAAGAGGGGTTTCTTTAGAGGGAGAAATCTAGATTTAGTATTAGCTGTATTGGTCCATGCAAGAACAGATCCAGAAGCAAATGATTTGATACCTTTTAATGGACCAGCGTAGATGTAACAACGTGCTCTAGCTTTTGGACCAACCAGTCCTTCAGAAGCCTAATGGCAGTTAGTTTAGAGGGAGAGGCAGAAAGGGGATGAGCAGGGCTACATCCACCTTCCAGCCTAGAACACCTCCCAAGCAGACACCCTGATGTGTCAGACCGGGTTGCCTCCCCTATTCCAGTAGGGGGCAGGCTGGCTCACTTCTCCCAAGTCTGGAAGTCTGTTACCTCAGACAGTTGGGTCCTGGAAGTGGTGAGCCAGAGGCTTGCTCTCAGTTTCAAAAAAAATCTCCAAATCAGAGCAAGGTCCTCCAAACCTGACATACTTCAGGAAACAGCTGCCTTAGAGGCAGAAGTTTCTTCATTGTTGCTCCAGAATGCAGTGGAGCAAGTTCCTCTTATACACAGGGGAAAAAGGGTTGTACTCAAGGTACTTCCTTACCCCAAAAAAAGACAGGGGAGTGGTGACCTATCCTAGACTTAAGATACCTGAGCAGACATCTTACAAAACCAAAGTTCACAATGGTGACTGTAGCAGAGGATGTGGGATTTCAAACACAGGAACAGGCAGACACTTTTTTTGGTGCATAAAAAAACGCTAGAAAGCGTCTATTTTATTTTCTTTAAAATTGAAAGACAAATATGTACAGAAAAAGAAAGATTATTATTCAGTGCATCCAAAACCACTGCTTTTCCCAGCAGGGTCACCAGGCGTTTCCTTCAGCCTATTTAGCAAGTTTATGTGAGCCCACACTCTCCAGAGGGCCTTCGTCCTCTACAGCCACCTCTAGATTGACTCCCTCTCTCACAGTCCCCTAGTGATGAGCTGTATTTATACCCTAGGGATTATATCACACTTTTGGGGGGAATTCCCATTTGCTGTGACATTACATAATGGGGAGTTTCCATGTAAGTTGTGGAATTAATCCATGACTGGGGGTGTTTCGGCCTCGTGGGTCCAACCAGTCAACCATGGAGTAACTCCACTGTAGAACCATCCTTTCGAGTGGGTTAATCCACTTTTGTAACCCGGCATATAAAACTGAAAGAAAATTATGCATTCAGATAGGACGAAAGACACCATGTGGTACACCAACAACCATGGTCTAATACCTAGTAGACCATGGTTTGTGATGTAATACCTTGGCAATCCACTACAGGCAAGAAGCAGTACACAAGGGAAAGTAATATGCAAATAGTTTGCAGTTTGTAGTTGTTCCAGCTTGTGTTTACTAAGATTTTTCCTGGCACAGGGTTTTTGACATTTTCAAGATTGTTCCATGTTGTAACTGCTACACAAGTTCATGAGTTACTAAAGATTGTACATTTAAACTTGACATATACTGTTAATTATGCTGCAACAATATTTCTTTAGAAGTGAACATTTACATACTGTTACCATCCCTTCTGATCTACTGCTTTCTAAGCAACTTTGGGTGCAGTGCATTGTGGATGACTGAATAACATTATCTGGCCTAGCCTTGTCTTGGTGAATACTCAGTGGTAAAGATGAGCATGCAGCTTCTATAACCGAAAGCAAAAATAACAGACACTGAGATAAACAAAGCAAAATTAAAGAGAGAGGATACTTCTATGGGTGAAAAGAAAAATAAATTGAGAGAAACAAAAAGAAATCAAAGAAACAGATTAACAATACTAGTCAAAGCAAGTATTTGAAAGGTGAAAGCAGTAAACGTTACGTTGTTCTATGTCCTGCTGAGTTATTTAGTTTAGAGAGGAAAGAAAAAAGTGAAAATAATATTGCACAAAATAGTTGTTCAATAAAGTGTTTTTCAGATTGGCTTAATTCAGTACATTTGGAGAAACGGTACTTGTGCTGCTAGGATTGTTTGACAGCCATCTATTGGTCTGCAAAGGAACTGCAGGAAGAAAACTAAGATGTACCATAGCACACTCCCATCGTGCAGTGCAGCCAATATCTTGCAGTACACACAGAGGAAAATCAAAACACCTAAAATAGAAAGTGAATTGCAAGTTTTTGAAAAGTTGTAAAATATGTTTTGATTTTAGAAAGCTTAAAGCTTGTAATGAAAGTGATTTTAACAAAAGTGAAATAACACCATGATATTAGCAGTAGGTGTGTACCAATTGTTTTGAAGTATACGTACATCGCGTTTAACAGCTCAACATACAGTATTGTGAAAGTAAATGAGTGTGACCGTACTCATTTATTTAAAAACTATCGTTGTCATGTTACAGGCTATTATGTAATATGTAGGGGCTTTTTATTTGGCCCTTTTTGCCCAAATAAGATTTATTTCTGCAGGCAGCCACGGTTACAACATCTCTGGGACTACAGAAACTCATTTTCATATTTCATTCATTTTAAAGCTGCCCAAACACACACGGGGAGATGGGTTAAGGGACCCTATGGTTTCCACCACTATTTATCTCTCTTCTGTCTTTCCATACCCCTAGGCATTTTTCTCCTTTTCCTAAAGAGTGGGACAGCTGTTTTTTACTTTGACAGCCTGCCGACTGTTCACTTTTACTGGCGCTCTGTGTGGAAATCCTGTATCAAAGCAGGATTTTGACCCCATGTATAACAGCCTGGTTTGGCTGCATATTTTACCGGCTCCTCCACGGCTTCGCTGGCCAAGGAGTTTTAAAGTCCTTTCATTGCCAGTAGCTTTTTGAAGTACAACCCAGATATGGATCTTGTTATACTTCAGTGCAACTCCCAATTTACTTTGACTACCTAAACCAGGGGGATTCGTACTACCTTTAGAGCTACTGCACAATAGAAACATACATATTTTATGAAAGCACCTATTAAATCCCAAAGGTGCACATTTTCTCCATTTTAAGGCTCGCTGGCACTTTATTTTATATTTTTGGGAAAAAGGTGAACAAGGGGACATGGGACACCTATCCCATCACCGGGCACTTTCTCCTGACAGAGGTCACTCTGTCACAGTGACTCTGGGGATTATTCTTCCCTCTCTGAGGGTAGGGGACTGGCTAGCCTCCCTGGACCTCAAAGATGCCTATTTTCACATACCAATCAGATGCCCCCACAGAAAGTACCTCAGGTTCCAATTGCCCTCAGGTCATTACCAGTTCAGAGCCATGCTCTTCGGCCTCACCTCTGCCCTCAGAGTTTTTACAGAATGACTGGCAGTGGTGGTGGCCTTCCTCAGGAGGCAGGGTGTTTCTGTGTACTCCTATCTAGACGATTGGCTTATTGTAGGCCAGTCTCCAGATCAAGTAAGGTCAGCTCTGTTAGTTACCCAGAGGATTCTGGGTTCCTTAGGGTTTCTCATCAACCTTTCCAAATCAGTGCTGGAGCCAGCTCAGCTTCTCACCTTCATAGGTGCAGAGCTGGATACTATTCAAGCAAAGGCCTTTCTTCCCCTTCAAAGGGTAAGGGCCCTATCAGATCTGGCAGCCTCTTTCAGACTTAGAGAGTCTCGTCCGGCCAGGCACTTTCTCCAGCTTCTGGGCCACGTGGCAGTTTCCACTGCAGTGGTTCAGGGAGCCAGGTTCCCAATGAGGGACATTCAGTTTCAACTCAGGTCCTTCTGGTCTCAGAAGAAGGATTCGCTTACCAAGCTAATCCCAGTAACTCAAACTTTTGTCTGGGCTCTCCAGTGGTGGTTGGAGGAGGACAATCTCAGACAAGGGTCACTTTCCTTCATCGGTCACCCTCTGTGATTCTCACCATGGATGCATCCCTGTTGGGTTGGGGAGCTCACTGCTCAAGGAAATAGTTGCAGCAGGAGTCTCTTCTCCACATCAGTTTTCTGGAACTCAGGGTAGTGCTTCTTGCCCTTCATGCATTCTCAGAATTGGTACAGGGGAAATGGTGCAGATCAGGACAGACAATACCACCACCATGTACTACATAAACAAGCAAGGGGGCATTCAGTCCACGGCCTTTTGCACAGAAGCCAGAAAGATTTGGACTCTGGCCTACTCCCTTCAAGCTTCTCTAGTAGCAGTGCATCTTCCAGGGAAGGACAATATTCTGGCAGATGCTCTCAGCAGGATCTCTCAGGGTCACCACGAGTGGTCTCTAAATCACCAAGTTCTGCATATCATATTTTCAAGACGTGGGGCACTCCAGAGATGGATCTCTTCGCAGCCCCAGACAATCATCAGCTTCCTCTGTTTTGCTGCAGACCTCCACTCCTGGGGTTGGTGCCTCAGGATGCTCTACTGCTGGACTGGATAAACAGGTTCCTGTATGCTTTTCGTCCCTTTCCTCTGATTTTCAGAGTACTGATAAAAATCAGAGCTCAGCGTTGTACAGTGATATTGGTGGTGCTGGATTGGGCCAGGCAAACCTGGTGTCCTCTGTTACTGTCCCTAGCAGTCACAATTCTCCTTTGCCTTCCCAGGAAGCACGCTGTTCTGACCTCCTCCCAGGGCAGGATCTGGTATCCCAGTCTCAGCTGTCTCAGGCTCAAGGCTTGACTCTTGAGGAGTTGGAGTATGCAGGCCTGCATCTCTCCCAGGGGGTCTTGGATGTTCTCAAGGTCTCTAGAAAGCCTTTCACTAGAAAAACTTAGAATTCCAAGTGGAAGAGATTCAGCATTTGGTGCTTTCAGAGAAGTGTACAGCCAGACTTGGCTGGCCTATCCACAACTCTGGATTATATGTTTCATTTGAATGGCCTAGGCCTTAGGCCTGCCACACTTAAGGTTCACTTGGCAGCTGTGTCTGCTTTCCTTTCTGCAGGGATGGGCTCTTCCCTGGCATCTCACCCTGTTTTTAGCAAATTCTTCAAGGGTCTGATACATCTTAACCCCCCCCCCTTTAAGGAACCAACTTCAGCATGGGACCTGAATATCTATATTGCACAACTTATGCAGCCCCCCCGTTTGAGCCAATGTCCTCAGCAGAGTTAAAGTACTTGACTTGGAAGACTGTTTTCCTGGTGGTCATTACTTCTGCCAGGAGGATCAGTGAGTTACAGGCCCTGTCCATAGAGCCTGATTTTATCGCCTTTCATAAGATTAAGGTGGTGCTCAGGACAAATAGAAAATTTCTCCCTAAAGTGGTTTCAGATTTTCATCTTAACCAGTCTGTGTCCCTGCCAGTGTTTTTCACTGACCATTCTTCTTCAGATGAAAGAAGGCTGCACAGTCTGGATATAAAAAGAGTATTAAGCTACTATATGGACCATACCAAGGCCCATAGAAATGATTGTCCTCAGTTGTTTCTCACTTATGGAGAAGTGGGAAAAGGTAAACCCGCCACCAAGAGAACGATAGCCAGATGGATTGTCTCCTGTATTCAGTTCTGTTACACAGAATTGGGCAAAGAGCCACCCTCAGGCTTGAGGGCACACTCGACCAGGGGTACAGCTACCTCTATGGCAGCAGCTAGGGACATTCCCCTTTTGGAAATTTGTAAAGCAGCCACCTAGAAAACTGTTTGCACATTTACCAAGCGTTACTGTCTGGATACTCAAGCCAGACGTGATGTTTGATTTGGCACAGTAGTTCTGCAGAGCCTTTTTCCAAAGCAGGGTTCTGTACATCCCTCTTCGGGGGTACTGCTTGGTAGTCTGCATATTGTCAGAATACAGCAAGACTTTATGTTGTTTGAAGAAAAAAATTACTCACTGTAGTGATCCTGTTTCTTCTAATGGAGTCTCGCTGTATTCTGACCTCCTTCCCTCCCTGCCTCCCCTCTCAGAACCTTCCTTTTCTCTGGGATGTGGGAGTTTGCAGGTGCAGTGCTGCACCCCAGAGGTGTACTTCCTTGACTTCATCCAGGCCAGGGGGAGTTGTTATAAAGATTTTATTTTATTCTTATATTGTTATACCACTACCTTAATGTGGTCTTGGTCTTGGGTTCTCGACTTGAGTCTTTTGACCCAAGTTCTCTGACCTGCATTTAATGTTTTTAAAATCCTGTTTGAGCTAGCTTAATTTAGTACTAGGGCTCGTAAGAATCTGGCGGTTACATTAGAATGTACCAGGGACAGAGGTTTGAAAACTGAGCTCGAGATCAGTGTTCTATGCTCTGGCATAGAGTTAACTCTTTCAAACCCCAGGAAATGTTACTGTATTCTGACAGTTGCAGTATGGTCACACCATAGTACTGCCCCGGAGCCGAAATGATTAATAGAACGTATGCTAATGATAGAATGTTAGGCTCAAGCTTGGTTTTCAAACCACTGTCCCTGGTTGCACTTCCTGCAGTTGTCAGATTCTTTACTCCGCTTGCCTCAGTAAGACGTCTCTGGAGAGCTCTCCTTCACTTCAACCGAAGAAATTATTTTTCTCGGTTTAAATCTTAGTTCTTTTATTTTTCTTGATTTTTGAAGCACTGTCCTTGGTTCACAGGTAGAATTAGTTAGATAGTGTTTTAGTTTTGGTAAGTTTTAACAGTTCCTCCATGGTTCTTCCAACCGGGAAGGAACCAGTACTTTGATTTGATTTTACTTGTTTAAACATTGGTACCGTCCGGTAGGGTGGTTTAGTTATTTCAAACTTTTTGGTAAATTTTACTGAGGTAAATCTCTGTTCACTTCGGTTCTAACCAACCGATAAATGTAACAGCCTAAGAAACGAACGGGCCTCTCAGTTCTCCAACATTGTACAGAGTGTGGGGAACTGTTCGCTAAAGCAGATCCTCATTTAATTTGTGTTATTTTGTTTGGGGTTTGACCACCTCAAGGAGGACTGTGAAGTTTTGTAAAAATTTCCCTCAGTCGACGCTTGATAGGTGACTTAAATGACTGCAGGAGAAAATGTCTGAGAAAACCACTGAACCGGTAGCAGACACTCAAAAGGAACCGGGGGACCAGACCTCTGACAAGGGTTACTCCTCAACTACAAAAAAGAGACCTGCTGAACCGGCCGCTAACCCGACACATTCCGGCAAAAGGAAAAAGAAAGAAAAACACTCAGCGGTTGAACCACAACCGAAGGCATCTGTTCCAACAGCTGAGGAAATAGCGAATGCTATTTGTATAATTCAGTCTCTTCAGGGCAGTCCGGTTTCAGTTGAGAAACGACCGCGTCTGTCTACCACAAGCTCTACTTCAGTTCCCGGTTTAGTGGAACCTGAATTAGACACTGATGAAGAGGACTTTGGGGAGGCCATCGAACCGGATATCTCCCCAGATCCTAACAGACCTGATTCCCCTGATAAGGGAAATGAAGATTTTACATCTCATTTCCAATTTATCAGACAGGTTGCTCAGTCCTTGAATCTTCCCACTCAAGAATCCACTGATGAGGAGGAAGAACTAGATTACAAAGAGATGATGGATGTGCCAACCTCTAAAAGGGTTTTGTTGCCCATCTATAAATCCCTAAAGAAACAGGTCCTGAAGGTACTGTATACTCCCACTTCCATTCCACCCCTGGAAAGAAAAGTGGATAAGAAGTACTGGGTGGCTAAGGGTGGAGCAGAGTTCTCATTTGGGCACCCTAGCCATGAGGGAGTGGTACAGGCTGCAGCCTGTGATAAGGCTGGCATCCCCTTGTCATCACACCCTCCTGATAGACTCCAGGAGAATAGACTCCATGGCTAAGAAACAATATTTGGGGTCTTTTCTTGCAATAAGGCAGGCCTCTTATATGGCCTATATTGCGAGGTATCAGAGGACTTTGTGGGACACTGTGATGGAAATCACAAAGTCTGTTCCAGCTCCGATGGCAGCAGATTTAGGAGAAGCTACAAAAAGGGGCATAGAGGCATCTAAAGTGCAATTTCATGTGGCAGTGGACAGTAATGACACTGCTGCCAGCCAAATGGCCTCTTCCATATCTTTAAGAAGGGTTGCCTGGCTCAGGACAACTAACCTGACTCAGGACACCCAGTCCAAAGCAATGAACTTCTCATGTGAGCCTCTGTCTCTTTTTGGTTAGCAGACAAAGGCTTACATAAAGAAAATGGATGAGTACAAAACAGCTTATCAAAGTGCTGCTGCTAAAGAGAAGCCCTCTACACCCCATAAGCAGCAAGCCAGGGGTCACAGAGGCAGGCCTTATAGGTCATTCTTTCAGCTCCAAGCTTACCCCCAGTACCAGCAGCAGAGGGGCTACTATAGAGGCAGGGGCAGAAGGGGTGGCAACCGGATAGTCCCTAGCACTCAGCCAGCTTCCCAACCTAAGCAGACACCCTGAGAGGTCTGCTTGGGTCGCCTCCCCAGTACAAGCAAGAGGCAGGTTGGCCCACTACCTCCAGGAATGGAAATCCGTTACCACAGACAAGTGGGTCCTGGAGGTAGTGGCCAAAGATCTGGCTCTCAGTTTCAAATTAAAACCAAGGCTGAGGGCAAACGTTTTTTGACCTTCCTCTCCAGCAGAGACCCTGTTGCTAGAGAAGGAAGTATTAAATCTCCCATCCCTAGGGGCAATAGAGCCAGTTCCCCTGCAGCAGAGGGGGGGAAAGGCCTCTATTCAAGGTACTTCCTCACTATCAAGAAAACAGGGGAGTGGCAACCCATATTGGATCTCTGACATCTAAACATGCATTTACTGAAACCAAAATTCAAAGTGGTCACTCTGTCTACAATTCCACCCATTTTAAAGCAAATGGATTGGTTGGCATCCCTAGACCTCAAGGATGCATACTTCTACATCCCAGTGAGACAGTCGCACAGAGCATTTCTCAGGTTCAGACTACCCTCAGGCCATTACCGGTTTAGGTCAATGCCTTTCGGTCTCACTTCCGCTCCAAGGGTATTCGCAAAATGTCTGGCTGTAGTTGTGGCACACCTCGGGAGACGAGTGGCAGTATTTCCTTACCTAGACGACTGGTTAGTCGTAGGGCAAACTCCTCAACAGGTCAAGCAGTCCCTGGTAATCACACAGGATCTCCTGCAGTCCCTGGGATTGCTGATAAATCAGAAAAAGTAAGTAATGCAACCAGTGCAGCTCCGAGAATTCATAGGGGCTCAACTGGATTCAGTGAAAGGAAAAGCTTTTCTTCCATAGGAAAGGGTAAGCAACTTGGTATAGTTGTCACGCTCTTTCAAACCGTACAGTCCCAGGCCTGCCAGGCACTTCCTACAATTGTTGGGCCACATGACAGCATCAACAGCTACAGTGCTAGGCATAAGGTTTCAGATAAAAGATATTCAATGTCATCTAAGACAATACTGGTTCCAGACAAAAGATTCACTGTCAAAGCTGGTCCCAGTAACCCAAACCTTCATGCAGGCTCTGCAGTGGTGGTTAGAAGAAGAGAACCTCTGACAGGGAGTTCCCTTCCTACAAGTACAATCCTCCACAGTGCTTACCACAGATGCATCCCTCCTAGGGTGGGGAGCACACCTAGAGAAGCATACTGTCCACGGTTCGTGGTCCAAGCAAGAGTCCCTGCTTCACATCAGTCTGCTGGAACTCAGGGCAGTCTTGTTAGCATTGCAGGCATTTGCCAGCATGCTTCAGGGGAATGCGGTACAGGTCAGAACAGACAACACAACCACAATGTACTACATCAACAAAGAAGGAGGCACAAGGTCCACTCCTCTGCACAGAGGCCATGAGAATATGGACCCTGGCTTATTCACTAAATATCCAGTTGTCAGCTGTTCATCTGCCAGGCAATGACAATGTCTTGGCAGATGCATTGAGCAGAATACATCAGAGCCCACCATGAATGGTCTCTGAACAGTCAAGTACTACAAGTGGTATTCAAAAGGTGGGGGACTCCGGAGATGGACCTCTTTGCCTCACCAGACAACCACCAGCTCCCAAGATATTGCTGCAGGCCACCAGTGACAGGTTCATTGCCACTGGATGCACTAGTTCTGGACTGGACAGGGAAGTTTCTGTATGCCTTTCCTCCGTTTCCCTTGTTACTAAGGGTTCTGATCAAGCTCAGATCCCAGTCTGCCACAGTGATCCTAGTTGCTACAGATTGGGCCAGGCAACCTTGGTACTCCATGGCACTGGATCTGTCAATAGCCAAGCCGGTCAGCCTTCCCAGGAGGCACAACCTATTGACTTCATCCCAGGGCAGGATCCTGTATCCAAACCTTTGGTCCCTCAGGCTCAAGGCCTGGCCCTTGAGGACATAGAGTATGTCAATCTGCATCTCTCAGAAAGTGTCATGGCGGTCCTCAGGGTTTCTAGAAAACCTTCTACCAGAAAGATTTATTCTTCCAAGTGAAAAGATTTTCTCTTTGGTGTCAGAATAAAAACCTGAACCATAATCAGGCAGTATTGCCTGTGGTTTTGGATTACCTTACCCACTTTCACTCTCTAGGCTTAATGCTATCCACATTGAAGGTGCACTTGGCTGCAGTTTCGGCTTACCTGTCAGCAGGTAAGACATCATCCTTGGCATCTAACCCTGTGTTCAGGAGATTCTTTAAGAGACTGATACACTTGCGCCCACCTCACAGAATTCCCACTCCAGTATGGGATCTTAATATTTGCATAGCACAGCTTATGCAGCCAGTCTTTGAACCCATGGCAACAGCTGATCTCAAGTATGTGACTTGGAAGACTGTGTTCCTGGTTGCCATTACCTCTGCCAGGAGGACCAGTGAACTCCAGGCCTTGTCCATGGAGCCTGATTATGTGGCATTACATAAGGACAAAGTGGTCCTTAGGACAAATAATAAATTCCTCCCAAAGGTGGTTTCAGATTTTCACATTAATCAGTCCATCACACTTCCAGTCTTCTTTACTGACCATTCTACTTCAGGTGAATGTAGACTGCATAGCTCGGATGTTAAAAGGGCTATCAGTTACTACCTGGAACATACAAAAAGTCATAGAGGGGATAAAACCCAACTCGTTTTGACTTATGAGGAAGTGGGAAAAGGCAAACCTGCCACTAAGAGATCCATAGCAAGATGGATTGTGACAGGTATCCAGTTCTGTTATGGCAAAATGGGCAAACAGCCCCTCAATGGCTCAGGGCCCATTGTACAAGGGGGACAGCTGCGACTATAGCAGCTTCAAGAGATATTCCTCTATTGGAAATCTGTAGTGCAGCTGCCTGGAAAACAGTCCACACATTCACTGAGCATTATTGTTTAGATACCCAGGCCAGGAGTGATGCCAGGTTTGGTACAGCAGTTTTACAGAGCCTGTTTCCTAAAAAGGTCCTCTGCCCACCTCCAAAGGCACTGCTTGGGTAGTCTGCAATTGTCAGAATACAGTAAGATTTCCTGGAGTTTGAAGAAAACATTACTTACCATAGTAATCTTGTTTTTTCTAAGGGAATCTTATTTTATTCTGAGCTCCCACCCTTCCTCCCCTGCTAAGACCTACAGGGCACTGCACACTGAAGAAGAAGAATCAGCATTTATATAGCGCTTTTCATACACAGTATCCCAAAGCGCTTTACAAGCAATGCTAGACTGGTAGTGAAGTAACTGAATGTGTGGTGGCGGCGGCCATATCGCACATCATCACCCACACACAGCCTGGATAATTGCATGAACCGTCTTATGGGAAGGGGAATGTTGGTCAGGACACTGGGAATGTTCCCTGCTCTTTGCGAAGAGTGCCCTGGGTTCTTTTACTTCCACCTGGACACCCACCAGGACAACACCAGGATGGGCAGAAGGGGATATCTGGCAGCTTGTGTTGCGTATCAGCCATAAAGGTCGAGAAGCGCAGCCAAGCAGAAGGGACCTCGGTTTAACGTCTCATCCTTAGGACAGCACCCCCCAATACTGCACTCGGATGCCAGCGATTTTTACGTGCAAGTCCAATCCCGGTGTGGAACGAGAACCCACGACCTTCTGGTCCAGAGGTGGATGTGCTACCAACTGAGCCACGCTGACACTGCCTGTTACTGATGTTGGAAACCTGTGGGTACCTATTAGTTTCTTGGGCACCTGTTGACTTGCGTCCTAGTAATGCCCTTTGTTCTAGGGACATGGATATGTTGTTCACCCACACTGTCTGGCAGGTTCCTTGCTGCTTTAAATCTTGCTGGAAGGTCTTCAGGCTGGCTCCTCTCACCCACCCAGGTGGTGAAACTCTCGGCTCCGCCCCATGACGCCAGATCTTCCTTACCGCTTGGAAGCTCAGGTTCCCTCCTTAGCGCTCTGCGTTTTAGACTGGATCCTAACTCTTCGGTTCATCTGAAACTAGTTTTGAAGTTTTCTAAACTTCTGTCTTCTTATCCCTCACGGCTGCGATGGACAAATTGATTCCCGGCTTTCGGAGGCGCCCTGGCGGGCAGAAGATGTCCAGGACGGATCCGCACTCCACGTGCGTCTACTGCCTCGGCCTAGACCACGACCCGCAGGTCTGCGAGTTGTGCCACTCCTTTTCGGCCAACGTCCTGGAAGATCGCGCTGCCCGATTGAAGCTCGGGCGCCCTGAGAAGTGTTACCACCGGTAAAATCCAAAGAGGCTCGTTGGGCGGTGTCCGCGGCGGCTAGCTCGTCTGAGCAGCTCGAGCACATGATCACCCTCGAGGAGGAGGAGGCGCCCAGGCCCATCTTCCTCCTCCTCGGTCGAGCATGTATCCGCCTCTCTGAGTTCCCTCTTATTGGCTTAGTTCAAGGAGCTGCCAGTCCCTTTCCACGAAGGGAGAGGGCCATCGGACATTCCTCTTGGCCCAAGAAGAGGAAGGGTAAATCCCATCGTCGGCGTTCGTGGGAGCGGCAGAGGTCTCCTTCCCCGGACAGCCGACCGTCGACTTTGGTCGAGGTTGCGGCTCAGGCTGCTGGCTTCACGGCGTCCCCGTCAGGCCAGCCTGCCGAGACACCTTTCAACGCAGTCGAGATATTCCTCGACCCGTCGGCCGGGTGGTTGACTGGTAGAGCCGACAACCCCTCTTCGCCGGTTTCCCCGGTGGAGACCAAGGATCTGCCCTCACCTTCGGGCGGCAGTCCCCAGTTAAAGTGTCCGAGTCAAGGGAAGAGTGGGTGTCCCCCACCCCTTCCCAGGCCTGCCCTCAGTTTCACCGATGGTCTCGGTCTCGGACTTCATCTCGGTCAAGCCGCTCCCGCCGACATCAGCAGTCTCGATCTCGGCACTGAAGTAAGTGGCGACACCGCTCCTCCTCGTCCTCCTCGGATGAGGAGAGGCTTCGACGCAGACTGTGTTGGCGTTACGAGGAGCTTATGTGGCAGCAGTTACTGCTGTCCGGGAGTAAGTCGACTCCGATTCATCCCCCGGCCATCAAGTGGCTGTCGCCTGAACGGCCAAAGCAACCCCTCGCCACAGTCGAGATGCCCATTTCTGGGCCGGTTGTTCGGCCAAATCTAGCTGCCCCACCGATTGTGGTGGAACCTCGATCGGGTCACGGCCTGCCCCACAGGTTGTCGGTCACCCTCACTCCCGACCGTCCTCGGCAGGTGGAGGGTGGCTCAGGCCCGAGGCAGCTGTTCACAGACTCTTCGGAGTCCGATGATGACTCCTCCCTGTTCCCCAGGCAGGTCGGCCTGGAGTCCTCCGGGGGCCAGCCTCTGGATGATAGCCCATTGTCCTTCATGGGTCTGCTTCGGCTCATCTCGGAGTCTACCGGGATGCAGCTCGAGCCCGTGTCCAAACGGGCCAAGTATCCCCTGACGGAGATACTAGACCGAGGGGATTCACCCACGGAGGCCTTCCCTGTGGCTGAGGCCATTGTTGGCCCAGCCTTGGAGCTTTGGCAGCGGCCTGCTTCCTGTCCTGCGCCCTCGGCCAGGATGGCCAGGAAGTATGCGGTCCCTACTGGCTCTTTGTCCTGTTTCTCGGAGCACCCCTCTGCCCAGGGGTTAGTCACCGATAGCGTCTTCCGGCATTCCTGAAACGCTCGGGACGTGGATAGGCCCCCCGACAAAGAGTCCAAAAGGCTGGACTATGCCGGGCGCAAGGTGTATGCTGCGTCTTCCCTCTGCCTCCGACAGGCCAGCTCGGCTGTGCTGATGGCACACTTCTCCCACGCCCTCATGGGCTCCCTGGATGAGGTGATCCCTCATCTCCCGGCCGACCTGCGGACCACGGTCCGGCAGGTGCGGGACCGGGGTAGGGCGGTGGCTAAGCACCAGCTTCAGACTGCTCTGGACATAGGTGATTCCTGTGCCAGGTCAGTAGCAGCCGCGGTGGCCATGCACCGCAGGGCATGGCTGAGGATATCCACCTTCACAGCAGATACCCAGCACAAGTTGGTGGACGTCCCCTTCTCTGGGACTGGCCTCTTCGGCCCTGGAGTGGAGGGACACCTCCAACGTATTGAAAAGTCCAATGCCACTCTGGACTCGGTCACCTCCACCCAGAGGGACAAAGGCCACCGGCAACAACAGTGTAAGTCCTTTCGTCCTTCGGCCCCTGCGGCACGACCAGCCCAACAGCACCAGCACAAGGACCAGCAAGCTTGTGCTTGGCATCCCAAACCCAAGCCAGCGGCTTCCTCCAATGGGAAGCAAGGAGGTAAAGGCCCAGGAGGTCCCTCGGCCGGTCCCTCCGCCAAGCCTGCCCAGTGACGGGTTGAGGGGTGTCGCCCCCAACCTCATCACCCTTCCCTGGGTTCCCCCCATGGGGGGACGGCTCCGCCACTTCCTTTCCGCCTGGTCTGCTATCACCATGGACTGTTGGGTGTTGAAGGTGGTAGGGAAGGGCCTGTCTCTGGAATTCGAGCAGACCCCTCCCTTTCGAGCCGTTGTCCCCCCGGGGGCCACGGGGTCCAAAGCCTCGCTGTCGGCCCACCGTGCTGAAATTGCCCTGCTCCTCGAGAAAGAGGTGATCAGGAAGGTGGCGGATCCTCCTCCAGACCCGGGGTTTGTGTCCAGGTATTTCCTGGTCCCAAAACGAATGGGGGGCTGGCGCCCAATTCTCGACCTGCACGACCTGAACAGGTTCCTAAGGTCTCAGACCTTCAGGATGGTCACTCTGGCTCAGATAATCCCATCCTTGGAACTAGGCGTGTGGTTTTGTTCCCTGGACCTCCAGGACGCGTTCTTCTCATCCCGATCCGTCCGTCTCATCAGAGATTCCTCCACTTCAGAGCGGAGGGATCTCTTTACGAGTTCCGGGCCATGCCCTTCGGCTTCTCTCTAGCTCCTAGGGTCTTCACCAAATGCATGGCAGTGGTGACAGCATTCCTGCGGCGCCAAAAGGGTCCGGGTGCACCCCTACCTGGTCGACTGGCTGTTTGCAGCCCCCTCCAGAGCGGAGGTGGAGCGGTCCAGAGATCTGGCCCTCCAGGTTTGCTCTCAGATTGGCCTCCTCATCAATGAGGCCAAGTTGGAACTCGTGCCGAAGCAGGTGATACACCTCGTCGGGGCAGAGCTCGACTCTCTTCGAGCCAGAGCTCTCGGCTCCCGGCAGACAGGGCCGAGGTTCTTCCTCCTTGCCCAATCATTTCTGGTTGGGCAATTGCGCCCTGCCCGGGACTCCTGCGCCTCCTGGGCCTCATGGCGGCCTGCACCAGCGTGGTCCATTGGGCCCGTTGGTACATGCGTCCCCTTCAATGGGGACTGGCCAGCCAGTGGTCACAACACTACGATCCATTGGATCAGTTGGTGACAGTGACCCAGGAAATGTGGAACGCTCTCCAGTGGTGGACCGTTCTGGCACATCTGCAGGAGGGCATCCCGTTCGTCCGCCCCCGAGCCGACGGTCTCTCTAACGACCGACGCATCTCTGATGGGTTGGGGTGCCCATCTGGGGGAGCACAGAGAGCGCGGCCTCTGGTTCCCTCGGGAGTCCCGATGCCATATCAACCTGCTGGAGCTCCGAGCGGTCCGCCTAGCTCTCACCGCCTTTGCTCCGTTTCTACGGGGTCAAGTGGTTCAGGTCCAGACGGACAATACCACGACCATGTACTACCTAAACCGCCAGGGCGGGACGTGCTCCATGCTGTTATGCAAGGAAGCTCTCCACATATGGTCTCGTGCGCAGCCTGGAGGTGGATCTCCTAGCCATTCACATGACAGGAGCCTCCAACACCCTGCCGGAGGTAGTACAAGATCTCTTCTCCCACTGGAGCACGCCTCAGGCAGACCTCTTTGCCTCCAGGGAGAATGCGAAGCTGAGGCTTTCATGCCTGCCCCCCTTAGCAGGGCTCGCTGCAGGGGGATGCCTTCTTGAGGCCATGGACCCCGGACCTCTTCTACGCCTTTCCATTTCCCTTGATCCACAAGGTGCTTCTCAAGGCGAGGAGGGACAAGGCGCAGGTGATTCTGGTAGCCCCAGACTGGCCTCGCCAGTTCTGGTATTCAGATCTCCTCAGTCTCAGCTCCAGGCTCCCGAGGCGGCTTCCAGCCCGCCCGGACCTGATCTCAGTCATCAGGGGAAGGTATTCCATCCAGACCTTCAATCCCTGCACCTGACGGCCTGGTTCCTGCGCGGCTAGAGTTCCAGGCCTTGGATCTTTCCGACGAGGTCCTCAACGTCGTTGAGGCATCCCGTAAGGAGTCGACCAGAAAATGCTATGCCTTCAAATGGAAGAGATTCTCCATTTGGTGTTAGGAAAAGGGCCTGGACCCTTCCTCCTGTTCCTTGGCAAGCATTCCGGACTACCTGTGGTCCTTTTCTCAGCCAGGGCTTCTGTCGACGACCCTTAAGGTGTACCTGGCAGCCATCTCTGCTTACTGGGTGCAGGCTGGCAAGCAGTCGGTGGCGCAGGAGAAGGTGGTCTGGCGCTTTTTCAAAGGCCTTGATCACATTTTCCCTCCGGTGCGAGAACCTCCACCTCCATGGGATCTACTGCTGGTATTGGCCAAGCTCATGGGCAAGCCATTCGAACCAATGCACAGGTGTGATATCTCCCACCTGTTGTGGAAGACTGCCTTCTTGGTGGCTATCACGTCAACCAGAAGGATGGGAGAGCTCCAGGCGCTTTCCATCGAGTCTCTTTATCTGGTCTTCCACAGGGATAAGGTTGTCCTGCACCCCACCGAAGTTCCTTCGAAGGTGGTGTCGAGTTTCACCTTAACCAGGTGTTGACTCTGCCGGTGTTCTACCCCAATCACACCTCGGAGGCGAATATAGGCTCCATATTTGGACCCTAGCCGAGCGCTCGCTTACTTTAAGGAGTGGACGGCTGAAGTTCGGGGAGAGGTTCACCAGCTGTTTGTCACCGACGCTGAAGCCGCACCTGGCAGACCTGCAGCCAAGCGGATGATAAGCAGGTGGGTCACCTCCTGCATAGATCTCTGCTATAGGTTGGTGGGCATGGAGCCTCCCAGAGGGATAAGAGCTCATTCTACCTGCCATACCGCTGCATCGGTAGCTGCTTCCAGGGATGTCCCTATCCAGGATATCTGCAGGGCTGCTACCTGGAAGTCGGCACATACCTTTATTACCCACTACCACATCGACCTTGAGTCACACCGGCATGCTGGTTTTGGGGCCTCGGTTCTCCAGTCTTTATTCCCTAAGTAGGGGGTGTGTGCCTTGCCTCCCTCCTCCCAGAGAACTGCTAGGAGTCTGCCAGACAGTGTGGATGAACAACTTATCCATGTCCCTAGAAATACAGGTTACTCACCTGTAACAGGAGTTCTAGGAATGGTATATGTTGTTCATCCACCGACCCACCCGACCTCCCCGGCTTCAACGCACAACCTGGCTTCCAGCGGGCTAGATCTGGCATCATGGGGCGGAGCCGAGAGTTTTACCACTCGGGTGGGTGGGAGGAGCCAGCTTGAAGACCTTCCGGCAAGATTTAAAGCGGCAAGGAACATGCCAGACAGTGTGGATGAACAATATATACCATTCCTAGAACTCCTGTTACAGGTGAGTAACCTGTATTTATTTGAAGGTGTTTTCCTACCCTAGTCAGGAGAGACAGGGAAGGCAGAAGGGGGGTAGCTCTCTATGTAAGGGAAAGGATAAAAGCAACTGAACAAAAGAGTAAACAGGGAGGAGAGGAGGCACTGTGGGTCACCTTAGAGACTGGAAATGGCACCACAATACGCACAGGGGTTGTATATAGACCCCCATGTCAGGGAGAGGGAATGGACAAGGATATGATAGAAGGCATACTTAGGATGGCAGAGAAAGGGGAGATGCTGTTGATGGAGGACCTTAACATGCCAGATGTTAACTGGAGCACCTTTGCAGCAGCCACATCCAAAAGCAGGGCCATTCTTGATGCCCTTTAGGTGGCATGCCTCAAACAGCTAGTTTTGGAACCCACTTCGTGAGGGGCAATCTTAGACCTGTACTCTCAAATGGGACAGTGAGAGGATCTCAGATCTGAAGTGGGTAGCCATTTGGGAACAAGTGACCACCAAACAGTGTGGTTCACGATAAGCTCTGCTACAGAGTCAAGCCATACAAAAGTGAGGGTTCTGGACTTCAGGAGGGCTGACTTTGGCAAGATGGGAGAGTGCCTTAGAAAAGCACTAGCAAACAGGCTAGAAGGAGGGGGGGTGGAGCAACAATGGGCAAATATCAAAACTGCCATCACAGAGGCAACAAGCCTGTGTGTGAAGCAAATAAACAAATCAAAACGAAAGAAAAAGCCACTATGGTTCTCAAAAGAGGTGGCGGTGAAGGTTAGGGAGAAAAAATAGCATTTAGGAAGAATAAGGAAACACAGAAGGAGCAGGACAGAGAACTGTACCAGTTAAGGCAGAAGGAAGCAGGGAGGGTAGTCAGAATAGCAAAGGCACAAACTGAGGAAAAGATAGCTAACTCAGTTAAGAAGGGGGATAAAACCTTTTATAGGTATATCAGGGAGCGTAGAAAGACAAAGGGAGGGATAGTGAGGCTGAATAGAATGGATGGTGGGTGGGCAGAGAGTGACAGTGATAAAGCAGGGATACTGAATGAATACTTCTGTTCAGTATTCACAAAAGAGGAAGTGGGGGAGGTGCCTAATCCAATTAACAGAAGCACTCTGGAGAGGGGGGTTGATCCCAGTCCTTTCAC
Source organism: Neoceratodus forsteri (assembly GCA_016271365.2). Classification (NCBI taxonomy): domain Eukaryota; kingdom Metazoa; phylum Chordata; order Ceratodontiformes; family Ceratodontidae; genus Neoceratodus; species Neoceratodus forsteri. The sequence goes on along the minus strand of CM057450.1, from coordinate 930,220,105 downwards.
AGAAGAAAGGGTTCTGAAAGAACTCCTAAAACTGAAGGTGGACAAAGCAATGGGGCCAGATGGAATTCACCCCAGAATTCTAAAAGAATTAAGCAGAGAACCAGTGACACCACTGACTACGCTTTTTAACAAATCATGGGAGGATGGTGTGGTACCTGAGGACTGAAAGAAGGCGGATGTGATTCCCCTTCACAAAAGTGGGACCAAGACGGAGGCAGGAAACTACAGACCTGTCAGTTTGACCTCTGTGGTAGGGAAAGTGATGGAATCACTTCTGAAGGAAAGAATTGTTGAGTACCTAGAGGCCAGTGGGGCACAGGACCCAAGGCAGCATGGGTTCACAGCGGGAAGGTCATGTCAGACGAATCTAATTGATTTCTTTGACTGGGTGACCAAAGTAGTAGACCAGGGAGGGGCTGTGGACATGGCCTACCTAGACTTTAGCAAGGCATTTGACACAGTTTAAGTACCTCAGTGGAATCAGCAAAGTCCAAGAGGGTAGCATCTTTCAGAAAAAGAGATGTGCAAGAACAAGGGGACACAATTTGAAGATAGAGGGGGGATGGCTCAGGGGCAATGTGAGGAAGTATTTTTTTCACAGAAAGGGTGGTGTATGCATGGAACAGCCTTCCTGAGGAGGTTGTGGGGTCTAAAACTGTGGGAGAATTCTGGAATGCATGGGACAGACATAAGGCAATTTTTGTGGGGGGTAGGAAGAAATAGGCTGTTGGTTAAATAGGATCTGTAGCTTATCCTCTAGGTAGGGAAATGGGCAGACTAGGTGGGCCAAGCGGTCCTTATCTGCCGTCAAAGTCTATGTTTCTATGTATTTAGGATTAGTTAAGTTAGCTTGGTATTTTTAGCCTCTGCATGCTTCGTAAGAATCTAACGGTTGCAGGAAGTGCAACCAGGGACAGTGGTTTGAAAGCCGAGCTCGAGCCTAATATTCCATCATTAGCATAGGTTCTATTAATCATTTCGGCTCCGGGGCAGTCCTATGGTGAGACCATACTGCAATTGTCAGAATACAGTAAGATTCCCTTAGAAGAAACAAGATTACTATGGTAAGTAATGTTTTCTTCCTCTCTGGGGCAGTTCGAGTGCTGGGGCTAATTGCATATTGTCAGAATACAGCAAGACTCCATTAGAAGAAACAAGATTACTATGGTGAGTAATTTTTTATTCCCACCCTGCCTCCCCTTCTAGAACCAGTAGCCTCTGCACTCCTAGGAATATTTTTGTGTCCTGTGATATAGGTGCCACAATCAGGCACTATGGTTTACTATTTGGGTTCACTTTTGTTGTTTTTCCCCTTCAGGTGATTCTGACATTCAGGGGTGATGTTACATATTGTGACCTCCATTTTTTGGTGTCCCCCCTCTTGGGGGCATTTAGGGTGTTATTCCATTATTATCTTTTTAATTTTTATGGTTATTTACCTATAGATGATTAGTTTTTTTTGAGGCTTGTCTTTCCAGGCTCCTAGGAAATCTGAGGGGTTTAGAATCTATGCAGTTAGTTTAAGGCAGCATTTGAAAATAGCACTTGCAAAGATTCCATAATTTGCATGCAATTCCAAATTCTCTCCGGGCAGTTCTGTCTTAAAGGCTCACTGGAGAAGTTCTGAATATCTGAGTATCACTGGGAAGAAAGAAGATTACTGTGGTAAGCAATTTTTTCTTCCTGACCTACAGTATGCCTTGATAGCACCAAATACAAAAAAGGTACGCACTCCTGCAGTTCCAAATGAGACATGTCAGCAATAGTCGTACAATCAAGCCCCCTCACTTGAATGTTTGTCCGCTGCCAGCATGCTTTTTATTTTGTCAGTGCATTATAGTTTGTCTTAGTTGGAACTGTGGGAGTGCTCCCCTTTGTAACCCCAGGAATTCTTCAATATGATTAACTGTAGCAGTCAGCCTTCAGTGTTGAACTGCCCCGGAGAAATTTTAGAATGCTATGCTAATGATGAAACATCTATTGGCTCGTGCCACCATTCTTATCTGCTGCCTCTACCAACTGCTGCGTTCTATAACGCTCAGATTTCTTTCTCCGCCTGCCTGTAAGGACGCCTCGCAGACTGCTCCTCGTCGTTGTGGAAGAATTCCTTATGTTCACCAGATATATATGTAATCTAGCTTAGTTTACCATTATATTTGTTGCTTTTATTTTCTACTTTATTTTAATGCTATTTTAGTTAGTATTTAGTAGTATTTTACTTCATATTTTGGTTTCCTCAGCGGTTCTTTGAACCGTGGGTGAACTGCGTTTCCTCTGCTTCCGTATTTTCTTATATTAAATAAAATATAAGATTTTTAGTTTAGGACCCTATCAGAATCCTTTGAGTAAACTTTGTTTAGTTCTGAAAATTTCGTGGGTTTTTTTCGGTTTAGTAATGGACCACACTGCTAAGAGGGGATAACATCCTCTATTCTTTTAAAATGTAACTGTCTGATTGTGGTGTTTTTGAGGTTATCTTTGGTTATGTCTGATGAGCCTAAAAAGAAGACAGGACCTACAGGTTTTAAAAATTGCACTAAGTGTGGGGACATCTTCGCAGAAGCAGACAAACATGACCTGTGTTTGCTCTGTCTAGGCTCCTCACACTTCCAGGCCGACTGTGATATATGTAAAACTTTCCCAACTAAAACTGTGGAAAAAAAGCCTGGAACGCTTCAAAAAGTGAATGGTGGAACTGAGTGGGTTGGTTCTTGATCAACCGTCTTCTCCTCCTAAAGAGAAAAATGTGGAAACTAAAGCTTCTGGCAAAGGTGAGAGTTCCAAGACAGAAAGAACAGCTGACCTGGTTCTGGAATCGTCTCCGGCTAAGATAAAGTTCAAGAAGAAACATACTGAGCCTCCAGGCGAAAAGCCAAAGGAGCCCTCAGTAGAGAAACTGAACATGCCCTCGGCTGAGGCTGTAGCTCAAGCCCTGCAAATATTGCAGGCCTTACAGGGCTTGGTACCAGTTATGCAACCCTGGTTCAATCGAAACCACGTTCGGTTCCAGCTCCGGTTAGAATACCAGTTTAGGTTTCCCAAGACCCCTCATATGAGCAGTATGATGAGGATGAGGACGAGGAGGAGCCCATCGAACTGGAGGTCTCTCCAGATCAAGAGTTTGGGTCTCCTCCTAGGCTGCCAGAGGATTACTCTTCCCATTTTACTTTTGTTAAGCAAATGGTGGAGTCCCTGGACATTCCCACTAATGAAATACAGGAGGAGGAAGAAGAGGTAGATTTTCTAGATAAGATGGGTTTGGCCCCCAGAAAGGCACCTTTTTTTCCCATCCAGAAATCCTTAAAGAAACATGTCTTAAAGGTGTTGCAAACCCCCAGTTCAGTTCTCCCAGTTGGTAGAAAAAGCTGACAAGAAATATCAACCGGAGAGGTCAGGGGCAGAATTCCTGTTTCAACACCTTGACCATTGGTGGGTAGTACAGGCAGCTGCCTGTGATAGGGCGAAAGTGCCACTGTCTTCTCATCCTCCTGAAAAGGATTTGAGGAAGTTGGACAGTATGGTAAAGAAGGGATACTTGGCTGCTTCTTTGTCCATGAGACAAGCCAGTTACACGGCATATGCAGCCAGGTATCAGAAGTCTCTCTGGAACTCCATGATGGCCCTGGCAGAGAAAGCACCACCTGACATGGCTTCTGAGATTATTGTGACAGCCAGGCTGGGATTAGAGACCACTAAGTATCAATCCCACACTGCAGCTAGGTGCATGGCCCTAACTGTGGCCCTAAGGAAGTTTGCACAAACCTCACCCAGGATACCCAGAACAAGACATTGACTTCCCTTTTAAAAACAGTTCCCTGTTTGGAGACAAGACTGAAGCCTGTATAAAAAAAGGTGGATGAATACAAAACCACCTATAGGAGCACTACCACCAAAGAAAAGGCTTCTACCTCCTACAGGGCACAGGGAAGGGGATTTAGAGGAAGGTCAGGCTATGGCAGACCTTTCTTTCAGGCCCAATCCCCCTGTATACCAGCAGCAGAGGGGGTATTTCAGGGCAGGAGCAGAAGGGGCTCCAGGTGTGGTGACCAGACCACCCAGTCTGCAGCTCAGGCAAAACAGACTCCCTGATCCACAGGTTACGGTCGCCTCCCCTCCACCAGTAGGGGGCAGGCTGGCTCACTACTTCCCAGTTTGGAAAGCAATCACCACAGACAAGTGGATCTTGAGGGTAGTAAGCCAGGGACTAGCACTCAGCTTCAGATCCATCCCCAGACTGCGGTCAAAACCCTTCAGATCAGCATCCATCACAGAAAGGGCACTCTTGGAAAAAAGGTGTCAGGCCTGCTGGCAGCAAGGGCAGTGGAACCTGTTCCAGCCTCACAGATGGGAAAAGGATTCTACTCTAAATACTTCCTCACACTAAAAAAGAGTGGAGAGTGGCAACCAACTTGGATCCAAGAGCTCTGAACAAGCATCTGACAAAGCCAAAGTTCCAGATGGTAACTCTGGCAATGATTCTCCCTACCGTTCAGGAAGGAGACTGGCTGGCATCCCTGGATCTCAAGGATGCCTACTTTTATATCCCAATCAAGGAATGTCACAGGAAATATCTCCAGTTCAGACTTCACATAGGGCATTACCAGTTCACAGCTCTGCCATTCAGTCTTAACCCCCCCCCCCCGCCGGGTTTTCACAAAGTGCCTTGCGGTGGTTGTGGCATGTCTGAGAAGGCAGGGTATAGCAGTGTTCCCCTACCTGGACGACTGGTTGGTCGTGGGTCGGTCCCCACAGCAGGTAAGAGATGCCCACAGGTTCACCCAGGACACCTTGGAGTCACTGGGGTTCATCAGTGTCCAAACGTCTATCCTCAAGCCCACTTAGGTTCTGATTTTCATAGGGGCAGAGCTGGATACTCAGCAAGGAAGAGCTTTTATTCCTCAGGAAAGAGTGGACAACATATCTCAAATTGCAAGCTCCTTCAGCCTCAACAGGCCTCAACCAGCAGCAGGGCACTAGCTAAAGTTGTTGGGACACATGGCAGCTACAACAGGAACAGTCCAAGGTTGCAGATTCCAGATGAAAGACATCCAGTTCCATCTTAGAGCACACTGGTGCCAAAGAAGCGACTTCTTGGCAAAGCTGGTCCCAGTAATAAGCACACTTTTGCACGCTCTGCAGTGGTAGAAAGACAAAAGCAATCTCAGGCTGGGGGTTCCCTTCAAGGCAGAGTCCCCCTCACTGGTCCTCACTACAAATGTCTTCCTCCTAGTATGGGGGGCACATCTGGAGCATCATACAGTGCACAGTACATGGTCCCCAGCGGAATCACTGTTACATATAAACCTGTTGGAACGCAGAGCAGTGCTGCTTGCACTTCAGTCCTTCATCACTGTGATAAGGGGCAATGTGGTACAGGTCAGAAAAGACGATACCGCCACTATTTACTACATCAACAAGCAGGGAGGGATAAGGTCTGACCTCTTGTGCACAGAAGCAGTGAAGATATGGGGTCTGGCCTACTCCTTGTAGGTGTCCCTGGTGACCATTTATCTGCCAGGGAAAGAATACTCTGGCAGATCTCCTCAGCAAAATCAACCAAAACCACCACAAGTGGTCCCTCAGTAGACTAATACTGGAAGTTGTGTTTCAGAGATGGGGAACTGCAGAGATACGTCTCTTTGCCTCAGAAGAGAATAATCAGCTGCCCAGGTTCTGTTGAAGGCCTCCAGTGAATGGCACAGTACCACCGAATGCACTGGCTCTAGATTGGACAGGGATGCACCTTTATGCATTCCCCTATTCCCATTACATCTCAGAGATAAAACTCCAATTTCAGTCAGCAACCATGATTCTGATAGCCCCAGACTGAGCCAGGCAATTGTGGTACTCCCTACTACTCTGTCAGTAGCTCAACCGATCAGCCTTCCTCAGAGACACAACCTCTTGACCTCCTCTCAGGGCAGCATTCTGTATCCGAACCTCAGGTCACTCAGGTTCAAGGCCTGGCTCTTGAGGACTTAAGAGTATGCTAACTTACAACTCTCTGAAGGTGTTCTTAGGGTACTTAGGGGCTCCAGGAAGCTTGCTACAAAGAAAACCTATGCTGCAAAATGGAAAAGGTCTTCTATCTAGTGGGGCACCAAGGACTTGGTGCCCAGCCAGTCAGACCTGGCAGTCCTCCTGGACTATCTTACCCATTTGCACTCTGTGGGCAATAGCCCTCGACTCTTAAGGTCCACCTGGTGTCAGTCTCAGCCTATCTTTCCGCTGTAAGGGCATTTCTCTACCAGCCAACCCTATTACATTGCTGCACTCATGGGACCCCCCTTTGAGTCCATGTCTACAGCACACCTGAAGTTTGTCACTTGGAAAACTGTATTCCTAATGGCCATTACCTCCACCAGGAGGATAAGCGAGCTGCAAGCTCTATGTATAGAACAGGATTACATATCCTTCCACAGGAATAAGGTGGTCCTCAGGACGAATAGGAAGTTCCTCCCTAAAGTAGTCTCGTATTTTCATTTGAACTAGACTATCACTCTGCCAGTCTTCCTTCACTGACCACTCCAGTTCAGGGGAGTGGAGGCTCCACAGCCTGGTGTTAAGAGAGCTCTCAGATATTACCTTGACCATACTAAGGACGATAGGCAGGAGAGACAGCAGCTGTTCCTGGCTTGTGGAGATGTGGGAAAAGGAAAGCCAGCTACTAAAAGAACCATTTCACAGTGGATAGTAGCATGTATCCAGTTCTGTTACAACAGAGTTGGTAAGGAGCCCCCGGTAGGCCTTGGGGCTCGTTCTACAAGGGGGATGGCTGCCATAATTGCAGCTGTCAGTGATATTCCCCTTCTGGAAATCTGTAAAGCAGCTACATGGAGAACAGTACACACCTATAGGCTATAATGGGACCAGTTTTGATGCATTTTTTAAAATACTTTTAGGTGCCGGTTTTGAGAAAAGAAGGCCACGCTCAACTAACAAGAACCTTGTTAATTGAGCGGTGGCCTTCTTTCTCAAATATTTATAAATATTTTAAAATAAATCACTATAACCTATGTATAGACATTCCCGTGCTCTTCCAGTACTAGCATACAAGATGTGCCAGCGTGGAATGCCTCCAAGGTAGGAAGTCAGGGCATTTTGGCCACGGGTCCCGGGGTCGGGTTTTTCGAGTGATTTTTGTGGAAATTTACTAATGAAAAAATTACAGCTCACAGACACATCTTCAAACCAAGGGGTAAGCTATCAAACAAGTTAAGGGGGAGAGAGGCTGTATAACTAAAAACCTGCTCTTTAAACTTTTACAGTGTATTTATACCCTCAGTAACTCTGCATTAGTTAGGAACTTTATTTGTATAAAACTGTGATTTTGGTACTTTTCTCTGGTTGCACAACAGTTCCTGGGAACCAGGGAAAGGCCTGATCTTCCTGGACATAAGTCTCCACCACTCATTCACACTAGTGGGATTAGCGTCGGAGGCACTAGGACCCATCGGGAGCAAACTTTTTGCTGGAGGGTCGGCGCGAGAGACGGCGCCGCGAGCAGCGGCTCGGCGGCAATGACCATCTCGCGACGACCCTCCAACCACCTCAGTTCCTTTTTTCCGCCGCGAGTGCGCTTCAGTGACGACGTCGCTCGCCTGTCGGGAGTCAAACTTCAAACTAGCGCATAGTTTTCAGTTTATTTTTTTGTAACATTATCTCGTAGTAGTATTGCTTAATTTTAAATTTAACTTACTTGAAGAAGTCTCGGCCTACTGGACGGAGTCGACCATGAGCAGGTCAGGTGACGGTAGGGAGACTTCGTATGAAAGCTGTTCAGTCAGCCGGGCTGGGTCCGGTCAGCCTCCTTCTCCTCAGCGGGGTTCCGACAACGGTCAGTCCGATGCCCGGGGGGATGGGCGGTCCCCCCGTCGGCATAAAAATAAACGGTCGCATTCTCGGCACCGTTCGGCCTCGAGCTCTTCTTCGGCCCACAGGTCAAAAAAGAGAAGGCATCACTCGAGGTCGCCCTCTGGTATGTCTTGCTGCCGACGGTCGTGTTATCGAGCTGTTGCCGCTCTCCCTTCGAGTCGCCAACTACTGGTGACCGTCGTCCTCGACATCGGAGCCCTCCCGCCTATGGTAGGGCTCCAGATGAGCAGTTTCATCAGTGGGCCGCTCTTACGGAGCGATGGGCTTGGAGGTTGGTTCTCCTGCCTGGCTCGGTTGCCCGGGCCCCGGGCTCCTCCAGCGTTCGGGTAGACGGTTGGACCTTCCTAGTCGCGGGTGCCTTCTTGGTGCGGTGACTCCGGCGCTGGTGTTTCCCCATGGCTGCGGCGCAGGGGCCACACCGATGCCCTTATCTCCTGGTTTTCCTTCTCTAGCTTTCCAGGTTCCTGGGGCGTTTCCGGCGCCTTCCGCGGGGTCTGTTAGCTTGTCGGCGCCGTTTTTGGTGCCGCTGGGCCTTGCGGCGCCGTCCGCGGCGCTGCATGGTCTCGCGGCACCGCCGCTTGGTCCGGCGGCACCGCTTGAGGTGCCGCGTGCCTCTTCGGCGCCGTGCCCCTCTGCGGTGCCGTTTTTAACCCGTTTTGCCTTCTCGGCGCCGGGGGCCCTCGGGGACTCTCCTTGTTTCTCTGCTGTTTCCTCCTCTCCTAATTTTCACTCCTTTCCTATCCAAACAGTCCTTCCTGGACCATCAAGAGATGGTGTTGAGCCTGACCCAGACCATCGGTTGGGTGATGAAGTGGAGGAAACAGGATCTTTCTTTTCTGCAGAGCTTGTGGTCGAGGACCTGTCCTTTAAGTCTCTGTTGAAGAACCTGAGATCCACTCTTTCTCTCCAGACTACAGACATCGATCCTGGGAAGATATTAAGACTCCAGTACCTTCATGCTTCGGAGATCCCTCGGTTTGACTCCTCGATCCAGCCTTCCTTGAGGCGCTGTCTCAAATGGTATGGAATAATCCTGCTCTTATTCCTCAGTGGCTAAATCCATTGATAAAGTATTCAGCTCCCAAGGATCGCCCCATTTGGCATCCCAAGCCTTGCGGATCCTATTGTAGTCCTGGCAGAGAGAATGATAGGTCGTTCTTCCTCAAACTACTGCAGCTCGACCTATTAACAAAGAGTCTCGTAAGATTGATACATTAGGTAAGAGAGTCTTTGCTGCCTCCCTCTAAGTATCGTATTGCCAGTTATCAAGGCTATTTTTCTCAGTATGAGTATATCCTGTGGCACTCTTTGAAAAGAATGGTTGAAGCTCTTCGGATTCGGACTCCAAGTCAGAGCTTCTTCTGACCGTTATTAGAGTATTGAATCAACTAACCAACAGGTCAAAGCCGCTATGGGCGCTTTCGACACTGCTTCTTGCTCAACAGCCGCAGGTATTTGTACTCGGCGCCATTCCTGGCTGCGTCTTCTGGCTGCTGAATGATGCTCAGCAGCAGGTAATGGCGCTGCCCTTTGATGGCTCCTTTCTTTTCGGCCCTCAGGTGGAACAAGCCTTAGAGGCCACTCAGAAGACTCGTCGGCCATTAAGTTGGCCAGACCTCCGCCTGCTCCTCTCGGGGGCATGTGAACAACGTCAGTTTCATAGTCGTCAGTCCTTCGAGAGGCAGAGGCAGGGAAGCTTCCATAAAGCCAACCTGCCCAACCTCAAAAGAAAGCGCAGCAAGCGCGGGGCCTAAAGCCCCAGCGCCACCTATAATTGCTGGCCCAAGTTCCATCCACATTGCCGAGGTGGAACTTTCTTCTCCAGTGGGAGGTCGTCTGATGTACTTCTACAACCAGTGGAACTCCATAACCCGGACAAATGGGTCCTTTGGATAATTCGCGAGGGTTATTCTCTCAATTTTTGGAAACCCCCAATTGTCCTCCCCGAGCGACAACCCAGGTTGTCGGCCTCTCAATCGAACCTCCTCACGCTGAGATCAGGGCCTTCTAAGCAACAGGGCAATAGAACTGGTGCCTCCATCTGAAACACAGGGTTCTCCCATTACTTCCTGGTTCCAAAGAAATCTGGGGAATCGCCCCATTCTAGACCTCAGAAGGTTAAACAAATTTCTCCCCAGGGAGAAATTTAGAATGATTTCCCTAGGTACCCTGTTACCCTTGCTGCATCAGCACGACTGGCTGGCTTCCCTGGATATGCAGGATGCTTACCAGCATATCCCCATCCACCCGACCCACCTCAAGTTCCTCAGGTTTGTAGCTCTGGGTCAGCATTATCAGTTCAGAGTCCTGCCTTTTGGGCTATCCTCGGCGCCGCGAGTCTTTACAAAGTGTTGTGCAGTTCTCGCAGCGCATCTCAGGAAGATCGGACTCCGAGTGTTTCCCTACCTGGACGATTGGCTTCTAGCAAGCCCTTCCAGCCAAGGGACCTTGGAAGCCGTGCAAACGACTTCTCGTCTTCTTACGTCCATGGGAATTCTGCTGAATTTGAAAAATCACAACTGCAGCCCTCCCAGAGGTTCCTTTTCATAGGGGCCTTCTAGACACCTCTTCCATGAAGGCTTTCCTTCCAGAGGACGAAGGCCGACATCCTTGGATGGCTGTTACATCGAGAGAACCGATCGGTTACAGCTCTCTCGATGCAACGCATGTTGGGTCTCATGGCGTCCACGGTGTTCACTGTACCCCTGGCCCGGTTGCACATGAGAACCACCCAATGGATGCTCTCCACTCAGTGGTCTCCGACCTCTCACCCCAGTCTTATCCCATCAAGGTGGCGGAGCCTTGAAGGTCTCTCACCTGGTGGACTCAGAGAAGCAATCTCCTGGAAGGTTCCTCTTTGCTCCCCGGTTATCAGATCTCCATCACCACAGGCGCGCTCGCTAATGGGATGGGGAGCTCACTGTCGCTCCCTCCACACTCAAGGTGTATGGACTCAGTTGAAACTCTTCTCCACATAAATGTCCTGGAGATGAGAGGCGGTCTCTCACAGCGATCCGAGCTCTGAAGGATATCCTTTGTCACAAGAACATTCTCCTTCAAGCGGACAACAAAGCTGTGATGTATTACATCAACAAGCAAGGCGGTGCTCATTCTTACCCCCTTTGCAGGGAAGCAATGAGGGTGTGGGAGTGGTGCTTGGAGCACAAGCCTCTGATTCAGGCGGTTTATCTGCCAGGTATACAAAACGATCTAGCAGATCACCTCAGCAGAACGGAGGCAGACCCTCACGAGTGGTCTCTCGATCCAGCCGTAGCTCGGTCACTATTCGAAGAGTGGAGGACTCCAGACCTGGACCTTTTTGCATCCCCACTCACGCCAAAACTGCCTCTCTTCTGCTCCAGAAATCCAGGGCCTGGCATTTTCTGTCAGGATGTTCAGGCTCGGTGGACAAAGCGTTTTCTTCGCTTTCCACCGCTCCCTCTAATCCAGAGAGTTCTCCTCAAGTTCGAGTCTCAGGGGACCAAAATGATTCTCATTGCTCCCTCTTGGCCTCGGCAACTATGTTTCCTCTGCTCAACAGTATGTTGGCAGCCTCTCGAGACCACTTCCTTGCAAATCAACCTTTTGACTCAGGGTTCGTTGGTCCATCCAACCTGAAATCACTTCACCTTCATGCGTGGCTCCTGAAGAGGTAAAGTGAATCGATTCAACGTCTCTCGTAGAGTCTGGACATCCTTCTGGCTGCTCGGAAGCCAGCCACCCAGCACGTCACGCTTCAAATGGAAGCAGCTTTTCTCTCTGGTGTGCAAAGTCCTCTTGGAATCCCTTTTCCTGTCCTCCTGACAAGATTCTGGAGTATCTTTTGGACCTATCAAACTCAGGTCTCCAGTAATCCACAGTTAAAGTTCACCTTAGTGCCATCTCAGCGTTCCATGAGCCGGTTTCTTCCTTGACTCTGGCTCAGCTTCCTATGGTGAAGAGATTTCTTAAGGGGATTCTTCATACCAGACCCCCTGTTAAGCGTCCAGTTGCAACCTGGGACATTAACCTGGTGCTGGACATGCTCACTCGGAAGCCTTTTGAGCCCCTAGCTACCTGTGAGCTAAAATTTCTTACCTGGAAGACTGCCTTCCTGGTGGCCCTTACCTCAGCCCGCAGGGTCTCGGAGATTCATGCCTTGGTGACGGACCCTCCGTATACTGTATTCCATAAAGACAAGGTAGTTCTCCGTACTCATCCTAAATTTCTTCCCAAGGTTGTGTCAGAATTCCATCTAAACCAACCTCTGGTACTTCCCTCTTACTTCGCTAATTTCCAAAATGAAGAGCATCTCTTCATTCCTTGGATATTAAGAGACCTTGCGGTTCTATTTAGATAGAACCAAGAATTTTCATAAGACTCAGCAACTATTTGTTTCTTTCAGCGACACCGGCTGGGTCAACCCGTACGCTATTAGATGCATCTCATCATGGTTAGTGGCATGCCTTCAACATTGCTACTCCATGGCTCAAGTTAAATTGGAGGGTAAGTGTCTGCGCTCACTCTACTAGGGCGATCCTTGGCATCTTTAAGCGGAGATTAAGCAATGTTTCAATTGCGGATATCTGCCAGCATATCACCTAGACTCAGTGCATACCTTAGATTAAGCATTATGCACTGGATGTTCATGCCAGGCGACATTCCGCATTCGGCAGAACTATCCTTAATGGGCTTCTATCTTAGACGCGTGAGCTCTGGCTCTCCTGCCGCCCTTTTTGGGGGATTATCAGCTTGGTACTCTCCCACTAGTGTGAATGAGTGGTGGAGACTTATGTCCAGGAAGATATGAAAATTACGTACCTACCGTAATTCTTGATCTTCTTGGACGAGTCTCCACCACTCATTCACACGCCCACCCTCCATCCCCGAGCTCACCACTGTGTTGGTCTTCACCCTCAAATCTTTAGGCCGTGAGGAATTCTTTTGCTGACCCTTCTTACAGGTCGTATGGACTATCTTATGTCCGTTTTAAGGTTAGATTTACTCTTTCGTTAGTTGCGCTGCACTCCTTGGTAAAAAGGTACTGAGCGGTTGGAGGGTCGTCGCCGAGATGGTCATTGCCGCTTGAGCGGCTGCTCGCGCCATACTAAATGGCGCGTCTCGCTGCCGACTCTCCAGCAAAAGTTTGCTCCCGATGGGTCGTAGTGCCTCCGACGCTAATCCCACTAGTGTGAATGAGGGGTGGAGACTCGTCCAAGATCAAGAATTATGGTAGGTACGTAATTTTCATTTGTGACATGGTTCCCACTTTCAGGGAACCGATTAACTTGACCAAATTTATTTATAAAACTATTTCTAGGATTGTGGATATGTTGGTCTAGCCACACTTCTTGGCAGATACCTTGCCGCTTTAAGATGTACTGGAAAGTCTTCAAGCTCGCTCCTCCCACCCACCTGGGTGGCATAACCCTTGGCTCTGCCCCATGAAGTCAGATCTTCCTTTCCGCTGGAAGGTTCAGGTTCCCTCCTTAGTGCTCCTACGTGTAGTAGGCCCTGGCACTAGAATCTTCGGATTCGCTTCCAAAACTTATTTTAAAACTCTCGCGAGTTTCATCTTCGCATTCTTCTCGCTACTGCGATGGAAGACAAATTGGTCCTTTGGTTTTGCTGGTGCCCCTGCAGGCAGAAGATGTCTCATACTGATCCACACGCCGCGTGCACCTACTGTCTGGGATACGACCACAATCCGCAGGCTTGCGATCTCTGTCGGTCCTTTTCACCTTTGGTTCTGGAAGACTGTGCTGCCTGACTTCAACTGAGGTGACCAGAAAAGCGTTAATGGCTGGTTAAGTCCAAGGATGCCCATTGGGTGGTCTCCGCGGCTGTGGGGTCTGCCGAGCAGCTGGAACAGCTTAAGGCCTTTGAGGAGGAGGAGGAGGCTCAGGCTGCAGCGGGCTCTTCTTCAGCTTTGGCCTTCATTCCGCTACAACTGGGATCCTCCTATTCAGCTTCCTTCAAGGAGTTGTGCCAGTCTCCCTCTACCAAGGGAGAGGGCCCTTCGGGGTCACATGTTTTGCGTTCTTGGAAGAAGGAGTCAAAAAAGGACAAGTCGCAACGTCGATGCTCTTGGGACTGGGAGAGGTCCCGCTCACAGGAAACCCCTGTTTTGACTTCGGTCAAAGTTGCGGCCAGGGCCGCTGGTTTCATGGTAACCCAGTCAGACCAGTTGGCTGAGATGCCTGTCGATGCGACCGAGATTTTTCTCGAGCCGATCGGCGGGTTTGACAACTCTCTTTATTTCGGATGCCAGTGCTCCGGTGCCCTCGGACTGGTCAGGCAGCCTGCTGGGCAGGACCTGTCCCTCAAGGAACCTGACCAGGAGGAGCCGTGGGTTTCCCAGACTCCTTCTGAGGTCCCCCATCAGCCCCACCGACAGTAGAGGTCTCGGTCTCGTTCCTCGACTTCGACATCAGGCAAGACTCACCCTCATCGGTGATCTCGCTCCCAATGCCATGGTAAGCGGTGGTGCTGCTCCTCGTCTTCGTCCTCCCTGGGTGAGGAGAGGCTCCGGTGCAAGTTGTTCTGGCGCAAGTTGCGTCGGCGCTATGAAGACCTAATGTGGTAGCAGTTGGTCCTGTCTGGGTCGAAACCGATTCCGGTTACTACCCCAGCCATTAAGCGGCTTTCAGCCGAGCGAACGACAACAATGGCCACAGCTGCCATCACCAAGATGCTAGTTAAAGCCCCACCCCAGCAACCGAAGTCCAGGGCTCTGACTAAGGAATCTTGGTCGGCCCAAGGCCTGCCCAATCTGTTGTCGGTCATTCTTACTCCTGACTGCCCAAGGCAGGTTGAGAGTGACACGGGTGGTCACCCACTTTACGAAGACTCCTCGGAGTCTGAAGATTCCTCTATGGTCTGCCGTTCTGTCGACGCCAAGTCTCTTGGGGGTTTTCTCCATCGACGAGTGCCCTACCTTGCTGATGGGTATTTGTTGGCTCATTTCCGAATCCACGGGAATGGAGCTTGAGCTGGTGCAGAAGTGGGCCAAGTATCGCCTTACAGAGATTCTGGACAAAGGGGGATACTCCAATGGAGGCCTTTCCGGTGGATGAGGCCATTGTGGGTCCAGCCTTGGAGCTTTGGCAGAATCCTGCATCTTGCCCTGTGCCTTCTGCCTGCATGGCCTGCAAGTATGTGGTCCGTATGGGGTCCCTTTCAGGGTTTTCGGAGCACCCCTCTGTGGTGGGGTTGGTGGCTGACTCCGTCTGTCGGAGCTCAGGCAACAAGGCAACAAAGGGGATGTAGACAGACCCCCGGACAAGGAATCCAAACAACTGGACCATTCCGAGAAGAAGGTCTATGCAGCATCCTCCTTTGGCCTTAGTCAGGCCAATTTGGCCATTATCATGGCACATTTCTCCCATGCCCTCTTGGGATCCCTGGACAAGGTGATCCCTCATTTCCCGGCAGACCTCCAGATGACAGTCAAGCTGGTCTGGGACCAGGGTAGGGCTGTGGCAAAGCAACATCTCCAGACGGCTCTGGACATTGGTGATACCTGTGTCTGTTCGGTAGCAGCCGCAGTGGCCTTGCGCCGCAGGGCTTGGCTGCGCTTCTCGACCTTTATGGCTGATACGCAACACAAGCTGCCAGATATCCCCTTCTTGGGCACCGACCTGTTCAGGCCCGGCATGGTGGGTCACCTCCAACGTATAGAGAAGTCAAGTGCCACCTTGGACTCCACCATATCTGCCCAGAAGGACAAGGGCCCCAGGCGTCAGAACCGCAGGCCGTTTTGTTCGTCCACTCCTACGGCCAGATCGTCCCAGCAGCAGGGCCAGCAGGCGCAATCTTGGTGTCCTCGGCCCAAATCCATGGCCTCCTCATTCAGGAAGCCCGGCAGGAAAGGTCCCGGCGGCTCCCCCGCCAGACCCTCCTCCAAGCCTATCCAGTGACAGGTTGGGGGGTGCCTACCTCAATCCCATCACACCTCCCTTGGGACCTCCCGTGGGAGGCCAGCTCAGCCACTTCATTTCCACCTGGTCTGCTATCACCATGGACCATTGGGTTCTGGAAGTGGTCAGTCGAGGCCTGCCTCTGGAATTTGAGCAGGCCCCTCCATTTCAAGCCTGCGCCCCATGGGGGGATCTGCTATTTGCAGCCTCTCAGTCGGCTCTCCAAGACAACTTAGCTCAGCTCCTCCTCAAGCAGGAGGTGCATAGAGTAGCGGACCCACCTTCAGACCCAGGGTTCATTTCCAGGTACTTTCTGGTACCAAAGCGGACGGGGGACTGGCGCCCCATTCTAGATTTGCATGACATGAACAAGTTCCTCAGGTCCCGTACTTTCCGGATGGTAACTCTGGCTCAGGTCATGCCATCCCTGGAGCAAGGCATGTGGTTCTGCTTCCTAGATCTTCAGGACACGTTCTTTCGCATCCCGATCCGTCTGTCCCATCGATGGTTCCTCCACTTCCGAGCCGTGAGAACCCTTTACGAGTTCCAAGCCATGCCCGTCAGCCTGTCTTCAGCCCTCAGGGTCTTCACCAAGTGCATGGCAGTGGTGGCGGCTTACCTGAGGCGCTGAGGGGTCTGGGTGTACACTTACCTGAACGACTGGCTGATCGCAGATCCCTCCAGGCGGGAGGTAGAGTGGTCCTGGGATCTGGCCCTTCAGACTTGCCTCAACCTTGGCCTCCTGATCAACGAAGTTGAAATCTTGTGCCTTCCTAGATGATTTAGTTCATCGGGGCAGAGCTCGACTCCTGCCAAGCCAGAGCTCTGCTCCCAGCGGACAGGGTGGAGGTTCTCTCCCCCTTTGCCCAGTCATTGCTGATTGGGCAGTTGCTCCCTGCCCGGGATTTCCTGCGTCTTCTGAGCTACATGGTGGCCTGCACCAGCGTGGTCCGATGGACCCCCCTGGCATATACGTTCCCTCCAGTGGGAACTGGCCAGCCAGTGGTCTCAGTGCTCAGGTCATCTCGACCAGCTGGTCTCTGTGACCCAGAGGATGTGGGATGGCCTCCAGTGGTGGTTCGTCCCATCCCACCTGCTGGAAGGGAACCCATTTGTCCCCCCTGAGCTAGCGGTCATCCTGACTACCAGTGCCTCTCTAATGGGTTGGGGTGCCCATCTGGGGAGCACAGAGCCCACGGGCTCTGGTCCCCACAGGAGTCCTGATACCGCATCAATCTGCTGGAGTTTTGAGCGGTTCGACTAGCCCTGACCGCATTTACTCTGTTTGTATGGGGTCAAGTGGTCCAGGTTCAGACGAACAACACCACGACCTTGTACTATTTCAACAGGCAGGGCAGGACGCGCTCCTTGACCCTCTGCAAGGAAGCTCTTCGCATTTGGTCCCTCATGTTCAGCCTAGAAGCAGATCTCCTAGCCATTCACATGACAGTAGCCTCGAATCAGTTGGCCGATGCCCTCAGCTGGATGGGCAGGGCATCTCACGAGTGGTCTCTCCATCAGGAGGTAGTACAAGATCTGTTCTCCCACTGGGGCACTCCTCAGGTGGATCTGTTCACTTCCAGGGAGGACACGAAACTGAGGCTGTATCATGCCCGCCCCCCTCAGCAGGGTTTGCTGCAGGGGGATGCCTTCTTCAGGCTGAGGACCCCAGGCCTCTTCTACGCCTTCCTTCCCCTTCCCCTTCCCTTGATTCACAAAGTGCTCATCAAGGTCAGGAGGGACAGGGCGCAGGTGATCGTGGTAGCCCTCGATTGGCCACGCCAGTTCTGGTATCCAAATTTCCTCATCCTCAGCTCCAGGCTCCCAAGGCGGCCTCCATCACACCCGGACCTGCTCTCCGTCAATCAGGGGAAGGTACTCCATCCGGACATTCAACTCCTGCACCTGATGGCTTGGTTCCTGAGCAGCTAGAGTTTCAGGCCTTGGGTCTCTCTGATAAGGTCCTCAGTGTTGCTGAGGTTTCCCGTAAGGAATCAACCAGAAAATGCTGTGCCTTTAAATGGAAGAGATTCTCCATCTGGTGTCAGGGCAAAGGATTGGACTCATCGTCCTGTCCAGTGGCTAGCATTTTGGACTGTCTTTGGTCCCTCTCCCAGCAGGGACTTCAGTCGAGGACCTTAAAGGTGCACCTGGCAGCCATCTCTGCTTACTGGGCATGGGCCTGTCAGCAGTCAGTGATGCAGGAGAAGGTGGTCTGGTGCTTTTTCAAAGGCCTAGATCACACATCCCCTCTGGTGCCTGAACCTCTATCTCCATGGGATCTACTGCTGGTTTTGGAAAAGCTCATGGACAAGCCATTCGAATCAGTGCACAAATGTGACAGCAGGCAGCCTGTGAAAAGGCTAGGGTCCCTCTCTCTTCCCACCCTCCTGAGAAGGATTCCAAAAAAATAGATGGTATATCTAAGAAGGGTTATTTAGCTGCCTTCTTGGGTGTGAGGTAGGCTAATTATCAGGCTTATGCAGCACAGTATCAGAAAACACTGTGGCAGTCAGTACTGGCTATATCAGAGAAGGCTCCTTCGCTCCTCTCTGACGACCTGGCAGAAACAGATAGATTTGGTCTGGAAGCTGCTAAATACCAGTTCCAGATGGCAGCTGATGACAATGCTGCCAGGCGGATGGCTCTATCAGTGGCTCTACGAAGACTGGCATGGCTTAGAACCACTAATCTAACCCAGGATACCCAGGCCAAGGCCATGGATTTTCCTGTGGAGAACAACTCCCCGTTTGGCAAACACACTGGGGATTACATGAAAAAGGTAGATGAATACATGGCCACCTACAAAAATAACTCTTCCAGGGACAGGCTGACCCCTTCCCATAGGCCTTATGGGAGGGGGAGGTAGGGGAAGGTCCTCTTCTGGGAGGCCTTTTTTACCAGGGCCAAGCTGCTTTCCAGCAGCAGTCCTACCCACAGCAGACTAGGTACTTCAGATCTAGAGGCAGGAGGGGTTCCAATAGGGGTTCCCAATCTGCCCAAGCTCGGGCACCCCCAAAACAAAATCCCTGACCAGTTGGTCAAGGGGCAGGCTAACTTACTTCCTCCAGACTTGGGTTTCCATCGCCACAGACAAGTGGGTTCTGGAAGTGGTAAGTCAGGGTTTGTCCCTATGCTTCAAATCCCTTCCTCCTTTAAAATCGAGAAATTTCAAGCCAGCTTCCCTCATGGAGGGAAAACTCTTACAAAACAAGGTGCAAAAATTGCTCCACATGAAAGCAGTGGAACCTGTACCAGTGCATCTCAGGGGAAGGGGTTTCTATTCCCGTTACTTTCTGACCAAAAAGAAAAATGGGGAGTGGTGACCCACTTGGGATCTCAGATCCCTCAACACATTTCTAGTGAGGCCAAAGTTCAAAATGGTCTCTCTGTCGTCCAAACTATCAGTTATCCAGCACGGGGATTGGCTGGCAGCCTTGGATTTAAAGGATGCCTATTTTCACATCCCAATAAGGCAGTCTCACAGAAAGTATCTCAGATTCAGACTCCTTTCAGGCCATTACCAGTTCACTTCACTTCCCTTCCCTTCGGTCTGACCTCAGCACCCAGGGTATTCACAAAGTGCCTAGCTGTAGTGGTGGCACATCTAAGAAGGTCTGGTATTCTAGTTTTCCCTTATCTGAACGATTGGCTGCTTGTGGGCAAGTCCCCACAACAGGTCTCGGAGCATTTGCAGTCAGCAGTGCATCTTCTGCAATCCCTAGGATTCCTGATGAACAGGGGTAAGAACAGACTTTTCCTGGTTTAAGTGTTGCAATTCATAGGAGTAGAGCTGGATACAATACGGGGAAGAGCTTTCCTCCCTTAGGACAGGGTGAAAAGTATTTTCGCCCTAGCTGCTGCTTTCAAACTAAACCAGCCTTGCTCAGCAAGATAGTATCTCCAGATTCTGGGTCACATACCTGCCGCAACAGGTACTGTCTCGGGGCAAGATACAGAGTGAGATATCTGCAGTCTCACCTCAGATCTCACTGGTCACCAAAAAGAGACGATGTCGAAACTGCTCCCAGTAACAGAGGCTGTTATTCAAGCCTTACAGTGGTGGAAAAATTCAGACAACATAAGGCAAGGGGTCTCTTTCCAGAGGGAGAGCCCTTCCTTTATGCTAACAGATGCTTCTCTGTTGGGATGGCGCGCCCATATAGGAGAACACACCATCCATGGGACTTAGTCCAAAGCAGAGTCTCTTCTTCACATAAATCTCTTAGAGCTGCAAGCTGTACTTCTAGCTTTAAAGGCCTTTGCTCATCTGGTGCAGGACAAGGTGGTACAAGTCAATACCACAACAGTGTACTATATAAAGAAGCAGGGGGGCACAAGATCAGATCCTCTGTGCACAGAGGCCATGAAATTGTGGGATCTGGCATACTCTCTAAAAACAGCCCCGCAAGCTATTCACGTCCCAGGGAAGGACAGTATTCTGGCAGATGCCCTCAGCAGAATCAGTCAGGGTTACCACGAGTGGTCCTTGGACACATAGGTAATTCAGTTTTCAGAAGGTGGGGTACCCCAGAGGTGGACCTTTTTGCCTCTCAAGAGAACCACATGCTACCACTGTTTTGTTGCAGGCCTATGACAAGGGGCACAATCCCAGTAGATGCCATGGCACTGGACTGGTTGGGAAGAAGCCTATATGCTTTTCTGCCATTCCCTCTCATTCTCAAAGTCCAGATAAAGCTCAGGTCTCAGTCTGCTTCGATGATCCTGATTGCCCCTAACTGGCCCAGACAGCATTTGTACCCTCTCCTGTTATCCATGTGTAACCCCTCACCCCTGCCTTTTTGCCAAAACGACAGGTGGCATGCTGTTGAAGCTGACAGCAGTACCTGGTGGGGACTGGGTTCGGGGAGGATGAGGTTACTCGGCACAGGGGGACCTAGGTTTGGCTACTCTGCACAGGGGCACCCAAGTAAATCCGAACACAGGAAGCAATAACTGTAATGTCCAGAACCAGGAATGGGATTCTTCAGTGTGGCTTTTATTCACATATTAGCTGAACAAACAAAGCATGGACGGACCCCCATGGGGCTACATTTCCTGGTAATGCAGATTAGAGACTATAGAACACTTTATCACCATTTCCAGTCCTCAGGCTCTGAACCCACCAGGCACACAGCCCGGACTTGCACGCAGCTTTGGGTACACAGCCCGACTTGTATTACTTGCCTTTTCCACTGGCCCCTCTGCCACTTGATCCATGTCCATTTGAGGAATGAAGCACTTATCCTGTTGTGGCTCCCCACACACACCAGAGTCTGCGACTCTTAGAGAGAATTTTCCTTACAATCCCATGTCTGGGTACTTCCCCCATCACTGGCCAAGTGCCTGAGGCAAAGTAGAAAAAAACACAGAAGAAATACGTAGAGGTGGGTCTGGTCACTAAAGATGGGGGGCCACCCACCTCCAGCTCCCACAGCCCATACCCAGCCATTTCCCTGGAAAACTGAACCATTCCTTTGCTGAACTTCTAAATGTAGATTAAGGGTAAATGTATGTCACATCTCCTCTACATATTATTTGCATCTCTCAAAACTCTGGGATTTGACACTACTTCTACTTGCTTGGCCCATTTCTCTAGGCTTCCCAATGTGTAGTTCAGTCCCTCGATTTTCACACAAGTCCCAGGGTGAAGAAAACATATGCCCTTTTAGCCAGAGCAGACACTCACCATTAAGTTGCAGGTGCCCCACAGGCGACTCACAAATCTTCCATCTTCCAAAATAAATCCTGGACTAAACAGGCAGCTTTTCCTCCACTAGCAGAATTAAGGGGATTGCCCGGAATCTGCTGGGAATCTTTACATCCCTCCCCCCCCGGAGGGAGGGGGCACTGAGACCCGAAACAGCGGTCTCCACCACTTGAGTACAACTTCACTCACCCAGCCAAACTGCAGACTCTCCTTTGAAAACTCCCAACGTTCTATCTAACTCCCTTTACTGCAGATTCCAATGTGGCTTATGCAGCTGCGAAAGTTCTATTGGTGATGTCATCCCTCAGTCTCAGCTGAGACTGAGAACAGAGTGAGACAGTGTGAAACCCATTTAACTGGAGTTTCAAAAGCTGCCTTCCCTGCCTACCACTAGGTCTTACTGGGATTCTAGTAACCCCGGGTAACAAGGGGGTTACACATGTCAGTATCCAAACCGATACATCTCCCTCAGAGGCACACCCTGTTGACCTCCCACCAGGGAAAATAGGGTATCCAAACCTCTGCACCCTCAATCCCAAAGCTTGGCTCTTGAAGACATAGAGTTTGCAAATCTAAATCTTTCCCAAGCAGTTTTGCACATACTTAAGGGGTATAGGAAATCCTCGACTAAGAAAACCTGTTCAGCAAAATGGAAAAGGTTCGTCTCTTGGTGTAACTTGCACAGAATCGAACCTGCGTCAGCAGGAATTCAAACTCTCCTTGAATATCTCACTTTCTTGCATGATCAAGGCCTTAAGCACACTTCCTTAAGAGTTCATTTGGCATCCATCTCTGCTTTAATTTCTGTGGATAGTATCACCTCTGTAGCAGCTGATCCTATTTTTAAGAAGTTTTGGAAAGGTTTGTGTCACACATATCCACCCATCAGGGAACCTGTCCCTGGGTGAGACTCGAACATTTGCATTGCTTAACTTTTGAGGCCACCTTTCGAACCTATGTCCTCAGCTCACCTCCAGTATGTTACATGGAAAACTGTATTTTTAGTGGCTATAACTTCTGCTAGAAGGATAAGTGAGCTTCAGGCTCCATGTATAGAAAATTACTACTTGTCTTTCAACAATGATAAAGTGGTACTCAGGACAAATAGAAAATTCCTCCCCAAAGTGGTGTCACATTTTCATTTGAACCAATCCATTACACTACCAGTGTTTTTCACTGAGCATTCTACTTCAGGGAGCGTAGACTCCGCAGTCTTGATGTAAAGAGGCCTCTGAACTATTACATATCTCACACTAAAGATCACAGGGAGGATAAACAACAGTTATTCCTTACCTATGGGGATGTGAAAAAAGGTACACCTGCTACCAAGAGGTCAATCTCTCACTGACTAGTCAGTTGTATACAGTTTTGTTATGAAAAAGCAGACAAGCAGGTCCCGTTATCAGGACTTATGGCCCACTCAACTAGAGGAATAGTTGTTCCATAGCAGCTTCAAGGGATGTCCACCTATTGGACATCTGCAAAGCTGCCACGTGGAGGACAGTACATACTTTCACTAAACGTTATAGCCTGGACATACAGTCCAGAAGTGATGCCAGATTTGGAACAGCAGTCCTGCAGAGCCTCTTTCCTAAGTATGTTCTCTGCCCACTTCCAAAGGTACTGCTTTGAAGTCTGCATACAGTTATGAATATAGCATACATGCCTACTGATTTTTTCTTGGATTTTAATATGCATGTACACACTACTGGAGTATATTTTTAACTTTGGTGGGATTTATTTTATTATTCTTTGGTTACCTCTGTTTCCAGGATGAAAGCTTTAACTATTTTAGTATTGTAATTGACTAGCTGCTAGGGCTTATAGTTGGATTTTAGGAGTAGGTTTCTTTCTATTTCATAGGTAGTATTAGACAGATATGTTGTTCTTCTGCCTTGTAGACTGTTATTGAAATTTGAGACGTTGATGGAACGTTGCAATAGATAAGGGCAGCAGTTTGAATATGTGTCTCGAGCAATGATAGGTTCTATCATTTGCATATAGTTCCATTTCTCTCCGGGCAGTTCTGCTTAGGAGGCAGACGACATACAGTTATGAATATAGAAGAATACACTGGAAGAAACAATATTACTAAGGTGCGTAATTTTTTCTTACAGGTGAGTAACCTGTTTTTAAAGAGCACCGCTTACGGTCTTTTTCTGTGACTTATTCCCAGTTCTCTTTTTTCAGAACTGGAATATCAATTGGTTTTCTTTTTCTGTGCTCTTATTATTGCAGTTCTGACAAGATAACAAACCAAACCGCATTTCTATATTTTATATGTAATTGCCCTTTACAGGAATTTTTTTTTATCTGTTTGGTAACCGGAGTACTCTTCTTAGGTTGTCAGTGTTTGACATGACTGACAAGCCCAAAAAGAGTTTTAAAATTGTAAAATTTATTTAGAACTCATGGCTAAGGCAGACTGCCACAAGTTGCGTTTGAGGTGCCTGGGTCCAGATAACAATTTTGTCGATAGTGTACTCTGTATTAAGTTTTGCCCTAAAACACAAAAGAAAAGGGCTAAAAAATTAGAAGACATTATGGCTTCTCAGTCTGCCTCCACATCACCTAAAGGCTCAGAGGAGGGTCTAGCCCCTCAAAGTAAGCAGAAGAATAAAACTGCTGCTGATGGTTCAGAAGTCAGGGTGTCTGAATGTGGAAACCCAGAACCCAGTAAAAATAAAAGAGCCTCTGAGCAGACACTGGAAGCAGTGCCTGCAAAGACAAAATAAAAGGAAAAAATTTGCTGTCCCTCCTGAAGAAGGAAAGGATATGCCAGTGGACAAAAACAAGATGCCCCCATAGAGGATATGTCTAAGGTGTGGCAATTCCTCCAGGATTTCCAGGCTATGGGGAATTTCATGAGTATGCCTGTCTCCCCTTCCTCTAGTACCAGTTCCAGTGCATGTGGAGGAAGAGGAGGCTGAATTCTACCATGAGGAGGAGGAGGAAAGAGAATCCATAGAACCTTGGTAGTTCTGCTGAACAAAAGTTTGTTCCCTTCCTCAGATGACTACACCTCACTCTACACTTTTTTGAGGCAAATGGTTAACACCCTCAACATCTCATTGCAGGAGACTGTTGAAGATGAGAAGGAGGTGGAGTTTTTGAATATGATAGGCTTAACTCTTACAAAAAAGCTTGCTATTGCCCATCCACAAATCTCTCAAAAAGGGCACTTACAAAGTATTGTCAGCACTTCTGCTACTGGCATAGACAAGAAAATAGAGAAAAAATATCAGGTGGACAAACGGCGCTGAGGACCTGTGCTCCTACCCATGAGGGGGTTAGTCCAGACTGCTGTCTATGATAACGCCAAAGTGCCCCTTTCCTCCTAGCCTCTTGAGAAAGATTCCTGGAAACCGGACCGTATGAGCAAAAAAATCTGTTACTCAGATTCTAACATAGAAACATAGAATTTGATGGCAGATAAGGACCGCTTGGCCCACCCAGTCTGCCCATTTCCCTACCTAATGGATAAGCTGCAGATCCTAGTTACCAGTAGCCTACTTCTTTCTACCTCCACCCCCTAGAATTGCCTTACGACTGTCCCATGCATGTTTGAATTCAACCACTGTTTTTGACTCCACAACCTCCTCCTCCGGAAGGCCGTTCCATGCATCCACAACCCTCTCTGTGAAAAAATACTTCCTTACATTACCTCTGAGCAGCCCCCCCCCCATATCTTCAAATTGTGCCCACTTGTTCTTGCACACCTCTTTTTTTGAAAGATGCTACCCTCTTGGACTTTGTTGATTCCTTGAGGTACTTGAAAGCTTCTATCATGTCCCTCCTCCTTTCCTCGAGGCTATACATATTAAGCTGTTTTAGCTCTCTCTCCATATGTCTTCTGGTGCAGACCCTGCACCATTTGGTGCCCTCCTCTGGACAGCTTCCATCTTGTCTATGTCCTTGCGGAGATTGGGTCTCCAGAACTGCACGAGTACTCCAGATGGGGTCTCACCAGCTGTCTGTACAGAGGGATAACAACTTCCTGTTTTCTACTGGTGATGCCTCACCCTATGCATCCCAGTATCCCCCCAGCCCTCCTTACTGCCCTCTCACATTGCTTGCCCACCTTTAAGTCATCTGATATGACTACCCCCAGGTCCCTTTCCATTTTCATTGTTAGTATCTCACCCCCCATTGTGTACTCTTCCCCTGGGTTTTTGTTTCCCAGGTACATTATCTTGCACTTCTTAGCATTGAATCTAAGCTGCCATACATTTGACCATTCCTCTAACCTTGCCAAGTCCCTTCTCATCCTTTCTACCCCACCCTGTGCATCAACTCTTTTGCAGATCTTTGTGTCATCTGCAAAGAGACATACTTTCCTTCAGTCCCTCTGCAATGTCGCATTAAAGACATTGAAGAGGACCGATCAAATACTGAACCCTGCAGTACCCCACTAGTAACCCCCTTTCTTCAGAGTGGACTCCATTTACTATTACCCTCTGTGTCCTATTCTCCAGCCAATTCTTTACCAGGCTATCATCTTGGGACCCACTTCCAGGCTGGCTAACTTGTATATTAATCTTTCTGTGGGACTGTGTCAAATGCCTTGCTAAAGTCTAGGTAGGCCATGTCCACAGCCCCTCCCTGATCTACTGCTTTGGTTACCCAGTCAAAGAAATCTATTAGATTCGTCTGGCATGACCTTCCTGTTGTGAATCCATGCTGCCTTGGGTCCTGTGCCCCTCTGGCCTCTAGGTACTTGACAGTTCTTTCCTTCAGAAGTGATTCCATTAGTTCCCCTATCATTGAGGTTAAACTAACAGGTCTGTAGTTTCCTGCTTCTGCCCTGCTCCCACTTTTGTGAAGGGGAATCACATCTGCCCTCCTCCAGTCCTCAGGTACCACCCCATCCTCCCATGATTTGTTAAAGATGGTAGTCAGTGGTGTCACTAGTTCTACCCTTAGTTCTTTTAGAATTCTGGGATGAATCCCATCAGGCCCCATTGCTTTGTCCGCCTTCAGTTTTAAGAGTTCTTTCAGAACCCTTTCTTCTGTAAATGGGCTGGTATCAACTTCTGTTACGTACCTCCCCCTCTTCATTTATAAATGCTGAGCAAAAATATTTGTTTAGTATCTCTGCCTTTTCACAGTCACCCTCTGCCCACCCCTTCCCTTTATTAAGCCTCAGTATCCCTCCCTTAGTCTTCCTTTGCTCCCTGATGTACCTAAAAAAAGGTTTTATCCCCCTTCTTAACTGAGTTGGCTGTCTTTTCCTCGGTTCGGGCCTTTCCTGTTCTGACTGCCTACCCAGCTTCCTTTTGTTTTAACTGATACAATTCTCTGTCTTGCTCCTTCTGTGATTCCTTGTACTTTCTGAATGCTTTCTTTTTCTCTTGAACCTTCACTGCTACCTCCTTTGAGAACCATAGTGGTTTCTTACATTGTTTTGTTTTGTTTATTTGCTTCACACAAAGGCTTGTTAGCTCTGTGATGGCAGTTTTTATTATTCCCCATTGTTCTTCCACCCCTCCTTCCTGCCCATTTGCTAGTGCATTCCTTAGGCACTCACCCATTTTGGCAAAGTCAGCCCTCCTGAAGTCCAGTACTTTTGCCTTTGTATGGCTTGCCTCTATTGCTGTGTTTATTGTGAACCATACTGTTTGATGGTCGCTAGTTCACAGATGGCTACCCACTTCTACATCTGTGATTCTCTCTCCATCTCCATTTGAGAGAACCAGGTCTAAGATTGCTCCCTCTCGAGTGGGTTCCAATACTAGTTGTCTAAGGCATGCCCGCTGTAGGGCATCTAGAATAACCCCACTCTTAGAAGTGGCTGCTACAGCTGCACTCCAGTTAACATCTGGCATATTCAGATCACCCATCAGCAGTATCTCCTTTATCTGCCATTCTAAGTATATTTTCTATCATTTCCTTGTCCATTTCCTCCCCTGAGAGGAATCTGTATCTAACCCTGTGCGGATTGTTTGGTGCGCCTTGCCTGCCTCCAAATTGACCCACAGTGCTTCTTCTTCTCCTCCCTGTTTACCCTTTTGTTCTGTTGCTTTGATTCCTTCCCTTATGTAGAGAGCTACTCCTCCTCCTCCTCTTTTACACTCCCTGTCCCTCCTGTAGATAGTGTATCCTGGTATGTTTACGTCCCAGTCATGGTTCTGTGTGTACCATGTTTCTGTGACTGCCACAATATACAGATGTTCCTCCTCCATCAATGCCACTAATTCAGGAAGTTTGTTACCCAGACTACGGGCATTGGTACTCATCGCTCTCCATTTTTTGATGGCTTTACCTTCTGTAGCAACATCCCCCACTGACCTTTCTACCTTGGTCTTTTTTTCATTTAGTACCTTGTTTTGTAGGGGGAGGCTGGGATTTTCCTGCTGCTTATCAGTGCCTCCCCTCTTGACTAGTTTTAAAAGCTTGCCAGTGAAGCATTTAAACCAATTGCCCAAAAGACTTGTTCCCTTCCTGGACAGATGCAGACCATCCTGCCAGTATAGGCTGTTGTCCCTCCAGGTGGAACCCCAGTCCCCAGTGAAGCCAAACCCCTGTGCTCCACACCATTTTTTCAACCATTCGTTAAACTGCATGGTGCTATTAAGGCAGGCAGCATACATGGCCTGCACAACTCAGTACCAGAAAAACTTCTGGAGCCCCATTTTGGCAATGAGTGAGAAAGCCACTGGTGACTTGGCACAGGATTTGCTGATACAGTAAAGACTGCCATGAATGCCATCAAATACGGGTTCCGCATGGCAGTGGACACCAGTGACATTGCATTTATGGTCACGCCACATGCAGTGTCCCTAAGGTTTGCTTGGCTTAGAAACACAAACTTCACTGGGGAAATTCCTCATTTGGTGACAAGACTGGGCATACATGAAGAAGGTGGACAAATATAAGACCACCTGCAAGAGCAGTACTGACAAGGAAAATGCCTCCGCTTCCAGCAGGCCTTATGCAAGGTGAGGTGGAGGCAGGGGTTACTACCCCTGTACCTACATTACTTAAATCTAGTCCCCTAAATCCAATCCATGGCAGTCCTGTTCAAGTTGTTGTAGAACTGTTGCCAGTTGGAGGGCACTGCTGTTTTTACTGTACTCTCCTGGGATGTGCCTGGAAATGGCCACGTTTCTTTGTCTAGTGCACTTGGTGGACAGAAACTAAATAAATTATACCTTAAAAAGTGGGAAAGAATTATCGCTGACAAGTGGTTTTTGGAGGTAATATATGGGAAAGGTACTAGTATCAAAAAGTCTGATCCAGGCAGTAGAATGGTGGAAAGTGATTAGGCAACCTCAGAGGGAATTTTCAGCCCCAGCCTGCGCACATTCTTGCCACAGATGCATCTCTACTTGGATGGGGAAGGCGTCTGGAGAGAACAATAAACAGAATTTTGTGCCTACAGGAAAGAAAAGAGCAGACAAATTTGTTGGAACTCTGAGCAGTGCATCCTTCCATGAAGTCTTTCTATCTCCTGTTATAGTATCGGACAGTCCTAATAAAGACAGTACAGCAGCCATGTATTACATAAACTGGGAGGGACCAGACCATCAAAGCTGTGCACAGAGATTTAGGACCTTGCTTACAGTCTAAAAGCAAATCTTTCTGCAGTACATGTGTCAGGAATGGAGCATGCACTGGCAGACTCTCTCAGCAGCAGTGGTGGAAATGGGAAGGAACTAAGGGAACTCCGTTTTGGTAGTGAAGTTAAGAATCTGATTCTCTTCCAAGAGCAAAATGTTGAAGGTTTGCTCTGGTGTAAATTGTAGGCCCCCCATAGAACTAACTCTGTAAAGTGTGAACATGAAAATCGTTTTGTGTTTACTTGTACTTGGATGCAATTGTAAAAAGAGAGTTTTACTCTCAACTTGCCTTCCAATAAAATGAAATGAAACAGAAAATGTTTCCCTAGACCTGTCAGTTATGTTCGATCGTATATGAAAGGTGGTGGTTTTTATCACCGTAACTGTTCAGTGAGTATGGAGACCTTTTTTGCTACCTAAAAGCATTTGCTCAGATGTAGCAGTGATGTTTTATTGCACTGAGAAACTGTACTAATACAACACATATATTTGTATAAAAACACATAATGACAACACAAATCATACAAGAAACGATGTGCATTTATCTAAACCGTATGGCTCCTGTTGCACAGCATTTGTAGATTTACATTACATTTTGCACCTATAATCCAATTATAACCACTGTTCCATATTTTACTTCATTCTACTTCATGTAGAGTGTTCATCCTGATTCTGTCCAGTTTTAATCCTTAGACTGTTGATCGAATGTATTGGAGTTCTGGATAGATATATCAGTCCGTGGCTATGTAAGGGTTAACATATGAAAACATATAGTTTCTGAACCCATTTATTGAACAAATTTCCTATTCATCTGAAATCTGTTTACAGATAAGACAGTACAGCTATCAGTAAAATGTACTGAGTCAGGCTCTTTTTCTTTTTACAGGATAAAAGGGGTAAGATCAGTAAAGAAGAAGCGAAGCTGCTGTTCATGGATCTCTTGCCTCACTTTCACAAGTAAATTCTTCCTCCAATAGTTTGGGTTGTTTATCCCATTTCAGAAATATAGTACACCCTGCTTAATGGAGATGGCCTAGTGGATTTGAAATTGTCCTGATTATCAGATCATCCCGTTAAAACAGGTCTCATTTATTTTTTTGGAGTGTCTGGATTGTAAGGTTTCTAAGTTGTTGTTTTTTTTTTGCTTTGTAGTTGTGTTGGGTATAATGCTTGCACAAAACATTTTCTGTTTTGTTTTTACATTTGTAAGTGCTTTCAGATTTCTTTCACAGTGCTTTTCAAAGCCCTAGCGATCGCTGTGGACTGAAGAATTCAATCACTTTGTATTGATGACTTTCTGCTGTGGCCACTTTGTTGATCGCAGTCTCTTACTGGCTGTAACCACTCCTCAGCTGTCCCTTGGTTGGCTCCTACAGATCCATATTAACAAAGTTGATGAATGTGTCAGCTGACAGGAAAGCTGGGTAAGGGGCATCATCTAACACAGCAACTGGTTCAGGCTCTACATTGCTGTCAGGTCCATAGTTAAAGCCTGCAGTTCTAAAATAGTTGCTGATCATTGTTTGCTTTACCAAGGAACAAGTATGATGCAGTATATAAACATGCCAAATGTTTTCACCACACTGGCTAAGCAGGGTGGGACAAATTAGGTAGCCAGGTGACCAATGGCCACTGAAAAAATCGGTTTGGCTATCAGATGTTGAATGTTACTGGCCAGCTGACAACCTGTCCATGAAGTGATTTTGGGCCCTTAAAAATGATGGTCTCTAACTATATTGAATTGGCTGCTAGATTTTGAAAGCTAATGGCCAAACTGACCACCAGCACACAAACTGATTTGTCTCACCTTGTGGTTAAGAAGGTACCTGCAGCATACAGTGCCTCTAACACTTGTATTTTGTCAGACAAGCTGATCTTTTTTTCAGTTAGGAGTGGCCGCTGCTTTTCAGCAGACTGAGTGACACGTGAGAGGGGCGCCGGTATTTATTTGCATGTTGCTTGACAGCATCGACTTTAATCCCTATTAACCAGTCACCTTAGTCCCGATTATCAGGAGTGATTTAAATATTATCTTAATGGGGGAAAGTCTGCTCAAACAACATGAAGTCTTGCTATATTCTGACATATGCAGTGAGTCCCAACCTTCGAACTGCCCCGGAGATGAAAGAGTTAACTTTCCATGCCAGGCATGGAACGCTGAGCTCAAGCTCGGTTGAGACTCTGTCTGTTGTTCTTCAAACTCAAACCGTCAGATTCTTTACTCTGCCTCACTGAACAGTCGCTCGGAGATTTCTCCTTCTGCTCGGTTCATTTGTCGGTTAAAGTACCGTTTTCGATTTCGACCGAATTTAAACACATAACCTGTCGGTTCAGTCTCTGTCTGTGGTATTTGTAGGTACTAGATAGGTTTTACATTAATTCTATTCTGTGTGGAACTTGTAAACGGTTTATTGGTTCGGTTTGAACCGATCAAGTTGTTTAAAAAATCTTAATCTGTGATTTAGAGTGTGGTTACCGGTTCTTATCGGTTCTAAAAAGAACGGATTTTATTACGGTGTTTTCCACGACCCGTGACACGTTTGGGAACCGACAAGAGGGTCTTACATGGCGGATTGCCATAAACGGGTAAGTTTGGATAGGACTGGCACTATGTCTGAGAAACCCAAAAGAAAAACCGGGCCCACTGGGCTTCAACACTGTAGTGTGTGTGTGGGGAAGTCTTTGCCAAGGCTGATCCCCACACCACCTGTGTTTACTGTCTGGGGTTTGACCACCTTAATGCAGACTGCCAGATTTGTAAAAATTTTCCTGCAGCTACCCTGGAGAAGAGAGTTGGTAGGCTCAGGGAAAGGGAGGCCAAAAAGTCCGCTGAACCGGATGGCCAGCCCGGTTCGGTTCAAACCGAACCAGAAGGAGTGCCCTCTGACCAGGGCAAGACTTCTTCGGCCAAAAGGAGATCCGACTCTGAGGAGTCTGTTCCAGCAAAAAGGACTAGAAAATCAGCTGGTGTGGAGCCAAAACTTTCCTCTCCAACCACTGAAGAAATAGCCAAGCGATCAAAATTGTCCAGTCGCTTTCCCGAGTTCCGACTGAACCGGCACTGGCTGTAGGCGCCAATCCACGTTCCACCAGTTCAAGAGTATGATTTAAGGAATATTATGAACCCAAAGAGGGGAAGAGAGTATGAGGAGAGGAATGTGGATTTGAAAGTCTGGATGTGCCCATTGACCCGGACATCTCCCCAGACAGACCTTCAGGAGTGTCTCCTCCTAGGCTTTCTGAGTCCCCTTCTCATTTTATGTTTTATAAAAAAGTGGCTGAAACCCTCCAGCTCCCTATGGAGGAAGCTGTGGATGATCAAGAGGATCCTGACTATGTGGAAATGATGGATATCCCAGAGTTTAGGAGACTGTCTATTCCCTTGCATAAATCTTTTGGTAAACAGACATTTAAACTTCTAAAAACTCTTCACACTATACCTCCTGTGGATAAGAGAATGGACAAGAAGTACACATTGTCAGGCTCTGATACGGAGTTCTGTACACAACAATGCAACCATGTTGGGGTAGTGCAGGCTGCAGCCTGTGACAAGGCAAATATTCCCTTGGCTTCACACCCCCCAGACAAGGACTCCAGGAGGATTGATGCCATGGTAAAGAAACAGTACATGGCTGCATCCTTGGGACTCAGACAGGCGAATTATATGGCTTATGTTGCTAGATATCAGAAATCCAGATGGGACACTGTCATGGCTCTAGCAAAACAGGTCCCTGGCCAGCTTGCCAAGAAGCTGGAGCAGGTGGCTGCTGATGGTATTGCGGCATCCAAGGTGCAATTCCATGCTGCAGTGGACTCAAATGATGTGTCATCAAGAGTCATGGCTACATCTGTGGCACTTCGAAGAATGGCTTGACTCAGATGTACTAGCCTGTCAGAGGATACCCAGACTAAGGCCATGGATTTTCCTGTTGTGGGTAATTCTTTTGGGGAGCAAACAGAGAATTACATGAAGAAAATGGATGAGTATAGGACCACCTACAGGAGTGCACAGGCCAAGGAAAGGCAGGCCACTCCTCAAAGGCAGCTTCCCAGGGGCAGGGGCAGGCCGTTTCATAGGCCTTTTTACCAAGCCCAGGCCTCCTCTTCTGCTTATGCCCAGAGGGGGTTCTTTAGAGGGAGAGGCAGATGGGGTACAAGCAGGCCTGCTTCCACCCCTCAGCCCAAAGCCCCTGCCAAGCAGGCACCCTGATGGGGTTGCCAGGACCGATTCTCAGCTACCTGTAGGGGGCAGGCTGGCTTTCTTTGTCCAGGACTGGGAGTCTCTGACATCAGACAAATGGGTCCTGGAAGTAGTAAGCCAGGGACTGGTTCTCAGCTTCCAAAAGTTTCTAAAGATGAGAACCAGATCCTTTCTACCTGCAAATCCATCAGAGGCACTTGCCCTAGAGGCAGAGGTCTCTTCCCTCCTAGCTCTGAGCTATGGAAAGGGTTCCACCCCTACACCAGGGCAAAGGGTTGTACTCCAGGTACTTTCTTACCCCAAAAAAGACAGGAGAATGGCGGCCCATCCTGGATCTCAGGTACTTAAACAAGCACCTTTTAAAACCAAAATTCAGAATGGTGACTCTGGGAATGATTCTACCCTCTCTAAGGCCAGGGGACTGGCTAGTGTCCGTGGACCTCAAGGATGCCTACTTCCATATTCTCATCAGAAGCTCCCATCGAAAGTACCTCAGGTTCGAGCTGCCTTCAGGCCATTACCAGTTCAGAGCAATGCCCTTTGGCCTCACCTCTGCTCCAAGGGTATTCACAAAATGCCTGGCAGTAGGAGTTGCTTCTCTAAGAAGGCAGAAAATTGCCACCTTCCCTTACCTGGACGACTGGCTCATAGTAGGCCAGTCTACCAGACCAAGTCTGGTTACACCTACAGATAACTCAGCAACTGCTCACCTCCTTAGGTTTCCTTCTGAATCTTTCAAAGTCAGTTCTAGAGCCTGTCCAGCTCCTCTCCTTCATAGACGCAGAGCTGGACACCGAGAAAGCCAGAGCCTTCCTTCTCTTGGACAGGGCAAGGACCCTGGTCTCTCTGGCCTCCTCATTCACCCTGCAGGTGTCTCGACCAGCAAGGCATTTTCTACAGCTCCTAGGGCACATGGCTGCTTCTACAGCAGTAGTGCAGGGAGCAAGATTTCAGATGAGGGACATTCAGTTCCATTTGAGAGCTTTTTGGTCTCAAAGGGAGGACCCTCTGACCAAATTGATCCCAATAACTCGAGCCCTGATCCAGGCCCTACAGTGGTGGCAGGATCAGAACAGTCTGAGACAAGGGGTTCCATTTGTCACTCAGTCTCACTCTTTAATCCTTACTACAGATGCATCCCTCTTGGGGTGGGGTGCTCACATGGGCGACCTCACCACCCAGGGGTTGTGGTCCCCTCAGGAATCTCTGCTCCACATCAATCTGTTGGAACTCAGAGCAGTATTTCTAGCACTTCAAGCTTTTTCCAGATCTGTTCAGAACAAAGTTGTACAGGTCAGAACAGACAACACCACCACAATGTGGTATATCAACAAGCAAGGAGGCACTCAGTCTACGGCCTTGTGCACGGCAATGAGTTGTGGTCTCTGGCTTACTCCTGAACACCTCCCTTACGGCAGTTCACCTCCCAGGCAAGGACAATGTCCTGGCGGATGCTCTCAGCAGGATTTCCCAGGGGCATCACGAATGGTCACTGGACCCCCTGGTCTTGGAGGTGATATTTTCCAGATGGGGCACCCCACAGATAGATCTTTTTGCAGCCCCAGACAATCACCAACTTCCCCTTTTTTGCTGCAGGCCCCCAGTGTTGGGCTCAGTCCCCCTGAATGCCTTAGTTCTCAATTGGGAAGGGAAGTTTCTCTATGCTTTTCCCCTCTTCCCTCTCCTGTTCAAAGTGCTAGTCATAATCAGATCTCAACCCTGCAAGATGATCCTGATTGCTCCAGACTGGGCCAGACAGCCTACTGTCCTTAGCAGTCCATCTTCCCCTGTGTCTTCCCAGGAATTACAACCTGTTAACCTGTGCTCAGGGGAGGGTTTGGTACCCGAACCTCAAATCTCTCAATCTCAAGGCCTGGCTCTTGAAGAGTTAGAGTTTGCTGATTTACACCTCTCTCAGGGTGTAATGGATATCCTGAAGGCTTCTAGAAAACCTTCCACCAGGGCTACATATAATTCCAAATGGAAAAGGTTTTCCATATGGTGCTCTGGAAAGCATATTTCCCCAGAATCTGCTGATTTGCCCACGGTCCTGGATTATATGGTCCACTTAAATACCTTGGGGCTGAGGCCAGCTACCCTGAAAGTGCATCTGGCAGCTGTGTCTGCTTTTATTCTAGCAGGTAAGCCCTCTTCTCTTTCAGCTCACCCTGTATTCTCCAAGTTTTTCAAGGGATTGCTTCACACCAACCCTCCATTCAGGGACCCTGCCCCCACCTGGGACCTTAATGTTTGCATTGCTCAGCTTATGCAACCCCCATTTGAGCCTTTGTCTTCAGCAGAGCTTAAGTACTTGACTTGGAAAACTGTATTTCTGGTAGCCATCACTTCTGCCAGACGCTAAAGTAAATTACAAGCTTTGTCAGTGGAGCTGATTTTATCTCCTTTCATGGAATAAGGTGGTCCTCAGGACTAACAGGAAGTTCTTGCCTAAGGTGGTTTCAGATTTCCACCTTAATCAATCTATGTCTCTTCCAGTGTACTTCACTGACCATTCCTCCTCTGGAGAGAGGAGGCTGCACAACAGATGTGAAAAGAGCCCTTAGTTACTACATAGAGCGTACCAAGGGTCCAGGTTTGCCTCCCTCAACTGTTCCTCTTGTGAGGTTGGTGAAAAACCTGCCACTAAAGATCCATTGCCAGGTGGATTGTCTCTTGTATCAATTTGCTATGAAAAACTGGGTAAGGTTCCACCTCAGGCCTGAGGGCTCACTCTACCAGAGGTACAGCTGCTTCTCTGGCTGCTGCCAGGGACATCCCTATTCTAGAGATATGTCAAGCAGCTACCTGGAAAACAGTTCACACTTTTACCAAGCATTACTCCCTGGACATCTAGGCTAGGAGTGATGCTCGGTTTGGCACAGCCGTGCTTCACAGCCTATTTCCTAAGTAGGTTCTGTCCCTCCTCCATGGAGGTACTGCTTTGTAGTCTACATATGTCAGAATATAGCAAGACTTCATGTTGCTTGAAGAAAAAATTACTCACCTTAGTAATGTTGTTTCTTCTAATGGAGTCTTGCTATATTCTGACCTCCCCCCTGCCTGCTCCTCTCAGAACCTCTGTTTTGGGATGTGGGTGGGCAGTGCAGTGTTGGCACTTAGTAGGTGCCCACCTTGTTGCTTTCACCCCTCCTCTCTTGGGGTGAGTTTGGTGTTGTGTTTTTCATTTTTTTGGGGTTTCCTGACTTGAGTCTTTGTTTTGGGACCAAAAAATGTGTTTTATGTTTAGTAGCCAGTTGGCTAGTGTAGGTTTACAGCTTCCACACAGGACCTTAGTGAGTTTAGCTCGTAAAGATCTGACGGTTTGAGTTTGAAGAACAACAGATAGAGTCTCAACCGAGCTCGAGCTCAGCATTCCATGTCTGGCATGGAAAGTTAACTCTTTCATCTCCGGGGCAGTTCGAAGGTTGGGACTCACTGCATACGTCAGAATATAGTAAGACTCCATTAGAAGAAACATTACTAAGGTGAGTAATTTCTTCTTCTCGCGGGATGTCCCGATTAACCAGGTCATCCTGATTAACCGTGTCCCCATTAAGTGATGGGTACTGTTAGTTGTGGTGCTTCATAATGTACAGGTTTGGGAGGTGGGGCATAATGGGATCATGAGTTAGCTTTATCATTGCTGCTATGTCTGCTGGGATGGGGGGGGGGCTCTTTTTCTAAGTGCTGAACCAAGAATGGGAGGGCCCTATCCTCAGACATGTTTCTCGCTGGTGAGGGTTACTATCCCAACATTTGACTTGTTTTTACTGATAGCACAGGGTATACCACTACTACTTATCTTGTGAGCAATTTCAGAAGGGTTGAAATAACTGCATATTTGATTTTTCTTTGTGGCTATCTGGACTGTCTGCTAGTATTTTGACAGTTTACATTAATTTAGTTGGAAATAAAATAGTTGGAAATATCTTACTGGTAGTAGCTGTGTACTTTGAATAGCAAAGGCTGCAGTTTGTAATTTGGTGCCAGACACAGCCTCAGGTGGTAGAAATTGTCTTCACTAGTCAGGGAGACCCTGCACCATAGCCAATTGTTTTGGGTGGATGAATATTCTAGCATTGGTCAATTACTATAAACTACTGGTGTGATCCTGTTTCAGACAGAAGCCCATCTCTTCAAGTGGTGTAACAGGCTGTGCTTTGAAACAACTGAGAAGCTGCATGGGATATACTATATTGGATTAGAAATCTACAACTGATCTCTCTTACTTACATCTGAGGGAGGTTTTCCTTACTTTACAGTCTTACATTGGGATTGTTATGTGTGTAATTTCATTTTTAAATCAGGAACGTTTTTTTTTTAAACTACTTATCTTGTGGGCAATTTCAGAAGGGTTGAAATAACTGCATATTTGATTTTCCTTTGTGGCTATCTGGACTGTCTGCTAGTATTTTGAAAGTTTACATTAATTTAGTTGGAAATAAAATAGTTGGAAATATCTTACTGGTAGTAGCTGTGTAGGGCATCTTGCTGACAGGAAGGCACTCATCGCAGCAGTGGGTCAGAGCTTTTAGCTGATCGTTTTGTGAGGGCACAGTTTAGGCCAACCCTTCCCACCCTCACCCCCACCCACCCCTGGAAATAGTTCCTTTATACCTGGGGTTCTGACATCATTTCCTCGAGTGCAAGGTGCATATCACTGTCATATCCTCTCTAGCACACTGCACTGACAATATAAGCATACACATTGTATAATATATATATTTCTATAAAACACGCCAATCACACACACAAATACACACAAAGAAAGGGAAAGTAGATAAACGTGGGGAGTAGTGCAATGTAATGGCTGTGGGGCAGCAGTCTTCCGGGAGTCTTTCTGGAGGCTGAGATGCTGCCCTATTTGCAGACAACTCTCTGCCCTGAGGGAGGAAATTGCCTGTCTTCAGGCCACACTGGACGGTAGGAAGAGAACCTCCCCCATCTAGGGAGCACCAGAGCTACCACCACTACCTCAGAGGTTGCGAAGAAAGCACAGCAGTTGGACCACAGTGGGCCCAGGGAGGGTGAGGATGGTGGAACAGAGGCACACCCAGTCAGTTGTTCCATCCACAATCCATACACCATTCTGGGGAGCTTAGCTCCCTATGGATGCACCAGGAGGAGACTAAGGAGGCTGAGGACAACTGTCACAAGGGAGGCCCACAGGAAGGAGGCAGATGACACCACAAGGAAAGGAAGCAGCTCCTGGTGGGGGACTCAGTTATTAGGGGATAGAACTGGGGGGAGCAGGGAAAACTGAAGTAAGGTGCCTGCCTGATGACATGGCTTGGAGGGACCGGAAGCGCATCCTCAGGATCATGAGATCTGCTGCACGGGAGTCTGAGCTGGACGTTATTGTCCACCTAGGGATAAATGACTTGGCTCATCATGAGATTAGAGCAGTGCAGAAGAACTTTGTAGAATTGGGGAGGGGCCTAAGACAAGAAGCACACACAGTATCCTTCTCAGAGGTGCTGCCTGTCAATGGCATGAGTGAGGCAAGGGTACTTTGCACCATGCAGTTTAATGAATGGTTGAAGAAATGGTGTGGAGCACAGGGGTTTGGCTTCATTGGGGACTGGGGTTCCACCTGGAGGGACACCAGCCTATACTGGCAGGATGGTCTGCATCTGTCCAGAAAGGGAACAAGTCTTTTGAGCAATCGGTTTAAATGCTTCATTGGCAAGCTTTTAAACTAGTCAAGGGGGGAGGCACTGATAAGCAGCAGGAAAATCCCAGCTTCTCCCTACAAAACAGGGTACTAAATGAGAAAAAGACCCAGGTAGAAAGGTCAGTGGGGGATGCTGCAACAGAAAGTAAAGCCATCAAGAAATGGAGAGCAATGAGTACCAGTGCCCATAGTCTGAGTAGCAAGCTTCCTGAATTAGTGGCCTTGATGGAGGACGAACATCTGGACATCGTGGCAGTCACAGAAACATGGTACACACAAAACCATGACTGGGACGTAAACATACCAGGATACACTATCTACAGGAAGGACAGGGAGGGTAAAAGAGGAGGTGGAGTAGCTCTTTACATAAGGGAGGGTAAAAGAGGAGGAGGAGTAGCTCTTTACATAAGGGAAGGAATCAAAGCAACAGAACAAAAGGGAAAACAGGGAGGAGAAGAAGCACTGTGGGTAAATTTGGAGACCGGCAGTGGCACCACAATTCGCACAGGGGTTATATACAGACCCCCTTCTCGGGGAGGAAATGGACAAGGAAATGATAGAGAGTACACTTAGAATAGCAGAAAAAGGGGAGATATTGCTGATGGGTGATATGAATATGCCAGATGTTAACTGGAGTGCAGTTGCAGCAGCCACTTCGAAGAGTGGGGCTATTCTAGATGCCCTACAGGGGGCATGCCTTAGACACCTAGTATTGGAGCCCACTCGAGGGGAAGCAATCTTAGACCTGGTTCTCTCAAATGGAGATAAAGAGAGGATCACAGATGTAGAAGTGGGTAGCCATCTGGAAACTAGCGACCATCGAACAGTATGGTTCACAATAAACACAGCAATGGAGTCAAGCCATACAAAGGCAAAAGTACTGGATTTTAGGAAGGCTGACTTTGCCAAAATGGGTGAGTGCCTAAGGAATGTACTAGCAAACGGGCAGGAAGGAAGGGTGGAATAACAATGGGGAATAATAAAAACTGCCATCACAGAGGTAACAAGCCTTTGTGTGAAGCAAATAAACAAAACGAAACGATGTAAGTAACCACTATGGTTCTCAAAGGAAGTAGCAGTGAAGGTTCAAGAGAAAAAGAAAGCATTCAGGAAGTACAAGGAATCACAGAAGGAGCAGGACAGAGAACTGTATCAGTTAAAGCAAAGGAAGCTGGAAGGCAGTCAGAACAGCAAAGGCCCAAACTGAGGAAAAGATAGCCAACTCAGTTAAGAAGGGGATAAACCTTTTATAGGTACATCAGGGAGCGAAGGAAGACCAAGGAGGGATAGTGAGGCTTAATAAAGGGAGGGAGGGAGGGTGGGCAGAGGGTGAATGTGAAAGGCAGAGATACTAAACAAATATTTTTGCTCAGTATTTACAAAGGAAGAGGGGAGGTACCTAAAACAAGCAGTAGAGACACTCTGGATACAGAAGTTGATAACAGCCCATTTACAGAAGAAAGGGTTCTGAAAGAACTCTTAAAACTGAAGGTGGACAAAGCAATGGGGCCTGATGGGATTCATCCCAGAATTCTAAAAGAACTAAGGGTAGAACTAGTGACACCACTGACTACCCTCTTTAACAAATCGTGGGAGGATGGGGTGGTACTCGAGGACTGGAGGAGGGCAGATGTGATTCCCCTTCACAAAAGTAGGAGCAAGGCAGAAGCAGGAAACTGCAGACCTGTTAGTTTAACCTCAGTAGTAGGGAAAATGATGGAATCACTTCTGAAGGAAAGAATGGTCGAGTATCTAGAGGCTAGAGGGGCACAGGACCCAAGGCAACATGGATTCACAGCGGGAAGGTCATGCCTGACAAATCTGATAGATTTCTTTGACTGGGTGACCAAAGTAGTAGATCAGGGAGGGCTGTGGACATGGCCTACCTAGACTTTAGCAAGGCATTTGACACAGTCCCACACAAAGATTAATATACAAGTTAGCCAGCCTGGGAGTGGGTCCCAAGATGACAGCCTGGGTAAAGAATTGGCTGGAGAATAGGACACAGAGAGTAATAGTAAATGGAGTCCACTCTGAAGAGAGGGGTTACTAGTGGGGTACCCAGGGGTTCAGTATTTGGACGGTCCTCTTTAATGTCTTTATAAGTGACATTGCAGAGGGACTGGAAGGAAAAGTATGTCTCTTTGCAGATGACACAAAGATCTGCAACAGAGTTGATGCACAAGGTGGGGTGGAAAGGATGAGAAGGGACTTGGCAAGGTTAGAGGAATGGTCAAATGTATGGCAGCTTAGATTCAATGCTAAGAAGTGCAAGGTAATGCACCTGGGAAACAAAAACCCAGGGGAAGAGTACACAATGGGGGGTGAGATACTAACAACAACAAAAATGGAAAGGGACCTGGGGGTAGTCATATCAGATGACCTAAAGGTGGGCAAACAATGTGAGAGGGCAGCAAGGAGGGCTGGGGGGATACTGGGATGCATAGGGAGAGGCATCACCAGTAGAAAACAGGAAGTTATCATCCCTCTGTACAGACAGCTGGTCAGACCCCATCTGGAGTACTGCGTGCAGTTCTGGAGACCCAATCTCTGCAAAGACATAGACAGGATGGAAGCTGTCCAGAGGAGGGCAACTAAAATGGTGCAGGGTCTGCACGGAAGACATATGAAGAGAGACTTAAGGAGCTTAATATGTATAGCCTCGAGGAAAGGAGGGAGAGGGGGGACATGATAGAAACTTTCAAGTACCTCAAGGGAATCAACAAAGTCCAAGATGGTAGCATCTT
Organism: Neoceratodus forsteri; assembly: GCA_016271365.2. Lineage (NCBI taxonomy): Eukaryota > Metazoa > Chordata > Ceratodontiformes > Ceratodontidae > Neoceratodus > Neoceratodus forsteri. Next base: position 930,178,441 of record CM057450.1, on the reverse strand, counting down.
TCAAAAAAAGAGGTGTGCAAGAACAAGCGGGCACAATTTGAAGATAGAGGGGGCGGCTCAGTGGTAATTTAAGGAAGTATTTTTTCACAGAGAGGGTTGTGGATGCATGGAACGGCCTTCCGGAGGAGGTTGTGGAGTCAAAACAGTGGTGGAATTCAAGCATGCATGGGACAGTCATAAGGCAATTCTAGGGGTTGGGGGTAGGAAGAAGTAGGCTGCTGGTTAACTAGGATCTGCAGCTTATCCATTAGGTAGGGAAATGGGCAGACTGGGTGGGCCAAGCGGTCCTTATCTGCCGTCAAATTTTATGTTTCTGTGTTTCTTACCATGACCACTCGTATTGCTTGCCTTTCAGTTGAGGATGAACCAAATGACTTGGGAGACCCTTGAGGCCTTTCTGCTCCTCCACTGGACACAGAGTACTGGGAGATTTCTATCCCAGGAGTAACACCTTGAAGACAGTGTTGCACTGTTTCTTCCTGTTTGTCATGTTTTACACACTAACAGAGGTCAAACCCCAGGAATCCCTCCCGTTGCTTACTGTTGCAATCAGCCTGAGGTTTGAGTTGCCCCAGAGAGTGGAATTTTATGTAGGTTATTGAACTCTCTAGAATGCAGTTTCAAATCTCTGCCACGTGGTGACATTCTGTCCTGCTCTCCAACATCAGATTTACTGTATTTCTCCACCTGAGGAAGAAGTGGCCCCGAAGAGCTCTCTTCGTCTGACTCGAATTTAACGTTTTTTATATTATATTTTTAAAGTATTTTGTTTAGTACTTTTCATGTGTCTGCTGATCTTCTAAAGATCAGTCTTCACCATTCATCACAGGTGGATATAAGCTGGAAGTGCAGGACTCTGCGGGAATATATAGCTTTAAGACTTATGAGAAGGGGAGCCGACATCGGAGACAACACCACCATGAGGCTGACACATGACATGGTGCTTGTGGAGTGACCAGTAACTGACTCCCCTTCTTCCTCAGTACTGTTTTTCCCACCGTTGAGACTGTGTCTGGCTGCTCTGTGGGAGTGAATCAGAGCTACACCATCAAGAATTTCTGAGTTCTGCGCTGCTCACTTGATGTTGCTCAGTGTTCGCTTGCGTGGTTCGCTTTTTTTTATTTTTGTTCTGTAGTGTAGTGCCCACTCTTTTCTGTCATTTTTATTTATTATTTTCTGTCATCGGGTATGTCTGGTCAGGGGCATAAAAAGTGTCACATGCTGGCCTGGTGGTACAAAAGGTTGAGGTGCTGAACGCCTTACCTTGCGCTATGCTGGCAACCTGGGTTCGGGAACGACCTCAGGTCATCGGGGTGCTGGTGTGGGGGGGCGGGGCGGAGCAGGATTGAGCATGCCGGCAGGCAGCTTTCCTCTCTTAGAGGGTGGGTTGGCACCCCCCTCAGTTCCAGTCCCACCGGTGGAGGTCTGGTGGGGAGCGTAGGCAGAGAGGGGGCAGCAAAGGTATCAGAAGGTGGAAGGGGCTGAGCTGGTGCCACGGGGTGCGATGCGTGGCTCCACATGCTCGCACAGCCGTTTGCCAGGACCTGTTGGGTGGGGGCGGTGTCAGGGAGAAAATCTATTAAAAAATGCATATGTGTCCCCATCACCAGTTGGCGGGAGGAGGCGATGGGGACCAAATAGCTAGAATTTTAAAAAAATTGTCACGTATGGCAGGCCTTCCCTCGGTGCCCCTGCAGGAAGAGTTGCTTGGCGACCACCATTACTGATGTTTTACCTGGATGGGTCGGCACCATAATATGAATACATGCGACACATACTTCTCTTTGGACTACAATATGCTGGAGATCTGGGCAGTGAAGTTGTGAGGGATCCCCCAGCTCTTGGCGGGCGCCAGTGCACCTAGGACTCCAGGTCCATGTCCCTTCTCCTGGGCCCCTCTTAGGTGCTATACATACAGTGGAGGAGCAATCCTCAGCTAGCCTTCATCTCGCTAAGGCAGGAGGTCTGTGCAAGGGATCAGATGGACAGTTGGCTTCCTTCTGGGGGTCCAATTGAGCAACCTTCATAGTCTGGTGCCTCCTTGGAGGCCCGGATGCTCCCAGTGGCAGTGCGTAGCTATACACTTGGTCCATGCTGGTGGGCCCCTCGATGCTATGGTCGCATTCTGTCTCAACTCCTGGCCTTTAATTTTTGGTCGACGAACGAGGCGGTACCTACCATGTGGCAGGGTCCCCTCCTGCTGCCGCTTTCGGCATGCAGAGAGGGAGGGTCTCGGGTTGCTTCCTTAGAGATCTCCCTGATCTCCTCCTTCCCTTCCGAGGATGATGATCATAATGATCCTGAGTGACTCCCCGACTTTGCAGTTGTGAGGCCCTTCTAGGCCTAGTTCAAAGCCTTTGGAGTCGGGAGAACTGGAGAGCTCTCCTGCTGGGACCAGCCACGGCACTGCCTCCCCGGTATCTCTTGATAACACATGCAGTGCTGAGGATACTTCCGGCACTGACTGCGGTGCCGGGTAGGGCAGTGGTGCTGTGGCCAAAACTGAGTTGGGGGTTGGTGTCATCTCTAATGCCGTTTTGGGTTCTCATGATGTGGCAATGCTGAACTTGATTCTAGTGCTGTTGGTGGTGCAGAAAGGGTTGTTGGCACCGCTCTCAGCCCTGACTCCCCTTCCTTGTTTTTCCTGACACCAGCTAGAACTACTTGAGGGCCAGATCCTCTTCTGCTGGGGTGGGGGTGGGAAGATTTGAGTTGGCGCCATGATCCATGACTAGAGCTGCATAGGTCTCAGCCAGGAGCCGGAGTGTGGACTCTAGCCTCCTCTCTTTCCCTGACCCGATTGGACCTGCAGTAGGTGGGACAGGGGCCACCATTTGAGACCTGCGCAGCTTTGGCTTCTTCACTAAAGAAATTCCCCAAAAGGGTCCTACCCTGCCTGCCCATCCATGGTTGGGTGTTCAAGGGTGGCTGAGATGCGCAACCCTGGCAGAGGGCCTTTTGTGGTTGGCCACGATCCTCCTCTTCCTCCTCCCCATTAGGTTACCTGGGCAGACAGGAGAGAGAAGTCCAAAGAAAAAGGAGAATAGGATCAAAGATCTGCTGACACCCTTCTTTTTTCCTTTTTAGTGTTAACATTTTTTAGCTTTTTGTTGATGTTTTCTTTTTTTTTTTAGGTAATGTTTTGGGAAAACCAAGAAAGGAGAAAAAAAAAAAGAGCTCACCTTGCCATTTAAAAGAGAAAGGGTTAAGGTTGAAAGGGAAAAACCCCAGATAAATGCATCCCAGAAAAAACAGGAGTTGGTAAAACCTCTCAAAGCCTGATAACTAAGAGAGGGAAGAAAGAAAAATAGAGGGGAAACAACCCTCTTTCCTTTTTTTTTGGTTTTGTTTGTTTTTTGGTGAAAAGTTTTGGGGAAAAAAGAAAGAAAAGGAAAATGGGGCTCTTATTATTTATTTATTAAGAAACCGAATTACAGTCTTTGAGCTGAGGCTTCGTTTACAAAATATTCTCATCAACTGGGGGTGGAACCACAAGTACATGAGTCTGGAGGATAACATCAGGCAAAGGACCTAGGGTATTCTGTAACACAAAGGACAGAAATAGACCATAACGTAGGTATAACAGACTCCGGGGGAAACCGTCCCCAGAGCTGCAAGAGATAATTAAAGTGCAATAAAGTGCATCTATGTACAAGTTAATTGATGCTCCAAGGCAGCAGCTATGTAGCATTGTCAGTTTCCTTAAGGTTACAACATGTAGAATACATCCATTAAACCAAATCAGTCATAGGGAGCAGTAGGCTACAGGCTAAGAGGGTGCAGAGGAAAATCAGCAATGGGTTTTGCAAACTAGGTGGCTCTCGTGGGTCTTCAGGTGCAGACACCTCTTAGTGGCTATCCCTTTTACTTCCCACAGCAGTTCCTCTCCAAGCCACCCCCCCCCCGTATTCTGAAACAGCATCACCAGATCAGTAATTGTACTTGATTACCTGTCAGCAGGAGCTAATAACTGCCCTCCTGCCCTCAGATTGGCTTACCTCTGGGGCTCAACCCCCTGTGTGAGCGTGTCGTCGCAACTGATCTCTGACAAGGGTGTTCTTGCCGTGCCGACAGGTATATGCCAGAGTGAATGGGGAAAGCATAATCAGTTGGTTATGTTAAACATTTAGCGTAGCAATTAACAGAGTTTAGTGCTCAAGCTATTATATCATATATCACTGGCTTTTCATTAGTATATTCTGAGGGCCTGAGCGTAGTTGGACGAGAGAGAGTTACTCCTTCTCGGAGTGGGAGCCGCATTGGGAGGGTACCAGTATAACCTTATAGGAGGGGAGAGGGTAGTAATCAGGGGGTGGTGCAAACAGCAGCCTGTGACAGGGTGAAGGTATCATTATCCTCTCATCCTCCTGACAAAGATTCCAGGAAAATAGACAGTATGACTAAAACATTTTTATCTGTCTGCCTCTCTGACTATCAGGCAAGCCAACTACTAGGCCTATGCGGCCCAATACCAGAAGTCCCTGTGGCAGTCTGTCCTGGCTATGTCAGACAAAGCTTTGGGTAGCCTTTCAGTAGATCTTGCTGAGACTGCCAGATCTGGCCTGGAAGCAGACAAATACTAATTCCAAATGGGTGCAGATTCCAATGACACAGCTGCCAGATGGATGGCAAATACAGTTACCCAGAGGAGGTTTGCATTGTTAAGAGCCACAAACCTAAATCAGAATACATAAACTAAGGTCATGGACTTCCCTGTTGAGGGTAACTCCCGTTTTGGAAATCAAACAGAGGCCTATATGAAGAAGATGGATGAATACAAAGCCACCTGCAGGATTAACTCTGCCAAAGAAAGGGCCTCACCCTCCACTAGGCCCTACAGAAGGGGAGACGGGGAAGAGCTGCCTACAGCAGGCCTTTTTACCAGGCCCAGGCTGTTCAACAACCCCAACAGTACCCTCAGCAGACAGGGTACTTCAGGGGACGTGGCAGAAGGGGATCCAGGCGTGGTTACCAGGCTGATCAAGCCCAGTCGCTCCCTGACTTGTTTGCCAATGCTGCCTCCCCACTACCAGTAGGATGCAGACTGGCTCACTTTTTCCAGGCTTGGAAAAACATTACCATGGACAAGTGGGACCTGGAAGTAGTGAGTCAGGGGTTGTGTCTTAAGTTTCAAATCCTTCCCTCCTCTCAGAACCAGAGTGTTCAAGCCAGCTTCCAATACAGAAAGGAAGCTTCTGCAAAAGAAGGTTCAAATCTGCTGTCATCAAAGACAGTAGAGCCTGTTCCTCCAAAGCAAAAGGGGAAGGGTTTTTACTCAAGATACTTTCTCACAACAAAGAAAACGGGGGAGTGGCGGCCTATTCTAGACCTAAGATTACTGAACAGGCACCTGACGAAGCCAAAGTTCAAGATGGTGACCTTAGCACTAATTCTGCCAACACTTCAAAAAGGAGACTGGTTGGCATCTCTGGACCTAAAATTATTTCCACATCCCCATAAGAGTCTCTCACAGAAAGTACCTCATGTTCAGACTCCCTTCAGGTCATTACCAGTTTTCAGCCCTGCCATTCGGGCTCACTTCAGCTCCAAGAGTGTTTACAAAGTGCCTGGCAGTGGTAGTGGCACACCTATGACGGTTGGGTGTCGCAGTATTTCCATATCTAGATGACTTGGTGGTTGTAGGAAACTCACCACAACAGGTAAGGTAACATTTGCAGCTCACTTGGGGCCTCTTAGAATCCTTAGGGTTTCTGATAAATCTCAGAAACGCCCGTCCTCCTTGTGGACGGGTGTGGGTAGTCAGGATAACATCGCCAGACAGACAACAAATTCAGTGCATAAAAAAGCCTCATTGCAGTTATCATTTTATTTCTGGCATAACATGAGATGAAATGTACACAGAAATCAAAAGTAAACATGAAGAAAATAAAGGTTAGTTCAAACTCAGTTAACTCAAACGACCACTGCCTTTTGGTAGTTCTATAGAAACATAGACTCTGACGGCAGATAAGGACCACTTGGCCCACCCAGTCTACCCATTTCCCAACCTACTGGATAAGCTGCAGATTCTAGTTACCCAACAGCCTACTTCCTGCAACCCTCCACTATAATTGCCTTGTGTCTGTCCCATGCATGTTTGAATTCCCCCAGTGTTTTAGACCCAACGACCTCCTCAGGAAGGCTGTTCCATGTATCCACCACTCTCTCCGTGAAAAAAAATTTCCTCACATTACCCCTGAGCCATCCCATCTCTATCTTTAAATTGTGCCCCCTTGTTCTTACACATCTCTTTTTCTGAAAGATGCTACCCTCCTGGACTTTGTTGATTCCCTTGAGGTACTTGAACGTTTCTATCACGTCCCCCCGTCCCTCCTTTCATCAAGAATATACATATTAAGCGCTCTCAGTCTCTCTTCATATGGTTTCTGCTGCAGACCCTGCACCATTTTAGTTGCCCTCCTCTGGACTGCTTCCATCCTGTCTATGTCCTTGCGTAGATGAGGTCTCCAAAACTGCACACAGTACTCCAGATGGGGTCTCACCAACTGTCTGTATAGAGGGATAACTACTTCCCTTTTCCTACTTGTGATGCCCCCTCCTATGCATCCCAGTATCCCCCTGTCTCTCCTTACCAACTTTTCACATTGCTTACCCACCTTTAGTTCATCTGATATGACTATCCCCACGTCCCTTTCCATTTTTGTTATTGTTAGTACCGCCCCTGCTATTGTGTACTCTTCTCCTGGGTTTTTGTTTCCCAGGTGCATTACTTTGCACTTCTTTTCATTGAATCTAAGTTGCCATATGTCTGACCATTCCTCCAGCCTTGCCAAGTACCTTCTCATCTTTTCTACCCCCTCTTGTGTATCAACTCTGTTACAGATCTTTGTGTCTTCTGCAAAGAGGCATACCTTTCCCTCCAGACCCTCTGCAGTGTCACCTATGAAGATGTTAAAGAGGACTGGACCCAGTATTGAGCCCTGAGGTACTCCACTAGTAACTTCCCTTTCTTCAGAATGTGTTCCATTCACTGTTACCTTCTGTGTCGTGTTGTGCAGCCAGTTTGCTACCCAGGCTACTACCCTGGGACCCACTCCCAGGCCGGCTAACTTGATTATTAATCTTTTGTGTGGGACTGTGTCAAATGTCTTGCTAAAGTCTAGGTAGGCCTTATCCACAGCCCCTTCCTGGTCTATTACTTTGGTCACCCAGTCAAAGAAATCAATTAGATTCGTCTGACATGACCTTCCTGCTGTAAATCCATGCTGCTTTGGGTCCTGTGCCCCGCTGGCCTCTAGGTACTCAACAGTTCTTTCTTTCAGAAGTGATTCCATCATTTTCCCTACCACTGAGTTCAAACTTACAGATCTGTAGTTTCCTGCTTCTGCATTGCTCCCACTTTTGTGAAGGGGAATCACATCTGCCCTCCTCCAGTCTTCAGGTACCGCCCCATCCTGCCATGATTTGTTAAAAAGTGTTGTCAGTGGTGTCACTGGGTCCTCCCTTAGTTTTTTTAGGATTCTGGGGTGAATCCCGTCAGGCCCCATTGCTTTGTCCACCTTGAGTTTTAGGAGTTCTTTCAGGACTCTCTTACGTGAATGGACTGGAGTGCTTTTATTGTCTGGTTTAGGTAACTCCTCCTCATCTTCTTTTGTGAACACTGAGCAAAAGTATTCATTCAGTATCTCTGCCTTTTTACTGTCTCCCTCTGCCCACCTCCCCTCTCCTTTATTAATCTTCACTTTCCCTCCCTTACCCTTTCTCTGCTCCCTAATGTACCTATAAAAGGTTTTATCCCCTTCTTAACTGAGTTGGCTATTTTTTCCTCGGTTTGGGCCTTTGCTAGTCTGACTGCCTTCCCCATTTCTTTCTGCTTTAACTGATACAGTTCCCTGTCGTGCTCCTTCTGCGATTCCTTATACTTTTCGAATGCAGCCTTTTTCTCCTTAACCTTCCCTGCCACCTCTGTTGAGGTGTCTAAGTGTATATGTGTAATCTGTAAATCAGTAGTAATGGTGCATTATTAAATGATAAGTGTTTATCATATGCATTTCCTTTCTGAAGCATTTAATGTTATTGCATGCACCTTATATATCTTTTAAAGGCACTTTATTTCAGGCTTCCAGACCTTCTGCTTCACTTTGGGGTCAGGGGGTAAGGGAAGACCTCAGCCTCCTTACTAGGGAAAATCCTAAGACAGGGATCACCCTGTCACACTTCTACGTGCACAGGTACTGCAGTTCGTAGGAGCAGAGTTGAATACCCTGTAGGGCAGGTCCTATCTGCCTCTGGACAGGGTAAGAAACATTGTATAGATTGCGGGCTCTTTCAGCTTGAACAGACCAAAAACTGCAAGGCAATTTCTGCAGTTGTTGGGCCATATGGCTGCAGCCAAAGGCACTGTCTTGGAGTCCAGGTTTCAGATGAGGGATGTGCAATTCCACCTCAGGGCACATTGGTGCCAAAGAAAGGACCCCCTTTCAAAGCTGATTCCAGTAACAAAAATGTTACTGCAGGCCCTCCAGTGGTGGAAAGAGGAAGCCAACCTAAGGGAAGGGGTTCCTTTCCAACAAGAGTCCTCATCAGTGGTTCTCATAACAGATGCATCACTACTAGGGTGGGGTGCCCATCTGTGGGATCACACCACCCACGGCACATGGTCAAGTGCAGAGTCTCTCCAGCACATAAATCTACTGGAACTCAGAGCAGTGTTGCTGGCCCTGCAGAATTTTGCCCCACTAGTGCAGGGAAGGGTGGTACAGATCAGAACAGTCAGTACCACTGCAGTGTACCACATAAACAAGCAGGGAGGAACAAGGTCAAGCCCTCTGTGCACAGAGGCCATGAAAATATGGAGCCTGGCTTATTCCTTCGGAGTTTTCCTCCAGGCCATCCATCTGCCAGGGAAGGACAGTACCCTGGCAGATGCACTCATTCGAATTAACCAGGCCCATCATGAATGGGCCCTCAACAGACAGGTGTTGAAGTAGTTTTCAGAAGGTGGGGTACCCCAGAGATAGGTCTCTTTGCATCCCATGAGAACCACCACCTGGCACAGTACTGTTGCGGGCCACCAGCCCAGGTTACAATTGCCCTAGATGCTCCTGGCCTTGGATTGGTCACGGATGTACCTGTATGCTTTCCCTTCTTTCCCTTTGGTGTTAAGAGTTCTGATCAAGCTTAGATCCCAACCAGCATCACTGATCTTGATAGCACCAGATTGGGCCAGGCAGCTGTGGTACTCTCTGCTGCTAACCATGTCTGTAGCCAAACCAATGCATCTTTCTCAGAGGTACAGCCTGTTAATGGGGCTCAGTGGGCCTACCCGGTTACCAAAATTGAATGAATAAATAAACTTCCAATCAAGAGAGGATCCTATATTGGAACCTCAGATCCCTCAGACTCAAGGCATGACTCTTGAGGACTTGAGAGTATGCAGGTTTGCATCTCTCAGAGAGTGTTCTGAATGTTCTTGGGATACAGGAAACCTTCTACTAAGAAAACATATGCATCAAAATGGAAAAGGTTGGGAGGTGTGGCCAAATCAGCAAGCGTGATGAACGCTTGATCTCTAAGCTGGGACCCATCCACTTACAAATTTAGATATCCTTCTGCAAAAGCTGGGAATTTGAACATATTTTATCCCTCTGGACATTCCTGTTGGCCTCTGGAGCAAAAGTATCGAAAAAAACAGTCTATTGTCATTCCGCCCGATGGGAGAACAGCATTATCCTACAGGCCCAGATCCGCGGAAAGCATGCCCCGCATCTAAGATGTCTGCTGACCCGGCCACACTAGAACAATCTCAAGAAACATCTAACCCACCTGCACAACTGGAAACTCTGTTTAATAACCTAAAACACGAATTGAAAACACAGATGCAGTCGGGCTTCACCAACATTAATGCCCAACTGACGCACATACAACTTAACCATCAATGGGATGAGCGAGCGGTTGGAGGCTCATGAGGGGTGCCGTACTGAGCTGGGGTCCTGGGTGAGCCAAGCAGAAGACTTGGCAAACAGATCTGTCCCTTTGTTGCGGCAAGCTATGAAGGAGATTGCATCCCTGAAAGCAACCCTGGATGATCATGAAAACTGGGAGCGCCAATGTAATGTTAGGATTGTCAAGCTTCCAGAAGGACTGGAGGGGTGAGACTGTGCCGCTTACATTCAGGCCAGTTTACAGCAGAATCTTCCCTTCCCTGAAAATACTAGCCTGGAGACGCGATGGGCCCACTGTTCACCAGGAAGACGTATAGAGCATAATGAACGTCAAAGGCATCTGTTGGTCAAATTTCTGAGATATGAGGACTGCCAGAAGGTTCTAGCGGCAGCACGAAAGGTAGATACCATTACTGTTGATGGCCATAGAGTGAGTATCTTTCCTGATTTCTCTTGGTGACTGCAACAAGAATGCAAGGCCTTGCATGAGGCCAAACAGAAGCTGCATTCTCTAAACTACTCCTTTTTCTGGTGTACATGGCAAGATTGCTAATTAGGGGCCTGGACAAAACCACCAAATCTTTTACAGACCCACAGGCAGCTCTCTGCTACATTAAAGAAGAGCTGGAACCTTGAGGCCCCCTGGAAAATAACCATCATCGTACAAGGGTTACTTGAATGAGAAGGACTTAAAGGTACTTGTTTAAAATCTGACCCGGGATCTTTGGGGGGTGGTGGGCAGGGGGCATCCCATCCCTTAATGGGGTCATCCCAGCCTGTAAGGGCAGGGTCAGTGGGGTTCCTCCTTTCCCTCCGCTGCCCCCATGCACTGACCATTCTTTTTTTTCTCCACGCCATCGATGGAGAGTCCTAGTTTATTTCTGGAGGCCTGCTTCAGTTCGGCCTATCTGCAGTTTGTATAGTTAACACTATCTTTGGAGAGACTGCTTCCATGCTGTGGACACCCAGTGCTGAACTGTCCCCAGAGCAACAGGCCTACTAAAAGGATGTGCCTTTGGGTCTTTTGTTTTTTCTTTCAAACTACTTCTATCTGCTTAATAGTAGCACACCTATATTTCAGCAAATATTCTGAGTACGTGACCTGCTACATTTTGATATGGGACTATGACTTTCCATTTGAGACATTTAAACGTGATTATTAAATGATGTATTTTCTCTTTTATTTTGAAATGGCTTGGTACAAAACACAGCAGAACCATAATCGATGCTACTAAAAGGAGGATGTGCTGATTACATATAGAAACGCTGTGAGCTAGTGAGGTATAATGACTCTGATGGGATTGATGGGGAAGGGGGGCACCACTGTGTTTTTAGCTGGGCAATTCATTTGTTGGGAGCTGCATTTCATAAAGAGTCTGGTCAACTAAACACAAAGCTATGCATTGCATAGGGTGGGGGTGGAGCCTGGGGAAGAGCACGACGACTCGTGCTCGCCGGGCCCCAGCTGCCCTATAGCAGAAACAAGCAATTTTATGTCTGGACTTCATTTGTGAAAATGGTTGCCACTGAGGCTTGGAAGCTTTGGTTGGCTGACATACTGCCTGCTTAACTTGAAGCCGTTGATACAAGGCAGTTGCCCTCTATCCTTAGAAATATGAGATATTTGAGGTTATGGTTAGTTTTTAATTTTTTTTAAGTAGTTGGATGGGGACCACATGGCCCTTCTACATACAGGAATGAACTGACAACTCCCTCCTGAATTTTTTTTTTATCATTGAAAAGTTTTTATTGTTTTCAGTTTTGTTATGCTGTAACATTTTGGTAACATACAGGCCAAACCATGCTAAACGGGTAATATGGTGAGCTATCATAAGGAACATACCCTATTGACATAGTTATAATAGTAACAAAAAAGTAAGAAAAGTTAGGCAGCTGCAGTTTTATACATTATCTGAATTTTTGAAATAGAACTTTCCTGCTCAACCTGCCATTCCAACTAAAGAAAAAACAAAAAAAGAAAAAAAAATAGTTCAGGACAAACAGTTCAACAATTCCTAGATTGACTAACACAACAACTATAACTGTCATTATCAAACCACTTAGGTTCCCCACAGGGGGTTGGGGGGGGTACCAATGTCATGCAAGTAGAAAGATGATGCAAAGGGAGAAGAGAAGTATAATAGATCCTCAGCACAGCAGAGATACTGGGGGAATGGGAGTGGTGGTGTTCGTATTACCCTACATAGGTCTAGTTTGGTGCTTCATTTTTTGGGCTGGACTGGCGGACAGAAGTCCTTTTAGTCGTTACCAGTGTGAGAGAGTCTTAGGAGGGGTGCTCTTCATAATGCTGAGTTGAGATAAGCTCCCCATCTGTTGTTGGAGATATTAAGTTGTCCTCTACTCGCATAGGTAAGTCTCTCAAAGGTGGCCAACCTGGATACAGCCGAGTGCCAGAGAGAAGGAGAGGGAGGTTGGGGATGTCTCCAGTGCATTAAGAGGAGCCGAGGGAGGTTGGGGATGTCTCCAGTGCATTAAGAGGAGCCGTTTAGCCTCCATCAGAACCACTAGCACCCAGTTCTGCTGTTGCCGATTTAGGTGTGTCAAGGGGCCAGGATTCCCCAGTAGCAGCATAGGATGGGAAATATCTATAGGTTGTGATAACACTCCAGAGCAGTCCGTTTGCGCAGTAGACCAGAAGGGGACTAAGTCTGGACATTGCCACAAGAGATGTAGAATGTTAGCAGGGGCTTGCTTACATCTCCAGCATTGTGCATGTGGGAGAATCCCCCACTTGTGCAACATGGCCGGGGTTCGATACCAACACAGGAGGATCTTGAGTTGGATTAACTGGCTCTTGGATTCTTTTTAAGTGGAGTGTGCCTGGCGAAGACAGCGAGACCAGGAATCAGGTGTTATGGGGAACCCCAGGTCCTTGCTCCATGCTTCCTTACTGGAAGCAGTGTAGTCAGGTTGTGCCTCCCGCAAGGTGGTGTAAAAGTGACCCGCCATGTCCCAGGAGGAGGTTTGGAGGTGTAGAGAGGATAGCCAGTTCCATTTAGAGTCTGCCAAGGCTGTCCAGTCCAGGGATCGAACAGCATTGCAGATCTGCAGATACTTCCAGAAATCATGGGACTGCAAGGAGTAACTGGCTCTAAGTTGTTCAAATGACATAATCGTGGCAGTGCCTGGCAAGTACAGATCTTGCACTTCCACCGTTAGGAGTAGGTTGTGCCATAAGCCAAGGTACCGGAAAGGTAGGTTTGCACTCTTGTTCTGGGTCTTAGACACCTTCATGAGATGGAACCACGTTCTCCTGGTTTCGGCCATGACCGGAGTAAGCTTGGGAGAGGGGGACAGGGACATTGGTTAGAAGTAGGCTAAGAGGGGCATGCTGCAGTACTTACCCCTCTAGTCATACCCATGGTGCAGGGGGAGTAGTGATAGGTGAGAACCATTTGGTAGCCTGAGCTGCGAGGAAGGACCAGTGGTAGCCCCTTAACCATGGTAGGCCCAGGCCCCCTTGAGACCAGTGGGCTCGTAATTTGTTGTCCCCCCACCTTGGTCTTTTGCCTTCCCACAGAAAGCCTTAGATCAGCTTATCTAAAAGAACGGAAGACTTTGTCCGATAAGGCTATTGGTAAATTATTCAGGAGATGGGTTACCCTGGGAAGCAGGAGCATTTTGATCACTGCAGCCTTCCCTGGGAGGGAAAAGGTAAGGCGTCGCCATCGCGACATTTCAGTCTCAAGCTGGCTGAAGAGTGGTGTGAAGTTCCGAGCCTCAAGCTCTCCCCATTCAAAGGGTATTTGGAGTCCTAGGTATGACAGTGTATGGGGAGCCCAAGATAACCCTAGACCCTGCAGGCAATCCTTGGTACAGGCTGCATTCAGCGGAGTGACTTTGGTTTTCTTATGATTCACTTGGAGGCCGGAAATATATGCAAAGGTCTGTAGGGTGTCCAGGACCAGGGGGAGAGAGTCCCGTGGGTGGGTGAGTGTAAGGAGTAGGTCGTCTGCATATGCGTTTAAGTATGTGTGTTCTCCCACCTGGACACTTTTGATAGCTTTATTGGCCTGAAGCACTCTAATAAGGGGGTCCAATGCCAGCAGGAATAATAGTGACGAGAGTGGGAATCCTTGTCTAGTGCCACGCTGCAGGGTAAAGGATGAGGAGATGTTTTTATTAGTAAGTATTTTAGCTGTGGGCATATTATAGAGAACCTGGATCCATTGTCTGAAATACGGGCCAAAGCTGTACAAATTAAGGATTTCATATAGGTAGGGCCATTCCACTGAATCAAAGGCTTTGGAGAAATCTACTGCAATTGCAGCAGTGGAAGTGGGAGAGCGGAGAGCTAGCCATTTCAGGTTCAGTATGAGCCCAATGTTGTCTATTACCAATCTGCCTTTGGTAAACTCCATTTGGAATGGATGTACTAGTAAAGGTATTACCTCTAGCATTCGATTGGCTAAGATTTTGGCCACTATCTTGGTGTCCACTGAGATTTTAATGATATGGGGCAGAAATTTGCACAGTTCAGGTGGTCATCTGATTTCTTGGGGATGAGGGTGATAAGGGCCTCCCGCATAGTTGGTGGAAGAATGCCGGCCGAATGTGCCTCTTGGAGGGCGGCTAAAAGTGGGGCACTGATTTCTGGACTAACTAACTGGTACAATTCAGTAGTCATACCGTCTGGCCCTGGGGATTTACCTTTAGCCAGCTGAGAGAGTGCCAGGGTAAGTTTGGCCTCAGTGAGGGGCTTGTCCAATGCCTCCATTACTGTCCCTGGGAGTTGGGGGATGTGAGCCTTGGAGCAGAATCCCCTTAATCGGGGGCTTATTTGGCTTTGTTCTGGGGATAGATGTGACCAATACAACTGCTGGTAGAATTGCTTCATGCAGTCGTTGATCTGCTTGAGGCCCGTGACCACCTGTTCCTTATCGTTTCTAAGGGCGTGAATGTGGGAAGCCGCTTGTTGTTTCTTTAGCTGATAGGACAACAGCCTCCCATCCTTGTCTCCCCCCTCCCAGTATGGGTGTTTAGCCCTGATCATGGTCCATTCTGCTTGCTGATGAAGCATTGTATTAATGCGGTATTTTAGGCCTACTATAACTCGGAGCTGGGCCGTGTCTGGACATCCAATCATGGACGCCTTAAAATCGGCCTCAAGCTTCGACAGATCAGATTGGAGTTTGGCGAGCTCCTCTCTCCTCTCCTTGTTCCTATGGGCGGAAAAGGAGATGATATGCCCTCTGAGCACAGCTTTGTATGCTTCCCAAATCATGGCTGCGGAGGTGTCCCCGGGCTTATTGTTCCTGAAGTAGTCCTGAGGCACCTTTTTGACCATACATTGGAAGAAGGGATCTGTAAGGAGTAGGGAGTTGCAGCGCCATCTGGTGCCTAGCCCAGGAATGGGGCTCAGAGCGAGTCCCCAGGATATCTACATGGGTGGCAACATTGCTTCATACATTGAAACTGGAGCACACTCAATATAAAATCCTGGGCCAACTCTCCAGGTATCAACAAATGTGGGGCCCATTGGATAGGGCACTAGAGGCACAGGGGTTTCCAATCTTGATATCCGACCTGTAAATAAACTTGTGCTGCAGTGTGGGCTGCTCAGCAGTGATGCTGGGCTGGGATGAAACAGATAAACCACTTATGGGTCTGGAAGCTAGGTCCTACATTCTGTAAGTATAATTGTGGGAATGCAAGTGTCAACAGGAGCCCACTGATTTGGTCGTAAGTTTAAATGTATGTTTAAATCTTGGTAATGTCTCTGTATGTGGTACTGGATACTAGAGAATATTAGTGGTTTACCTTCCACATATGTAAATGTATAATTAATTCTAGAAATGCTGTACGAATGTGAAGTATGAAAAATATATAAAATAAAGTTTTAAAAAAAAAAATGGAAAAGGTTTTTAATTTGGTGTTCCACCAATAATGTGGTACCAGCACAGGCAGGGATTCCAGCTTTGCTGCACTACCTTACCCGTTTACATTCCCTAGGCTTGCAGCCCACTACCTTAAAGGTCCATCTGGCCTCAGTATCTGCTTATATCTCAGCTAGAATGAATGCCTGTATAGCATCAAATCCTATTTTCAAGAGGTTCTTCAGAGGGCTGGCCTATCTGCACCCTCTTGAAGCTTGGGACTTGAATGTCTGTATAGCCAAGCTCATGGGTCCCTAATTTGAGCCTATGGCCTCAGCGCATTTGAAATATGTCACATGGAAAACAGTTTTTCTGGTGACAATAACTTCTCCCAGAAGGATAAGTGAGTGCCAGGCTCTGTGCATTGATCAGGACTACATTTCATTCCACAGAGACAAGGTAGTCCTACAAATAAACAGGAAATGTTTTCCTAAGGTGGTTTCTGATTTCCATTTGAACCAGTCCATTACCCTACCAGTCTTTTCACTGAACATTCTACTTCAGGTGAGCATAGACTTCACAGTCTGGATGTCAAATGATCCCTTAGCTACTACATGACAGCTACTAAGGACCATAGACAGGACAGAAAGCAGCTGTTTCTGACTTATGGGGATGTAGGAAAAGGAAATCCAGCATCTAAAAGGTCAGTTTCTCACTGGCTAGTTCGATGTATTCAGTTCTGCTGTTCCAAAGCTGGAAAAGAGCCCCCGGCGTGGCTGAGAACTCATTCCACCAGGGGTACAGCTGCTACTATAGCAGCAGCCAGGGATGTCCCATTAGAGAACAGTGCACACATTCACAAAACACTATAGTCTGGACACCCAGTCCAGAGGTGATGCCTGGTTTGGCACAGCAGTCCTGCAGAGTCTATTCCCAAAGTAGGTTCTGTACCCACCTCCAAAGGTACTGCTTCGTATTCTGCAAGAGTTAGGAATATTGGCGTATTCCTGGGGTGAGAAGAAAAAATTACTTGCCATAGTAATCTTGTTTTTTCCAAGGTATTCTCTAATATTCGTAACTCTCCCACCCTGCCTCCCCTACTAAAACCAGTGGCCTCTGCACTTCAAGCTGAGCAACTATGTGTAAGGGTGCCACACACTGGCATATCTGTCTTTTTGAGCCTCTTGGGCATTGGTTTCCCCTTCTTCAGGTGATTCCGACATTCAAGGGGGGATTTGTGTTTTTTCCTCCAGTTGGAGGTTTATTTAGTAGTTTAGTGTTGTTTAACATTATATAGATATAGTTCCTCGTGGGGCCTGTCTTGCAGGCTTCCATGAACTCTGAAGTGTTAGAATGTAGGCAGTTGATAAGGGCAGCATTTAAAAAGTGACATGAGCCAATGATGATTCCACCATTAGCATACATTGTGTCTCCGGGCAGTTCTATCTTAAAGGCTGACTGCAAGAGTTATAAATATTGGAGAATACCTTGGAAGAAACAAGATTACTATGGCAAGTAATTTTTTCTTCTGATACCTGGCCCTGAAACAGAGAGAAGGGACAGAGGGAGAAAACATGTTAGCGCAAGTATAAAATTAGCCTGGGAGGGCCAAGAGAAGCAGGAAGAAACAGAGACAGCAAAGAAAAGCAGAGTGAAAGCTGTCACTTATCTCCAACCATTTCGAGGCTTGGTTCCTAACATGCTGATAATATTCTGCTGGAGGGTCATGTGTCTTTAGTCCAAGTTGAGCACTGTTTTAAGATCCGTTCTTTGGGGTGTGTGCAGAGTTCGTTCTGATGGTAGCAGGTAGATGTCCATACCCCTACATTACTCCACAGTCCCAAAGTCTAGAAGGGTCAGCACTTTGTACTGCAAAGGAGTAGGGCATAGTCCAAAGGTGTAAAAATCCATCTCAGTCCAGTCAGCGAGGAGAGGTCCGTTGTTGCTGGGAGTCAGTTGCAGAAGACACGCGCTGACTTCTCAAGACTCCTGTAGTGTGCTGAATTGCTTCAGCTCCCTGCCATCATCGCACCTCCCATTGGCCCTCCATCCATACACGTTGTGAGAGCTTGGGAGGTCTTAGCTGTAGTTTGGTGCTGGGATACCGCTATGTTCCACTTCTTTAATTCCTCAACTGCTGCAGCTGCTGTTTCAAAAGTGATGGCCTCCTCTGAAAAGAACACTGTCATTCTAGCAGGATAAGGTGTTCTGAAGTGTAGGCCTGTGGTTTTCAGGGCCCTCATAACTGGTATGTAAGCTTTATGCCGGGCCATCACTTCAGGAGCATAATCATTTTCAAAATAGAGGTGTTGCTCCTGGTAAAGCACTATTCCCTTCTGCCAGGCCACATGCAGAGTAGTCTCCTTCTCTTGAACACGGAGGAAGCGCGCTAGTATTGTGCTTGATCCGGCCATGGCAGGAGGCTTTGGGAGGAGGGTCTGGTGCACCCACTCCATCTCGAGTGTTAAAAGTCTCTGGGAGAGTCAGTACAGCCCGGAGCATTTGTTCTAAAAATGAAATCATGTCTGTACCTTCAGACCCTTCTTGAAGGCCACAGATTCTAATGCTGTTCCTTCGGTTTCTACTCTCTGCATCCTCCACCCTGCTCTGGAGGGCCTTAACATTTTGATTTAGCTGTAGGATAGCCCACTCGGCGTAGTCTACACATTTGTCTGTTTCGGTACCTTGGGTCTCTGGATTGTCTTGATGCTTCTCCAGCTTGCCACTATCAGTACAGATGGCAGTGACAGTGGTCCTCATTTCTTTGTGGAAGTCCTGCAGTGATGTCAGCATTTGTGCCATTTGGCACTGAAGATTAGCCAGGTCTGGTTGTGCTTAGCCGGATCGGCCACACCTCAAGGTCCCTGAGGCCTGTGAGCCTTCGCTCTCCGAATCCCGGTACGTGTATCTTTCGGCATCATGAGCATCAGTGGGTGTGGAGTTGCTAAGTCCTCTTCTCTGTGGCATATTATAACCTTCAGTTTCGTTATTGCTTTCTACAGTATTTTGTTGAAAAGGCTGCAATTTAGAAGGTTTGATTGCCGATCCTGACTGGAGCCTCTTCAATTACTGTGCACCTGGAAGCATGACATAAAAACATAGAATATGTCCACAGAAAAGGACCGCTGGGCACACCCAGTATGCCTAGCATGCCGCTAGGACTTTATTGCCGTCTGCCTGCCCCCACCCAGTGTCTAACAGCCCCTTGTGTCTATCCCACGCTGTCTTAAATCCCCTCACAGTTCTTGCCCGCACCACTTCTTCTGGGAGTCTGTTCCAGTTTTCCACCACCCTCTCAGTGACGTAGACTTTTCTGATGTTTCCCCTGAAGCTCCCCCCCCCAACTATCTGCAAACCATGCCCCCTTGTTTTTGATTGCTCCCTTAGCTTGAAGATGTCCCCTAGTGGCGCCCTGTTAGTACCCCTGATATATTTCAAGGTCTCAGTCATGTCCCCCCTTTCCCTTCTTTGCCCAAGATAGTACATGCTGAGGTCCTTAAGCTTTTCCTAGTAAGACAAATGACTAAGACCCTTTACCATTTTTGTTGCCCGCTTCTGGACATGTTCCACCCTGTCCACATCCTTCCTGAGCGATGGCCTCCAGAACTGGACTCCATACTCAAGGTGAGGCCTGACAAGCTGTCTGTACAAGGGTATTATGACCTCCCTCGTCTTGCTAGTTATTCCCCTGCCGATACATCCCAGCATCCTACTGGTGCTTGCCACCGCCTTCTCACATTACTTTGCCAACTTCAGGTCCTGTGAAATTATTATGCCAAGGTCCCTTTCCAGCTCGGTAACCTCTAGGGCATGCCCCCATACGGTATTCTGCGCCTTGGTTCTTCTTGCCTAAGTACATGATCTTGCATTTTTTTGTGTTGAAGGACAAGTGCTATTCCCTGGACCATTCCTCCAGTTTCTCCAGATCCTTGCGCATGCTCTCAACCCCCTTGGGCGTGTCCACTCTACTGCAGACCTTCGTGTCATCCGTAAACAGACAAACTCTTTCCTCCAGCCCCTCTGCTATGTCCTCTATAAATATATTGAAAAGGAGTGGCCCTAACACCAACCCCTGAGGCACTCCACTGGTGACCATACCCTCTCCTGATGGTACCCCATTAACAGTTACCCTCTGTCTCCTGACCTCCAGCCAGTTTTGCACCCACCTAACCACGCGCGGCCCCAGCCCAAGGCATCTCATTTTGTGCAGCAGTCCCCTATGCGGCACAGACTCAAATGTCTTTTTGAAATCTAGATATGCAACGTCCACCGAAACTCCCCCCCCCAATCCAGTACCCTGGTGACCCAGTCAAAGTTTGTTTGATACGACCGTCCCTCAGTGAACCTGTGCTGCCATTGGTCCTGCAGGCCATTGGCTTCTAGTTAACTAGTAATCTTACTTCGAGAGGGCTCATGCAGTAGGTAATTACTCTGAGGACTGCGCCCCCTGGCGAAAGGACCCACAGAAAGCTTTAGCCAGCAGTATCTGACGGGGGACCGCCCACCTGACGTCACGTGATG
Source organism: Neoceratodus forsteri (assembly GCA_016271365.2). Classification (NCBI taxonomy): domain Eukaryota; kingdom Metazoa; phylum Chordata; order Ceratodontiformes; family Ceratodontidae; genus Neoceratodus; species Neoceratodus forsteri. The sequence goes on along the minus strand of CM057450.1, from coordinate 930,158,178 downwards.
GACGTCAGCGTGACCCTATATAGTGGGCGGTCCCCACACCCGCTTTCCAGTTCTTTCCTGCTGTCGACCTGATCTGTCAGACTTCGCGGAGATCGTACGCTGCAGTTTGACCACTATTTCGGATGAGTAACCATTTATTTCTTTAAAAAAAAAAAAATCAGTCATTTGTTTTATTTTGTGCATGTCGTCATCATTTTCTGTCGAGCACAAGAGCAAGTGTGCTTCGTGCGGTGCACAACTACCGCACAGGGATTCTCACTCCCTCTGCCTCTTCTGCCTAGTCCTGGACCACAAGGTCGAGGACTGTGAGGCCTGCGCCAGTTTCAGCCCGGCCACACGGACGTGCCGTCAGCAGGCCATCAAGGCTCATATTTTAAAGCAATGAATGGCCACCATGGAAAAAGAGCTCCAAAAGTTGCGAAGCGCTTCCACCTCACCCACTGGCTCAGCACAAGAAGAAGGAGAAGGAGAAATATCGGGATCAGGAGCAGTCCCTCTCTCGTCCAAGGCTGCCCGCAGGACCCTCGGACGAAAGGCAGTCTTCTTCCTCTGGGAAGTCGTCCGCAACGGCCCAGCCTGCTCTGCCTCAGGAGCAGTCCTCCCGCTGCCACTAGTCCTAGTGGCCATGGGATCTTCAGCCTCAGCCATGCTTAGACCCATCTCAACTGGGGGGGGGGTCCTGCCATGCCAAAAGAAGCCGCTAAGTTGCTTGTTGGCCCGTCCAACGAGCGCCTAACTCAGGCTCCGTGGACTCTGGAGCCCACCTGGCTTTGACCGATAAGTCCAGTTTCGGCAAGTCCGATGTTCACATGATCGTTTTGTCCGATAAGTCGGATGTCGAATCTGACGACGTCCTCCTGACCTGCCGTCCGGATTCACGATGGCGATTCCTAGTTGCCAGATCGCTCTCAGCTTCCCCCGGAGTTTTCTCCTATTCGAGCTTCCCCCTCACCATGAAACGTGGATCCACGTTCCTCGCCCTTTAACAGAGGGACTGGAGATTAGGGAATTCTGCCAGGTGGCCTCTCCCCAGACTTACCTCTGGATTTGGGGTTAGGAGCTGGCTTTAACCTGGATGGTTCCCAGCTTCCTACTCCTCCAATGGGGGCTTCTCCTCCACCGGATCTGACCCTACCAGGACCATCAGGGTCTGGCATCCCGCAGGGTCCACCATCAGGGCCTATGGCACCATCAGGTCCTCCGTCTGCCCCTCCGTCAGGCCCCCTGTCAGGTTACCCTCCAGGGTATCCCTGTCGGGCCCCCTGCCATTGGATTATCCGACACCTCAGGCCCTAGCGTATAACACGGTTTACCCCCCGTCAGGATTCCATGCGCCAGGAGTACCGCCTGCTTACCGTCTGCTGGGATACCTGTTGATGCACAACAATGCGCGGGGTCCCGTCACGGGCTGCGCGGTTACCCCAGTTTATCAGCCTCAGACTCCAGCGGATTTTCGAGTCATCGTGCGGTCTTGGTGGTCGGAGACCAAGGCTCAACTGGTTTCGGAGCTGGGCAGTCATCAGCCTCCCGACCAAACTTTCAGGCGAAGAAACTGAAGCAACAGCAGATGGCCTGATGGCAGACCAAACGTCGGGCACAGCAAGCCTTAGCCCCCCATCCCCCCGGCTAAATCTCAGAGAGCTTCAGGTGCAACTCTCCCCAACCCCCCACTCACATGACTCACTGTCTGCCCTCTCCCCTCAAGATCTTTCAGAGGAGCAGGTGGGTGAAAGATCTGCTAGGGTGGCGGGCAGTGAAACTGACTCTTGAGTTCTTCAGCTCTTAGAGCAGGGCCACACTCTGGAGTTTACAAGAAAACCTCCAGACAGGCCTCTGGCTCAGTCAGACTACCTGAAGGCACACATTCCTCTTCTCTGAGAGGAAATACAGGCTCTATTACAAAAGGAAGGAATAAAACCTGTTCCCATGCACCAGGAAGGAAAGGAGTATTACTCCCACTTCTCCTGGTCCCCAAAAAGATAGGAGATCTGCGTCCCATTCTGGACCTTAGCGCTCTAAACCTTTACATAGAGCACAGGAGGTTTCGGATGTTGACCCTCCTGGGTCTACTGCCCCTCCTGCACAAGGGTCAGTGGCTCTGTGCTCTGGATATGCAGGATGCCTACCTGCACATCCCTATTTTCAGGGTCCACCGTCGCTACCTTTGGTTCTCCTTTCAGGGGGAACATTACCAGTTCAAGGTCGTACCTTTTGGCCTATCCTCGGCACCTCAGGTCTTCACGAAGTGCCTGGCAGAAATGGTGGTGGCCCTGAGGCATCAGGGCCATTGTGTGTTCCCTTACCTTGATGACTGGCTTCTGCCAGCCCCATCAAGGGAACAGCTGGAACACTCCCTCTCTGCAACTCTGGACCTTTTTCCTCAAGTGGGGATCACTGTAAATTTTTCCCAGCTTGTCTCTTCCCAGCGAAATTCCAAAAGAGGTGTCACTCGTGTAACTCCACGTAAAAAGTAACCGACACGCCACTGCAGTGTACCAAAATTTATTAACACGGAGTACCAACAACACAGGAGTCCCTCACCCAGCGCTTCGACTTCAAACAAGTCTTCCTCAGGGGTGTGGCTATAATACAGAATGTCATTCATTAAATACACCTCATAATATTTTATTCATGATGAAGTTTATTAGATACATAGATACATAGATACATAGACAGTGTCGGCAGATAAGGGCCTATGGCCCACCTAGTCTGCCCATTTGAGCTTGTAAGTTCGGTTTGTTTTCCTAGAAGTCTATTTCCCCTTACCCCTGACCTCTAGAATTCCTTTATGTCTATCCCATGCATTCTTAAATCCCGTGATTGTTTCAGCCCCCACCACTTCCTCTGGCAAGGTGTTCCACTTGTCCACCACCCGTTCTGTGAAGAAATTCTTTCTCATGTTTCCTCTGAATCGTCCTCCTCCAACTTCATCCCATGCCCTCAGTCCTGAAACATCTTTTCGCTTAAAAATAGTGTTTTCCTGCACCCTGTTCCTCCCTGTAAGATACTTGTATGTCTCTATCATATCCCTCTCTCCCTCCTCTCCTCCAGGGAGTACATGTTCAGTTCCTTCAACCTGTCTTCATAGGATTTGTGATGCAACCCATGCACCATCTTTGTTGCCCTCCTCTGAACCTTCTCTACCCTGTCTATGTCCTTACATAGGTATGGTCTCCAGAACTGTACACTGTACTCAGGTGGGGCCTCACTAGTGTCTTGTATAGCGGAATTATGACCTCCCTTTTCCTGCTGGTGATGCCCTGCCTATACATCCCAGCATCCTATTTGCTTTACCTGATGCCTTGTCACACTGTTTCCCTACCTTGAGGTCATCAGAGATGACAACCCCAAGATCCCTTTCCTGCTTGGTGCATGCTATATCCTCACCCCCCAACTGATATATTGTGCCAGGGTTTTTATGCCCCATATGCATTATCTTGCACTTCTTTGCATTGAATTTCAACTGCCAAACCCTTGACCATTCTTCAAGTTTCTGCAGGTCCCTTCTCATTCTGTCTACACCCTCTGGTGTGTCTACTCTGTTACAGAGCTTTGTGTCATCAGCGAACAGTGAAATTCTGCCTTCTACATCCTGTGCAATGTCACTGATGAAGATGTTGAATAGGACCGGTCCCAACACTGATCCCTGTGGTACCCACTGGTCACTCTTCCTCTGTGGAGTGACAGCATTTACCACCACCCTCTGTGTCCTGCCACCCAGCCAGTTACCTACCCACCACACTACTGTCCTGCCCACACCCATATTCCCCAGTTTGTGTAATAGTCTTCTATGTGGCACAGTGTCAAGGCCTTGCTGAAGTCCAGATAGGCCATGTCCACTGCCCTCCCTGATCCACCTCCCTAGTCACCCAGTCAAAAATTCAATGAGGTTGGTCTGACATGACCTCCCCTGGTGAAACCATGCTGCCTTGGGTCCTGTGGTCCATTGACAACCAGATGTTCCACCAATCTCTCCTTCAGTAGTACTTCCATGATCTTTCCCACTACCGAGTGAGGCTGACTGGTCTGTAGTTCCCTGCTTCCTCTTTGTTCCCACTTTTGTATAAGGGGACTACATCTGCTGTCCTCCAGTCTTTGGGTACCTCCCTGTTTCCAGTGATTGGCTGAACAAGATAGCCAGAGGTTCAGCCACCACCTCTCTTAGTTCTTTAAGGACCTGGGGTGCACCCATCTGGCCCCATTGCTTTGTCAACTCTTATTACTTCCAGTTCCTTCAGGACCCTTTCTCGTGTAAAGGGACTTGTGTCCATTTCTGCACCATTCTCACCCTTGTACTCCCTTCAGACCCATTACCCCCTCTTCCTTAGTAAAGACTGAGCAGAAATACCTGTTCAATATGTCAGCTTTACTGTTGTCATCCTCCACGCTGCTCCCATCCTCCCCTTCAGTCTAACTATCCTCCCTTTGTCCTTCTTTTTCACTTATGTACCTGTAAAGGTTTTGTCCCCTTTAACCACTGATTTTGCAATGTGTTCTTCTGTCTGAGCTTTGGCTTCCCTTACTGACTTCCTGCCTCCTTTGTTTCTCCTGGTACTTCTCCCTATCCCTTCTGCCTGTGTCTTTTTGTATTGCCTGAATGCAGTCTTTTTGGCTTTCACTTTCTTTGCTACCTCTTTGGAAAACCATAATGGTCTCCTCTTTCTTTTCCTCTTGCTAACCTGCTTAATGCATAATTCTGTTGTTCTTATAATCCCATTTTAAATACTGCCCACTGTTCCTCAATCCCTGATTCTGTCCCATTCCCTTAATGCCTCTTTCAAGCATCTCCCCATTTTCCCAAAGTCTGCCCCCTAAAATCCAGGATCGTGTTTTGTGTGGTTTGGTTCTGCTCTTTCTGTGATTTCAAACCACAATGACTGGTGGTCACTGTCACCCAGGTGCTCCCCCACTGTTACCCCCATCACACTGTCCCTGTTTGTGAGCACAAGGTCCAGTATTGCCTTCTGCCGAGTTGGTTCCATGACCAGTTGCTTGAGGAAGGCACCTGAAGGAGTCAGGATAAATCTGCTCCTAGTTGATGCTGCTGCTGGGATGCTCCAGTCCACATCTGGTATATTGAAGTCTCCAACCAGTACTACCTCACCCTTGTCAGCCATCCTTTGGATGGCTAGCATCACTCTCTATCTGTTTCTTCCTCCTGGGCTGGTGGTCTATAGACCACACCTGTGCGGATGGCTGGCCCATTTTCCTTTCCAGCTTAACCCACAGTATCTCTCCCCATTTTGTTCCTCCTGGATCTGTGTGGCCCTTATGTCATTTTCACATACAGTGCCACTCCTCCTCCTCTTCCTGCCTGCTCTGTCTCTTCTGGAATATGTTGTGCCAGGTATGGCCATCTCCCAGTCATGGTTATCATTACACCAGGTTTCAGTGATGGCCACAATGTCCAGGTCTGACTGTACCATGACAGCCTCCAGATCTTCCATCTTGTTGCTAAGGCTCCTGGCATTTGCACACATGGCTTTCCATGATTTGACCTCCCTAGACTGCTTCACTGTTCTACTCCAGCCCCTTCCTTGTTGTCATTTATCCCTGGTTCTCCTTGCTGTCTGCCCTTCTGCTGAATTTTGCCCTTTTCTGCTTATCCACCTTTTGGACACTAATCTCCAACTTTGCACACTGCTTTGCAGAGATAGCCACTCCTCTGGTTCACTGGTTCCATTACTAGCTGTGGGGGGTGAGCAAGTAGGTACCATCCTTGCTGGCCTGCCACCCCCCTTTGCTAGTTTAAATGCTTGTCAATGTAGCATTTAAACTTATCATTGAGTGCTTGGATTCCCCTCCAGGATGTATGCAGGCCATCAGGCTTGAACAAACCTCCATCCCTCCAGATGGGTCCCCAGTCACCAATGAATCCAAACCCTTCCTCACAGCACCAGTTCTTCAACCATGAGTTAAAGTTCCTGGTGTATGCACTCCTATGCTCTCCCTTACCTCTCACAGGTAGTACTTCTGAGAAAGTGACAGAAGTAGCTACTTGCTTGAGACCCTCCCCAGTTTCCTAAACTCTTCCTGAACTTCCTTTGGCTCCCCATTTGCCAAGTCATTAGTACCTAGGTGGATAATGACATCCAGCTCACCCTCCTGTCTTGCCTTCCCAGTGATCCCCAGTATCTTCCTTCCATCCCTCCATGCCGTGGCACCTGGTAGGCACCTCACCTCCCTGTCCTCCCCCTCCTGTGTTCCTAGCTGGATCCCTCTTATGATGGAAGAGATACTTCAAGCAATAGTGATGAAATGAAAAAATAGTGTTACAATTATTAAACAATAATAACTATTCACAACAAAAGATCATTGTTACAAGAATGGCATTTCACTCACTAATAGCTGTTTTAAAACAAAATACATTGTAACTGAAGGCTGCCGATGGCGCTCTCCAAAAAACATTTTGTTATGCTTGTAGGTGAAATTCATTTATATGTAAGAACAGTGCCTCTATGTCTTGTGCCTTTCTTGTAGATGAAAATTTATCTAAAAAGGAGAGAAGGAAAAATTATAATTATCTCCACAATACCTCCTAAAATATACAGTTATATTATTTCAAAAAGGATTTGAGGTCCCATCTTTCATTTAGACCTAATGGTCTCACTGTTAAGTCTAAAATCCAATAACTCTCTCTCTAGAGATCTACCGATTACTGAGAGAGAGATGATAGACTTTGAAACAACAACATTGTTATTGGATTTTTAGACTTTAACAGTGTGAGACCATTAGGTCTAAAATGAAAGATGGGACCTCAAATCTTTTGAAATAATATAACTGTATATTTTAGGATGTATTGTAGAGATAATTATAATTTTTCCTTCTCTCCTTTAGATAAATTTTAATCTACAAGAAAGGCACAAGACATAGAGGCACTGTTCTTACATATAAATGAATTTCACCTACAAGCATAACAAAATGTTTTTTGGAGAGCGTCATCGGCAGCCTTCAGTTACAATGTATTTTGTTTTAAAACAGCTATTAGTGAGTGAAATGCCATTCTTGTAACAATGATCTTTTGTTGTGAATAGTTATTGTTTAATAATTGTAACACTATTTTTTCATTTCATCACTATTGCTTTAAGTATCTAATGAACTTCATCATGAAAAATATATTATGAGGTGTATTTAATGAATGACGTTCTGTATTATAGCCACACCCCCGAGGAAGACTTGTTTGAAGTCGAAGCGCTGGGTGAGGGACTCCTGTGTTGTTGGTACTCCGTGTTAATAAATTTTGGCACACTGCAGTGGCGTGTCGGTTACTTTTTACATGGAGTTACACGGGTGACACCTCTTTTGGAATTTCGTTTAAAGATACGAGCTGGCTGCTTGTTTGTGGTAAGCACCGTTTAGACAGAGCCGAGTCGCAGCATTCCTTGAAATTGTCTCTTCCAACCCCTGCAATTCATTGGGGCGGTGTTGGACATGATTCAGGGTATGGCTTTCCTCCCTCTTGACAGGGCAGAAGCCTTGCAGAAGCAGGCTCAAATGGTGGCCTCCAGCAGGAAGGCCCCAGCCAGGTCGATTCTTCAACTGCTATGCCTGATGGCAGTGGCCAACCCCACCATGCCTTTAGCCAAGCTCCACATGCGTATTTCACGGTGGACACTCTGGGTACAGTGGGACCAGAGGTTGGACGACCTGGACCAGATGGTTATGGTCTCCGATTCCATGCACAGGGATATCTTGTGGTGGCAGGATCTTTCCAATCTAACCAATGGGGTCCTTTTTCAGTCCCCTTCTCCCACTCAGACTTTGACTACAGATGCAACAGGGATGTGTTAGGGTGCGCATCTGGGAGACCACAAAACCCAAGGCAGGTGGTCCCAGATGGAGCTTTCTCTACACATCAGTGTGTTAGAGATGAAAGCAGTGTTGTATGCTTTTCAAACTTTTCAGCACCTGCTTCTGCAGGGCACCCTGTTAGTCCAGTCTGACAACATGTGCGTGGTCTGGTATCTCAACAAGCAAGGAGGCACCCACTCATATGCACTATGCAGGGAGGCGATGCAGGTGTGAAATTGGGCTGTTCTGCATCGAATACACCTCACAGCTGTTCATGTTCCGGGCATGCAAGACATCCTCGTGGACAGTCTGAGCTGCACCAGAGTAAGGGCCCACGAGTGGAAGCTCAAGCAAGAGGTGGTCGACCACATATTCAACCTATGGTGTCGACCAGAACTGGGTCTGTTCGCCTCCCCATACAATGCAAAACGATCCAAGTTTTGCATGCTTGCTCCAGGGCATGGTGTTTTCTGGCGATGTGCTATCTCTTTGCTGGACAGGGAGGTTCTTGTGTGCCTTTTCTCCCTTTCTTACCCCAGGAATCCACTAATAATATTAACTTCTGCAGTGTCCTTTTAAGACAACGCTGCCCCAGAGAGAGAATGGAACATTTGCCATGTGCCATTTTTCAAAAGCAGCCAACTAACTGCCCGTGTTCTGTCTCCGCAGATTTTGTCTCTCTGCCTACAAGTCAAGACGCCCTGGAGTTTACCCTCCCTCTGTCATTTCTGATGTGTTATATCCTTCAAAAACATAAATATTTATTTATTTCTTTTCAGTTGCTGCCTAGTTTACTGTTGTTAGTTTAAATTTTCTTTTGTTAGTATATTTTAGTTAGTTTTTTGGTTCCTCTTGCTTTACTTGAAACCGGGTGGAAACCGAGGGTTATTTTATTTTAATCTGAACCTTTTGCACTGTTCCGCTTGCCTTTTCAGCATTTTTCTGTTTGAAAAATGCTAATTTTGAACCGAGTTATTGGTTCTCTTTCCCCGCAACCGCAAGGTTTTGAATTTTTTCTCAGTTCCTGAACCACCCGCATTCTTCAAATTTTATTAATGGTTTGAGGTTCCTGTTTTCTCTAGCTCCCTTAAAATGTCAGAAAAGCCTACAAGGAAAACAGGACCCACAGGGTTCAAAAATTGTTTGAAATGTGCTGAGGTGTTTGCCAAGGCAGACAACCATGACCTTTGTGTTGTCTGCCTTGGACAACAACATTTCTCTGCGGATTGTGACATTTGCAAGTCCTTTCCCCCAAAGATGCTTGAAAAACATTAGGAAAGGCTGCAAAAAAGACTTGAAAAGGGTGCCATGGGCTCTGACCAGTCCATTCCCTTTAAAAATATGGTTGAAACTGCTAGAGCCTCTTCTACCACACCTAATATGGGTGAGAGCTCTAGTAAAAAGGGCATTGAACTGGCTAACTCTCCGGTGACTGTCAAAAAGTTGAGAAAAACTAATTACACTGAGGCCCCTGCTGGAAAGCAACAAGGGACCCCTCAGGTGCCTGCTTCTTCGCCTTCGCCTACTAACTTAACACAGGCTTTACAGGTGCTTCGGGTTCTGCAGGGCTTGATATCCCCTCAGTCACCTGTTTATGCTCTGTGTGGGGAAACCATCTGCGTCTGTTCCCCCTCCACTCCTGGAACATTTGGAGTCCTGGGAACTGGAAGATATTGAGGCAGAAAGGGGAACTGAACCCAAAGTTTCTCCTGAACAGACGTTCAGCTCACCCCCCCCCCCCAGACTTTTGGAGGATAATTCCTCACATTTTGCATTTGTGAGGAAAATGGTTGAATCCCTGGACATTGTCACCACTGAGGAGGTGCAAGATGAGGAGGAAACTGAATATATGGAATTAATGGGGCTGACACTCGCAAAAAAACTCTTACTTCCCCTTCGTAAGTTCTTTAAAAAGGACATTATGACTATTTTACAAGCACCAATTCAAACAACATGAAGTCTTGCTGTATTCTGATTATATGCAGTTAGCCCCAGCACTTGAACTGCTCCGGAGAGGAAAAAGTTAACTCTATGCCAAGGCATAGAACGTTGAGTTCAAGCTTGGTTTTCAAACCTCTGTCCCGGGTAATGTGCTGAGGTGTTTGCCAAGGCAGACAACCATGACCTTTGTGTTGTCTGTCTTGGACAACAACATTTCTCTACGGATTGTGACATTTGCAAGTCCTTTCCCCCAAAGATGCTTGAAAAACATTGGGTACTCCTCAGTGTAACCATTAGATTCATTACTCTGCCTAACTGTGAAGCCGCTCCGAAGATCCTCTCCTTCACTTCGTTTCGGTTGTAGTAAAATTGGTCGGTTTAGTAAACCACTTCATTTTTTCGGTCTTTACATCTCTGTCCCGGTACAGTAAGTGTATTAGTAGGTAGTAGTGTGGTTTATAGAGAAACTGTTTTTTCTTTTCGGTTTCTTTCCGGTCGGTCTGGTTGGGAACTGAAGCAATTTGTCGTTTATATTTCTATCTTTAAGTTTAGTGTGGTTTCTGGTATCTATCGGTTCTTGAAAAGACCATTGATTTATCCGTTCTTTTTCATCTGACCCGTGACATGGTTGGAATCGATAGATTTTGATAGTTCCCTGGCTTAAACACTGGTAAGGGTGACTTTGTTTATTGAGGCATGTCCGAGAAACCCAAAAAGAAAACTGGGCCCACTGGGTTTGAACACTGCACTGAGTGTTGGGAGGCTTTTGCCAAGGCTGATCCCCACCTCATCTGTATTTATTGTCTGGGGTTTGATCACCTCAAAGAAGACTGCCAAATCTGCAGAAACTTGCCTAAAGCCACTGTGGATAAACGTTTAAGTAGGCTGAAAGAAAGGGAAGCCGTAAAATCCGCTGACCCGGATGGCCAGCCTGGTTCGGTTCCGACCAAACCTGAGGGGATGCCCACTCACCTGGGCGATACCCCCTCGGGCAAGAGGAGAGCCAGTTCTGCGGAATCGGTTCCTGCAAAGGGAAAGCGTAAGTCAGCTGGTTCGGATCCCGGTTCCCATGGTCCGACCGCTGACGAAATAGCCAAAGCGATCACTATTGTGCAGTCACTTCGCCCAGTTCTGACTGAACCGACACCGACGCAGAGACGGTCAGTTCGGTTGGACTTGTCTGCTTCTGAATATGACCCTGAGGCATTTTATGAGGGCGAAAGTAAAGGAAATGAAGATGATGAAGATGAAGACTATGAAGACCTAGATGAGCCTATTGAGACTGACATCTCCGCAGACAGTCCTTCTAATGTGTCTCCTCCCAGGCTTTCTGAGTCCCCCTCCCACTTCTTGTTTTACAAGAAGGTGCCTGAGACTCTTCAGCTTCCAGTGGAAGAAGCTGAATAGGATCAGGAGGAGCCTGACAATGTTGAGATGATGGATATCCCAGAGTCAAAAAGGGTGTCTATCCCTTTGCACAAGTCACTGGGGAAACAGACCCCAAAAATATTAGATCTTACTTTGAGAGGGCTCTTGCAGTAGGTAATTACATATAGGACTGACGTCGGCAGGCAGCAGGACCCCACGGAAAAATTTCTAGCTAGCAGTCTCTGGCAGGGACCGTCCCCACGTCAGGTGACCGGCGACGGACGACGTCGGTATAAAGGGGCGGTCCCAGATGCCTGCCTTCCAGTTCTTGCCCGCTGTCAGCTTGTGCAGCGCCTCGCGGTGAAGTTCATAAAGCTCAGTCCTGTTGCTTCGTCATTTTTTTCCGAAAAGTATCAGTATTTTGTATTTTCTTCGTCAGGTGAACGTCGGTATATGTCATCCCCTTCAAAAAATAAGTGCGACTAGTGCGGCAACTGCGCCTCCACGAGGGCGGTCACTCCCTCTGCCTTTTCTGTTTAGGCCCCGACCATGCGGTCGACAAGTGTCCGCACTGCCTACATTTCAATGCGGCCACCCGCAGACGATGCCAGCAGTCTCTTGAAGCCCATCTCCTCAAAAAGAAGATGTCCGCAATGGAGAAGGAGTTGAAGCTTCGGCAGGCGTCGACCTTCCCTGAAGGACACAAGAAGCGGGACAAAAAGGCACGGGAGAAGGCCTCCTCCTCCGCGACTCCGGCGGAGCCACAGCCAGGTAACGTCCCTCCGGAGGACGCCGGCGCAGCCTCGAAGGCTTTGGAGGAGGCGTCGGTCCGCCCGTCGGGTTCATGCTCGAGCCCGCCGGGTGCCTCTGGGCAAAAGGAGGCTTCAGCCCCCAGTACCGTCGCAGACTTGCAGCCTACTGGTGCGGGCGCCTCCCATAAGCCGGACGTCGGCTCCTCCGACATCCGCCGGGAGAAGGACGCTAAGATGCCCGACCCTTCGAGGCGGCGCACGGCAGCGTCCTCTTCGGACCGGGCCTCTTCCCATTCTCGGCCTGCCTCCGACGAGGGACTCCTGAAGTCGGACGCCGGCTCCTCTGGCGTCCAACGGGACTCGGCCCCTAAGTCGCACGTTGGCTCCTCCGATGTGCGCCGGGCCTCAGAGCCTATGGCAGACCCTACTCCGTCTGTCGTCCCAGGTTCCCTGCAGCCTTCGCTGCCATCCGGAGAGCCTGAGTCCCCCCTGCCTGACCCCGGGGACTTTTCCCCTCCATCCCCGGGCGAGACTCTGGATGCTGGTCTGCCGTCTGATCCCCTTCCTACAGAGCTGGATCTGACGCCGGCTCCCCGGATGCCAGCTCCGACATCTGACCCGCCGACGCCGGTTCCGACACCAGCGGGGGATATTACTCTCCCATTGGGCCCTCCACCCCACGGGCCTATCATGGTCGATCTGCCCGTGGAGTTCCCTACTGGGCCGTCTGCTCCGGCAGCTCCTCCGGTACCTGGGTATCCGCCGTCTTATCCGACGCCAGTTTAACCGGGTCCACAGTATCCTGCGCCGCAGTACCCGGTGCCGTCTTCACCGACGCCGCAGTACCCAGCTCCGGTATTCCCGCAGCCGGGTTACGGATACTCTCCCTATGGATTTCATCCGTACAACTATCCCCTCCCCTCCTCCTCCACCGCCCCCTAGGCTGCCGGTGGATCTCCAGGAGACTCTGGCCTCCTGGTGGGCTGAGCCAAGGCTCAGCTCACCAAGGAAGTCGAGAAGCCGTCTTTCGTGACGGCAGTCCCCCGGCTCCGTACACCCCGGGCACTCCGTCTCCGCCTCCGGTTCCTGGGCTCTGCCCTCGGGATCCAGAGAGGGGCAGGACACGCGTCCAAGGATCCCCCCCTAAGGAACCCGTTCCTCCCCCTAGATGAGCTAGGGAGTCTTACTCTGCTTCAAATTCCTCTTCTTCTCTCTCGGACTCCTCGGATTCCTCCGATGGTTGTTCCGAGAAAGACAACGAGCCCCGCTCTCCGTCCAAGCCCCGGCCGAGGACTCCTCCGAAGGATCCTTCCTTCATGGAGTTGCTCAGGAAGATCCAGGAAGTCCATCAGTGGCGTTCCTTAGAGCCAGATCCTCAGCGGGTTAAACTTGCCGAACATCTGGACTTGCCCCTTACGTCCCCTACTCTAGTGCCACCCTGGATCGAGCCTCATGCCCACCTTGTTTCCACCATTTGGAAACAACAGTCGGCTTTAGCCCCACTTCCTCGGGAGTCCAACAGGCTATACCAGGCTCCGGAGGGTGTAGACTTTTTAGACTCTCACCCCCGTGCAGACTCAGTTGTGATCAGCGCCGCTCACGGCCGGTCAGCACACCCGAAACATTTGAGCTCGTCTCCCCCGGATAAGGAATCTCGCCTTCTGGATCAGTATGGAAGGAAGATCTTTGCTTCTTCCACACTGGGGATTAGGGCCCTGAATTATGTAACACATATGAGGGATTACCAGAAGGCTGTCCTCACCCAGGCAGAATCCAAGATTGACTCCTTGCCTGACTCCCAAGTCAAGCAGGAGTTAGCTGACCTGGTCCGTTCTGCTCGTTCGGCCAGTCGTCACATTCTGAGGATGACGTATAATGCAGTGGACACCGCAGGACGGAGCTCTGCATTCGGCGTAAGTCTTCGGCGTCATGCATGGCTCCGTGTGTCAGGTCTGGTCCCGGAGGTGCAGTCAGCAATCCAAGAAGCACCTTTCAGGGGTTCTGTGCTTTTCGGTGGTGATGTCAAGACATCATCACTGACTTACAGGAGAGGATGGCCCTTAAATCTGTCGATTCAGTATACCGTCCCATCCCCCGCAGCGCCGTCCCTTCCAGAGCGCTGGCCGGCCTCGAAGCGAAACTCTCAGGGAAGGCGGGCCACAAAACATCGGGCCCCCACAGCTGCCAGGCCCCCGCCACCCAAAAAAGCAGCGGGTGCCCCAGCTGCGGCACTGCCTCACACCACCTGACTCCTTCCCTCTCCCACCGCCTCCGGACGCTCCGGAGGAACCGGTAGGAGGGAGATTCTCCCTCCACCTTCCGGGTTGGGAGAGGATAATATCGGATTCATGGGTGCTTCAGATCATAGCAGAGGGCACTCCATAGAGTTTCTGCAGAAACCTCCACGTCACCCCTCTGAACTCCTCTTACTCAAGGGACCATCTTCCTTTGGTCAAGGAAGAAATTTCTGCTCTCCTCGCGAAGCAGGTCATAGAGCCCGTCGCCCCCTCACCTTCACGGGACGGGTTACTCTTCCCATTTCTTCCTTGTACCAAAGAAGACTGGAGGTCTCAGACCCATTCTTGATCACAGCTCCCTGAACCTATATGTGGAATACAAGAGGTTCAGGATGCTCTCCCTTCAAACCCTCTTGCCCCTGCTTCGGCCGGGCCAATGGCTTTGTGCACTGGACATGCAGGATGCGTACCTGCACATCCCCATTCGCCCTTCGCACCGAAAGTACCTCAGGTTTGCGTTCCAGGGCGACCACTACCAATTCCGGGCTCCCTTTTGGTCTTTCCTCGGCTCCCTGAGTCTTTACCAAATGCCTGGCTGTGGTAGCGGCCCACCTGCGTACTTTGGGAGTTCAGGTTTTTCCCTACCTGGACGACTGGCTCCTGGCGGCCCCGTCCAGGGAGGAACTCCTGCATTTTCTCTCCCTCACCTAGCAGGTTTTCACTGGCCTGGGTATCACCATCAACCATTCCAAGTCTCACCTGGATCCACCCAGAGACTCCAGTTCATCGGGGCAATCCTCAATACGACAATGTGCAGGGCCTTCCTGCCTCCGGACAGGGGGGGCCCCCCTCCAGTCCCAGATTTCTCTTTTATCGGAATGCAGGAGGGTTCCGGTGAGGTCGGTGCTCCGTCTCCTGGGGCTTATGGCAGCTGCCATCCCGACGGTTCCATGCGCGCGCCTCCACATGAGGATCTCTCAGTGGACTCTCCGCTCTCAGTGGGATCAACTGGTAGACGACCTAGATCATCTGGTACTGATCTCCTCGCCGATGATAAGAGACTTGCAATGGCGGATGGTCCGAGAGAACCTATTCCAGGGGGTCCCCTTTTTTCATCCTCCCCCTGCTCAGACTTTGACCACGGACGCTTCAGGCGAAGGTTGGGGAGCCCATCTGAGTCCTTATCGAACCCAGGGCTTATGGTCAAAATTGGAGTTAGTTCTCCACATCAGTGTGCTCGAGCTTTGAGCAGTGCTGTATGCTCTCCAGGCCCTTCACCAATACATCTTTCCCGGTCACCTAGCCGTCCAAACAGACAACATGTGCGTGGTGTGGTATATCAACAAGCAGGGAGGGACTCGGTCCTACCCGCTATGCAGGGAAGTGATGGGGGTTTGGGAATGGGCATCTCTTCACAACCTTCACCTCACGGCGATCCACGTTCCAGGAGTTGACAATGTCCTGGCAGATAAACTAAGTCGTTCTTCGGCTCTGCCACACGAGTGGGAACTGGACCAAAAAGTTCTAAAAAGCATCTTCCAGATGTGGGGGACTCCACAGATAGACCTGTTTGCCTTCTCCCAAAACGCAAAGCTTCCGACCTTTTGCTCGCTCGCTCCAGAGCGAGCGCTTTCTGGAGTGACGTTTTGTCTCTAAACTGGAAGGGCAGATTCGTCTATGGTTTTCCCCCAATTCCTCTGGTTCCTCGTGTGTTGCTGAAACTGGCATTGGAAGGAGCGAAAATGATTCTGATCGCTCCTTTCTGGCCCAGGCAAATCTGGTTCTCTCTTCTACAACAATACTCAGAGGTTCCTCCTCTTCCTCTTCCTTTATCTCGAGGATTGCTGACCCA
Source organism: Neoceratodus forsteri (assembly GCA_016271365.2). NCBI lineage: Eukaryota > Metazoa > Chordata > Ceratodontiformes > Ceratodontidae > Neoceratodus > Neoceratodus forsteri. Next base: position 930,142,237 of record CM057450.1, on the reverse strand, counting down.
GGATCAGGGGACCCTGGTCCATCCGGGACTCAAGTCTCTTCAACTTCATGCATGGCTCCTGCAGACCTAGCCCAATCTCACTTTGGCGTCTCTCCTAAGGTGGCCGAAATTCTGGTGGAGGCTAGAAAACCCTCCACTAGGTCCACCTACGCCATGAAATAGAAATGATTTTCCATTTGTGCTGCATCCAGGAACGTGGAGCCTTTCTCCTGTCCTGTAGCCGTTCTACTTGATTACCTGCGTCATCTTTTCAACCTGGGTCTCAGTTACTCCTCTTTGAAAGTCCATATGGTGGCTATTTCAGCCTACCATGTCCCTTTCACTGATAAGGCATTTGCCCAACTGGAGGTTTCCAAGACCTTTCTCAGAGGGGTCCTTCATCTCAGACCCCCTGTTCGGACTCCGGCTCCACCCTGGGACTTGAACTTTGTTCTTGAGAAACTTACCCTTCCTCCTTTTGAGCCTGTGGCTTCTGCAGACTTGAAGTTCTTATCGTGGAAGACGCTCTTCTTGGTGGCCATTACTTCTGCTCGCAGAATTTCCGAGCTCCAGGCCCTCATGTGTAAAATCCCTTATCTGATCTTCCACAAAGAAAGAGTAGCTCTTCGCACGAATCCTAAGTTTCTCCCAAAAGTGGTAGCGGAGTCTACCTTAAATCAGTCTATTGAATTACCTGCCTTTTTCACGCAGTACTCCAACCAAGGAGAATACTTGCTCCATACCATGGATGTCCACAGGATTCTGAGATACTACACCGATAGGACGAAGGATCTCAGAAAGACTGATCAGTTGTTCGTCTCTTTTGCTCACAAAAGGGAAGGCAATGCTGTCTCCAAGCAGTGCCTCTCAAAGTGGTTGGCTCATTGCATCACTTTCTGTTATGACAAGTACAACAAGACCCTGCGGGTCAAGTCAGAGGTCACTCCACTTGACGAGTAGCAGCCTCTGTGGCTTGTTTCAAGAATGTGTCTCGGCAGACATGTGTGCTGCGTCACTTGGACTTCTGTCCATACATTTACTAAACATTACAGTTTGGACATTGCCTCCTCGCGTAGAGTAGGCTTGGGTTAGCTGTCTTGCAAGGCCTCCTATCGTGAGGTTTGCAGGTTGTTTCTACTTCTTGGAGTAGTTCCTCCTTCGGTGCCTTTTCATTTGTTTCCAGACTGCTTGGGATTCTGTCATATGTAATTACTGCAAGAGCCCTCTCGAGTAAGATAGTACAGTTATGTAAGAACTTACCGTAACAGTAGATCTTCGAGAGGCTCTTGCAGTAGGTATATCTTCCACCCTCCATCCCCTAGGCTTTTTCAGCTCCTTTTCCATTGAGGAAATATCTGCTTCTCTCTCGTCGGGTCTTCCGGGCCTATGGCGGCGTCTGGGACTGCCCCTTTATACCGACGTCATCCGACGCCGGTCACCTGACGTGGGGGCAGTCCCCGCCAGGGACTGCTAGCTAGAAATTTTTCCGTGGGGTCCTGCCGACGTCAGTCCTATGTGTAATTACCTACTGCAAGAGCCTCTCTCGAAGATCTACTGTTACGGTAAGTTCTTACGTAACTGTACTTTTCCAGCATCCATACCTCCTGTGGATAAGAAAATGGACAGGAGGTATGCTCTGTCAGGCCCTGGGATGGATTTCCTTACTAGTCATTGCAGCCGTGTTGGCGTAATGCAAGCTGCAGCCTGTGACAAGGCTAATATTCCCCTGACATCTCAAACTCCAGATAAGGATTCCAGGAAACTGGATGCCATGGCAAAGAAGCACTACTTGGCATCCGCTTTGGGACTCAGGCAATCCAACTATATGGCATACACAGTCATATCAGAAGTCTAGGTGGGATATGGTTCTGGAGCTGGCTAAGAATGCCCCTCCCCAGCTGGCCAAGGAACTGGAGCAGGTGGCTGTGGATGGAATCAAAGCTTCATAGGTCCAGTTTCATGCTGCTGTGGACTTGAATGATGTTCATTCTAGGGTCATGGCTACATCTGTTTCCATGAGGAGATTTGCCTGGCTCAGGTGTACCAGTCTATCTCAGGATACCCAGACCAAGACCATGGATTTTCCTATCACTGGTAACTCTCTGTTTGAGGAACAAACAGAGACGTACATGAAAAAGATGGATGCGTACAGGACCACATATAGGAGTGCTGCAGCCAAAGAAAAGCAGACCACTCCTCAGAGGCAGCAATCCAGGGCTGGCAGGGGCAGGTCTTTTCACAGGCCTTTCTACCAGGCCCAGGCCTCCTTTTCTTTTCAGCAGAGGGGGGTTCTTTAGGGGAAAAGGCAGAAGGGGGATGACAAAGGCTGCATCCTCTTCTCAGTCTAAGCCCCCTGCCAAACTGACACCCTGATGTGTCAGTCAGGGTCTCTCCCCAATTCCCATAGGGGGCAGATTGGCTCACTTTTTCCAGGCCTGAAAGTCTATCACTTCAGACAAGTAGGTCTTGGAAGTAGCGAGCCAGGGTCTTGCTCTCAGCTTCAGCAGGTTCCCAAAGTTGAGAGCAAAGGCTTTCTGTCCTTCCTCAGCAGAGGAAACACAGGCCTTAGAAATAGAGGTCTTGTCTCTGCTGCTTCTGCAAGCAGTGGAGAGGATACCCCTCATTAACAGGGGAAAAGGATTGTTCTCCAGGTACTTCCTTACCCTAAAAAAGACAGGGGAGTGGCGACCTATCCTGGATCTACGATACCTAAACAGACACATACTAAAACCAAAGTTCAAGATGGTGACTCTGGAAATTATTCTCCCCTCTCTGAGACCAGGAGACTGGCTAGCCTCCCTGGATCTCAAGGATGCCTATTTCCACATACCTATCAGGCAGTCCCACAGAAAGTATGTCTGGTTCGAACTGCCCTCAGGCCATTACCAATTCAGAGCAATGCCTTTTGGCCTAACATCTGCTCCAAGAGTATTCACCAAGCGCCTAGCAGTAGTGGTGGCCTTCCTCAGAAGACAAGGCATCTTACTGTTCCCTTACCTGGACGACTGGCTCTTAGTAGGTCAGTCACCAGACCAAGTCAGGTCAGCTCTAAGAGTCACTCAAAATCTTTTAGACTCCCTAGGATTCATTCTAAATCTGGAAAAGTCTGTTTTGGAACCAGTTCAGCTTCTCACATTTATAGGAGTGGAGCTGGACACTGTTCAGGCCAAGGCCTTCCTTACTCTCTCAAGGGTTCAGTCGCTCATTACTCTGGCTTCCTCTTTTCATCCACTTGTGTCTCGGCCAGCCAGACACTTCTTGCAGTTGATAGGCCACATGGCAGCCTGCACTGCAGTAGTGCAAGGAGCAAGGTTTCAAATGAGGGACATTCAATTTCATCTAAGAACCTTTTGGTCTCAGAAAAAAAGATCTTCTTTCCAAATTGGTTCCTGTGTCTCGAACTCTTGTTCAGGCTCTCCATTGGTGGCTGGAAGAAGACAGTCTGAGGCAAGGGGTTCCTTTCCTCAATCGGGTCCCCACAGTGATTCTCAGCACAGACACCTCCCTGTTAGGATGGGGAACCCATCTGGATCAGTTTACTGCTCAGGGAACGTGGTCTCATCAAGAGTCTCTTCTACACATAAACCTTTTCGAACTCAGGGCTGTCTTTTTAGCACTCCAAACATTCTCAAACATAATTTGGGGAAAGTGGTGCAGATCAGGACAGACAACACCACAACCATGTGGTACATTAACAAGCAAGGGGGCACTTGGTCCTCGGCCTTGTGCACTGAGGCCTTGAAAATATGGTCTCTGGCTTACTCCCTACGGTTTCTCTGATTGCAGAGCATCTCCCAGGGAAGGACAATGTACTGGCAGATGCTCTCAGCAGGATTTCCCAAGGTCACCACGAATAGGTCCTGAATCCCCTCATTCTTCAGATCATTCTCAAGAGGTGGGGCACTCCAGAGATAGATCTCTTTGCAGCCCCAGACAATCATCAGCTTCCCCTATTCTGCTGTAGACCCCCTCTCCTGGGGTCTGTTCCTCTGGAAGCCCTCCTTTTGGATTGGACCCACAGGTTTCTTTATGCTTTTCCTCTGATATTCAGAGTTCTGGTCAAGATCAGATCCCAACCGTGCTCTGTGATTCTGATAGCCCCGGATTGGGCCAGACAGCCTTGGTATCCTCTACTATTGTCACTATCAGTGACAATTCCCCTTTGCCTTCCCAGACAGTTAAACCTCCTCACCTCATCTCAGGGGAAGATATTGTACCCCAATCTTCACATGCTCAAGCTCAAGGTCTTGCTCTTGAGGAGCTAGAATATGCAGGCCTGCATCTCTCACATTCAGCCCTGGATATCCTTAAGGCCAGTAGAAAGCATTCCACTAGAAAGACCTGTGATTCTAAATGGAAGAGGTTTGGGTTCTGGTGTTCTCAGAGGCACATCCAGCCGGATTCAGCTGATATTTCCACTGCTTTAGATTATTTGGTGTATCTTAACAGTTTAGGCCTTTGGCCTACCACTCTCAAAGTGCATTTGGCAGCTATTTCTGCTTTTCTTTCGGCTGAAAAGGTCTCCTCTGTAGCTTTCCATCCAGTTTTCAAGAAATTCTGCAAAGGATTGGTCCATATCGATCCTCCCTTCAGGGATCCTACTCCTGTATGGGACCTGAATATCTGTATTGCACAGCTGATGCAGCCTCCCTTTGAACCACTTTGCTCAGCTGAGCTCAAATACCTGATTTGGAAAACTGTATTCTTGGTTGCTATTACTTCTGCCAGGAGAATCCGTGAGTTACAGGCTTTATCAGTGGAAGCTGGCTTCATTTCATTTCATAGGGATAAGGTGGTCCTTCATACCAATAGGAAATTCCTCCCTAAAGTGGTATCAGACTTCCATCTGAACCAATCTATTATGCTGTCTGTATTTTTCACTGATCACTCCTCTGGAGAGAGATTACACAGTCTCATTGGTAAAAAGGGTTCTGAGTTAGTACACAGAATCCATTAAGCCCCATAGAAACAACTGCTCTCAGCTGTTTCTCACTTGTGGGGAGGTGGGTAAAGGTAAGCCTGCCACCAAGAGAACTATTGCTAGGTGGATTGTCTCTTGCATACAGTTCTGCTACTCAAAATTGGGGAAGGAGCCACCCTCAGGCTTGAGGGCTCACTCCACCAGAGGTACAACTGCTTCGGTTGCAGCAGCTAGAGACATACCCTTAGTGGAAATATGTAAAGCAGCCACTTGGAAGACTGTTCACACATTTACCAAGCATTACTCCCTTGACATTCAGTCAAGAAGTGATGCTAGGTTTGGCACAGCAGTACTGCAGAGCTTGTTCCCAAAATAGATTCCATAGTTCCCTCCTCCTTGGGGTACTGCTTGGTAGTCTGCATATAGTCAGAATACAGCAAGACTTCATGTTGTTTGAAGAAAAAATTACTCACCTTAGTAATTGTGTTTCTTCTAAAGGAGTCTTGCTGTATTCTAACCTCCCTTCCTGCCTCCCCTCCTGGAACCTAGTTGTTTAGGGATGTGAGTGGGCAGGCGCAGTGTTGCACCTCAGGGGTGTACCTGGGTGCCGCTTCTTAATTGAGGTTTTCTTGTTCTTATGTTTTATGATTGTTTGCTTTATTACCTACTTGGATTCTTTTTGGGGTCTCGACGTGAGTCTTTGGACCCTAAATTTATGTTTATTGCTTTTTGGCACAAAAGCTCTAAAAACAATTTCTGGGATGTTAGTTAGTATAGGACTCATAAGAATATGGCCATTACACTGAGGAGTACCTGGTACAGAGGTTTGAAGACCAAGCTCAACATTCTATGCCTTGGCACAGAGTTAACACTTTCCTCTCCGGAGCATTTCAAGTGCTGGGGCTAACTGCATATAGTCAGAATACAGCAAGACTCCATTAGAAAAAACACAATTAATAAGGTGAGTAATTTTTTCATACTGTTCCTCCTGTTGACCAAAACAGTGACAAGAAGTATCAGCTTGACAGGACAGGGACTGAGTTTCTGTTCACTCACACTGAGCACTAGGGTGTTGTTCAACAGTCAGCATGTGAAAATGCTAGGGTACCTCTATCCTCGCACCCTCCTGAGAAGGATTCAAGGAAAATGGATGCAATGGCGAAAAAGAGCTACCTGTCCACTTCATTGGCAGTCAGACAGGCCAGTTACCAGGAATACGCTGCCCAGTACCAAAAGACCCTGTGGCAGTCAGTACTGGACACCTTGCAAAGGAATCCTTCTAACACAGGCTAGACCTGGTTGAAGTTGCCAGACTGGGCTTAGAGGCTTCAGAATTCCAATTTGAAATGGCAGCTGATACCAGCGATACTGCTGCTAGATTGATGGCTGGTTCGGTAGCCCTCAGGAAGTTTGCCTGGCTCAGGACAACTAACCTGACTATGGATACCCAGGCCAGGGTCATGGATTTCCGGGTGGAAACCAACCCAATTTTTGGTGAGCAAACTGAGGCTTACCTGAAAAAAAGGTGGATACTTATAAAACCATTTCAAACAACATGAAGTCTTGCTATATTATAGACATTAGCAGTTTGATCCAGCTCTAGAACTGCCCCGGAGTGAAATGGTTAAAACCATTCCAAAATAGAATTTTGGCACGAGAGCAACTCTATCTGTGTCATTTCAAACTTGAACTGTCAGATTCTTTACTCCGCTTCAGTGAACAGTTGCTCCGGAGACTTCTCCTTCTGCTCGGTTCATTTCTCGGTTTAAAAAGTGTTTTCTCAGTTGGATTTAACCGAGAATAGTTTTATTTTAACCGCAAAACCGTTCGGTTCAAGCTCTATCTGTGGTAACCGTAGTAAATGAAGGTTTTGTCTGTGTGGAACTTGTAGTTATCGGTTCGGTTTGGAACCGATCAGTGGTTTAAAACTCATTTAAAACTTAAAGTTACTATTTTAGAGTGCGGTTCCGTTCTTATCGGTTCTAAAAACTGGATTTATTACGTTTTCCAATACCAGTGACGGTTAGAACATATAAGGGTGTCTTGCCTGGCACTGCCGTTAAAAGGGGCAAGTTTTTGGTTAGGCTGGCATTATGTCTGAGAAACCCAAAAGAAAAACCGAGCTCCACTGGTTTCAACACTGTGATGTTTGTGGGGAAGTCTTTGCCAAGGCTGACCCACACACCACATGTGTTTATTGTCTGGGGTTTGACCACCTCCAGTCAGACTGCCAGGTATGTAAGAATTTCCTGCAGCCACCCTGGAAAAAGATTGGGCAGGCTCAGGGAGCGAGGGGCTCAGAGTCCGCTGACCCGGATGGCCAGCCGGTTCGGTGCCAACCAGAACAGGGGAGTGCCCTCTCTGACCAGGCCAGACTTCCTCGGCAAAGAAAAGCTGGTTCTGAGGAACCAATTCCAGTAAAGAAAACAAGAAAATCAGCAGGTCTGGAGTCCAAAATTCCTTCTCCAACTGCTGCAGAGATAGCAAAGCCATACAAATTGTCCAGTCACTGTCTCAGGGTCCGTCCGAACCACCACTATCTGGTAAAAGGTCGGTTCGTCCGGTCCCAGTGGTTCAGGATTATGATATTGAGGAATTTTATGAACCAGAGGAGGGGAGGAGGATTATGAACAGTATGAATGTGGTTGGAAGGTCTGGGTGTGCCCATTGAACCGGACATCTCCCCAGACAGACCTTTAGAATCTCCCCCTATGCTGTCTGAGTCCCCATCTCATTTTATGTTTTATAAAAAAGTTGCTGAAACCCTCCAGCTTCCTTTAGAAGAGGCTGTGGATGAGCAAGAGGAGCCTGATTTTGTAGAAATGATGGATATTCCAGAGTCTAGGAGATTGTCTATTCCTTTACATAAGTCTTTTAGGAAACAAACAATTAAAATTTTAAAAGCTCCTAATTCTGTGCCTCCTGTAGATAAAAAGATGGACAGAAGGTATACATTGTCAGGCCCTGATACAGAATTCCTTTCTCAGCAATGCAGTCATGTTAGTAGTTCAGGCTGCTGCCTGTGATAAAGCTAATATTCCCTTGGCTTCACATCCTCCTGACAAGGATTCCAGGAAGATTGATGCCATGGCAAAAACAGTATATGGCAGCCTCTCTGGGACTCAGGCAAGCAAATTATATGGCTTATGTAGCTAGGTATCAGAAATCTAGATGGGATACTGTTATGCAATTGGCCAAGCAGGCCCATGGCCAGCTGGCTAGTGAACTAGAACAGGTGGCTGCTGATGGCATTGAAGCTCTAAGGTTCAGTTTCATGCTACTGTGGATGTTAATGATGTTTCCTCTAGGGTCATGGCCACATCTGTAGCTTTTAGGTAGGTTGGCCTGGCTCAGGTGTACTACTTTGTCACAGGATACCCAGACTAAGGCTATGGATTTTCCTGTGGTAGGGAAATTCTCTGTTTGGAGAGCAGACAGAGAATTACATGAAGAAGATGGATGAATATAGGACTACTTACAAGAGGTCCAGGCTAAGGAGCGGCAAGCCACTCCTCAAAGACATAGCGGGGTAGGGTGGGCCTTTCACAGGCCTTTCTACCAGACTCAGGCCTCCTCTGCCTATGCTCAGAGGGGCTTCTTCAGAGGCAGGGGCAGACGAGGGGTGGGCAGACCTGCTCCCACTCCCCAGCCTAAAGCTCCTGCGAAACAGGCACCCTGATGGGGTGCCCAGGGCCGATTCTCCTGTACCAGTGGGGGCAGGCTGGCTTACTTCAGTCAGAATGGGCTTCTTTAACCTCAGACAGGTGGGTTCTGGAAGTAGTAAGCCAGGGTCTGGTTCTCAGCTTCAAAAAGTTTCCCAAGTTGAGAAGCAGACTTTTTCTACCTGCAAGTGCTTCAGAGACCCTCGCTCTGGAAACAGAGGTCTCATCCCTTTAGTCTCAGAGCAGTAGAAAGGTTCCTCCTGCATCAGGGCAGGGGTCTGTATTCCAGATACTTCCTTACCCCAAAAAAGACAGGAGAATGGCGGCCCATTTTAGATCTCAGATATCTGAACAAGCATCTTCTGAAACCAAAGTTCAAAATGGTAACTCTGGCAATGATTTTACCTTCCCTAAGGCCAGGGGACTGGCTAGCCTCCCTGGACCTCAAGGATGCCTATTTCCATGTCCTAATCAGAAGATCCCATCGAAAGTACCTCAGATTCAAACTGCCCTCAGGTCATTACCAGTTCAGAGCAATGCCCTTCGGCCTTACCTCTGCTCCAAGGGTATTCACAAAGTGTCTAGCAGTGGCAGTGGCCCACTTAAGGAGGCAGAGGATTGCTGTTTTTCTCTATCTAGACGACTGGCTCATTGTAGGCCAGTCCCCAGAACAGGTAAAATCTCACCTGCAGATCACCCAGCAGCTTCTCACCTCCCTGGGTTTTCTGCTAAACCTACCAAAGTTGGTTCTGGAACCAGTCCAGGTACTCACCTTTATAGGGGCAGAATTGGACACAAAGCTAGCCAGAGCCTTTCTTCCCCCAGAAAGGGTAAGGAATTTAGTGGCTCTGGCCTCTTCCTTCACTCTGCAGGTCTCTTGACCAGCAAGACACTTTCTGCAGCTCCTGGGGCACATGGCTGCATCCACAGCTGTTGTGCAGGGAGCCAGATTTCAGATGAGAGACATTCAGTTTCACTTGAGAACCTTTTGGTCTCAGAGAAGAGACCCCTTTCCAGTTGGTCCCAGTGACTCAACCTTGATCCTAGCTCTCCAGTGGTGGCAGGATCAGAGCAATTTAAGTGGGGGTCCCCTTCATTTCCCCTTCTCACGACTTGACTCTCACTACAGATGCTTCCCTTCTGGGTTGGGGAGCTCACATGGGTGACCTTTCCACTCAGGAGTTTGGTCCCCAGGAATCTCTGCTCCACATCAATTTGCTGGAACTCAGAGCTGTCTTTTTAGCTCTTCGCTTTTTCTGCATCTGTCCATGACAAGGTGATACAAGTCAGAACAGACAACACCACAACAATGTGGTACATCAACAAACAGGGGGCACTCGGGTCTCGGCCTTGTGCACCGAGGCAATGAATTGTGGTCTCTGGCCTATTCCTGAACACTTCTCATAACAGTTCATCTTCCAGGAAGGACAATGTCCTAGCGGATGCCCTCAGTAGGATTTCCAGGGCCATCACGAATGGTCCCTGGATCCTCAAGTGCTGGGGATAGTTTTTGCCAGGTGGGGCATCCCTCAGATAGATCTTTTGCAGCCCCAGACAATCACAGACTTCCTCTGTTCTGTTGCAGGCCTCCAGTGCTGGGCTCAGTTCCCCTGGATGCCCTTCTTCTGGATTGGGAGGGAAGTTCCTCTATGCTTTCCCTTTCTCTCCTATTCAAAGTACTAGTCAAAATCAGATCTCAGCCTTGCAGGGTGATTCTGATTGCCCGGATTGGGCCAGGCAGCCCTGGTACCCACTCCTTCTGTCTCTGACAGTCCATCTTCCCCTGTGCCTCCCAGGAATCACAATCTGTTGACTTGTGCCCAGGAAGGGTTTGGTATCCGGACCTCAATCCTCAACCTCAAGGCCTGGCTCTTGAGGAGTTAGAGTTGCTGATTTACACTCTCTCAGGGTGTTCTTGAGATCCTAGGGCTTCCAGAAAGACTTCCACTAGGGCTACTTATAGTTCTAAATGGAAAGGTTTTCCATTTGTGTGCTGGAAAAATATTTCCCCAGAATCTGCTGAATTGCCCATTTTGTTAGATTACATGGTACATCTTAATTCCTTGGGTCTCAGACCAGCTACCCTGAGCGTTCATTTGGCAGCTGTGTCTGCTTTTGTGTCAGCAGGAAAGTCATCCCCTCTTTCCTCTCATTCTGTGTTTTCCAAGTTTTTTAAGGGATTACTCCATACTAATCCTCCCTTTCGGGAACCGGCCCCTGCTTGGGACCTTAATGTTTGCATTGCCCAGTTAATGCAACCCCCTTTTGAACCTCTGTCTTCTGCAGAGCTTAAGTACCTAACTTGGAAAACTGTTTTTCTAGTGGCTATCACTTCTGCCAGGCGATAAGTGGAATTGCAAGCCTTGTCAGTGGAGACTGACTTTATTTCTTTCCACAAGGATAAGGTAGTCCTTAGGACTAATAGGAAGTTTTTGCCTAAGGTGGTTTCAGATTTCCATCTTAATCAATCTATCTCCTTCCAGTATTTTTCACTGATCACTCCTCTTGGTGAGAGGAGGTTGCACAACCTGGATGTTAGCGAGCTCTTAGTTATTATATAGGCGTACCAAAGGTCTGAGTTCAAATCCCTCAACTTTTCCTTACCTATGGTGAAGTTGGGAAAGGCAAACCTGCCACTAAGAGATCAATAGCCAGGTGGATTGTCTCTTGTATCCAATTTTGTTATCAGAAGTGGCAGAGCCCCCGGTTTGAGGGCTCATTCTACCAGGGGTACAGCTGTGCTCTAGCTGCTGCCAGAGATATCCCTTATTAGAGATCTGCCAGGCTGCTACTTGGAAAACGGGTACACACTTTTACCAAGCATTATTCCCTGGATGTCCAGGCCAGGGAGATGCTCGGTTTGGCACAGCTGTTCTTCAGAGCCTATTCCCAAGTAGGTTCTGCCTCCTCCATGGAGGTACTGCTGTGTATTCTGTTAATGTCTATAATATAGCAAGACTTCATGTTGTTTGAAGAAAAATTACTCACCTTAATAATGTTGTTCTTCTAATGGAGTCTTGCTATATTATAGACCTCCCCAACCTGCCCTCTCAGAACCTCTACTTGGTGGGGTGCGGCAACTTAGTGTGGCACTACTTATGTCCTGTTAGCATTTTGTCCCTTTGGGACTTTGGGGTGTGTATGTGTACGCCGTGTGTGTGTTTTATTATACTTATGTTCCATTTTCATATTATTAGAATGGTGTTAGTATTTCTGGTCCCCTGACTTGAGTCTTGGGTGTTGGGACCATCAATGGTTGTTATTATTTAGGTAGCCATTTGGCTAGTGTAGGTTACAGCTCTCACACAGACCTTAGTGAGTTTGGCTCGAAAGATCTGACAGTTCAAGTTTGAAATGACACAGATAGAGCTGCTCTCATGCCAAAATTCTATTTTGGAATGGTTTTAACCATTTCACTCCGGGGCAGTTCTAGAGCTGGATCAAACTGCTAATGTCTATAATATAGCAAGACTCCATTAGAAGAAACAACATTACTAAGGTGAGTAATTTTTTCTTTCGGGAGCACAGCTAAAGGGAAACCTTCCCCTTCTTCGAAGCTGGTGGGAAGGAGAAGTAAGGGTGTGGCATTTGGCAGCAGACTTCTTCCTCAAGTCCAGACTGCCCCACAGCATATGCAGTACACTACAGACAAAGATAGGGGTAAAAGGGGTCCTAGGAAGGGCTCCCAGGCTGAACAAGTTCAGCCACAACTACAGCAAAACCCCTGAATTGGTTCACAGGCCTGGCAGAGGGACTCAACCCCCACCCTTTTTATACCTGGTTGTAAAGGGTCACTTCGGCAATAATGCCTGCATTATGTTAACAAGTTTTCTTTTTTTTTTTTTTTTTTATAGGATCCTTTTGAGGAGTCCCCATGCCCCAGTTTTTCCCTGTAACTGCAACACTCCCCTTTATAGGATCCTTCTTGGTATGGTTTTTTTTGAGGTGATTTGCTTACAAATTTGTTTTGGGCCCGTCTATTAATGTTTGTTCTGGCTCTGGTTGGTTTTACACTATTATCCATTTCTAGGAACATGGATATGTTGTTCAATCCATACTCGTTGGCAGGTACCTTACCGTTTTAAGATGAGTCAGAAAGTCTTAAAGCTGGCTCCTCCCACCCACCCGGTTGGTAAAACCCTCTGCTCTGCCCCATGACGCCAGATCTTTCTTTCTGCTTGGAAGCTCAGGTTCCCTCCTTAGCGCTGTTGCGTCTCTAGGCCTGGATCCTAAACTTTTGGTTTTACCGAAAATCATGTTGAAGTTTACGCAACCTCAGTCTTCTCCTTCCTTCGCGGCTGCGATGGATTCCAAATCTACTCCCGGCTTCCGTCAGTGCCCTTGCGGGCAGAAGATGTCTCGGACCGACCCGCACACCACATGCGTCTACTGCCTTGGGCTTGGCCACGATCCGCAAGCCTGCGATCTTTGCAAGTCCTTTTCAGCTTCGGTTCTTGAAGATCACGCTGCCCGACTCCAACTGGGGTGCCCTGAAAAACGGTTTCTGCCGGTGAAGTTGAAGGAGGTCCGTTTGGGCAGTTAATCGTCCTTGAGGAGGAGGCGGCAGCCCAGGCCGCTTCTTCATCTTCCTCAGCGTCGGTGTTTATCCCGCTCTCCTTGGGCTCCTCCTACACTGCTTCCTTTCAGGAGCTTTGTCAGTCCCTGTCCACCAAAGGAGAGCAACCTTCAGGGACTCACTTTGGTCGGTCAAAGAAGAAGGACCCGAAAGGTAAGTCCCACCGTCGACATTTCGTAGGAGCGGGAGAGATCTCGCTCTCCGGACCGTCCTCTGTCAACTTTGGTCGAGGTTGCGGCCAAGACCACTGGCTTTTCGGTGTCCCCGTCAGCTCAGCCGGCCGAGACACACATCGATGTGGTCGAGATTTTTCTCGACCCGTTAGACGGGCTGTCATCTGGAGAGGCCGACAGCCCTCTTTCACCGGTTCCCCCGGTGCCTACCAAGGACTTACCTTGGCCTCCCGAGCCAAAGTCCCCGGTCAAGGACCCTAATCCGGAGGATGTGCGGGTTTCCCCTGCCCCTTCTTCGACCCATCGTCAGCGACGCCGACGGTCTCGGTCCTCTTCTGTGTCGGGCAAATCCCGCCGATGCCCGTGGTCTCGGTCCTGACATCACGGAAAGCGCCGTCGCCGCTCTTCCTCATCATCCTCTTCGGAGGACAGGCTCCAGCGCAAGTTGCATCGGCGCTATGAGGATGTGATGTGGCAGCAGCTTTTGTTGGCTGGCAACAAGCTGACTCCGTCACCTTCCCCAGCAGTTAAGTGGCTGTCACCTGAGTGGCCAAGGCAATCTGTCACCCTCAGTTCCTTGGTCGAGGAGCCAACTCCGGTGCCAATTACTCAGCTGAAACCGGCTGCTCCACCCATTGTAGTGGAGCCACCGCCTCCGCAACCGAAGACTGGGGCCCAGGCCAAGGATTCTCGGTCGGGTCAGGGCTTGCCCCACAGGTTGTCTGTCACCCTCATCCCTGATCGGCCTCGGCGAGTGGAGGGTGGCTCAGGCACTCAGCAGCTGTTCGAGGACTCCTCGGAGTCAGATGACTCCCTGTATTCCAGGCCCCTTGACCTGGAATCCTCCTGGGGTCTGTTGGTGGACGAGAGCCCATCCTTGTTCCTCTGTATTCTTCGGCTCATCTCGGAGTCTACTGGAATGCAGCTCGAACCCATGCAGAAACGGGCCAGATGTCCCCTCACGGAGATTTTGGACCAAGGGGATTCCTCCACGGAGGCCTTTCGCATAGCCGAGGCCATTGTTGGTCCGGTCTTGAAGTTGTGGCAGCTGCCTGCCTCCTGTCCTGTGCCTTCTGCCAGGATGGCCCGCAAGGATGCAGTCCCGACCGGTTCCCTCTCCATTTTTTCGGAGCACCCCTCAGCTGAGGGGCTGGTGACCAATAGTGTTTTCCGGTGCTCCGGAAATGCCAGGGACGTAGAGAAGCCCCCGGACAAGGAGTCCAAAAAGCTGGACTACTCCAGGTGCAAAGTTTATGCTGCTGCCTCCCTAGACCTTCGACAGGCTAGCTCGTCTCTACTGATGGCACACTTTTCACACGCCCTTTTGGGCTCCCTGGATGAGGTGCTGCCTCATCTCCTGGCTGACCTTCAAATGACGGTCAAGCAGGTGTGGGATCAGGGAAGGGCGGTGGCCAGCTCCAGACTGCTCTGGACATCAGAGTCTCTTCTGCCTGGTCAGTAGCAGCTGCAGTAGCCATGCGCCGCGGAGCCTGGCTGCGGATCTTGACCTTCATGGCAGATACCCAGCACAAGCTGGCAGACGTCCCCTTCTTGAGCACTGACTTGTTCAGGCCTGGGGTGGAGGGCCACCTCCAGTGGATCGAGAAGTCCAGTGCCACCTTGGACTCGGTTACATCTGCCCAGAAGGACAAAGGCCACTAGCAACAGCGTAAGCCCTTTCGCCCTTCTGCCCCTGTGGCACGACCAGCCCAGCAGCACCAGCAGCAGGGCCAGCATCCTCATGCTTGGTGCCCCAAGGCCAAGCCTGCTGCTTCCTCCAACAGGAAGTCTGGAGGGAACGGTCCAGGCGGCTCCTCAGCTGGCTCTTCCTCCAAGCCTCCCCAGTGACGGGTTGAGGGGTGCCGCCCCCAACCTCATCACTCCTCCCTGGGTTCCCCTGTGGGGGGCCGGCTCAGCCACTTCCTTTCCACCTGGTCCGCTATAACCATGGACCATTGGGTGTTGAAGTGGTCAGCAGAGGTCTGCCTCTGGAATTCGAGCAGACCTCCTTTGAGCTGTCGCCTCGGGCTATCGTTCCGCAGCTTCCTGTCAGCCTGCTGAGCTGACATAGCTCTGCTCCTCCAAAAGGAGGTGATCAGCAAGGTGGCGGATCCTCCTCCAAGCCCAAAATTTGTGTCCAGGTACTTTCTGGTCCCAAAACGGACGGAGGGCTGGTGCCCCATTCTTGATCTGCACGACCTGAACAAGTTCCTAAGGCCACGCACCTTCAGGATGGTCACTCTGGCTCAGATCATACCATCCTTAGAACTAGGCGTGTGGTTTTGTTCTCTGGATGTCCAGGACGCATTCTTTTCACGTTCCAATCCATCCGTCTCATCGGCGATTCCTCCACTTCAGAGCGGAGGGATCCATTTACTAGTTCCAGGCCATGCCCTTCGGCCTTTCTCCAGCTCCTAGGGTCTTCACCAAATGCATGGCAGTGGTGACAGCATTCCTGCAGCGCTGAGGGGTCCGGATGTACTTATCTGGATGACTGGCTGATAGCAGCCCCCTTCAGGTTGGAGGCGGAGTGGTCCAGAGATTTGGCCCTCCAGGTCTGCTCTCAGCTTGGCCTCCTGATCAACGTGGCCAAATCAGAACTCATGCCATTGCAGGTGATTCAGTTCACTGGGGCAGAGCTCGACACTCTTCGAGCCAGAGCCTGGCTCCCTGCAGACCGGGCCGAGGTCCTTTCCTCCTTTGCCCAATCATTTCAGGTTGGGCAATTGTGCCCTGCTCGGGACTTCCAGCACCTTCTGGGTCTCATGAGGGCTTGCACCAGCATGGTCCATTGGGCCCGCTGGAATATGCGTCCCCTGCAGTGGGGACTAGCCCGCCAGTGGTCACAGCGCTCCGGTCTTTTGGACCAGCCAGTAACCATGACCCAAAAGATGTGGGACAGCCTGCAGTGGTGGCTCATCCCAGGTCATCTGCAGGAGAGTATCCCATTTGTCTGCCCCGAGCTGATGGTCATCCTTACGACGGACGCCTCCTTGATGGGTTGGGGTGCCCATCTGGGGGAGCTCATGGCACACGGCCTCTGGTCCCCTCAGGAGTCCCGATGCCACATCAACCTGCTGGAGCTGCGAGCGGTATGGTTAGCCCTCTCCACCTTCACTCCCTTTGTATGGGGTCAAGTGGTTCAGGTCCAGACGGACAATACCATGACCATGTACTACCTCAGCCCTCAGGACAGGAAGCACTCCTTGCCCGTGTGCAAGGAGACTCTCCGCATTTGGTCTCTTGTGATCAGCCTGGAGGCGGATCTCCTTGCCATCCATGTGGCAGGAGCCTTGAACAGTCTGGCCGATGCCCTCAGATGGATAGGTGCTGCATCTCACGAGTGGTCTCTCCTGCTGGAGGTAGTTCATGACCTGTTCTCCCAGTGGGGCACCCCTCAGGTGGACCTGTTAGCCTCCAAGGAGAATGCGAGGCTGAGACTGTTTCATGCCTGCTCCCCTCAGCAGAGCTCACTGCAGGGGGATGCCTTTTCGAGGCCGTGGACCCTGGGCTTCTTCTATGCCTTCCCTCCATTTCCCTTGATCCACAAGATGCATCTCAAGGCAAAGAGGGACAAGGCACAGGTGACTCTGGTAGCCCCAGACTGGCCTCACCAGTTCTGGTATCCACATCTCCTCAGCCTCGGTTCCAGGCTCCCGAGGTGGCTTCCAGCCTTCCCGGACCTGATCTCAGTAAGCAAGGGGAAGGTGTTCCATCCGGACCTTCAGTCCCTGCACCTGACGGCCTGGTTCCTGACCGGCTAGAATTCCAGGCCTTGGGTCTTTCTGACGAGGTCCTCAACATCGTTGAGGTAAGGAGTCGACCAGAAAATGCTATGCCTTTAAATGGAAGAGATTCTCCATTTGGTGTCAGGGCAAGGGCCTGGACCCTTCCTCCTGTTCCTTGGCAAGCATTTTGGACTATTTATGGTCCCTTTCTCAGCTAGGGCTTCGGTCGGAGACCCTTAAGGTGCACCTGGCAGCCATCTCTGCTTACCGGGCGCGGGCTGGCAAGCAGTTGGTGGCGCAGGAGAAGGTGGACTGGCACTTTTTCAAAGGCTTAGATCACATATCCCCTCCCGTGCAAGAACCTCCACCTCTGTGGGATCTACTGCTGGTAATTGGCTGTGCTCATGGGCGTTTATTCAACCGATGACAGGTGCGATCATCCCACCTGTCATGGAAGACCGCCTTCTGGTGGCTATCACATCAGCCAGAAGGATGGGAGAGCTCCAGGTGCTTTCCATCGAGTCTCCTTATCTGGTCTTCCACAGGGACAAGGTTGTCCTTTGCCCCCACCCAAAATTCCTTCTGAAGGTAGAGTCGGAGTTTCACCTGAATCAGGTGTTGACTCTGCCAGAGTTCTACCCAAGTCTCACCTCTGAGGCCGAATATGGGCTCCATACTCTGGACCCTAGAAGGGCGCTCGCTTACTATAAGGAGCGGATGGCTGAAGTTCGGGGGAGTGGTTCACCAGCTGTTTGTCACCTACGCTGAAGCCGCACCTGGCAAACCTGCAGCCAAGCGGATGATAAGCAGGTGGGTCACCTCCTGTATAGATCTTTGCTATAGGGCCGATGTGATTGCTGGTACCCTTGATTGTTGTTGACTCGGCTCCCCTTGTGAAAATGACTCCTCTGGGTGGGTTGGTTTAACTCAGCAGCTGGACTTGCATCTTTTATAGCCCAGCCACACTGTTAAACTGCCCGTCCTGATTCTTGATTGTATGCGGCTCCCTGCATCACTGTCTATGTGGCCAGCCACTACAGTCCCTCGAGTTCTGCTCCTTGTCCCTTTATGCAGATGGCGCTGGCTGCCGCTGATGAGTGCGGCCATTCCAGTTTAGCCCTTTGTCCTTCTGCCATCGGTGCAGCTGGCGCTGTCTATGGATGCCGCCAATGCAGCTTTTTCTCAGCTCCCTGGCCACTAATGCAGCCTCCGTTGATGCTGGATGCCGCTGATGTGGCCCTGTTTGGCTCCCTGGCTGCCGATGCAGCTGCCAGTCCCCTCGATTGCTGCCGACGCAGATCCCCTCGTGAAAACGGCTCCTCTTGGGGGGTTGGTTGTCACCGGAAGTCCGCCAATGTGGATTTAATACCTATGAATAATGAGCCCCTCCACTGGGGTAGTGGTACTGCCCAATGTTGTCAGTCAGTATTAAACCCTGAGGACATGAGGATTCCAGAAGCAGCAGTTACCCAGTCTTTACTGTACTACTGAGGGTAGACAGTATCAAGTTATCTTTAAAAAAGCTGATCTTTTACTAATATTTGTTATTTTTCAAAGTTGGAGTGAGCAACTTGAGGCATATTGGGGCTACATGGTGCCAAGGATTACCCTCAGATTTCAAAATAGTGTCTGTTAAGCTTCGGCTTTCAAATTGGCTGACCTGCTAGCAGAACTCTCATGCAGTGCCTGAATGTGGACAACTTGCCTGCTGTCTGTAGGGTGTCTTAACAGGGTCTGATAGTATTTCTTAGCTCGGTGTCCTCAAGTAAGTAACTTTTCATTTGGGGGGGGGGGCTTAGCTAGGCTGGGGAGGTCTGTTAAGTGATTTGTGTAATTTTTTTTTCCCTTTGGTTGCCCCAGCATTTTCTGGTGCAGTCTCCTCCTATTCTAGGTTCTAGTTGCTTTTTCTGCTGTTGCTTACAGTGTTCAAGGCAGAGAAGGAAGCACTAACTATGTTACAGGGAGATATGGCAACCATTAATCTTACTACTTGCAGCAGGCTCTAACCATTAGGACTATTGCTGCAGGCCTTAGGACCCACTGGAAAAAACTTAGCTAGCAGTACCCAGCGTGGACCACCCCTCTGACGTCGGCTCCACCCCGATGTCGGTCACGCTATATTAAGAGGCGGACCCGTCTCCACCTCAGTTCTTTCCTGCCGCAGACCCGCTCTCGTTGGGAAGTTCTTAGCGTGCTTTCAGCAGTTCCAGCAAATTTGAATTTCTACCTACTAGTTTCTCTGTTTTTCTTCCGTTTTTCCTTCTGGTTTTGACAGTTTGTCCTTCTTCGACCTGAACTCGCTACCTTCTCATGTTGTCACCGTCATCGGTCTCCTCCAGTCCCAAGAACACGAAGTGCACCTGTGACCACCAGATACCATCTAAGGACGGCCACGATCAGTGTGTCTTAAGCCTGGGACCAGACCACGACCTCAAATCCTGCAAGGGCTTCACTAGCAGAACTCTGATCAGACGCCTGAAGGCCTTGAAACCCCACCTGCTGGAACAAAAAAATGGACGTTCTGCAGTCTTATTCTGGGGAAAAGGGCAAGCACCAGGACAAGCCCCAGAAGTCCCGGGACAAGGACCATAGCCGGTCAAATCATCATTCAAGATCCCGCTATCCCCACAAAAAGGCCTCCTCCTCCGGCTCGGGCGAGTCTGCCTGCTCGAAGCACTACAGGCACGAGGAGAAGTCAAAGCCAGAAGCTCCTGCCAAGTCACCGACGTTGGTCCCGTCGGGAGCTCCTACCAACAAGCCTTCCAAAGCGAAGGTTACGCCTTTGCACATCACCTCTGTTCCAGCGGAGACAAGCAAGGACTCCACTTCAGCCAGTACCTCGGCCTTGCTGAAGAAGGCCTCGACCACTGTCTTACCGGATGCCGGTAAGCCATCTGACAAGGACCGGGACCCCAAGCCCAAGGCCCCCTCCTGGTCCTGGCCATCAAAGCCAGTCAAGTCTGACCCGGCACCGGCCAAGACACTGACGCCGGTCAAAGTGCCTAAGACCAATGGGACTACCAGTGAGCCTGTGCAAGTCAAGACACCGATGCCGGCCTCGAGATCCTTGACTCCAGAGGACTCTTTTTTTGGGCTCCTTCCTGAAAGCCGTACCAGATCCCCCGGCTTCTCCAATCCCCCCAAAGGGGGCGGCGGCTCTCTTTAACAAGGAGTAGCTGAAGGAGCTTTTTTCCTTCTGGAAGAGCCAGGTCCACAAAGACGACGTTCCACCACAGCTGGAACCAGCACCAGTTCCAGACTGACCGGACAACCAGGAGCCTGAGGGCAACCCCATTGGGTCGCCAGTTAAGACCCCCCGAGGAACACTGTACAGTCCCAGGGTCTTGCTCCCCCTCAGCTGTACGTTCCTGGTCATGGTCCAGGGACTGTAGACTGCGCTGCTCCAGGTCGGACAGCCATCGTCAGTCTAAGCCCAGGAACAGGTCCCACAGCCACCGCAGGTTTTCCTCTAGGTGGGCTCATTCCTCTAGCCAGCACCGGTCCAAGGACAGGCGTTGGTCCCCTGTCCGTCGTCGGTCTGTGGGTCACCGACGTTCTCGGGAGGGTAGTCCTTCGAGACACAGCTCAGACACTTCATGGTCTAGGAGCAGGTCTTCCTCCTCTTCCTCGTCTTTTTCAGGAGTTGGAGGTTCTCCTGATGACAAGGATCTACCCCCGTTCACCTCTGGATGATCCCACTTTCATGGATGTCATGAGGCACATCCAGCACTCTAATAAATGGGAGACAGAAGACCTGGATCCGGAGTGCCGGAGACTGACTTGTTACCTGAGGCAGAAGGAGCCCAAACCCTTGGTGGTGCCTCCTCTGGTCGATACTTTCCAAGTCCTTACCAGGACAACTTGGAAGCATCCAGCCTCTGTCCCAGCGGTTCTCAAGAAGTGAGACAGACTATACAGGGCCCCGAGGGATGAGCCTTTTCTGGCAAAGAACTGTCAGGTGGACTCCACAGTAATTGCGGCTGCTCATGACAAATCCAAGCAGCCGAAACATTTAAGGTCCCAGCCTTCTGACCAGGAGTCCCGTTTCTTGGACCAGGTGGGCAAGAAAGTATATTCTGCATCCACCTGCTCCATCCGTTCCCTTATTTTCCTTACGCATATGGTCCAGTACCAGAAACATAGAAACATAGAAACATAGAAGTTGACGGCAGATAAGGACCGCAAGGCCCATCCAGTCTGCCCATTTCTTTTTCTACCTTATAAATGTGCCATCGGCCTTTGCTCTGTCAGTGACCTATCTATTCATAGTCATTTGTATTGCTCCCTTATGCCTATCCCATGCCTGTTTGAAGCCCTGCACTGTATTCATAGCCACCACTTCTTGTGGTAAGCCATTCCATGCATCTACCACCTTTCTGTGAAAAAATTTCCTCACATTCCCCTTAATCGACCTCCTCTAATCTCATGCTGTGTCCTCTTGTCCTGCTATTTTCTTATATTTAAACATGTTAGACTCTTTCACCTTGTTTATGCCCTTAAGGTGTTTAAATGTCTCGATCATATCCCTCTCTCCCTCCTTTGCTCAAGGGTATACATGTTGAGCTCCGTTAATCTGTCCTCATATGTCTTCTGATGCAGTCCCTGCACCATTTTGGTTGCCCTTCTCTGGACTGCCTCAATTTGGTTAATGTCCTTGTGAAGGTGTGGCCTCCAATACTGCACGCAGTACTCCAGATGGGGCCGAACCAATGTCTTGTACAGAGGGATTATTACCTCCCTCTTACGACTTGTGATACCCCTACTAATACACCCTAACACCCCCCTAGCCTTACCTACTGCTTTAGAGGTCTGCTTGGATGATTTTAGGTCATCAGTGATGATGATGCCCAAGTCTCTTTCTTCCTTTGTGACTGCTAGCAACTCCCCTCCCAGCCTATAAGTGGCTTCAGGGTTTCTCTTCCCTATGTGCATGATTTTGCACTTCTTTGCATTAAATCCCAGTTGCCACTCTTCTGACCATTCTGCTAGTTTATCCAGATCTCTTCTCATTCTGCCCACCCCATCTGGATCATCTACTCTGTTGCAGATCTTGGTGTCATCTGCAAACAGACAAGCCTTACCCTCTAGTCCATCTCTGAGGTCACTAATGAAGATGTTGAATAGGACTGGCCCCAGGACTGATCCCGAGGTACCCCACTTGTGACTTGCATCTCTTCTGACTGTATACCATTTACCACCACTCTCTGTTTTCTGCAAGTCAACCAGTTTGCCACCCAGTTGACCAACTTCTGACCCACCCGAGCCTACCTAGCTTATTTATCAGTCTTCTATGTGGAACAGTGTCAAAAGCTTTGCTGAAGTCAAGGTAGGCGACATCAACTGCTCCCCTTGGTCCACCACTCTGGTTACCCAGTCAAAGAAATCTATGAGATTAGTTTGACAGGACCTTCCTTTAATAAACCCATGCTGTCTTGGATCCTGTGCCCCTATGGATTCCAGGTGTTGCACTATCCTTTCCTTAAGTGCCTCCATAATCTTGCCCACTACTGAGGTAAGACTGACGGTCTGTAGTTCCCGCCTCCTCCCTGCTACCACTCTTGTGGAGTGGGATCACATGAACCCTTCTCCAGTCTTCTGGGACCTCTCCTGTGCTCAGAGACTCACTAAACAATTCTGCTAATGGCTCTGCTAGTTCCTCCTTTAGCTCCTTAAGTACCCTGGGATGTTGCCATCAGGTCCCATTGCCTTATCCACCCTGAGCTTTAGCTCTTGTAGGACCCTTTCTTTTGTGAAGGGAGTAGTGCTCACCTCCCTCCCCCCTGTGTCCATGATGCTGAGCTGTGGGCCCTGCCCTACCTTCTCTTCAGTAAATACTGAGCAAAAGTATCTATTTAGGATAGATGCCTTTACAGGGTCCTCCTCCTCACATGCTCCCTTTTCTCCATTAAGCTTAGCAATACCCCCTCTGGACTTTCTCCTTTCACTAATGTATCTATAGAAAGTCTTGTCACCTTCTTTACTGTTAGTGCTAGTGTTTCCTCAGTTTGGGACTTTGCCTGCCTTACTGCCTTACCTGCTTCCCTTAGGGCAGTTTGGTATGCCTCCTATCTTCATCCCGCTGTGTTCCTTATATTTTCTGAAGGCCAGCCTTTTGGCTCTGACCTTTTCTGCTACTGTATTTGAGAACCAAAGTGGTTTCCTTCTTCTTTTGCACTTCCTTTTCTGTCTAACACAATTGGGATGTTGCTTCAAGTATTGCATCCTTAATGCTTGCCCACTTTGCCTGTACCTCCTCACCTGTGTTTCTTTTTGCCAGGGCTAGCTTAACTCTGTTGGCCATCTTATCAAAGTCAGCTCCTCTGAAGTCCCATATTTTTGCCTTGGAATGGGATGATTTAGATGTAGTTGCCAAATTGAACCATACCATGTGATGGTCACTGGCCCCCAGGTGACCTTCTACCTGGAGATCTGTGATCCCTTCTTTGTTAGTCAGTACTAGATCTAGGATAGCCCTGTCTCTTGTGGGTTGCTGTACCAGTTGTTTGAGGCCCTCCCTGCAGGAATCCACTATGAGTCTAGTTCTGGCAGATGTTCCTGCTGGTATTGACCAATCTGTATCTGGCATGTTGAAGTCTCCATTATCAGAACCTCCCTTTAGCTGTCATGTTTTGTATATCTTCTAACAGTAATGTGTCTATGTCCTCCTCTGGTCTGGGGGCCTGTAGACAACCCCAGTTCTTATGGCTGTCCCATTTCCTGTTTCAGGGTGACCCACAGTTCTTCTGGCTCCTTATGTGTATTCTGAATTTCTGTAGCTTTGATATTTTCATTAACATACAGGGCCACCCCCCCCCCTTTTGCACCTCGGTCTCTTCTGAGACAATACATAGCCAGGTACTGAAGTCTCCCAAGTGTGGTTACTAGTAAACCACGTCTCACTAATTGCTACTATGTCCAGTTTAGCCTCTGACATTATTGCCTGCAGGTCTGGGATCTTATTTCCCAGGCTGTGAGCATTGTGTACATGATTTTCCATTGGCCAGATTTTGGTGTGTTAGTTGTTGGGTGAAGTTTGGCATTACCCTGTGCATCGTATGGGGAGACAAACCTTTTTTCTTACCTGGTGATGCAAATGAACGGCAAACACGCTGAATTCCTGTTTGACCACTAGCTGAGGGGGGAAGGGTGTTCTTCCCATTCGACGTATGGGTGCTGCACCCCTCTCCCCATTTGCTAGTTTAAATATTCTGCAAAGACGTCAAACTTCTGCCCCAATGCACTGACTCCCTCTTTAGTCAGATGCAGTCCATCAAATTTAAAGAACTTTCGCTCCTTGGGAAAAGGGACAGGAGCTTGCCAATGCCTTGCCAGACTCCACACAAAAGATGGAGCTTCTGGATGTCTTGAAATTGGGCACGGACGTGGGCACGCATATCTTACATGCCTCGTACGATATTGCGGATACGGCAGCTAGAGCGGCAGGGTCAGGTGTCTGCCTTCGGCGCCACACATGGTTGAGATGCTCCAGATTTCAGAATGATCTGCAGGCCGGAATCAGGACCTCCTGTTCCTGTTTATAAAACTCTGATCATTCTCTTTGGGCAGGAGACCGACGGTCTGATCTCTCATCTCCAAGAGTCGGGCAAGTCCATCTGGTCCGTCCGCCAAATGTATAAAGGGGACCAGAGATGTTTCTGAAAACAGCCCTTTCGTAAACCCTCAGGCCAGCAAGCCATGGTAACAACCAAGGTCAGAGAGGTAGCTTCAAAAGGGAGGCCAGCAACCAGCAGCCTGGAGGCACACCTTTTCAAGGCCCTGGGTCCTCCCACACCTCTCTCCCCTCCCCTGGTTCTGCCCAATGACTCGCTGCTGACCCCCCCCTCCTCTGGAGGAGGCTTCAGGGGAGGTAGTAGGGGGTCACTTCTCCCTCCATCTGCAGGGCTGGAACTCTATCACATTGGACCAGTGTGTCCTAGACATCATAAGGAGAGGGCACATGCTGGAGTTCACCCAGATCCCCCCAGAAACTCCACCAAGGTCCTCAAGGTATCCTTCTTCCCTCATCTCACTCATAGAAGGAGAAATCCAGGCCCTCTTGTGGAAAAGGGCAATAGAGCCAGTTCCCCTGCCGCAACGGGGAAAATGGTATTGCTCCCACTTCTTCCTAGTTCCAAATAAAACTCTGATCATCAGCCCATCCTGGACCTTAGCTCTCTAAACTATTATATAGAACATAGAAGGTTCAGGATGGTGACCCTTCCAGGTCTCATCCCTCTGCTGCACTAGGGAGACTGGCTCTGTTCCCTGGACATGCAAGATGCTTACATGCACATCAGGGTCTTTCCCCCTCACAGGAAGTTTCTGAGGTTCAACTTCGGGGGGAGCATTATCAATTCGGGGTTCTTCTGTTCAGCCTCTCCTCCGCTCCTCGAGTCTTCACCAAATGCCTAGCAGTGGTACCTGCGGCTGTAAGGCGCAGGGGGCATTACGTCTTTCCTTACCTCGATAATTGGC
The DNA here is from genome assembly GCA_016271365.2 of Neoceratodus forsteri. Lineage (NCBI taxonomy): Eukaryota > Metazoa > Chordata > Ceratodontiformes > Ceratodontidae > Neoceratodus > Neoceratodus forsteri. The sequence goes on along the minus strand of CM057450.1, from coordinate 930,116,723 downwards.
TTCTAGCTGCCCCATCAAGAGAGTGCCTGCTTCAAGCTCTCTGAGACACTTATACCTTATTCCAAGAGGTGGGGATCACCCTGAACCTACCAAAGTCTTCCCCCACTGCCCAGCCAAAGACTGACCTTTATAGGTGCGGTCCTGGATTCAACCCAGGGCATGACCTTTCTTCTTCAAGAGAGAGGAGATCGCCTGAAAGAGGTGGCCGGTTCGGTCCTCGTAACCCAACAGGTCCCAGCCAGGACCTTCCTCAGATTTCTGGGGCATATGGCGGTGGCCATTCCTGTAGTTCCCTTGGCCCGTCTCCACATGAGGGTCCCACAATGGATGCTCAGGGTGCAGTAAGATCAAAGCTCTGACAGTCTGGACCATATGGTCAGGATCTCAGAGCCAGTCAGGAAGACCCTGTCTTGGTGGTTGGACCTTCTGAATTTGGAGAAAGGGGTCTCGTTTAGTCAGGCGCCCCCAAACTGGACTCTGACAACAGATGCCTTCAACTTGAGTTTGGGGGGGGCGCACCTCGGAGACCACCGGACTCAAGGCGTCTGGACCCCGGAGGAGCACAGCCTCCGCATCAATGTTCTAGAAATGCAAGCAGTCCTCAATGCTCGAACACCTTTTCAGGAGGACCTCGTACCAGGCTCTCTTCTTGTTCAGACGGACAACATGGCGGTTGTCTTTTTACATCAACAAGCAAGGGGGGGACTCACTCCTACCCCCTGTGCAGGGAGGCAATGAGAGTCTGGTGTTGGGCATTGGAGCATCACATTTCTCTGTCCACCATCCATGTTCCAGGTGCCCAAAATGACTTAGCAGACAGCCTAAGCAGGACTCAGTCCAAGGCACACGAGTGGGATCTACTCCAGTCATTAACAGATCAGCTCTTCGGCACTTGGGGTCGTCCAGAGCTGGACCTCTTTGCATCTCCACGCAATGCCAAACTGCCAGTTTTCTGCTTGTGATAGCACGTGCCTGGTGTTTTCTTGCCAGACACATTGTCCCTTTGTTGGGCAGGGAAGTTTCTTTACGCCTTCCCTCCCTTCCCTCTCATTCATAGAATATTGTTGAAGGTACAGGCTGAGGGGGCTCTGACGATTCTAATTGCCCCGCTGCGGCCTCAGCAGTTTTGGTTCCCACTACTTCAGCAGTTGTCCTCAGAACCTCCAGTCCTGCTGCCAATATGCTCGCAGTTGCTGT